>CM034149.1:308193995-308821174 GCA_019776745.2 Taxus chinensis | reverse complement strand
GAAGTGATTCAATGTTAGATTATATTTTCATTTCATGCATTTTCATTATATGTGCTTCCTCTCATCATTTCTATGCTTTGTCAATTTAGTTTTATGTTTTGTTCTAATAAGTGCGCATACATTCCAGTAGCTAACTATTATCTAGTGAAATCATGCATATAGGACTGTGCATAGTTTTAGTTTGGGGTTGAGTAGATACATGATAAATGGGCCATGAATGAAAAATATCTAGAGGATGGGTATGCATAGAAGAAATATGGTGTAGGTGCTTGTGGTAAAGGTATAGATCAAGGAAAATTTCTCATAGGTGAATACCACGTGTAAATGGATGGATGCATAGTGTAACATGGGGTAATAAATAACCTGGGAAAATACTTGGTTTTAGACACAAAGGTTTTGTAATTTGGTGCATGAAGGTGCATGAGAGGTGGTTTGTGTCCAAGGAGTATTGGGTGTGCCACAATGTTATGATTGGAGCACAAATAAATTATTTGTAATGCACAGAAAAAGGAATGAAAAACCATTCAATGTTGAGTATGGTGGTAGATGGAGAGCAATACATGTGGGGAAATTTGTAAAAGTTATAAAAGGTAGGCTTGCGATATCATTTTTACCTTACTTTGTAAAGTTAAGTGCTCAAGCAAGTTGAAGAATGATATCAAGAACAAGTTCTAAATGTGAGTGCTTGAAAGAGTGATTATAGGCATCAAACCAGAAATATTTGTGTAGGTAATTGTTTTGAGCTCCATCAGAGAGCATGTTTGATGGAAGAAAAGGTGTGTAGGAGAAAATAAGTGATTTATGGTTCAAGGTAAAGCTAGGGCAAGCAAATTTTAATTTCTAGAGCTCAAATATAGCATAAGAACACATTTATATCATAAAAATGACATGAAAATGAGAACTTGGAGCAACCACGAGGGGAAAGATGAAAAAAGAACTGGAAGTAGAGGTGGAGGATACCCTTGGAAGTAGATTTTTGTAAATGTAGAACCCAGAAGGAGTTAAAATTGGATTGGACTGGGAATCCCATATTAGATACAGTAAAGTCAGTAACTACAATCATCAAACCAAGGATAATAGGGATGAATTGGAAAAATAGTTGGTGGTGAAAACATATTTGAGGACAGAGAATGACATGGTCATCTATGACGATGCAGGTCAGAATTTTTTGGTGGGTGTTGGATTCATGTAGCCATATGAGCTGGCATACTTTGGGAAATATGAGAAATATTATCAATGATTGATGCCTTATGTACACGAGGACTTCTTCTATTTTGTAGGGTGGAAAATGTGACTTACCGTGCCCTTGATTGGGAAGTTAACATGGATGACAAGGCCATAGAAGCAACTTATATTATACTAGATTATCAAAAAAGAGGGAAAGCGATGGAAATTGTCAAGCTATAAAAGTACCATGTGATTCAAGCATCCGCACACGTCCTCACCAAGTTTAATAACCAAGAGTGCTAGAGCCAGGTAAACAAAAGATGGCTCCATATCACCAAAAAAATGAGAGAGGGAGTTGTACATAAATTTTCCTCTTTCAATTGTTGAGACCATTATTGAAAATGTACCCCATTGGGGATAAGATAAGTTTTGGTGTTATTTTATTGTCTCTTGTGCTTGTATAAATTAGGGTGCCCAACGGGCCTAAGGAGAATATTTGGAAATTTCTTGAAGAGAAAAAGTCCCTTGTAGACAAGTTTCCAAAATATACATGTGATGGATCCATGAGTGTTCCTTATAAGTAAAGTCTAGAACAATGGTATAAGTGTTTGCATGAAGATTTTTTGTATGAATGAACAATGCCCAAGGACTTTCCTTCGGTATTATATAAGCGGGAACATTTATTCATATATCTACATTTTTGTATAGGTAGATTTGGGACGAAGGATGGAAAGTGCAGACCTTGGTGAAAACTACCTTATGCATTTACTAAGCATTACTTCCAGACATCGGTTTACATATTTTCTAATGCACATAGATTGGTGTATGATGCTGATAAGATAGACTATGATTATCATACACTGCTGAAGAGATATGTATACCTGCGTATGTCTTCTTACATAGAGAAGATGATCTTAGATGTTATAAGAATTAACTCAATAATTTTGGAAGTTGGGAATCTTGGCATGGCTAAGGTATAACTCTTCCTTAAGCCCAAGTTAGAAAATGGAAGATATATTAAAAGTGAGTTCAATCTTCCTGAACATCCCAAGGGAAAAAACATGATGGGGTACACTGCAAGATCAAGATCCCGTAGTATTAGAAGAAGAAGAAGATATGAAGGAATAAAGTAGTGGATTAGACCATGGCTTGTGAAGGTAGCCAAAAGTTGGAGTAAAGAGAATGCACAATGCAATTTCTCTAGTGTAGGAAGAAGATGAACTCAAGTAGGAGATAGGCACCTAGGAGATAGGGGTAGATGTTGGAGGCATTGAGGAGCGATAATTAATAAGGGTGCTAAGAAGAAAAAACACCCTAGGAACAAACATGAGTGTAATCCCTTCACAACACAAGGATCCTAAGACCTCTATAACCAGGCTTGTTCTAGAGAAGAAAAAATGAAAGTATATAAAATGGCAGGGTGAGGAGGAGGATTTGGATGGAAGCGCATGCATAAAGACAAAACCACCTATCATTGAGTTGGATGCAGAAGAGCCTCGGTAGGAAGAGGTGAAGTATGATATATAAATCTTCAAGGAGCACAAAGATGTAGGTGGAAATGAAGATAAAGACAAGGGAGAACCTTCTAGTGAGCCCACGAATAAACAAACAAGCACTGTAGGGGAAGGAGTGAAATTTGGAGAAGGGGTGCATGTTCCTAAGGGAATGCGCTCAGGGAGAGATAAGGGGGAGAAGTATCAAAATCCCACAATTGGGTATATTAATGATCCCATGAAGGTCATTCATGCCAGGTTTCAAAGTACTTTGGATCCTAAGGAGCTTTATGGATAGGAGCTTATGGAACTTGAAGTGGTCGGTTTGCGCACCAGGAAGGAAATATCTTGGAGCATGTAGAATCACATTAATGAGCCTAAATTTGATGTAAAATAAGATACATGTATGAAGAAGAAAATGAAGAAGAAATCTAAAGCCACACATTGGACAGTTAGGCCTATAGAGTTGACTAATGAGAAGGTGTGTAATGCATTGAATAAAATAGCAGCCGAGGTAACATGCATGAATATAGATAAATCAACCACATTGAGAGATATTTTGGAAGAGAATAAGAGCCTGAAAGAACAGATGGAATGGTTTTCTAAGGGGTGGAAGAAGGATAAAGAGAAACATAAGAACATTTTGGATTTTGTGGTAGATTTGGGGAAGGAGATCAGAGATGTGCATCAAGATGTTGATGAATAGACATATAAGAATTATAAGTACTCTCTGCACTTTTTATAATATTGTGTGTAATTACTGACCAAAAATAAGTTGGGCGTGCCATAAGAGATGATGGATCCATCTATAGAGAGAGAAGAGGATATTACAGCTCAGAAGGAAAAGTCCAAGGCTACAATAGTGTGTAAAATAGTTCGGCATGAATCTCTACTTTAGACCTTGAAGGATTAAATGAAGAAGGAAGACTCGTTGTTAAATATATGTGCAGACCTAGAGGCTATCATCAAGACAAAGAATTTGGTTGAGGATAATGAAGTCCTTTTTGTAAAGAAGGATGAAACTCTTGAGTGTGAAGATATGCTGACATTGTTAGCAAAAAAGTGTGATGCGCTCACAGCAACCTAGGACCCTAATAAAGAAAAGATAAAGTAAATTGGGAAACTTATAGCCCGACATATGAATGTAATTTATGGGATGATCTCTAATCTAGCAAACATTCTTAGGGTGCTACAGAACGAGGGCGAGAATATGACCTTGGATGAGATAGAAGGGGTACTTATAGACATCCCTGAATAAATAAAGAAGGTGCTCGATGACTGAAATGAGTTAGACAAAGAAATCAAGAGTGAGTACCATGAGTTACTTCTACCTTTAGAGGAATAGAAAACCCAAAATATTTTTGGTATATTTCATTCATTATGTACATTTAAATTATTTTAATCCTTATTATTTATTCTTGAAGAGACAAGACGTGATTACCAATTATTAGGGTGGAAATGAAGCTAGTGTGGGGTAATATTGGCTAGATGAATTTATGCCCAAGTGCTAGAGGCACATGAGATCAGGGTGCACGAGAATCAGACACGTAGGTGCACACAGAATATCAACAAATACATGGCACACCAAGGAAATTTGGAATTCGAGACTTATTTGTTTTGCATGCATGGGATAATAATGGATTGAGTGCTGAACATGCTTTGATAGAAGACTTGGAAGACACACCAAGCTATTTTGGGACCAAGTGGAAGCTAAAGATTCATGTAGATTTTAAGCTAATAATAGGATTAGAAATAGAGTTTTTTATAGGTAAGCCTAATATATATATATATATATATATATATATATATATATATATATATATATATGTACGTATGTATGTATGTATGTATGTATGTATTGATTTTCATTATTTATAACAACTTAGATTGTAACATAGTTATGCTGGTGGTATATTGATTTTGTGAAATATTACTTAGAATGTCAACGTGTTAAAGCTGAACATATGCACCTAGCCAGTTTATTGTATCCTCATAGCATACTGTAGTACAAATGGCAAGTAATAAGCATGGATTTTGTACAAGGGTTGCCTATGTCAAGAAATAAACATGATGTTATTTTGGTAGTTGTGGATAAACTAACAAAAGTAGCACATTTTATTGCTATTAATATGGAGGATGATTCTCCTATATTGGCTAAAATATTTGTACATGAAATTTTCAGATTACATGGAGTACTTGAATTAATTATATCTAATAGAGATCTTAGAATGACTTCAAGGTTTTGGCAAACACTTAATGCAGCTCTAGGAACTAAGCTGAATTTTTGTTATACGTATCATCTGGAAACAGATGGATAAAATGAAAGAGTTAATCAAGTTTTAGAGGATATGTTACGAATGTATTGTATGGATCAGTAGTATAAGTGGGAAGAGTACCTTCCACTAGTTGAGTTTGTTTATAATAACACATATCATGCCTCTCTTAAGATCAAACCTTTCGAAGCACTATACGGAATAAAATGCATAACCCCCATTAGTTGGGACGACATTGAGGATAGAGAGGTAATTGGACCTAAAATCCTTACGAAAATTGAACAATAAGTTAAAATAATTCATGAACGCTTGAAAGAAGCAACAGATAGGAAAAAGAGTTATGCTAATTTAAAGCGGGTTAATAGGAAATTTGAACTTGGTGAGAAGGTATTTCTTCGGGTTAAACTGAAAAATATCTCTATAACTTTTGGCAAGGCTTCCAGGTTATCACCTTGGTACGTGGGACCTTTTGAAATAATTGAAGTAATCAACCATGTAGCTTACCATTTAGCATTACCTCTTGCTTTGTCACGAATGCATGATGGTTTCCATATTTCTTTGCTTAAGAAATACATTTCAGATATATCACATGTGTTAAATTAGAATTCCTTTTAGGTCCAAGACCCAAGAATAATCATGGTTAAACCCATACGAGTGCTGGAAACTTGCTAGTTGCATTTAAGAAATCATGAAATAAGGAAATGTAAGGTCTAGTGGGACCAGTTTAACAAAGAAAGTGCAACCTTGGAAAATATGGAAAATATGAAAACTAATTTTCCATATTTATTGAATATAATTTACTATGATGACTGATAAAAATTTGTGATTTTATCTTTATATGTCAAAAAGTCTACCAGTTTTGAGCAGATAACTATGTATTTTTAAATAAGCAGCTATGTGAATGATGATTTCTGGAACTTTAAATTATGATATTGTTATAAACTTATGTTAAGAAAGTGAATAAATTGATTATCCTTAATTCAATGGTAAAAATAAGATAATCATCGGGATGATGATTCTTTTTAGGAGTGAAGTAGGTAATACCTTTGACAAACTGTTATATTTCTCTTTTACATTACAAGCATTGACATGTGATTTTCTTGAATGAGGTGTGTTCCATTGATTGATGAAGATCATGTTTGTTATGGATAAATCATTTCTATTCTTGGATTCATGAGACTGAAATGATATGGCTTACAAGAATCCATTTTCACTACTGATAGCTGAGTTGCAATCCGGTTTTGAGGGTTGCAAACTTATCTCTTTTAATTGACTCATCCTTGGATCAATTCTAGTGATCCAAGGAATGTTTTAAATCTCCTTACCAGACTGAATGGTGACTGAAATTCATGGGTTGAGAGACGTAGCTGACTGAAATTTTGTATGTTACAAATTCTTTGATCTTGTAAGATTGTGCCTACATTCAGTTGTATGTTTATGCTTGGATCTTTGGGATTGATCTCTTCAGGACATTTAACGGTGTAAGCAGAACGAAGCCTACTTCACGACTATGAAGGGAATCTAAATCCTAAACCTAAGGGATTATCCTAACGGTATTCTAAACTAGGTAAATGCACCTACTTCCTAGCTATGTCTACTTATTCAGGTTACGATCTAACCTAAGATTCATATTCTATTTTTTTGGGATGGCTTCCTAACCTAAGTTGTTGTGCTAAATGGAATAAGGGACAAATAACTAAGGTAATGCTAGGCTATTTTTAACCTAATACCTAATACTATTTGGTTGGGAATTTTGATCTAACCTAAGGTGGAAATTACCTATGGCAATGTTTTTAAAACTAAGGTAATTACTTCTTAGACTAACCTAAGTTATAGAAATCTATCCTAAACTATTGAAAGGGACCTAGGGTTGAATGGCATTTGGGTGATGGTTCCAAAGAAATTTATTTGATTTGATTTTTTTGAATAAATGGGAAGTACTACTAGTTTTGGAAAAGGAAAATAAACTTGGTGGAAGCTTACGTAGAGTCTTCACTAAAGTTGGAAATGCATGTTGAAGTGGAAATAACATTTGTTAGTTTTAGGAGGAAGTGCAAAGGAGAGATAGGAGGGATATTGGGGAGTAATTTCATTAATGAACCTCGAATTTTGCATGCAAACCATCTTGGAAACAATGAGGGCAGATTTGTTGGAGGTTATTTGGTCTTGCATACCTTGCAATTTTTTCTCTGCATGGAGCTATCTGGTTCTTCGAACCAATAGTTTGAATTTTACTTTGTGGCTATTTTTTGGTTTCTCTGGTCTATTTTTGATCCAAGGAAAGTATACGAGGCATTGTAGAAAGAGATGTTTGGTTTTTGATCTTTCTTGGAGGAGAAAAAGAGTTTGAAGCTCAGCTGGAAGTATCCTTTGAATTGGAAAAAGCACTATCAGGCATGATAGGATCTACCCATTAAGATTTCTTTCTTTCTTCTAAATGTTTCATTAAAAAAATTCTACTCTCATGAGATAAATGTTTTCATGTTTTGTCTGGTTATTTACTTTCATGATTGAATGAATCTCTATAATTTTTGGATATGAATCCATTGCATGATAATGTTTGTCTTTGGATGTTCTCTCTGTGCAAGTTCAATGGTGATATGCATGTGGAACTCGTGTTCAAGGCTTTTTGTTTTGTTCTGAACTTGTACTCAAAGCTTTGTGTGTTTTGAACTCATATTCGGCACTGTCTACTCGAAAAGAGTTCGATTTAATGGCTTTTATTTAATTCTCCTTTGGAATTTTCTCCTGTACACATCTTGTGTTCGGAAGGATTATAGAGCCCCTGTCCCAGACTTTATTGTCTACTTTGAGCATGTGATGGCATGTAAATGTTGAGGATATTCTACTCTCCTCTACTCTGGGTAACCCGTGTCTTATTTGAAAGTCTTGATTGTTTTGTTAGTAGGATGATGGACCTTTTATGGAACAATATCATGTTATGGGATTATGGAACCTCTGGGTTGATACTGTATTATTACTTACTCATTGGTATGAATTAGATCTTGTTTGAAACAGTCGATAATGGGTTTTCAAAGTTCATGGAAATGTTGTGTTCATACTCATTCTGGTGTTATTTGATTGGAACAATTACCTTCTCTGTCTCAATCTTTATGTACTAGATGGACCTGTGAAAGTCATTTTGTTGTGTTTTATGTTTTAGCCAATTTTGAGACCTTGCTTGACTTAAACGTGTGTTGGTTTTTCATACTATCTTTCAGATCCTTTTAATTGATTTTTAGTTTTTAAAAGAGATAAGAGTTGAATACTCTCGTAAGCTGAATCTTGTTTGAAAGGATTTAGTACCTTTGGTTCGGGATTGTTTTGTAAAATTTGTTATTCATTATGGTCACGAACTATATGTTTCTTTTATATGGAGCTATATAATTCCTTATAGTTGGGATTTCAGTTACTATTGAGTTCGTGAGTATTATAGAAACTTTTCTTAGCTCAATACTGGTGTTGGGTTTTAGTATTCTCTTTTAGGTTCATTTGATTGGATTTCTAAGTCTTTAAAAGGAGAAAGGAGTAGGTTACTCTTGTGGACTGTATCTTGTTTTGTCCAGAATTCGTACTTCTCTCAATGGAATGAATTTGAACTTGTGTTTTAACAAAGTGTAATTGATGAACCAGGTTAGTGTTGATATTGTTGTTTGACAAAGTATTAATTCATAGGGGAAACTAGAAGTATTGTTTTCTATAAACAATGTGTTTGGTTTTGTATTCTCTTTTGGGAACTAGTGAAAGAAATTTTGAGTTTGAAATAGAAATGGGAATTTAATTGATAATACAAAGGAAATGAATTCTTGATCAGATCTTTTCTATTTAAGTTCCTTTAACCTTAGTCAATTTAAGTTCAGTTATTCAAACTTCTTTGTAGCTCGATTCTCTTCTTTGCTGTAGAATGATTACTCTCTTAGACCTGTTTGAATTATTTAATTTTTATTTTTTGTCCCTTCTATCTTGTTTGAAATAGTGTGAACTCACTCTTCTATAACAGAAACTTTCATGTGGATTGTTTAGTTTGTTTTTGTTGTTAGTCGACTGCGGAAACTTTAGGGAAAGAGTTGTATGTTTAGACAACTGTTGGACTGTCATTCTTGGTAATGGAAAAACCCGATCGTCCCCTTTTTATCATTCTTGATCTCAGCTATTTAGTATTAAGTCAAATGTTGTATTGACGAGGAAAGTGAATAGCAGAGTCTGTCCTGTAGAAGGGAAAATGTAATCATGTTAGACCAATTGCTTTGTTTTTATGAGTCATGCTTTGTTTTTATGAGTCATGCTCCATTTGGATTTTCTTATTAGAAAGAATCCTCTTTTTTCACTCTAACATATTATGAATCTTCCCTAGATGGACACAAGAAGAGACTATCCTTGTGTAAGTCTTTCTTTGATATCTGGAACGAATGGTTTTAGATCTTTAGATAATATCTTCTATAATGTAGAATTTATTAAGGATTGCTAGTAGACTATTTTGATTTTCTATTCCTTCTCGGATTGACATGGGGTTCTTTTATTAGATGTTGTCTCTTAAATGGTGAATCCTTTTATTGGTTTCCTTGATTGATGCAACTATTTAGGTTATCAATTATGTACCTTTGGAACCAGTTTTCTATCTTTTGGTTAAATAGTGAATCATGTATGTTTTGTATTGATTCTTCTTCTTATTTATTTAAGTTGTAGGATGAATCATCCTAATATGTACTATGATGTAAGTAACTCTTTTTGTTACATAATAAGGATAAATTTTGTATTTCAATTCAAAAATAATTATGAAATAATTTGGACGACAAGATCAATTGTTTTTTTTAAAGAAATTGATTGGGTCAATTAAACTATATGTTATAATGTAGTTGTTGCTGATTATATTATGCTCTTTTCTTAAAAGTGAATTCAGAATCATTATTTGTACTTCTTTTCTAGTTGTTATTACTTATGATCATTTGTATGATATATTTTAATTGTTTTATTAAAGCATAGTTGTTTTAATGGAACAATTAGTGGAATGCACTTCATTTTAATGCTTACTGTTTATCATGCTCATTTCAATGAACTGACCCATGCTAGCAAATTTTTTAGATGGAATTCATAATTAATAAAAGAAGGAAAAAACCTTAATGATGTATTATATTATTTAAGTATGGATATTTTGTAAAGAATTTCGATTCATTATTGAGTTGTTCTGAAAAATAAAAGTTATGTTCTTTCATGATCTTAATACTGATTGACATGCAATATGCCTGAAATGCATAGTCTTGTAAATGTATATTTTATCACAATGAATTAAAATGTTTAGAGACTGACTCCAAATTATGGTGTAAATTCTCTTGTACTTTGTATGAAGGAAATAGTAATGTTATCTTGTTAATATTCTTTATATCTGTTTGTATACTATTACTATTTTCAATTAATAAGTTAGATTAAGGGGATAGTACAATCTCCCTTACTATAGTGAAACTTGTTAAGTTGCAAAAGATGTTGATCTCTATCTAAAAAACCATAGTTTAATAATGAAATATGTATTATATGTACAATCAAACTCTATGAGTGATGAATGATAAAAAGGTTATGTTAACCCTAACATCTAACCATGAGGAGGAAGAATATTCCTCTCTCAAAGTAAACACTAGCTGAACCTAGGTGGATGATACACCTTCTTTGGTCAGCTAGGTGGCAATAAAATTAACCATTTGATGATTGCTGCCTTGTTTATGGGATAACTGCTTGTTATGCCGAGATTAATGAATATAAATGCAAACATGAGTTAATGAAGTTTTTAATATCAAATCAGATTAATTATTGATAGAGAACTTAATGAGTGTTGGAATTTGGGTTAGGCATGGTTGTTGTAATCTGAATCTTAATCTAAATTCAAATATGAATTAATGACCACCAAGGGGTATGTTCATCATGATGAATCATTTCTAATGGATGTTGGCACACACCAACTACAGGACTGTACCTTTGACAAGACCAAGGGATTCTCGAGGATACAGTGTTGTAGTTGACATGTGGCAACACCCTTCCGTATTTTTTCATCTAGATCTACACACATCTAGACTTGAACTTAGTTTCCCTCTAGGTCAAGTTAGCAGCATGTTTAGAATAGGGAGTAGCTTTCTATGACTTAGGGTACCTTGGAACATTCGGTTGACTTAGGTCGGTTGAGTATGCCCATATACCCTCAGTCAT
Source organism: Taxus chinensis (assembly GCA_019776745.2). Taxonomy (NCBI): domain Eukaryota; kingdom Viridiplantae; phylum Streptophyta; class Pinopsida; order Cupressales; family Taxaceae; genus Taxus; species Taxus chinensis. Next base: position 308,810,046 of record CM034149.1, on the reverse strand, counting down.
CGTGAGCGTCTTCCTATAAAAAATTATGTTACTAACCTAGGCTAGGGTCAAACCTTGGGCAAGTGGACTGACAGTAGTCAGTAAAGACCATTCTAGATAACAGTTGAGTGAGTTGAAGGATGTATTCTGAATTGAAGAGTATGTCATCTAGGAATAGTAACATGAACAGTAAGTTGAAAATATTTGGCCAAAGTATCACAAGCTACTGGTTGCATTGTCCTATGTCACCTAGTTTAAAGAAACATGATGTCAGATGAATATCGGTAACAAATATTTAGATAGGTTCTTTAAAAAGATCACTCAGTACTCAGAATAGGGTAGGAAAACCAAGTATACATAGCATACATAAAGTATTCTATAATTTAAGACAAACATGAGAGATCGGTTGGTAACTGAGTCATGGAATGAGAGATTGGTAGTTTACCGAGTCATTACAACTGCATATGGTTATCTATTATGAGATTGATTGGCATGGAATGTGTGTTCTAAATTATATTTTATTAAGAACAGAGAACATTGTGTTAAAAAATATTCCCCTGTTTCTAAAGTCTTAAAATAGGAATGTTACATGGGAAAACATCTATCTAGGAGAAAATTCTATCTTTCAATATGAAAGTTGTGGGAATGTAGAAATTGATACCGATAATTAAAAATGTTTTGTTTTTCCCTAAATTGAAAAATAACTATTTATATTACTCATTGTTAACTAAAGAAAACTATAAATTTTCTTTATTAAAAAAATGGTTTGTGAAAAATGAATTTAGTGATGTTATTACTTTTTATTCAAAATAATGACTTATACATTTTTGATGGTTTTATTCCTCAATTATATATTTTTGTATTCTTATAAAATGATCTTCAAATTTGGAATGAAATACTAGGACATTTATATTTTAGGACAATGTATGAGGTGTCTCATCTAAAACTAGTTATAGGCCTTTATAATATGAAATATGATCATGAAACTTTTGAAAGTTTCTTACGTGGTAAGAAACACATTGAACTGTTTCACAAAAATCAAGATTTTCATTCCTCTCACCTGTTAGAATTAATTCATAATGATGTCAGAGGTTCACTTTAAGTACCCTCTCTGGGTGGAGACTATGAATTTGTAAGTTTTATCAATGATTTTTCTAGGATGACCTTGTCATATTATATTAAGAAGAAATATGATGTCTTGTCTAAATTCTAAGAGTTTAAATCCCTAGTTGAGAATGTCTCTAATATGAAAATTTAAATTACTAGAACTAATAACATAGGTGAATATGTTAGTAATTATTTTGATGAATTATATGTGTGATGTGGGATTTAATGTGAGTTAGCCACTTAATATTCCCCAAAACAAAAATAGAGTCACAAAAATAAAAATTAGGACCATCTTTGAAATGGATAGGACTATGATTCACAAGTAAAATGTGCCTAAATTTACATGGGAAAAAGTGATGAATACTAAAATATATATTCTAAAAAGGGTTCTTACTAAAGCCTTGTATCGAAATAGACCTCTTAAATTATGGATAAAATAAAAACCTAATATCTCACACTTAAGAATATTCAGTAGTCTTGCTTTTATTTTCATTCCTAATTTTTTTTATTTTAAAATCGATGTTACCTCCTACTCTTGTATATTAATTGGTTATGGAGATCAAACTAAAGGGTTGAGACTATACGATACATTTAAACATTATATTATAGAAAATAAGAATGTCCATGTATTGAGAAAATAAATTATGAAGCTTCTTCCAAACCTATTTGAAAATACGTCTTTGGATAGTATGGATGTAGAATTTGAGGAGGAGTTTTAGTAAATTGTGTTACAAAATAAAAGGCCTAAATGGGCTCATAACCTGATTAAGGAATTACATCCTAATAGTCTTATATAGATGTCTCATAGTCAACATGCTTATCATGCCTTTATGACCTTATGTAAGGTTGAGCTACTATTTTTCAAGGGAGAAAGTCAAGAAAAATGATGGGAATATTCTATGAAATTTGAATATAGTGCTATTATTAATAAGAAAACTTGGGAACTCGTGCCCCCTCCTTAAAAAATAAGCAGTGCAGGATTTAGGTAGTTATATAAGATTAAGTTTAACTAGACATGAGAAATTGATAAATTTAAGGCTTGATTAATATCTTGTGTATTTTCTCATAAGCCTGGTAGTTATTATGTTTAAACATTTTCTCCCATAGCCAAGATGAGAACTATTAGAATTCTCTTAGCATTAGCTTCTCAAAATGATTGGGATTTTTACAAATTAGATTTGAAAAATTATTTTCTAAATAGCTATATTAAAGAAGAAATATATTTACAATAACCTAAGGGTTTTTTAGAACATGACAAATATTTTTATATCTGTAGAATTAAAAAATATTTGTATGTTCTTAAACAACCTCCTAGAGTTTGGTATGCTAAGATAAATGGATTCAAAACTTATTTCACTAAATGTGGACTTATTCTAGTCTGAGAAACTAAAAAATATAGGAAATATTGGAAACCAATATTACTAGTTTTGGATTCCAAAATGTTAAATATTGGAATTATCTGGACTCAAAAATCTCACATATTGTAATCCAAAATCACATATATTGGAATTCAAAATCACATATATTAGAGTTCACTACACTCTAAAGTCCCATATATTGGAATCTAAAAAATCAGAGTATTGGAATGCACAAATTCAAATATTTGAATCCATTATACCCAGTCTAGCAGCTGCTAGGAATTATCTATTCTTTGAACTAAACAAAACATGTGTATTTTTTTTACGGGCTAGCGACCGCTAGGTCTTATTTATGTTTTGTTATAAACATATCATGTTTCTATTTTATATGGGCTAGTGGCCGCTAAGCATTATTTATTCTTTTTTATAAATAGAACATGTTTATGTTTTATACGAGCTAGTGGGAGTTAGGAATTATTAATGTTTTGGACTAAACAAAACATGTATCTATTTTATATGGGCTTGTAGATGATAGGCATTATTTATGCTTTTTTATAAACATAACATGTTTCTATTTTATATGGGCTAGTGACCGCTAGGCATTATTTATGTTTTGGAATAAGGTGCTTATCATTTTTTAAATGTCTTTAATATTGAACTATGAAGATTTGAATAATTAAAGCGCATTGTGCCCTAACGTCTTCTTGGCTAACAAAATTCAAGAGATGTGAGACACTTCCAGGTTCATTTAGTATGATGTGATCAAACATCAGTGTAACCAAATTATTATTAAAGATATTTTGGAGAAATTAAAAGAGGGTGACTATTTAGAGTAGGATAATGTAATTAACTGTAATACAATTCCATATATATTTTCATATTTAAACATGGATACAAAATTAATTAAAATAATTGTAAAACCAACCTAGATATATTTCCATATTCAATTATAGATATGAGATAAATTTAAATTACTTTACTAAATATAGATCTATAGAATTTTTTTAAAGAATTGTTTGAATTTTACTATAACACTATTCCCAAAGATATGGGAGAGTGGGGCCCAAGCCTAAGTTTATATCTAGTGGGGAGATCCCAAATTAACAAAATAAATCATAGTAAAGCTAACAAAAATATCTCCCTCTAATTCATATTTTGATCAAATAACATCCCAAACATCTTCCATGTCATTCAATGGTTGCAATAAATGACACACCTAGGTAATAAATTTGATGCCCATTTAGACGTTTTAAACGATTTTAGCCGTAAAATACTTGTAGATATTAGAAATAATTCTCACATATGACCTGCATATTTTAGATATGACCATAAATTTTTCTATAGATTTATATATAAATTATATTTAAAAATATTTAAAATAATTATCTATAGTATAATTTTATATTTATTTTATGAATAGTGTAAAAATAATACTATTTTAAAAATTTTGAAGGATATTTTATTATTATTATTCACACACACAAGTTATTAAATCATACTCTCAAGTCTCAACTTATAATCAATGAAAATATAAATACTTCCAACTCATAATTGTACAATCTCATCATATAATAAAGTTAAGAAATACCTTCATAATAACATATGAATGTATATATTCTTTACAATGTTAAGAAGTACCACCATAACAACATTTTGAAATGATAAATAGTTATTTAGCATTTTATTGCTCCAAATATTTGATTCCCTCTACAACATTCAATCCTTGAGACACTATTTGTGATTTTTTTTGTACAAATCAGCCATCAACCATTTATATATTGTATAATCTTTGCATATGCTTTTCATCCCAACCATAAAATTTTTAGGAGGTTTTCCTTTTGCACCTAATATAATACATAGAGTGCTTTTAGAATAGTAGGAAAAATCATTTCTAGTACAAACTTTTTCTAGATCTCTTATTGCAATTTCATAGACTTGTTATCCTGTAAAATTGACAAAGTAAATTTTGTAGGTAACCATACCAAAATTTCCATTTTGGTCCCTCGTTGAGGTCCCTTAACATTCGGAATGGCATAAATTCCCTTTCCGGAAAATCTAGTTTTTAGAACTTGGTCATTTTCAACCTTTTGGGTTGGGTGCAGTTTTCATTCGCGTTACATCAACCAAAACTATGCCCCTATTTTCCTTTGGCTCATTCTAGGGAGTGTCATCACTCCAAATATTGTGCCTTTCAAAGGTGTGCCAAGGTGCATGTGCCATCTTGTCAACACTCTAAATGTTGCGCCTCTCAAAGGTTGTGCCTCTATTCTCTTGGCGCATTCTAAGGAGTGTCAATACTCTCAATGTTGTGGCTCTCTAAAGTGCACTGTAGGTGCTGAAAACACTGTGTTGACATTCCCAAAGCTGCATGCCATTGCACAAATCCCATCGTGTCGACATCCACTTGAGTGTGCCATAGAAAAAGTTGGTGGCACATTTATTGCACTTTTTGCTATATATAGGTGCATCCAACCTGTCATTTTCACAATTCAAAAAACATGAAAAAGTTATTCCTCTGTACTTGTCAACATTCCTGTCAGCCCCGCATGTTGCCATTTGTCACGTTCATGGTCCCCACTTCATTCTCCTTTATCGTTATATATTCCTGGTAAGTGGCCCTTGCCCTTCTTATGGATTTGTTGTGGTTTTTATAATGGTTTAGGTGATTAGGATTGATAATAAACAATGAACCCAAATACTCAACTCCAAAACCCCTTCTCCTCCTTCCAGATCTACAAATATGGGAGACTCTGTCACCAAAACAACTCAAACTCATTTGTCCCTTATTCCCTGCTTTGCTAAGTTTTCCCTCCTAGACATCAAAATCTGAGCCAAAAGAGTGAAAATCATAAAAATTTTGCAAATAACCCATTGTTTTTCCTTCGGCGCAAGCTTCATTCTTGTTACATCAAACACAGTCGCGCCATAGGTGCATTGTCCCTACATGCGGCATAAGCCTTCTCCGCACCTTATAAACATTGTTGCAAAATTCCCTAGGTGCAAACACTAGTGCCAAAGCAACTACAACAACATCTGAATGTTGTGCAAACCTTTCCCGTGCCGCGCAAAGCTAAACCACTTGGCGCACCTCACTCTCATGCATTATCTACCACATCTACGCCAATGGCGCATCCTAGGACTCTGTTACACCAACCATATATGCGCCCCACTAAAATACTTCCAATGATGCGCAAGTGCACATCCCTTGACACCAACATCTAAATGTTGTGTGTAGCCTTTCCACACCCTGCGCCCCTTTTGGCATTGTTTTCTCCCATGCAACACTTTCCCAAAGTGCACCTTACTTTTCTAAATCCCTACAGCCTGCAGTAAAGCTGTGCCTTGCACCCAGAGGCTCATAAATTGCTAACTTTTCATTCTATAAGCTTTGATGGATGACTTAACAGCTAACATGGCTCTTCTGCGATGGACTTCCCTGATTCTTCTTGCAGATCAACAAATGAACTCAGATTCACACATGTCTTCATTGAGTAAGAAGCCAACCAAGTCCAAGGGTAAAGCTAGGCTAACAGAAGAAGAAATGAAATATAAATACTAGAGGGTCAGGATGCCTGAATCTCTTGAGTGTGATCTTGAGATCAAAGATTCAGAACTCAGCCACATTGACATAGAGGACTATTGGGCCAGAACCAAGAAGGTCACAGGCAGCCCATGGATGGATAAATTGGTTGGAATTGGTCTGCACTTTGCTATAGGGATCCCAATGAGTGCAATCAACAATGAGTTCATGATGTTGGTGGGATGTTATTACAATAAGGACACAAGATGTGTCAAAAATGAGAAGGGAAGTGTAATAATCAACCTCACGGTCTGACATTTTGAGATCATGTTGGGTATCCCTCACCACCAAAATTTTGTAGCAGTAAGCCAGGAGGACTGCATGAAGACATGGACTGAAAATGAAGACAAATGTATGCAGTTAATGAATGAGGTGTACCTCAAAAACAAGAAGGTGACAAGCAGGTGGCCACAAGTCATTCATCGCAGTGAATTTTCAGAGGAGTTGAGTGACACCATCACCTTCCTAAGTAGGGTGTTTGGGCTCCCCGATGCCCATTACTTTCACAAGTGGATGCTCAGGTATTTAGAAACAATGAGTAAAAATGTTCCTGATCAACGTTTTGAATGGGGAGAGATTATCAACAGCACAATCTCAGAGAAACTTCAACAACTTTCAACAACTGGGAGGTTCTATATGAACTCCTATGTGGTATATGCTGCTACCTCAGAGAGGGACTACCCAGCATTGAATCGGTATGGGGTATGGCCCCAGGTCAAAATATATGAATACTATCCAGAGTTAAGACTGGAGAACAACATAGCCCAATTCAGTAAAGTCAACGACATCTTCTTCTATGGCGTCATCTGCCTCTTGAGGCCCAACATGACTTACGGTCAGACGACCAAAAGCATGGTCACCACCACAGAGAAGTGGGGAGTGTTATTCACGCAATTCCCCACTTTCACCTATCTCAGAGCCGCTAACTTCTTGGGGGAGCCCACCAAATTGCTGAGGTATGCAGGACCCAAGTTGATCCTATTGGAGTTGTCTAGATAGCTCATCACATACCATGAGAAGTGTTTAAAAAGGAAGAAGGGTGGAACTCCATTCCCCCTCACAGTGGGAAGGTACACCTGCATTTCATAGAGCAAAGCTCAGGAGATGTTTACAGAGCTTGAATTTCTCAATTTGAAGCATAATTTCTCAGCAAGGCCAACCTTTGATCCTCGTGATTTCCTTCCAAGGGCAAATATCGATCCAATTCACATCCCTCAGATCGAAGATATCTACATTGATCTATATCACAAAGTCGAGCTCAGACGAAAGGATCACTCCCACCTGGCCCTAGCAGAGATCATTCAATATGGTGTGGCTATCATCCCAAAGGATTTCCAAGAAACTGATCAAGAAGTTGATCAAGTTTATCTAGACACGGATGGGGACAATTGGCCATTTTCTAAAATTGATAGAAACAAGGCCCCTCAGACTATTGAGGAAAGGGTCAAGGGCACTCTGCAGCACACCAAGCATTGGTGCAAGAAAAATGGTATCATCTACCTTGGGGTAGACTTTACCATGTCTCCCTTGGGTGATGCACCCACCAGGATGAAACACTTGCCTAAAGGAAAAGGAAAAGATATAGAAGGGGAGGCAAGCACTACCCAGAAAGAAGTCCCTGAGAGCCCTCCTTCCACCGCCGAGGAACAAGTTGTGGACTTAGTGTCCCCAAGAAGAGAAGAAGCGGCCAGTGCTCCAACGGACACATCCACTCAGGATGTCGTCACTGCTACAACTGGTGAAGTCCCAACCATTCCCTCTCTCACTCATCCTTCCCCTCATCATGTCACTCAACCAACCACTCCTTTGGTTGTGTCTTCTCCCCCATGTCTTCTATTGTTCCCCCTTCCTCTTCCTCCATCTTCTCTTCCCTCACGGATCTGTCCCCCAGCATTTCTTCCCTCATCTCATAGATCCCTTCTGCCCCACGGTTTCCTCTCCTATAGTCACTCCTAACCTTGTGAGCATTGGAGTGTTGGCTTCTTTCTCAATGTCGCCACCAAGTGTCTCAACACATTTCCCCGTGTCCACTGTAGTTTCTCCTTCTTCCACCCCCATTTCCTCCTCTTCCTCTGGTCCCACTCCCTTAAGTCCAGAATGGATCTCTGAACACCTAAGCTAGCACAAGAGGAAAGTCCCTATTGCACCCATGGACTTCTCCATTATTCTGGCTAAAGGGCCTAAGAAGAAAAAGGCTATAACCCACTTCTCTCAAAGTGCTTTAGGTGAAAGGGTTATGGAGATCGCATACCCTGATCTCACAAAGAAGAAAGAAGATCTGTCTCCTACAGATTTTACAGTGACTCAGGTCACGATGGGAACATCATCAGAGAGCCTACAAGGAGAGGCCTTATCTGCAGTGGATGCCCTTTGCAAGAAGCTTCAAGAAGCAAAGGAAGAGAAGAGAATATTAAAAGAGAAAAACAAGCATCTTCTCCAAGCCCTGCAAAAGATGGGCAATGCCCCTCCTATGACTATCGCCGACCCTCCTGAAGTTCTTAGTTAGGAGAAGATAAATGAGTACACCAAGATCGGTGAGCAAGGTATAGCAATGTCTGCCTAGAGAGAGCAGATCCTTAAAGATAGTGAGGAAGTGATTACAAATTTCACAGAGCTCTATCAAAATATAAATCAAGCAAACAAGGAACTCCAGGCAATAGCAGGGCCTATCTCCGAAGAGTTGGACCATGCTAAGTTGCAACACGAAACATTCCAAAAGATGCTCAACTACCCATTCAATGACTTGGTGAAATTCGGCGTCTTTGATCACCCGCGAGAACCCAACAAAGTCCTTGCTACTTTAGACTATTGGGTTGACCAAATGGAGTTTGTCTTAGAAAAGATAGACAAAATCAAGGAGGAAGCCCTGGATGCCATGCATCAAATGGAGCAGATCATCTTAAGAATGTCTCCAGGGTTTCTCGGTGCATTGTACACTTTGAGAAAGGTAGATGATAGTATTCGGCTCCTTAAGGAAATCACGTCACAGGGTTTAGCGTCAGAGGCCACTTTTGATATGGAATCTATCAACAACCTTCTGGCCTGCTGTGACTTTGTTGGATACCTGATGGAGGTAGGCAATGAATACTTTAAACTCTCAGAAAGACTCACAGATGAACAAGAAACTTTTAAAATCATCAGGGATCATACCAAGGGTCCCGCTCAGGATCAACTTCAAGCGATGGTAAGCAAGTTCATGGATTATCGAGCTCAATTTCACATTACCTCTCCTAAGCAGAAGCAAGACACTCCTTTCAATCCAAGGGATGATAGACGAATAGGCTCCTTCCTCCTGGGATAAATCCCATTTTTGTAAAATTATTTAAATGTATGTTGGCACAAATGATGACATCATCCATGTTGCACCATGGGATGTTATCATCCACCAAATTGCCCCAAAGTCAATGTCTGGCTTTTAGATATTTTGTAGATATTTTGTAAATAGTTGTTGGCTCCTTTTGTCTTCTTTCTCCTTCTCCTTCTATAAATACTTGGATACTTGTAGCATTCAAGGGTGAGCAAATTTGTATGAAAAATAGAAGTGAGGAGAGAAAGACTTTGAGCTTTCTTGTAACAGAACAAAATATTAATACAAAAAATTGAGACTTTGTGTTAAATTTATGTGTTATGTGTTAGATCTTTCTTAAGTTAGATCTGCATGCTTATTCTGTTGGATTCACCTATGATTTTGTCATTTTTTCATAAATATTGCTTTGTTTGTTAATGTGAGCAAGTTTGGCTCTGTTTACCACTAGCCCAAAACATAAACCCTCTGACCTTTCTACTTTGGAATTCATTTCTTTTCTCCCTTCAAATCCATCTTTCTTCTATTCCCTCCTTCATTCCTTTCTGTTCTTCATCAGAATTAACTCTTCTGGGATGAGATCCCAAACCCCCCTAAAGGAAGAATACTGTAAGACTTGCACATATTCTTGCTGGTAGAATAGCAATAAAGAAGTTTCTCTTTGTTGTCTCAAAGAGGGGCTATGCCCTGCACACTGTTGGCCTGTCTATCCATAGATCTGCCCACCAGAAAAAAAATTATACCAACAAGACTATAATGTAATATACCTTTCCCCAAACGAGTCTTGGATTCTATACAGTCGATATTTTTTATTGAATCATGTTGATATCTTTTTAACATCAGCAAAAATGAGATTGTCAAACCAGAATCCCAGTTCAAAGTACGGTGATAATATTTTAATAAATTTTGATAGGCCACCTTGCAGGTTGACAACTTTTATGCCAAAACTAAATGACATCTTCCTATTTTAAGTTTTTTATCCCATATAACAAGTCATCCATATCTAAAATTAGTAAATAACTCTTATCACTACCTGCAAGGAAGTAAAAAAAAAATATTTTCATCGTCCGCATATCAGTTATAACCAATTGAAATAAATAACATTTTATCTTATGGCTACCAGTTACTGATTGATATTTTGGCTTGGATTACACTACCCTTATACACTGTTGGATCCATTCATGTAAGATCTATTTCAAATAAAAATTAATAAATTCATAATCTATTTCTTGCTATTGAAAATGTGAGCATAATGTATCTTAAATAAACATTAATGAATTCATAATTGATTTCATGTTGTGGAAAATAAAAGCTTAATTGGAAAAAAATAATGGTTTCTGTGGTAATATGGTTAGTACAACGTCAATTGTTCTTTGTCTTATTATTGAATTTTAGCATTCATTATTATACGCTTATATTTTCCGAACCACCCTTTGGTGGAAAATAGTGCTTAACTATTAATGAGGATTTGCGACCACTAGGTTATGCCATCATTGGCTAAACTACACTTCGTTGGAAAACCTTTAATGAGGCTAGCCAAGTGTTGATTTACATACCCATGAGCAGGATCAAGTGGTATGTAGTTCTATTTATGATGATGTTGAAGCCAAAACAATGTTAATTCAATGTAATTAGTTAGTAGTGAATCAACAAAAAATTGTAGACAGTATGAAGTTGTAAATCAGCGAGACATTGATGAAAGTAAGGTTTTTTAGTCTAACCATTATTGTATCGAACGTGGATGCATAGATTATACTAATCTCTATACTTAATTTTAAATTGTTAATGTAGCTTACAAATGGATTTCCTTATATTTTTTCTTCTACCATATGCCAATCATATAAACTTATGTCTATTAGTTATTGTTTCCTATAAATTTACGGGCCTTATAATTTTTTTTGTTTTAAAATACACATGGCTAACATACCAGATTGTGAGTGTTTATTCATACTGGATACCTTCGTGCCCTCCATGGTTATGTTTTTTGGTTATTGGTTGTCTAAATAATCATTTATTGTCTTATAAATTTATGGAGCTTACTATCAGTTTCATTTGTAAATTCACATGAATAATATACCAGGATTTGATTGTGTATTCATAGCATATGTACTCATGCCCTCCACGTCTATTATCAAAAGTGTAAAAAACATAAGTTTGTTAAAAAAAAAAACCATGGAAATTGAAAATAGAGGTCATTAAACATATTTATAAAATGATTTAAGGTAAATCACCATGTTGAATTGGTTGTGTAACATCAAGTTGAAAGGTTTAGACATCATATTCTATAGTTTTGTGGTTGTCTACATAAACAATAAATGTTAAGTAGCATATATCAGTTCAAAGACATTAAAAATTAACCTTTTGAAGTTATCTTTGGAGACGAACCTTTCTTCATATGATAATAGTAACATTTTAAAAACATTTATTGACTATGTGTCTCAACAATAAAAAACAATAGATATCTTGGAATCAACTAATGCACGAATTGTGACACTACCACCATAAAGCACTAGTACTAAATAATTTTTGGAACAACATTGAGTGAACATCTCATCTCAAAACTCATAAGATCGTTCGCAAGGAAAAGGATGGATGTTTCCTTGTAGGAAAATTTCACTTGAAGTTACCATTTTTATGCCAGTTTCTCCATCCAATCCCTAGTGACCTCTTTTCTATAATCATTGTTATTATCGTAGTTATGCACACTAGTTATTTTGTACATAAGACATAAAATTTAAATATCCCATTGTTGTCATAGAATCTGTAGCATCCATCTATACTTTATTTTCCACTATCTTTAACATTTTCCATATATTTTTTTACTATGTCTCTCAACATTTTTGAATAATAAATTTCTATTAGATGAATAATAATACAATTCAACACACTAGTTTTGATAACTATCAGAAGCTCCATTATTACATCAAAAGAAAATTTGCTGGACAAATTACAAAAATCAGCGATCACGCATATAGTATTGAAATGATTAGTCAAAGGAATAACTGATAAAGTTGATGGAATTTGGAATGGATATGCACATTTACAAGAAAAATGTTTGGTGTCTTCCATCCTTGTTGGTATATTTCTTTCCATTGACATCACATAGTTGTCTAATATTGTATAATCCTCGATGGGAAGAACAACCTCAACCTCATAGTATTTATTATATTTTTCCATTTCCCCCCTATATGGGAATCATATTTTATTTTTCCCTTTCTCTCTTTACCCATCAATACAGAATAATGGTGGTAGTGTGATTCATGCAATTTTTTTTTTTTCAATTACATTGGATTAACTTCAGGTTGTCAATATAATATTATCCTAATGCTTATTTTTCAAATAAGTTGAACTTTTCTCTCATTTTGTTGTCTCCTTTTATTCTCCAGTAGTAAGAATCAAATTGATCTACTATTACACTAGCCTTAACAGACCCAGTTAACCATACATATCCTGATTACATTTTATCATCTAGTACTAATAGTTCTTCATTGGTCATTCCTCTAGCAGCCCTGAATGAATTGGATGTGAATCTTACAAGTGAATTTGGTTAAAATTTAACATGATTATACTTAATAGGTGAACAAGTAAGGCTACCGGTTTTTTAAAAATGAAATGTTTTTGTCCATTTAGTCCATATGTCATCAAGAAATAGTAGAAAATTCCATTTATCGTACAAATTCTCTGGTTTTTTCACTCAAAAAATTGAGAGGCTTTGATTTTCAAAGCTCTATATATATATATATATATATATATATATATATATATATATATATATATATATATGATGAAAGTAAAGTCGAATAACCAATACAATACAATTAAAATGCATACCTTCCACTCTTTTTTTTTTTTTTTTCAATATGGGCCATTGAGGACACCCTACGATTGCCAAACTGATCTAGCTTTATACATAAAATCAATAAAATTGGTCTCTATCCAAGTTTTATTTACTTCATTATGTTATTTCCAAATATTAACAATGGCTTTGGTAGATGCAGTTATAGATAGAATGTGAGCCTTTTGAAACCATATCATTGGATGTAAAGACTTGTAAAATTTTGAGCCTAAAATCTTTGTGTGCGTACATACTATATTCTAGCTATCAAGTATATAAAATTTCACATCATCCCTTTCCAGGTCATTTGGATCAAGGAGTTCTACAATGTTATTTGTAGAATGCAATAAGGGAAGAAGAATTGTGTCTCTCAGTGTAGGAATACCATTTATCAACATTGAGTGGACAAGAGGGTCAACATTTTTATCATCTGTAGGAAGATACTAATATTTTGGAGGTGCTACATGAAATCTTGAAAAATCAATTGAAAATACTTCACCATTAAAAAAATTTCAAAATTTTGAATAGTTGAAGGTTTTTTTCTTGAATATAATGGTTTCCTTCTTCAAAAATGTAGTTGATTTAGTATTCGACGCTTATTTCACTAAATCTGGACATATTCTAGTGAATCAAGACTCCAGTATTATGAGTATTAGAAGAAATAAATCTCCATTTTTGCGTATATTGGATTCCATTTTTGGCTAGAATGGATTCCATTATTACTATTATTGGATTCCATTAGTAGCAATATTGGATTCCAATATTGTCATTATTGGACTTATTTGAGTTCCAATTTCTCTATTATTGGATTCCAATTTTGCTATTATTGGATTCCAATTTCCCTATTATTGGACTCCAATTTCTCTATTATTGGATTCTAATAACACTATTATTGGATTCCACTTTCACCACTATTAGAATCCAATTACTAAATCCCAATTTTTGGATTTCAGTTTCACTGTTTTAGGATTTGTATTTTGTTATTATTTGATTCCCCCATATAATCCTGATGTTTACCCACTTACATAAGCCTAACAATTGTTATATTACATAACCCAAGTGGTTGTTAACTTACATAAGCCAAACATTTGCTAACTTACATAACCCAAGTGGTTGCAAACTTACATAACCCAAGTGGCCGCTAACTTACACAAGCCAAGCGGCCCCTAACTTCAAGATAGTGCATAAGTGATTGTTGTCATTTATGACACATATCGATCTTATTATCATCATACATATACGACTATTCATGCATACCTTATTCAAATCAATAAATGTTGGTGTTAAAAATCCCTTCCCTAAACATCTTTGAATGGTTTTTAATTTTACAACTACTTAGACATTTTTGTGATTTTAGATGTAGCATACTTTAAAATATTTTATAGAACTTGCACATGTGACTCATATATTTAAAAGGTGGTTGTCAATATTTATATACATTTATATAAACATTTATTCATATATATTAAGCATAGTTAACAAAATATGGAATTGTCATTTATAAATTTGTAAGTAGTGTATAAGTGCGAGTGATCGTACTTACAAGTGTGATTGGTCTCACATCTAAGTGCGATCCTCGAGTCGCACATCTCTTGACTCACACTTTAAGTGTGAGTATTGATTGGCAATTATAAGTGTGAGTATCAACTCACACTTCTAAGTGTCAGTATTGACTCGCACTTCTAAGTGTGAGTCTTGATTCACACAACTAAGTGTGATAACTCACCTGTCAAACAATTTTTGGGTAACGGTAATTTTTAAAACACTTCCCTTCCAAAATACAAAACAATTTTTATTTATAACAATTATTTTGTATAAATTTCATTATTTTTAATATATATTGATGTAAATTTTATTAATTTAATAATTTATTTATAAATATATATTAATAATTAACGGTCAAATATTAAATATGTAATTCACATGTGACATTTATTACAAATATTTGCAAGCATTTTACGGCTACAATCAACAAAAACATCTAAACGGGTGTCAACAGTCGCACGTCGAAGAGAAAGCACAAGAATTAAGGGATTTATTTTACCCAAATTACATAAGGGGTTTTATTTACAGTACAAAAATTATAATATTAAATTATTACATTAATTCTTTACAATACCAAATGTAGTATTAATGATAACCATTATGTAAGGAAAAATTCTAATTAATTTCGTGGTTGCCTCAACATTAGTTAGCCATTAAGTTGAGCTATATAAAATTCACCATTTAAAAGTACATGCACCATTCGAAATATGTACGCCTTTTGGAGCATGTAACTTTAGTCAACCATTAATTAGTCATTTAATGAAAATCAATGTAAAATCATGCGCGTACCCTTTTAAATTCACACACCAATGAAATTGGAAGTTGGATTTGTTAGTTACATATCACTATAAGTAGAAAATTTTTGATTTTATATTTTTAACATTTTCCTTTGTATTCTCTTCGTCAATGTATAAGCTTATTCATCAATATAAAATCTCGTTAGGGAAAGCGTCAAAAATTTTGTGCGTGATTTATGGAAACGTTTTGATTTCCTATCCATGCCAAAAATTAGAATACATTCTCACCTTCAGTCCCTCCAAAATTATGAAATTATGTTAATGTAAAATTTTCCATAGCTGATAAGGGCTTATATCCATGTTAAATTTTCCATCGCTGATTAGGGCTTATAAACATGTAGGGATTTATAGATAATTAAACAAAAGTAAGTTTTTAATTCAATATTTTATAGAATGTAGTTTTTTTTATCAAATAAATAATTTCATAATACAGTAAACATTTTTTATAGCAGTGAAACAGGACGGAATGGAGCACATCTTGACAGAGAAACGAACTAGATTAATATGTAATAACATGAGAGGAATATTTGCATAATTTTAAAAAACCTATAACACTTGTCAAGAACTTGTTTTGTTATGTATTGAACAAGAATCCTAATGGTATAGATGGTGGCTCAATTTTCACAATAAAAAAGTGAGTATTGGAATCAATTTATGGTCATGGTGGTGCGCAGGAATAGAAGAGCAGATGTATTTAATAAAATTGATATTATTGTTTTGACCGTATTGTTGTCCATAAATAGTCCTTCAGTACACATACCCAACAAAATTCAATGGCTACGACATCACTGACATTGTAAATAAAAATATTTTAGAAGATATTCATGTTAAGAATGAGTTTCCATTCAATGTGTTGTTGAATTACAGTGACCTATTTGTGAAAAAATATGGTAATGCAAGAGTAGGAGAACCAAACAGATTTTTGAGAACAAAATAATGAATACAAATTTGTGAAAGGAGAATTCGAGGAACAAGGAAAATCTAAGATACCGCTACTATGGAAGCAATAACTATCCTCAAAACTTTTCACAAAATGTAATTTTTCTCTTTTTGGGTCGTGGCTATGTGGCTTTTTGTCTTTTAATTCCTACGGGATTTCTCTCTTCTATGATTCAATGTCATATTCTGTTGTAAGGACCTTTTTGTAAAAGGATATGGGGCCTGTAAAAACCCCCATATTAACCCTTATATAAAAAAAATGGACATAGTTTTTGTACATTGAAATATGTTGTTGTTGCATAACCTAGCAGACTCTATGATAACAATATCTTACTTTCTTTTGTTAGATCTTATCAATCTATAATATCCAATTACTATGGTGTCACATAAGCTAGTGAACACTCAGCTAAAAATAATATTCTTTTACTTGTTAAATGCTAGTGATCCATAAATTCAAAATATTATATTGTGGAAGTATTAGGTTACCTTAACGGGTACTAAGCTCTAAACATCTTACTTAAAATATCTCCTCAATCCATTAATCAAAATTTAAAAAATTGTACAACTTTTCAACTTTCTAATGTTTGTATTTTATTTAAATAATTATTTAAACTACAAAACTTATTTGTATTTTTATTTATTTTCTAGTTATTATTTATTTGAATAATATGAGGCCTTGTTGCAACATTGATTTATTATATTTATTAAAAATAATTATAAGAAAACAATCACACAAATAACACATCTAGCATAATCACACAACTAACACATCTCCCATCCATAAAGCATGAACTTGCTACTCTATATTTTTTAATTTACAATGTTGTTAACAAAATTACTATTAACAAGGTTTATTAAATATATGTGAAAATAATGATTGACTACTTTATACAGGGATTAAGGCACCCATAAACCTTGCAATAAAATGCATCGTTGAGCATCACCAAGAGTGAACAAAAACAAAATAGGACAAAAACGGCTAAAACAACTTATCCCAAACTACAATGCAACAGATTAAGACAAGGAAAAATTGTAAAAGATGGAAGGAAAAACACCTCAAATGATATAGTCCACAAATAATCAAATAAAATCTCCAAGAGCCAACGGACTAGTTAGTCTTCAAACATTTGTACTCCTCCGGTTGATGCTCTTCCTATCCTTTCATATGATTATCTTAATCACTCATGATAGGGATGTCATCTTCAATCTACTCTTCCTAATCTGAACTACTGAGGTGGAGATTATAATTGTGAAATTTGTGTCCTTGCTCTAGCTTGACCACACACCCCCCAACTCTAAAACCAAACTTTTGATCTCTACCATATCGGCCCTGATAGAGTTTTGGGGGATGTAACTTTTCTTAGAGGCATCGATGTAATGCATGAAAATTTTTACCATATCCATTCCAACTTCGCCTAAGGCCTCTATATCCATTTCCACCTGAGTCAGCTTGAGAGTAATTTTATCAAAATCCACATTCCAACCCAGTTCCACTCTTTCTTTCCATTTAGATGAATCCCCTTTCGTATCAATAAGAGAACCTACAGCCCCAATACCGATATTTCCCTTCCCCTAAGGTGCCTTACTCTTCTTTCTCCTCAATTTGTTTGTATGGTCTGTAAGATTACAATTTTCATATGAATCCCCAGATTCAGGGCTCTACTTCCTTTACCACAACTGGTTTACCATTCTTTAAAAGAAAATGAATGATTCCATGGTGTATTAGGCTATCAATCTTTCCCTATTGAAAATCATTCACCGATGCAAAGAGCAACATAAACATGAAAAAGGGAAGGCTCATAACAATCTTATGCCTAAACATATTAAACATAATAATATGGTGAGTAAATATATTTCTATAATTTGATTCAAGAGTAATGTACCTCAGAAGGTGGAGGCAAATCGTATTCCAAATATCAGGGATGAAAAATCTAGCTATATCATCTACTAGCAAGTAAACCATTTCTTTACTGTAGAAGAAATTCTCAATTTTGTGTTTGTGTCTGATGTGGTCTTTGAATATCCTTAAGACCTCCATCTCCATTCCAATCACTTACACTATTGAATCCTCCAAAACATAAATTTCCATTTTGTAGATCACCATGCTGACATTTTTCCATTCCCAATCAAACTCTAATGCAAGATAAGGATCAAACACCGTGATTTTTGAGATGAAATTCCTAAATCCCCCAATATTTTATAATATGCCACAGGAGGGGTTGTCTTTCAAGGCACCATAGCTCATGAGATCAGTTCTTGAATGACCACCTCTCATGGTTTTTGTCAAATGAGATTGAAAATGGAAGAAACAATGGCAAAAATGAATCATAAGAGAAAAATTAATACAAATCATGCCATATATCTTGCACATGTGAAGGGTCCTACTAACCATAAGTACAAGGATGACCTCCCAATGAGGGAAAAAAACCACCAAAACATCGGTACTTAATGTTCTTAATGATATTAATAACATTAGTGATATCATCTCCCCTCTCACACACTTTAAAATTACTACCTTTAGCCCCCAATTTGGTAAGATAATCCGCACATTTATTACGATTTCTAGGGGTATGAATAATTACATTTATCAAAATATTTTAGAAATTTTTCTTTAGTACTTTAAGGATATTTCTTATGGTCCAATTATTAATTGTATCCCTTCTCACATTGCAAAGGGTTAAAATATTGTTTTAAATAGCTAACCAGAAAAACATGTTCACATTGGTGGGTAAATTCTTAATCAAAATTTTACTCTACAAATCCTTTGCAAGACAACATATGTTCAGAAAATGAATATGTTTGGTCCAAGAACTGATATGTCAGGTGTTATACTTGATAATTATAGTCATTAATCTCTATACACATATCTAGGAAAAGCATTTATGTGAACAAAATTTATCTAGGACATTTAAAAGACACCAAATTATTTTAGAAACATGTTCAATATTTTTCATTCAAACAATGACATATTATAACTACAACATAAAAGGTATTTTGTAGTAAGTAAAAAATATTTCAAATAAATATAATTTTTGTCCTCCAATCTTTATAACTCAATTCCAGTTAAGGAAATATTCATCTTTTTGACCTTGGGGAGTAAATCCTTAGTCCAATTTTTCCTCCAGAAATCCTTTGCAAGACACCATATTTTTTGAAAATGAATCTGTTTGGTCCAATAACTGATATGACACATGTTATACTTAAGAATTACAGTCATTTATCTGCACCAATTCCTGTAAGCAAAGCATTTTTGTGAAAAAAATTGATCTAGGATGTTTAAAAGACATCAGACTATTTTAGAAACATGTTCAATATTTTTTCATTCAAACAAAAACATATTATATGTACAACATAAAAGGAATTTTTAGTAATTAAAAAATATTCTAATCCTTCCAATAATAAAAACTTTTAACATCCATGACGCTAGTCACACTTCTACTCGAGTAGTAACAAATTTTAAAAACAGGTTACAAATTTCACTTCAATCCCAAACTAATATACCTTTTTTTGTTATGTCAAATCAATCCTCCGACCAGGTTGAATTTCATTACGAGATTAACAATGAGATAATAGCGGAAACTAAACTCAATATGTCTTTCTTTAGCTTGTTAAATGATAGTGACTCTTTAGCTTGAAATATTATATTCTTCAAATACATTCGGCCACTAAGCTAAAACTAGGTTGATTTAATTGGTTAAATCCCAATGACCACTAAAATCAAAATAATATCTCACTTTCTTTTGTCGAAACCATGAGACTGAGAAGCTCCAAATATTATGTTGTGTCATAAGCTAGCGGATGCTAAGTTAAAAATATCATTTAGTAACTTGTTAAAGGAAAGCGGCCACTACGCTCAAAGTAATATAAATAACCAACTGCTGACTGTACCTACCACAAAAAAATCTTGATTCAAGTTAATATATACCCAAACCATTTTGAAGTCACACAAGGGTTCAATATAAGAACTTTTAACATCTATAAGGCTAGTTGAAAGATGAAAATACATTTTTTTTTGTCATGTAACTGTAATTGTACCTATAATTGTGAATGTAATTATACCTGTAAGAGAACACGAACCCAATAAGCATACTATTATCTCCATGTACATGTAATTGTATCTATATTTGAATTTATCATGGTTTTCACTAAACACACTGATCTCCATGGAAACAATCAGACCCCGAGATGGAGATAACTCATGGGGATGGATTTTTTTGAGACAACACCATCTCCATCTCATTCTAGTTAAACAGTGTTTTGTAAAATCACCTCACCAAAAATAAAAAACAAATTCCCATCACATGTGCTGCTTGTGCTCCCTATAACATCTCTTTGCTTACCCACTTCATTTCCATGTGTAGAATGAACAACCTTGGAGAACCTAAATGTAACACATAGATGTGTCGATAAATAAATTCTAATAAGATATTGCTTTATGATTTGTTTTCCGATAATCTGTATAGTATGAAATCATGTCCAAAAATGTTAGTTATTTCACCTTCCTTCATTGTGTTTCCAGATTCTTCCTTTATAATATATATATTAATCAAATACATCTAATATTGCTAACATTCAAATCTTCAACCTCCACTAAATGCCGTAATTGCAAGAACATTAACTAATTAATGTTGCGTTGGCTGAACATTAACTAACATTAAAGTAAAATTTGTTAGATTATGTTGAGGCATAACCTATTTTGGAGGTGATAAGAGGATATGACATTTGTGGGTTTTTGGGCATTTATCACATTCATAGATTACATTCGTGTGATGGGTGGGACCAATTAATGACTATTATTAATTACATCATATTTCAATTAGAAATATTAGAACACGTATTGAATATTGGAATGAAGGTGATTGACATGTTTATTCAAGCATCATCTATATTGAGCCTTTTGCAATCACTGTCACAATATCCATGTTTACTATGGGTGGCACCATCAAACACATTGAGCATTCTTCCTATGAAGAGGTCAAGGCTGACACGGTAGTATAGAATATTTTTCATGATGTTCGTGTTACGTCGTTTATAGAAACATTGTCTAGTCACTCTGTCCGAGTGACCAATAGTGTGCTGAAAACCTAGAAGAAAGGAAGAGTCAAAGTGGGAAAGATGATTTTTTTTATCTCAATAGAGTCCATTGTGGATGTAATAGGGCTTCCCACAGAGGGAGACATTTATTTTAAATGCTTTCTTCAGGAGGATATGGATGAGTTCCTATATCTTAGTGAAAATTTGACAATGTATCACTCAAGCTATGAATGAGATTCACTTCCACAAACTTGGGATAGGGTTGCTGAGAAATTGAGGAGGTACTTCACGCTGGAGTGATGCTACAAAGTAGTTTATGGACCTAATATTTTTCTTCATGCACATCTTTGACATGATCGAAAGGTAAACTTTGTGGAATTTTTGTTTTAATCACTTAAGAGGTCCCTTAAACCTACTAGATAAGATGAAGGTCCTTTCCTACATCAATATCGCGCTTCGCAAAAAAAATTAAAACTCCCCAAAAAAATCATGCTTCCCAAAAATGAAACATATTTTTTCTTTAAAATGACAGCTTCCCAAAAAAAATATCACACTTCCCCTCTAAGAAAGGAAAGCAACATCATGTTCCACCACCTCTTCCACAACCAGCTCCCTCTTTCCATCGTCACTTCCGCCACCTTCGTTTCCCTTCTGAATCTAATTAAGACATCATGATCATTAGCCAGAGCGGTTTGGTACTCTCCCTTGTTCTTTCGTTATTGGGTCTCCCTCATCTTCTCTTACAAATATTAACCCTTTGGACCCCTCAGAGCACTCTCCTAAGGTCTCTAAAACACTTTTAGACCTGACATCTACTTCCTCTCCACCTCTTGATGACTCTTCTCCTCTCGTCTCCCCAGACATTGTAATGGCTACAACCGACTCAGCTCACCTGATCACGGGAGGATGTGTGGAAGTCCCCCCCCTCATTTTTGCATGGAAGTTAGCATGGAATTGGAAATTTTAGACTTGTTGCGGGATCTCTCCTCAGTTTACCCTAATTCTCCTTTGTTAGAGAAAATGGGCTCCCCCACTACATCTTTGGAAAACAAGGAGCATTTAGAGAATATCTCTCCTGATCTGCATGAGGCCATTGAATATTATGTTACACTCAGATCTTCTATCAAGGAATGGAAAATTTAATTGGGTAAGACCTAAATGAAAATTAAGGAAGACTTCTTGGAACACATTAAGGTAGTGGACGTGTTGGTTCAAGGAATCCCTACTACTAATGTTAAGGATGAAGCAACTACTCTCATGAATATCCATAAAATGTTAATTTGGATTTTTCGAGTTTGGGAATTTTTGGTTTTTGGTTTTTTCTGCATACAAGATGTTTCTCTTCTTGTTTCACTGTAATATCTAGCCGTGAGGTATTTTTTTTGCAAGTATGCGAGTCATTTGGGAAAACCCACTTTTACTCTAATTCTAAATAGTTTTATATTTTGGCATATCATAGTTGTAACTAATATCCTAATATCTTAATGAGTTTTATTACATCCTTAAGATCGCTATGCTCTAAATTTTATGTCTTGGTATAACCTAGCGGCTTCTCAGTCCACATTATCCTTCTTTATTTTGATAAAACCTGGAGACCACTAAGCTCTAAACATTTATGGTGTGGCATAACGTACCATTGTCTAATATCAAAATATAATTATCTTATTAGTTAGGTACTAGCAAAAACTAAGCTTGGAATATTATATTGTGGGTTTAACACCAAAAAATTTATGAATATCTACCTCTAATTTGGTAGATGTTATAAAATATATTAATTATGAATTATAAAACCCTAGTGATGAAATCACCAAATAACATTTTGTGGAAAAACCTAGCATCTACGAAGATCAAAATATATTTCCCTTATTTGTTAACTGCTACTGTCTTTTGAGCTCGAAATAATACATTTTTTAAGTGCATACCAGACACTAAGCTCAAACTATATTGATTCAAATTTGTTAAATCCCAATCACCATTAAGATCCAAATATTATTTTTTGGTGTAACCCATCGGAAGCCAAGCTAATAATATCTTTTTTTATTTTATTTAAACCTAGTGATCACTAAACACCAAATATTAGGTTGTGTCATAACCTAATGGACACTAAGATCAAAATATCATTCAGTAACATGTTAAATGATAACAACCACTATGCTCAAAATAATATATTATGGAAGTACCTAGTTTCTACTTGGTTTAAAATATGTTAATTTAATTTGTTTAATCCTATCAACCGTAACCCCCATATATTATGTTGTTGTTTAAACTAGCATCAGCTAAGTTCAAAATATCTTCCTGTAATTTGTTAACTACTGTAAAATATTGTAACTATAAAGTAATGAAACCTAGCGAATTGAATATTCAAATAATATGTTTTGGCATAGGCTGCAAGATGCTAAGTTCAAAGTATTTGAAATCACCTGTATTCTCAAAATATTATGTGGTGGCATAACCTAGCTGGCGCTAAAATTGAAATATCTTAATTCCAAATCTTAAATCCATACAAAAAATTCAACTAATTTAACTGGTCTTGATTGCTATAAAGATCTCCAGAGTTAATGTCTTTATTTTGTTTGTTAAATACTATTGCCTTTTTAGCTCATAATATTATATTCTTAATTTCTTACGTTATTTTGTTGAAACCTAGAGACTACTAAGATCAAAATATTATGTTGTGGCATAACCGAGTGGCTGCTAAGTTGAAAATATCTTGATTTAATTTATTAAATCCTAACCACCGATAGGATACAAATATTGTTTGGTGGCATAAACTAGCAGGAACTATGCTCAAATAGCTTAATTTGAAATCTTAAAATCATTCAATAAAGTTGACTAATTTATACAGATCTTGATTGTTATACATTTCTCCAAAGTTAACGTGGTTGATTAACTTAGAGGTCAATAAGATCTAAAAAGCTTACACTAATTTATAAAAACATAGTGAATTATAATATTTTAATAAAAAATGTTATATTATTTTGAAGAGGATGTGGAATCTACGGATTTAATGGTCATTTATGACATTAATAGATTGCATTTGTGTGATAGACAGAATTGATTAAGGGTTATATGCACGCGAGATGTAAGATGACATCAGGAATTTACAATTTTTAATGAGAAGAATGTTATTTATGATTAGGAAATCTAATCGATTATCTTTGGTACCATCACACTTACCTCCTTTCATGTGTTGTGCGTTGGTGGCTTTATATCTTCAGGTCGGCTGGAAATTTCACTACCCCTTTCCTCTTTTCATTTTTGGTCATTACACTTCCTGTCTCTCTGCGATGGTGACATGGGGGTTGGTGGTTTCTTGGGTAGCATGGAATTTGGTCATAGCATTAAGAGGCATAGAGATATGACAGGAAAGGATGTTGGGGAATCATTTACTTCTTAGATGGACCGGAAAATTTGGAATGAAACTATGCGGAATTGGCTCAAGAAGGTCTGGTCAATCACCGAGTGATTTAAAGAAGAATATGACAGTAATATTTTTGAGAGCATGTGCAAGATAATGCTTGACCCAAACCATTCCAAAGGGTGATAGAACATTTTTGACATGGAGTAAGGGTTGAGTGTGAAAACATATTGTCCAACTCTTTAGGGAAGTTTATCTTGCATAAGGAGAATAAGAAGTTGGAAAATCATCTAGTCACCCTTCAATATCATGTCCATGCCTTGACATGGGTGATGTCGGTGATTGCACGTGGTCTGGAACCAGTTCCAAAATATAATTGTATAGAACTCCCTACTGGTCCTAAAGTGAAAATGTCATAATTTTGTGTTGATTTTTCCTCCTCCTCTTATCAAAGTAAAGGGGACGTGGATGTCGAGATCATCAACGAGGTGGATCTGAGAGGCCAAATGGACTAATATTTCCTGGATGCATTTGTCTTTAGTTTTTGATTAAGGTTTGGAATGGCTGTTTGTATAGTGAAGTGTATAGATATATGAAGTATTTATGGGTGAAGTGAAGTTGATTACGACTCTTATCCATATTTTGGCAGATATTTAGTATGATAAGTTACTTCTAATCATCATGGGATTCCACTGTTGGTAGACTTATCATGGAATGGTTCCTCATGTATTTTTTTTTTAAGACTTACCATTGAAATATCCTAGTTTTAAATATTAAAATCATATAAGGAATTCAACTAATTTATATATATCTTCTTTGTGATACATATCATGTTTGTAATTCATAAGCTAGCGAATTAAATATCTAAATACTATGTTGTGGCATAACCTAGTGGCAATCAAGCTCTTAATACCTTAATTTAGTTTATTAAATCCTAACTACCACTAGGTTCCAACAATTATGTGGTAGTATAACCTAATAGGTGCTAAGATAGTAATGTATAAATTTAAAATATGAAAATCATATGATAAATTCAACTAGCTTAAACACATCTTGTTTTCATCTTCTTTGTGATACATATCATGTTTGCAATACATAACCAAGCAAATTGAATACCCCAATAATATGTTGTTTCATAACCTAATAGTTGTTAAGCTCTTAATACCTTAATTTAGTTTATTAAATCCTAACCACTACTAGGTTCCAATGAGTATGTGGTAGCATAACTAAGAAGGTGCTAATCTTGAAATATATTAATTTAAAATCTTAAAATCATACGATAAATTAAACTAAATTAAACACATCTTGTTTGCATCTTCTTTGCGATACATATAATGTTTACGATACATAACCTAGTGAATTGAATACCCAAATAATATGTTGTTGCATAACCTAGTGGCCGCTAAGTTCTTAATACCTTAATTTAGTTTATTAAATCCTAACCACTGCTAGGTTCCAATGAGTATGTGGTAGCATAACCTAATAGGTGCTAAGCTTGAAATATCTTAATTTAAAATCTTAAAATCATACGATAAATTCAACTAATTTAAACACATATTATTTTCATCTTCTTTATGATACATATCATGTTTGTGATACATATGTAATGCCATTTTTTTTTTTGAAATAAAATACAAGCACACTAAATTTTTTTTATTTTATATGAAATGCACAACTAAATATTTCAAGTGTATATTTCATAACTATATTTTTTGCATATTTCTAAACAACATTTCTTCCAAAAGAAGGCATTGAAAATAAAAAGTTCTTAGTTTCATTATAAACTCAAATGACCATCTTTCAAGATTCTAGCAACAATAAAAATAACAACTCTCTTAGTAAAGACCAATGTTTACAAGAAGCAATAATTACAATAATGGTGATTTACAAGAGAGTATAGACTTGACAAGCCACATTTATTTACAAAGTGAAGGCAATGTCCTCCAAGGATGAGAAAGACCAAGATGGAAAGAGGCTCTACTATCTCCAACTTGAGCTCCAACTCCAATGCTCCTACAAGAATCCAACTCCAAGAGAACATGGCTTGTTTACCACCCAACCAATAGGCATCATCACATGCCTTTCCTTGGTTGGAAATCATGCTAGCCTCCCCCAAGCCCATGGGAGAGAGGAAATAGCTTCCACAATGTGCACAAGTAATAATGGGGTTTAAACACACAACAAGAGAAAACACAAGACCATTCAACCACTTAGACCTACTATACAATGAAAACCACAACATGAGGAGAACAAGGTCAACCTCACAAGGGGGAAGAGAGGAAGAAGGATGCCCAAATCAAGGTGTCCAACCATAGGAGCACCAATAAATATATATATACAAAACTCCTTATACCTCCTAATCATTCATCCTCCTTATTCCTCCTTATGCTATAGAAATCCTTCTTGGGAGGATTTTCAAACCCAAAAGGGTTTCCTCACCAAGAATGGGGAAAGGTTCAAGCCATGTGAACATTTCTCCCACCTCAAACCATATGAGGGGATGAGAAGGGACCTTCATGGCTTGACCAACAACCATGAGGTTTGAGAGGGAAATCCCTCTCTCTTCCCCTACATTCTCCAAAAACCATCATTCCAAATGATGGTGGAGAGAAAACAAAGGAAATAACAAGAACAAACAAACAATCACATTCACCATACATCATTTCACACACTATTTTATTGATCAAGCATAGTTTACCAGATAAACAAAACTAAGAAGGAAAAAGGTTAAGAACCCTACCTCTAATATGCTTTCCAAAAATCTAATCTTTTCCCCTTTGTCCAAGCTCCCTTCCAAGCTCCCAAAATTCTCCAAGTGCTCCCAAAAAAAATGAACCAAGAAGACCCATTCTTCCCACATGAGGAAGAATAAAAAGAGGAACCCAAAAGTTTCCTCACCAATGAGAAAGTGACAAGTGTCACCTCCTCTCCTCTCAAGAGTCAAAGATTCCAAAAACCAAATAAGTAAGAGTAAACTCACCTTTTATCCCTTTTCACCCAAAATACCAAAAACTAAAATAAAAAAAGTGGAGCAACTTTTAACACTTTCACACAATCCAACCATCTTACATGGATGGTGACTAAAGAGGGCTAAATGGGAGGGAAACTCCCTCCAAACCTTGGAAATAGGCCCCCCTACCTATTAGGTAGGGTCCAAGGGCCCATTTTCATGCTAAGGGAACCCCCAAACTCAAAAGGGGTCCCTAAAATTACCCAAAATAACCCAATTTCGGGTTTGGCATGCTTGGGCACAAGGGTAGAGGGTGTGGGGTCCACCCAAGGTTCACATGTGGTCCCCAATCCCTTCTACCAACACTTAACTTAAGATAAGATCATTAACCCCTAAGCTAGTTTACTTAATAAAACACACCCTAAACATAATTAATTTTACAAGACACAATTACATTACAAATTGAGGGTTCACCCATGGTGCCCAATTAAATACATCTAATCTAAGGCCTCAAACATTTAGCATGGTTAGGAATCAGCCCGTGGGCCGCTTGTGCACAATTGCGTAGCTGTCCTGAAACCCATGCTCTCCTATACCTATCACCTGCACACTCATTGCACACATTAACCGCACCTGTCCAATATAGTAAACATCATCTATACATCACAATATCAATCAAAATTATAATGTCTGAACATAATTTACAATTGATAGTGCAATGCATACAATTATCCACATAGTTTGCCATGAATCATCCACAAATAAAATTGTAATGACATACACTTAGGTTAGCATGAAAATCACCATCATTAAATCCAAAACACTATATCATCAATCAAATTAACCACAAGAGACTAACATCTAACTAAGAAGTCTATCATATAACCCTGTTAGTGTCATCACATCATACGAAATATATCAGTATATGAATCTAATCCAATTGGCGCTACGCACCCAAAATGCCATAATGTCCAAGAGGATAAAATATCATAGTAAAATGTCCAAAGTCTATCAGAGTCTCAATCAAAACATGTCTAGAAATAAAGGAACCAACAGATAACTGGAGCTATAAAAATGTGGGCACTACAACATAACCTAGTGAAATGAATACCCAAATAATATGTTGTGACATAACCTAATGGGTGATAAGCTCTTAATACTAGTATTCACTAAGATCGTATTATTATGTTTTGACATAGCCTACCCACCGCTAAGCTTATAATATCTTACTTTCTTTTACTAAAACCTAGAGACTTCTAAGATCCAAATGTTATGTTGTGTCATAAGCTAGCAGACGCTAAGATCAAAATATAATTGGGTAAATGGATAGATTAAGTGCCCACTGCGCTTAAAATATTATAGTGTATAAGTACCTAGCACCCGCTTAGCTCAAAATATTTTAATTTAATTTTTTTAATCCAACAAACCATAAGGTCTTAATGCTATATCTTTAGCTAACCTAGTGGATGAGAGACCGTAAATATTTACAAGGGTTTTAGATACAACATGATATACTCAACGAAGCCTAACAGCTGCTAAGCTATTCTTAACACTAAATATATTATTTTTTATAATGTAGATGTGTTATGAATTTAATTATTATTCTTTTTGTATTTAACATGAGACAAATAAAAAAGTGATCGCTTGACCCAAAAAAGTGTGTTGCCTATAAAAAAATCCAGTTATCCTTGAGTCCACAAAGGTAAACAAAGACTGCATCCAAATAAGAATTATAGCCTTGCGATCGCTAGAGTAGACAACATTTTTCATGCAGATTGTATTAAAAAAGGAGTTTATATAAATGGTAAAAAATAAATCTAGAATTTATATAATAGTATACATATAGAATTGGAATCGTTGTACCCTAGGGCCACTAAGCTATCCTTAAAGGCAAATATATCATGTTCGTAATGAAGTTGTGTACGTTTAGAATAATTTTTTTCATGTGTTGCACAACTATACCTCTAGAATTATATATTTCTTATGAGATTTTGGCAGAATATTTTTACATTTATGAAAAGAAAAAAAAACCGGGAATAGCGACCAAGAAGTTATTCTAAAAGTTTTTAAATACAACGCGATCTACTTGTTGCACCCTAGCAACCGCTAAGCTATTCCTTAATTTAAATATATCATATTCATAAAGGTAAGAATCAAAATATGTAATCAATGTTCAAAATTTAAGCTATGTTATAAATCTAAATTCTTAATATTTTCTAGAAATCAATATTGAAAAGCTATAAAAGATAACAAATAAATACAGTGTTTATATAATGGATACATAAATATAAGTGTAAAATTGTATCTTTAATATGTTATACAGGTATATGTATAGTTTTATCTACTTCTTACAAATATTTTGGCAGAATTATTTTACATTTATGAAAAAATATGGAAACTTAGAATTGTGACTGAGAATCTATAAAACAAGTTTCTACATACGACATCATCTACTTGTTTCATCCTAGTGACCACTAATCTATTCTTAAAGGTAAATATATCATGTTCATAATGAAGTTGTTTTATGAATCTAAATTTTTAATATTTGTGAATATAACAGCTGTCGAAGAACAAAAGCGATCACTAGGACCAAAAAACATGTTGTGTTTCCTATATAAAAAATAACTGATCCACGAGGGGCCAAGGAAAATGAATGCTTTTTCCAAATTAGAATTATAGCCTAGCGGATGCTAGGGTAGAAAACATTTTCCTATGGTAGAGTTTATTCATAGAAAATAAATCATATTGAAAAGATACAAATGATAACAAATAAATCCAGAATTTATATAATGGATATATAAATATACGTGTAAAAACTGTATGTAATTCAAAATATAATTGTGGTTTCGTAAATAGGTTGTCAAAACAACCAATTATATCTTGGAAGCCTCAAATCTATGTTAATTTTTGGCATAGATTAGTGGGCTCAAAAGGAAGAATATATTAATTATAAAATGCATAGTGATTAAAATTAGATTTAATAATATTATTGCATATATAATGTGTTTAACTTCCAATGTACATAACATAAAAATGATGAAGACATTAAATTTGCTTAATTCTACAAGGAAACACAGCATATAATTGGAAATAATTATCATACAATTGAATTCTTAATATAATTTTATAGTTTTGAATTAATTTTTTAACCTCATATATTTTTCTAAAATATCTAAGCGACAACCATGTAAAAAATATAATATGCATTAATTAGCGATGTTTCTTTACATCAGCTTAATGAACAACATTAAACTATTTTTTGTTCTCCCCACCAAAATAAAATTAAAAATAAGGTGATTGTGCTAGAAGATATCATTATCCTAAAAAACAATCATAGGAACGAGAATGAAAAATTCAAAACGAAAATAGCCAAAGAGAGACATAGAATGGCAGAAATGGGAAAGCATTAAATAGAAATAAATAATAGAGAATAAAAATAATTAATTTTTTTTGTTAACCGACAAAAAATGTGATTTTTCATGAAGAACAAGACAGTTTAGTGCATGGAGATCAAAAGTAACTAGAAAGCAAGGCTTGACCGTGGAGCACGATTCAATAGGACAAAATCAGGGCTTGTGTGGATCACGATTGGACTATCCATGCAAAACACAAGAACCAGTTCGAATACAGAGAAACTAATAGATCCTGCAATAAAAAAAGGTACACCTTTACTATAAATACCTGGTTTAGTAATATATGGGATTATTTCATGCTTTATGTTGTCTGTGAAACCTCCATCTGCTACCTCAATCAAACAATCTGTGTGATTCTTTTCACAACATCTGTTATTATCCTCCTTTGTGTGCATCCTTTGTGTTCATCCTTTGTGTGATTCTTTTGTGTGCCTTCTCTACAAACAAGCTTATAATCACATGCAAAAAAAATTGGGATTCAAATACTTAACCCTGCAATCTATGACATGCGTGTACTTTTTTTATTTTGAAGACATGCTTTTCTAATTGACCAAAAAAATTAGAAACCCTACTCAATATTTCTCTGAGGTATTTAATAATTTGCTTAGCACATTCCACGAAAGAAATTTCAAAAATAGAAAAAGAGCAGGATACAAAAATTTGAAATTTTCACTTTCCCGCCTCTAAAAGCAAAAGGACGGGCTATTGAAATTTAAAATATCCGAAAATGCAGGGGAATTCCCCCTATTTTTAATTTTTCCATGGTTTAAAAATTAAAAAACTAAACATTTTTCGTTGTCTATAGCCTATAATAATATAAACATAATAACAAATATATTATACAACATATATTAAAACAAGCATAACAAAAAAATATATTATAAGAAAATATATAAGAAATAAATCCTAAACATAGTTTTTAAGTTTAATTAGAATAATATACAGACATTTATGTTCCATTCTTTATCAAAATCGATTTATACAATACATATTATATATAGTGTGCCCTAATTTAAATTAATTATCCAATTAAAATGTGCCACATGGAAAGTTCAAACAAGAAATTTGGGATACATAATAAGGCTAACGATCTAAGACTGTAACGGAGTAGTGTTACTATATGGCTATTTTCAAAATAAGAAAATTTTGAGCCTAGGCTTTGATATGTTGTTTATGTCAATAATTTAAGGAGCATAGCGGGCGCTAAGAATTTTCTTTATTAAGAAACGATGTGAACTATGTCTTGAAAACCATGTATCTTATGTCAACTACATACTAAGCCTAGTGATCCACAACTTTATAAATAATGTTTAAAATGAGAAGAGGTAAAGTTAGGAGCCTAGCGGCCGCTAAGCTAAACCATGATTTATTACTTTATGGCTACTTTCAAAATAAGAAAATTTTGAGCCTAGGGTCTGATATGTTGTTTCTGTCAATAAGTAAAGGAGCTTAGCGAGCACTAAGCATTTTCTTTGATAGGAAATGATGTGAAGTATGAGTTGAAAACCATGTATCTTATTGGAAACTATATACTAAGCCTAGAGATTTACAAATTGTACAAGACAATGTTTAAAATGAGAAGAGGTAAAGATACGAGCCTAGTGGTTGTTAAGATATACCATGCGTTATTAGTTTATGTCTACTTTAAAAATATGAAACTATTGAGCCTAGGGTTTGATATACCTATTTATGTCAATAAGTAAATGAGCTTAACAGGGAACTACAGCATTTTCTTGGATAGGAAACGATGTGAAGTATGAGTTGAAAACCATGTATCTCATTAAAACTACATACCAAGGCCAGGGATCTAAAAATGTAAGGATACTGTTTAAAATGAGAAGAGGTAAAGGTAAGAGCGCTAACAACCACTAAGCTATACCATGATTTGATGTTATTTTATGACTATTTTGAAAATAATAAACTTTTGAGACTATGAGTATGACATAATGATGTTTTGGTCAATTTAGTGAAGGTATATTAACAGCCGCTAAGATTTTTTTTATTGTAAACGAGATAAAATATGAATTCAAAACTTTGTCTTATGGGAACTACATATTAAGCCTAGTGATCTAAAAGTGCAGATGTAATTTTTATATTCATAAGAGGCAAAGGTAGGATCCTAGCGACCACTAAGCGATAACATTAAATTCAATAGGTTATACCGTTCCACTCACTATGTACAAAATCTTAGTGGTTGGTAAGCATTTTTCTCTCATAAAAATAGATGTAAATTATATGTTACAAACAATAAGTCTTGTGAGTAATACATAATAGATAAAAACACAATAGTGACCCAAAGATATATATGTATGGTATTTATAATGATTGGTAGTAATGTGGGAGCCTAGTTACCACTAAACCATTGATCCTAGCATCCACTATGTCATTACTTTCGATAAGGAAAAAATGCTTAGCATTTTCTTAGAATTTTCTACCATAAGATCCAATGTGAATTATGTGTTTCAAACAATATACCTTATGGGAACTACGTAAGGCTTGATTCCTCTATATGGTATGCAATGCAACTATTATCTCCGCTAGGTATATTCCAGCCAACATGATCTAATTATAATCAATGAAAAACACTAGTGATCTAAAGTTGTACATATAGTGTTTACAATGACCGTAATGGTAGGATCCTCACGGTCACTCAGCTAGGTCGTAAATTATTATTTTATTGTAATTTTAAATAAAATAAAGTTTTGAAACTAACATCTGATGTGTTTTTACTTTCGATAAGTAATGAAAATAAGCGTTAGGTAAACAATTTTTCCAATATGAAACATTGTGAATTATATGTTACAAACAATATATTTTATGGAAAATAAATATGGCTTGATACCTATTGAGATTTGTAGTGTATCACTTGTTTCTGCCATGGATAGTCTATCGAATACGATAGAATTATAATAAAAACAAATAACTAGTGAGCCAAAAGTGTACAAACAATGATTACAATTATAAGATGAAATGGTGGGACCCTATCTTTCATTAAGCTAGGTCTTGCTTTTTTATTTTATTGCTATTTTTAAAGTCTTAGTGATTTTTACCCTCAATGGATACTATGTATTAGATAATAAATGTTTGTAGCCTAAGAATAATGACACTATAAATAAATTAACATAAGTTCAAACAAGTTGGAATAAATTTCTTCAATTATTATTTTAAATCTAACTTATAGTAAAAGTAAGAGAGAATACAGCCTTGTTTTATGGTACTAAAATTTTTTGTTAATAATCATATCTTCTCAAATAGGTGTAACCCACATTGACCTTATAGAGAGCATTGTTTCCATGAAAATGGCTATGGTGAAGAGGGCCATACTTATGTTTCGGAAAAGTGTAATCCTTTCTTTTTTTTATAGATTTTTTTGGAATTTCCCACCAAGCGCTACACTTAAAATGTAGTACTTAGAGTAGTTATAGACATTTATACATAATTAATAAAGTATGTCCGATATACATATATATTACATTGTCTTATATAAAAAAATTATGAGTTATCACTAAATCCGTTAATGTGATTTGTTGCTCAAATACTCTCCTCGAAATACCAAACATTAGATTTTCCGACTGCTATCCTTTAGACATGTTCATTAGTCATGTTACATGCATCTAATCCTCACTACTAAAGTATGACTGATATACACATAAATAACATTGTCTTATAAAACAAAAAATCCCAAGCTACTACAAACTCTCTTCGAAATACCAAATATTACATCTTAATGTCCTCTATAGTGTATCATTAACTAGGTGTAAATGACTTAGAAAAATTTAGGTTGTTCTTTTATATGTTGAATTGAAGTCTATCTACCACTAAAGTGTGTATTTTTTAACGTTCCTATCATGCCATCTATATAATTTTATAGCTTTCCAACTCATATGTAATGCTTTCAAAAGGTGCAAATGGTTTCATATCTTTCAATGCATCATACTTTGATTTCAGATTGTTATAAAAAAATATGATATTATTGATTTGATCCACAAAAAATTAATTACTATAACTAGTTGAATGACACATAAGATGTCCCATTGAAGCCTAGTGGCTGCTAACCATTAAGTTAATTAATCTATTATGATACATAGTAAAGAATTCTAGAGGTTGGTGTTTGCTAGGGTAGTATTTAAATTTATTAATAGACAATCCAAGAAAAACAATTTAAAGTTCAAAAATGAACTAATTATTAATGTATTTTACTCTAAATATAGGTTAAATGTCTTTCATTGTTCGTGCTCCATTCAGAAAAATTCCATTCATCATAGGCAGTATTTGTTGGAGGAAAAGAGATGAGGAATGGTTTATGGAAATTAATTCCCCTGAAAACTACCATGTCAGCCTATGGTTGTTTTTTATAGATGAAAATCATGAGGAAGTTGGTATTGTTCTATTTTTAGAAGTTAATTATTTGGGGACATTGTGTGTCTAGGTGGAATGATTTGACTTTGAAAATAAAAATTCTCTTATTCTGGATATGGATTTAGATGTTTCTTTGTCCATGAAAGAGGAAATTCATGCCACCATAAACAATGGACCATATTCATGCTCAAAATATGGTTGGAATTTGGGGGTTCTAATAGATTCTTACAACACTGGCTTTCAAATGTAGAAGACATTCAAAATGGTATATTTACAGTATTCAGAAAATTGTATAGAAATGATAAACAAATTTCTGTTTTTCATTTCTTGCATAGAAAAGGTTTTCTTTCTTCTCCAAAACATGCCAAGTTGTTTACTATGCTGAGGCAAAATTACTTGATTAATTTAGAGATAGAACCATCTAAATCAAAATTCCATGGGTTGAAAAGGAATACTAAATCAATTGGGTATTTTGAGGCTAGTGTAATACCAGAGACATTTGATTTTTACTGTTGGATAATAAAAGGAGACTACAAACTGAGAGAAAAAGTTCTACATTATTGTAGAAATAAGCATTTAGATAATATTATATTGACATCTTGTAGTGAATCTAATCCAATTGAGAAATTTAAATTTCATGAATCACACTACCTCCAGTTGTCTATACTGTTGGGTGAAGAGAGAAATGGAAAAAGAAAAATTGAGTCCCATATAGGGGAAAAAATGGAAAAATAGAAAAAGGATCATGAGGTGGAAGTTCTTCCCGTCGTGTCTCAGACAATATTAGACATTTATGTGATGTCACTAAAAGTAAATATACCCGCAAGGATGGAAGCCAGAGACAAGTTTTCTTGTACATGTGCATATCCATTCCAAAATACATCAACTTTATCAACTATAACCCTCGACTAATCCTTTCAATGTTGAATGTGTGATCACTAATTTTTATAATTTGGCTAGCTATATTTCTTTTGATTTTATAATGGAGCTTCTAACAGTTATCAGAACTAATGTGTTGGATTGTATTATTATTGTTCTAATACCAATTGGTTATTCAAAAATGTTAAGTGATACAGTACAAAGATACATAGAAAAAATTAAATACATTGGAGTATCAATTCTAGATGGATTCTACAGACTCTACGATAGCAATGGGATATTCAAAACATTGTGTCTCATGTACATAATATCTTGTGTGCACAACTATGAAAATAATGATGATTATAGAGAAGACGTCACTATGGATTGGATGAATAAATTGCCACAAAAATTGGTAACTGCAAGCAAAATCAGCATACAAGGAAACATCCATCCATTTCTTCACAAAATATTGTATGATTTTTGGGTTCAAATTTTCACTTGATGTTGTTCCAAAAATTCTCTAGTACTAATGCTTTACGATAGTAGTGTCATACTCCATGCATTAGTGGATTCCACATTATTTTTTATTTTTATTGTTGAGAAATTAGTGAAGACATTCTAAAGGATACAACAATAAATTGGCATGGTTTGAGGGTTACCATGAATTTCATTGTAGAAACTAGTAAGGAAAAAGTTACCATTGTTCCCAGTACAACTACTTTGGTGATTAAATCCCTAAAGGAACCTAAATGTGACAGGAAAAATATGAAAAAAATTAAACATACTGGGAACATCTCATTAGATGATGTTATTAAAATTACAAATGTCATGAAGCCCAGATCCATGGAAAAACATCTTGCTTGATGATCCATGGTGTTGGTTCTCAATTTGGTCTGGCCTCATTTGTCTTTGAAGTTCTTCAATTTGTGGGCTCTATCGTTTTCTCTATCTCCTCATATTGATGCATAAATTTTTTTCCTCTATTTAGTTGCCATGATCAATCCATTCCTTGGTTGAGGATCACTTAGAACTCCAGAATTTGTGTTTTGTTCCTCTTTCCAAGTGAAAGAATGTCTGTAACTTGGGTGTAAACTCAAGTTTTTTCCCTTATGTTTTTCCACAGTCACGTTTTGTTTTCCCTATACTTTTTGTCCCAAATATATTTGAAAACATGATTAGATATGGATAAGAGGATCATATTTGGGCCTTATATCATTTCCAAATTCTCTTTCCTTGAAGAAGGATTCATTTCCAGGTGCAAATGGTGATTTTCCTGCATTTTACGAGTATGACGAGATGTATTTTTCCTCAGTCAAATTTACATCTCAGCATCTAGTGGAAATGTGGCCTCCCTTTCTGGTTGGATGCGGCTCATGGAGGTTTTCACTTTGAAAACTCTAAGGCTTGATTCAACTCACAACTTGTCCACGTGGAAGGCCAACGCTCATCTGAAATTTTTTCTTTTGGTTTGGCCTTGGAGTTACGTCAGGGAGACACATGGAGGTTTACGTTGCCTTGCCCAGAATTAGACAAATTTTTCAAGCATCTGGTGCATCTTTAGTAGACTATGGACACATGGGGGTAGGAACTCATTTGAGGATCTACCTCAGGGTCCCACCTTAAAAAATTGTGATAGGGAGACTGATGTGGAGGCTTCCAAGGTGACTGGCTCCGCTCCTATACTTAAACTTTTCAAAGGCCAATTTTCTAAGGCCTCAGGACATGTGGAGGGACTCGTGCCTATTTGGGGACCAGCCCCTAATTTTTATTTTGACCAAGGAAGTGATCATGGAGGACAAGGTTGGAGGCTTCCACTCACTCTTACCCTTTACTTGGAATTTTCAAAGGCCAAGGAAAACTGCCTCTCAGACCCTAGACACATGGCACCTTCCACTGATCCTTCAAATGTTTTTATCAATTCTGTCCAGACTGAGACACGTAAGTGAGCCCACACTTGTTCAAGGTCTCTACTTTTGAGGACCATACTCAAATGGGTGCACCATAGGTGACATGTGGAAGATTCCACTAGCTCCTTTTTTACTGAGACTTTTTCAAAGGCCAAAAAGTGCATTTTATCTTGGGCCCAGGGCACGTGGAAGGCCCATGCTTGTTTGTGAAACTTTCACATATACTTCTCCTTTGTAGTTAGCACCAAGGAAACATGTGGAAAGATCTTGTAATAAAAAAGTAGAATAAGGGGAAGAATCAATGGTTGTTGTGCATTGCATCTATTTTTTCCACCATTTTTTCTCCAAGACTCCTGGAGATGCAAATACACATATTTTTCATCATGTTTTGATGATGAATTCCTTGTCGTTTTTATTTCTGCAAAGTGCCATTGAATGGATTCAGAACTTAATTTATGAGTCTAAGGATTGTTAAGATTGATATTTTGAAGTTGGAATTGCTCGGGCACTTGCAAAAAACGTGAATTACCAGAGAAGTTGGATGCAGGACAGAGTTGCAGAGGAAAGAGAGGGAAAAGGATGAAATGATGAAGGTTGCAGGCACAAAAGATGAAAAAGGTGTTGCCTCAGAGTGAAAAAAGGATTACATGTCAGATCTAACTATGCAAAGCCTCTAAAGAATGATTAAAAAGGGGATTTCTCACATGATAGAAATAAGAATGATTAGAAGGATTGTCCAAAAAGGTTGTGGCATGGCATCCTAGTCATTAGTCGAGGGCCCAAGAAATGTGATTAGTTCATAATTGGTCCACCTAGAAGCTTTGCAGGATGTGAATTTGTTAAATGTCACTTTCTAAGGAAAATTGGTAACAAGCAAAGGTCCATCGAATATTATTCTCTTTTGGAGGGAGGAAATTGAGTGAGTAAAAATGTATAAATTTAATGAGAATACTCTTGCAAATGGTTGAGGGTTGAATTATTAAGAGAAAATTTGAGAAAAGTTGTCTTCCTGAGAGACCAATCCAAGATACCTAGTTAATTTATTCTGTGTTAGATTTTCTATCATGTCAAGTTGGTTGCAGATGTATAGCCATTGACGAGCACTGAGATTTCTCTGGAAGCTTTCCCCTGCTGATGAATCTAAGCAATTTTGAAATTAATTTGTTTTCAATCTCTGGAGCAATTAGTGTCTGCTTTGTTTCAGAATGTCTGCAAATGGTTTCTTTCATTCCTATTGCAATCTTACATTGAAATCTTTGTGAAATCACACAGGATCTCATCCCTTGTGACAATTTAGTGGCATTTGCAATTTCATTTCAAGAAGAGCCTTCATCTTGTGATGAGATAAACAAATTTAAAATCACTCCACTTTCATTTGTTGATAAAGATTGTTTGTAAGTCTTTGGGTGTACCTTAGGCATGATTGATCAGATATTTTGGTGTTTAATTGAGAATTTTAACTCGATCCTTTGTGCTAGATTCTTAAAGATTGTGTGAAAACATGTTGATATGGGCCTCCATTCAGGCACACCTTCTAGTTGAAGGAATGTCTTAACTATTCTGAAGCTTTCTATTGTTGAGTTGTCCATTTTTGTGAAGTTTCTCAAAGATCTGGTATAATCAACTTTATCCTGCTTAATCTCCCACCAAAATTATTCAAAACCCATGAATCCATCCTAAACTACCCTTGTTTTCCCTTCATATAAACAAAGGAACAAAATCTATTTACTAAAATAAGCAGAACAATCAGGATCTCATAATGTCTTCAGTAACTTTAGCATTTTTTTGAAAGTATCTACATATTTTAGAAGTGACAACTCTTAAGAGTTAAATTATGGAGTATTGACCGTATTTTCCCAAGGTTTTCTTCATAAAATTTGTGCAAAAGAAGGATATCTCCATCTCCTTCATCAAATAGAGGTTACACTATGGGTCCTCTCACCCTGGTCAAAAGGCATGACCTAAAGTAGTGAGGATAGGTCAAATCCTCTTGAAGGTGCTATCCATCTCTCCACAAATATGAGTGACAAAGGGCTAGTTAGATCTCATCCTTGGCTACAAAACAACACACATCATGATCTATCTGTCTCTAAGCTCCGTGATGAATCTGTGATACTACTCAGCTTGAAAGGGAGAACAAATTTGGATACCAACACTAGTGGCACTGTTGTCAGGGATAATTTATTTATTTATTGCTAGTTCATATCCATTTTGCCCATTAACAACACTCGTGGTGCCGTTTCTGGGGATTATTTGAGCTTCGAGATCTATTTGTACAGAAACAACACTTGTGGCGTCATTGCCGAGGAGTATTTGAATAAAGGTATACACGTACAGACCATGGTACTGTCTTTTACATGGTATAAGTGAAAATACATTGCTAAAACATCATTATCTATTTAGATCTGTAAGAATTTTTCAATGTTGTAAGTGCTTAGTGCAATATTTCTAGCTTATATCATCATTGTTAAATTTGGGTAGAAGAAGAGTAGATCTTGTAAGATTTGCATGAATCTGGCATTAATAGACATATTATAGGTCTTTCATAGTGCATTTACACAAAATAAGGTGAAAATTCTTAGTGGCGACTCCATGTTGTTTAAATTCTTAATAAATACCAGTGTCTTAACATATATCAAGTAATATTTTTCATTAATCTCTTCAAAGATGGAAGGAAAAAGATTTTTCTTCATTAGGGACCCTAGTAGAATGTTGTTTCAAGAGTTGGGAAAGTCTAATTCAGAAGGAAGAAGAATTTGGAAGGTTTTTGGAGATCAAGCATCAAGAAAAGAGATCTCCATTGGTAAAACTAATCAGTCTGTGATTGAATATTGAAATACTTCCTCAAGTTCTTATGAATAAGGTAGTCTCTTTGTTGAATTGAATTATCCATCTAAAGAGGGTCCTTACTTTGTATTTGAAACATTTGCTTCTCAATCTGCCCTAGTATTTTCCAAATCTAATAGATTTTTCCAAGAAATAAAGTTGTTAGAGGGAATTCATTCTAAAAATTACATCCTTGTACCACACACACCTCTCACTCCTCATCATTTTTCATCTTCTCTAAGGTCACCTCCTCAAAATAATATGGCTCAACTTCCACCCAGACCTCCATTTGTTGTTAATACTTTTTGTCCCATCAATTTTAGAGGTATGGCTGACTATCCAAATGTTGTGCCACAAGATGTAAGAAATAGATTGCCTAAGTTTCAAGGAAATAATGCAATCACTGGTGATCAACACTTGAAGCTCTTTGTCAATATGATGGAGGAATTTGAAATATAATTTGAGGATGTATACATTAAATTTTTTATCCATACTCTAGAAGAAGATGCAAGGGACTGGTATAAATCTTTGCCAGATAATTCCATTGATTCTTGGACTGAGATGAAGAATGCTTTTAGAATGCAGTATGGTGATAAAACAGACCCTAGGTTTCTTTTATCAGAATTTGAAAATATAAAAAAGAATCCTAATGAATCAGTGCATGATTTCAATACAAGATTTAACAAAACATTGAGAAGACTGCCTGTTAATTTGAGGCCATGTGATGAATCATGTCTGATAAAGTATTCAGATGTATTTGATAAGAAAATTGCTTACTATTTGAGGGATAAGAACCCAACAACTTTGAGGCAGGCCTTTACCATGGCTCTAGAAATTGAGAACAACATTAAAGTAGTTAGAAAACCTCCTAAGAGGGAGAGTGTTAAACTGATTAACCCAGAGAATCCTCAATTAAGTAAGGCTATGGATCTTGAGGAAGTTGTAAAGACTTTGGCCGAGGCTGTCAAAGAAATATCTTACAAGCTAACTAGGGCAGAGAAAGGAATTGGACAAGGTTCTCAATGTCATCATAGGAAACACGGACAAGACATATTTGTAAATCATCCAAAAATTATCAGATATCTGATGATAGAGGTAAAGGACCCATGGGATCTAGAAAACCCCAAGCTAGGGAAAATAGAGTAGTGCTTGATCCTTTAAATGCCAAATTTTTTGTTATTGAAGAGACAAATGGAATTGATTAGTGTGACAAATGTTTCTTACCCACCCGCCATGTGAAGTAGATCAGCAAGTTGAAAAATCTGATTATGATGATAACATTGTTTATGCATGCATGGTGGATTGTTCTACAAACTCATAGCCAGGACCAACTTCAACTAAAGTCATAAGTGCAAGAACTGCTGCAAGTTTTTGGGATTGCATTCACTAGGTACCTCTTCTTTCTCCCTCTCATGCTTTAGAAATAGATATGGTATAAGATTTTGAATTTCCTAATAATTATTTTGAGTACCTAAGAGCTCTAATGATTAAGAAGTATGATGGAGGAATCCCATCAAAAGAGGATACACATCTGTTAATGAATGTTGCTATTAACCAATAAAAAGAGTATAACAAAAAAAGTAAAGTTGTCAAAGGGTCATGGCCTTAAGCCAAAACAAAAACCCCAGTTCTAACCAATGTCCCAAAATAAACTACAAAGAAAGATGCATCTGGAAAAGGCCTTATTGTCTCAAGTAGAACTAGTGTTCCCACACATGTCCAAAATGTGAAAAATCTTATGCCATCCAATGAGTTTGTCAATCATTCTCAAAATGCTTCTTTGCCCAAATACATTCCTTATGACATTGCTCAAGTCTTGAGTCAGAGCAAGATTTTTGTCCCAATTGTTGAAATGGTTAGGATTCATGAGCAAAAGAATAGGGCTTTTGAGTATTTGGGATTGGAAGAAGATAGGAGTACCCAAGGAAAAAATCTCAATATTGTAAACACTCCTCCTCCAACCATTACAAACCTAGAAAAACCACCAACATTGGAGGACACAGGTGAACCACCTGAATTTTACTTGGGAACTTCTTTGGTTGAGTCTCAATTAAATGTTGATCCATTTTTTACAACGCTAATTATTAAGGACAGACTGCTACAAAATTGTATGTTTGATTCCAGAGCATCATGCAATGTTATGCCTCTGGAAGTCATGAATGAATTAAACATTAAAGTGACAACAGCTTATGGCAAGTGTACCACAATGGATTCTAGAGAGGTGCCAATTGTAAGGCCTGTAAAAGGTTTGTTGGTATAACTTGTAGCTTATCTAAGTAAGAACTTGAAACTTGATGTTGTTATTGTTGATTTCCCTGGCAAATGGGGCATTATGTTATCAAGAAAGTGGGTTATAAGTGTTGGTGGAAGTGTCCAGATGGATATGTCTTTTTCCACCATTCCAAT
The DNA here is from genome assembly GCA_019776745.2 of Taxus chinensis. Lineage (NCBI taxonomy): Eukaryota > Viridiplantae > Streptophyta > Pinopsida > Cupressales > Taxaceae > Taxus > Taxus chinensis. The sequence continues at coordinate 308,766,488 of CM034149.1, read as the reverse complement.
TAAAGGCAGCCTTATGAAGTTACCGGGTGAAAATAAAATGTTATATCTTATTGAGGACACCAACAATGTTTCTTATGAAGTATTGCATGCAAATATTGATATTGATAACTCTGTGAGTTATGTTGCTTTCAAGGAATATGAAATTGATCGATGTAGGTATCATGAGAAGGATGATTTTATTGAGACTTTTATGTTTTATGGATCCTCGAAGGATGTTAAAAAACTTGTCCCAAGAACAAGGGGTAAGCTTGAAAAAATGTGGTTAGATAGCGACTTGGATGGAAAAGAGAGACAATCATATGACTAGCTGTTAAAGACATATCAGAATGGCTTAGCATGGTCATAACCAGAATGGCAGGCACTTGAAGATTTTCCTTGATTGTTTTCTTGAATCATTGTACTCCTTTGTATAGTGTATAATATTTTGGTTTCTTTCTGCTTTCATGTTTTTCTATTTTTGTTTATCCTCATCCTTGATGGCCATTTTGTTGGTTTCTCGGTTTGTCCTTGGGGGAGTTGGTTATTATTGTTATACTCTACAAGCTTATTCTTTGACTTCGGTGCCCAATGGATTATTTTTGGCACTTGGTCTGATATTTGTTCTTGTGGAACTCAGCGGGAGTTCCCATCCCCAAGTCGGAGCTGATGTTGGTGCACATTTTAATCTCTTCTCGTTTATCCTTAAAATTCTTAAGTTTGTGGGCTCTGTCATCTTTTCTATCACCTTGTATTAATGCATGAAATTTTTTTCCTCCATTTCATTTCCATGATCAGTCCCTTCCTTGGTCAAGGATCAATTAAAATTCCAGAATTTTTTTTTTTCCTTTGTCCGTGTGAAAGAGTCTATAACTTGTGCGTAAACTCAGGTTTTTTTTCCTTTCCTTCTGTTTTCCACAGTCACATTTTGTTTTCCCTGTCTTTTTTGTCCCAAATATATGTGGAAACATGATTGGATATGGATTAGAGGATCATATTTGGGCCTTATATCATTTCCAAATTCTCTATCCTTGAAGAAAGATTCATTTCCAGGCTCAAATGGTGATTTTCCTACATTTTAAAACTTGACAGGTGTGTTTTTCCTTGTCAAATTTACATCTCAGCATCTGTGGAAATGTGGCCCTTTTAGGTTAGATGTGGCTCGGTGGGGCACTTTGAAAACTCTAATTCTTAATTCAACTCATAGCTTTTCCACCTAGAAGGCCAACGCTCATCTGAAAATTTTCCTTTTGGTTTGGCCTTGCAGTTACGGGGAGACACGTGGAGGTTTCTGTTGCCTTACCTAGACTTAGAAATTTTTTTCATGTGGCTAGTGCAGCTTTGGCATACCATGGACATGTGAGGGGTAGGCACTCATTTGAGGATCTGCCTCAGGGTCCCACCTTAAAAAATTGTGACAGGGAGACATGTGGAGGCTTCCGCCGGCTCCACTCTATACTTAAACTTTTCAAAGCAATTTTCTAAGGACTGGGACATGTGAAGGGACCGCACATATTTGGGGAATGGCCCCTAATTTTATTTTGAAGAAGAACCTGGAGGACACTTGGAGGCTTCTGTTCACTCTACCCTTGCTTGGTATTTTCAATGGCCAACGAAAATTGTCGTGGACCCTAGACACATGGTGCCTTCCACTGATCCTTTAATTTTTGTAACAACTATGCCAGACTGAGATACATGGTGAGCCCATGCTTGTTCAGGGTGTCCAATTTTGAGGGCAATACCAAATGTGTGTCAAGGTGACACATGAAGGCTTCCGCTGGCTCGTTTTTACCGAGACTTTTTCAAAGGCCAAAAGGTGCTTTTGTTGAGCCCAGGGCACGTGGAAGGCCCGCACTTGTTTTGAATCTTGCCCCTGTACTTCTCCTTTGTAGTTTCACTAATGAAACATGTGGATGGATATAAAATAAAGTAGAAAAGGGGCATAATACATGGTTGTTATGCGTTGCATTTATTTTCCCACCATTTTTTCTCTAAGACTCCTGGAAATATGAATACACACTATTTTTCATCATGTTTTGATATAATTCCTTGTCGTTTTTGTCTACAAAGTGCCATTGAAGGGATTGAGAATTTAATTTGTGATTCCAAGGATTATTAAGATCAATATTTTGAAGTTGGAATTGCTTGGGAGCTTGTAAAAACGTGAATTACAAGAGAAGATGGATGCAGGGAAGAGTTGCAGAGGAAAAAGAGGGAAAAGGATGAAATGATGAAAGTTACAGGTGCAAAAGATGAAAAAGGTGTTGCCTCGAGAGTGAAAAGGATAACCTGTCATATTCAATTATGCAGAGCCTCTAGAAAATGATTAAAAATAGGATTTCTCACATAACAGAATCATGATGATTTGAAGGAGTGCCAAAAAGTTGTGGCATGGCATCCTAGTCATTAGTCGAGGGCCCAAGAAATGTGATCAGTTCACAATTGGTCCACTTCGCAGCTTTCAGATGTGAATTTGTTAAATGTTGGTTTCTAAGGAAAATTATAAACAAGCAAAGGTCCCTCGAAAATTATTCTCTTTTGGGGGGGAAAATTGAGTGAGTAAAAATGTATAAATGCAATGAGAATACTCTTGCAAATGATCAGGGGTTAAATTCTTAAGAGAAAATTTGAAAAAAGTCATCTTCCTGAGAGACTAATCCAAGATAACATATTAATTTATTTTGTGTTATATTTTCTATCATGTCAAGTTGGTTATAGATGTATAGCCATTGACGAGAACTGAGATTGCTCTAGAAGCTTTCCCCCGCTGATGAATTTAAGCAATTTTGAAATTAATTTGTGTCAATCTTACAGTATTTTGTTTCTATTGCAATCTTACATTGAAATATTTGTGAAATCACACAGGATCTCATCCCTTTTTATAGTTTAGTGGAATTTGCAATTTCATTTCAAGAAGAGCCTTCATCCTGTAATGAGATAAATGATTTAAAATCACTCCATTGTCATTTTTTGATAAATATTGTCTGTAAGTCTTTGGGTGTACCTTAGGCATGATTGATCAAATATTTTGGTGTTTAATTAATTATTTTAACTATAGCCTTCGTGTTATATTCTCAAAGGTTGTGTGAAAATGTGCTGATATGGGCCTCCATTAAAGTACACCTTCTGGTTGAAGGAATGTCTTAACTATTCTAAAGCTTTTTATTGTTGATTTTTCCATTGTTGTGAAGTTTCTCAAAGATAAGCTATAATCAAATTTATCCCACTCAATCTCCCACCAAAATTATTCAAAAACCATGAATCCATCCTGAACTACCCCTGTTTTCCCTGTATATCAACAAAGGAACAAAATCTATTTACTAAAATATGCAAAATAATCAGGATCTCACAATGTCTTCAGTAACCTTAGCCTTGTTTTGAAAGTATCTCCATCTTTTAGAAGTGACAACTCTTAAGAGTTAAATTATGGAGTATTGACCATATTTTCCTAAGGTTTTCTTGATAAAATTTATGCAAAATAAGGATATCTCTATCTCCTTCATCAAACAGAGGTTACACTATGGGTCCTCTCACCCTGGTCGAAAGGAACAACCTAAAGTAGTGAGGATAGGTCAAATCCTCTTGAAGGTGCTATCTATGTCTCCACAAATCTGAGTGACAAAGGGCCAGTTATATCTCATCCCCAGCTACAAAATGACACACATCATGATCTACCTGTCTCTAAGATCCGTGTCGAATCTATGATGCTGATCAGCTTAAAAGGGAGAACAAATTTGGATACCAACAAGCTCTATCTTCAATTTCCATGGTTTTCCATTTTTTAGCAAACTTATGTTTTTTACAATTCAGATGATAGATGTGGAGGATGTGGGCACATCGGACATGAATACACCATCAGATCCAGGTATGTTAATCATGTGAATTTACAAACAAAACCACTAATAAGCCCCACAAATTTATAAGATAATAAATGATTATGTAGACAACCAAAAACTAAACAATGTAATTGTGGAGGGCATGGAGGTATCCAACATGAATAAAAACTCATAATTTAGTATGATATCCATGCATATTTTACATCAAAATTATTTATAAGGCCCAAAAATTTATCGGAAATGATAACTAATGGACATTAGTTTATGTGCTTGGCATAGGTTTGAAGATTTTTTTCAAGGAAATCCATTTGTAAAATACGATAACAATTTAAAACAAAGTATATAGAGCTTAGCAGAATCTATGCATCCATGTTCAATACAATAATGGTTTGACTAAAAAACCTTATATTCATCAATATCTCGTTGATTTACAAATACATACTGTCTACAATTTTTCACTGATTCACTACTACATTCTGACTACCTACATTGAATTAACATTGTTTTGGCTTCAACATTATCATAAATAGAACTACAGATGGCTTGATCTATCTCATACGTATGTAAAGCAGCACCTAGCTATCCTCATTAAAGGTTTTCTAGCTAAGTGTAGTTTGGCTAATGATGGCATAGCTAACGGTCACAAATACTCATCAATAGTTGAGGAATATTTTTTTCCAAAGGGTGGTTCAACAAATATAAGTGTAGCCTAACGAATGCTAAATTTGAATTATAAGGGAGAGCATAATTTATATTGTACTTACCATATCATCACAAAAACCACTATGTTTATCCATTTAAGATTTCATTTTCCACAACATGAAATAGATATGGAGGACCTGATATATGGGATAAATAAAACATACAATAGGGATATGTCATTTAGGTTTGCTATGAAATTTGTCAACCTGTAAGGTCGTCTGTAAGAATCTAAAAATTATTATCACCATACTGTGAACTCGGATTCTAGTTCAACAATCTCATTTCTGCTAATATAAAAAAGATATCAACGGGATTCAATAAAAAAAATATCAACCGTATTGAATCCAAGACTCACTTGGGGAAAGGAACGTTGTAATATAGTTGAGGGAATAACAATAAAACACCTAGAAAAGGTTTGGAGTAGAAATGGTTTTTCATATAGTTCTAAAAACACTTTGTGTATTACATTAGGTGCAAAGGGAAACCTTCCTGAAAATTTTATGGTGGGGATAAAAAGTAGACGCAAATATTGTATAAAAGATAAATGGTTGATGGACGATTTGTACAAAAAATGATCACAAATAGTGTCTCAGGGATTGAATGTGGTAGAGGGCATTAATACTTAGAGCAAGAAAATGCTAAATAACTATTTATATTTTTAGAATGTTGTTATGATGGTACTTCTTAACATTTATAATAATATATGCATACATATGTTATTATGAAAGTAATGTATAACTCTATTATATTATGATTATATTTTCGAAATATAAGTTGGGAGGATTTATATTTTTACTGATTATAATATGATAGTATGATTGAATAACTTATGTGGTGAAAAATTATAAAATAATATTTTTGTTATACTGTTCATAAAATGAATATAAAATTATATTGTATATACTTAATTGTTTTTAATATAATTAATATATAAATAAATCTCTAGAAAAATTAACGGTCACATCTATAATATGCAAGTCATATGTGACGGTTATTTCAAATATCTACAACTATTTTAAGGATAAAAACAATAAAGAAACTTCTAAACGAGCGTCAAATTTAACACCATGTTGTGGCCATTGTTGCAACCATTGAAGGACAATAGAAGATATTCGATATCTCTTATAAAAAAAAGCATATTATGTACATAATATGTCATAAATAATTCCTAGCATCCACTAGATTGTATAAAACAGAAACATGTTATGTATATAACAAAGCATATATAGTTCTTAGCGGCTCCTAGCCTGTTTAAAGCATAAATTTTTTCTCTATATAACAAAGCATAAATAAGGGCTGGTCGCCACTAGCCCTTTTAAAATAAAAGTATGTCTTGTACATAACAAATCATAAATAATGCCTAGCGGCAACTAGCTGGTATAAAACATATACATGTTTTATTGAGTCCAAAATATAGAAAATGCCTAGCAGATGTTATCCTGTATAATGGATTTCAATATTTGACTTTTTGGATTCCAATATATGTGATTTTGGATTCCAATATATGCAATATTAGAATCCAATATGCATGATTTTAGAGTCCAAATAATTCCAATATTTAACATGTTGGAATCCCTAAAAAGTAGTTTTGGATTCCAATATTGGAAATAATTTTTTGCTTCTTGGACTAGAATAAGTCTTGATTTAGTGAAATAAGAGCTATTCATTTTCAACCCATGCAACTTTGATTTAGATGGGTATATCTCCAATTTAGTCAAATATGTTCGCCTCGGCATAGTAAACAACTTGTCATGTTTTGGTGGAGAAAGAAAACCTTTTCTATGCAAGAAATGACAAACAAAAGAGGTTTTTTCATATCTATACAATTTTTTTAATACTGTAAATATACCATTATGAATTTCTTCTACATTAGAATAGCCAGTTTTGTTAGAATCTATAAGCATCCCTAAATTCCAACCATATTTGGAATAGGAATATGGTTCATTGTTTATTGAGGCATGTATTTCTCATTTCTTGAATAAATAAACATCAAATTCCATACCCAGAATAAGACACTTATTATTTTCAAAGTCAGTGCATTTGACGTAAACACAAAGTGACCCCAAATTAATAACTTCTGAGGATATACAATACCAACTTCATCTTTATTTTCATCTATAACAGAAAACAACCATAGGTGGATGTGGTAGTTTTCATGGGAATAGATTTCAACAAACCATTCCTCATGTCTTTTCTTCCAACAATTACCTACTGTGATGAATGTAATTTTCATGAACATAGCACGAATAACGGAAGACATTTTACCTATAATTATAGTAGAATAAATTAATAATTAGGTCATTTCTAAAGTTTAAAATTTTTTTCTCACATTTTTTGATAAGGAATATAAATACTACCCTAGCGGTAACCAACCTCTAGAGTTCCTTACTTTGTATCGTTAGAGAATAAATAATTTAATGGTTAGTGATTATTAGGCTTCAACATGACATCTTATGTGTCATTCAACTGGTTATAGTAATTCATATTTTGTGGATCAAATGAATAAGAACAATTTTTTTTTTCTAAAAGTATGATAGCTAATCATGCCTCATCGAAAGATAAGAAACCATTTTCACCTTTTGAAAGGATTATCTATGAGTTAGGAAATCTATAAAATTCCATAGATGGCATGACATGAACATTAAAAAATATACACTTTAGCTGTAGATAGGCTTCTAGTCGACATATAAAAGAACAACTTAAAACTTTCATTGTTAGTCATTTGCACCAATTGAATGGAGTAGTGTAGAGGACATTAAGATCTAATGTTTGGTATTTTGAAGAGAGTTTTTGAGAAACAAATCACATTAACAGAGTTTTATTTAGCTAAGGATTTTTTATTTTACAAGATGATGTGAATTTTGTGTATATCAGAAAACTATAATCATGAGGATTAATTGCATGTAACAAGATCAAGTAAGATATTTAAAGAATAACATTCTGAAGATCTAATGTTTGGTATTTTGAAGAGAGTGTTTGAGAAACAAAGCACATTAATAGATTTAGCGGTAGTTCAAAAAAAATTGTTATACAAGATGATGTGAAATATGTGTATATCGGACATACTATAGTCACGAGAATTAAATGTCTGTAACTAGTCTAATCATGATATTTAAAGTGTAGCGGTTGGTAGAAAATTCCACTAAAAGCTATCAAATACAAATGGGAATGATTACACATTTCCTAAACATAAGTATGGCCCTCGTCACTATAGAAATTTTCATGGAAACATTTTTTTCTAGAAGGTCATGATGGGTAATACCTATTTGAGAAAATATTTGATTATTAACAATTTTTATTGAGTACCACTAAAACAAGGGTCTATTATCAATTAATTTGACTATAAGTTAGATTTACAATACTAATTGAAGAAATTTATTCCAAATTGTTTGAACTTATGTTAACACATTTAGAGTGCCATTCTTATTAGGTTGCAAACATTTACTGTCTCATACATTATATTGATTGTGGGTAAAAAGCACTTATAGTTTAAAAATAACAATAAAATAATAAATCATGACCTAGCTTAGCGGTCGCTAGGGTCCTACCATTACATCTTGTCATTTTTATCACTGTCTGTAAAATTTTGGCTTGCTATTCTTTTTCATTGATTATAATTATATCATATTTGACGGAATATCCATGGAAGAGACAAGTGCTACACCACAAACCCTCAAGAGGGATCAAGCCATATGTAGTTTCCATAAAATATATTGTTTGTAACATATATAATTCACAATGGTTTGTATGAGAGAAAATTATTATGCAACACTTAACTTTGTTACTTATTGAAAAGAATGGCATAATAGACACTAGGTTGAACAGTTTCTTATTTTGAAAATAACGATAAATTAATAAATCATGGTCTAGCTCAGTGACCTTTGGAATCCTACGATTACGGTCATTGTAAAAACTATCTATACAATTTTGGATCGCTAGTGTTTTTCATTGATTATAATTGTATCATATATGTTGGAATGTACCAAGGGGAGACAATTGTTGCACTACATACCCTTGGGGGATTAATCCTTATGTATTTCCCATAAGATATATTGTTTGTAACATATAATTCACATCAATTATTTTGGGTGAAAATGCTTAGCGAATGCTAAGCATCATTACCTATTGAAAGGAATGACATAGCAGACACTAAGCTCAACAGTTTCATATTTTGAAAATAGAAATAAAATAAAGTTTCATGGTATTTTTTAGGAGTTGCTAGGCTCTTACCATTACCACTAATCATTATAAACATTAACTGTAAAACTTTGGATCACTAGTCTTTTTTCATTGATTATAATTGTATCATATTGGCTAGGCTTTCCCTGGTGGAGCCAAGTGCTACACTATAAACCCTTTAGAGGGTTCATGAAATATGTAGTTCTCACAATACATATTTTTTGTAACATATAACTCACATATGTTCGTATGAGAGAAAATGTTTAGAAAATAGGAATTGTTTCTTATTTTAAAAATAGCCATAACTTAACAAATTATAGCCTTATTAGTGATCGCTAGGTTCCTACCATTATGTATTGTCATTATAAACACAATGTGTATAGTTTTGGAATGATAGTGTTTTCTATTGATTAGAATTTTACCATATTCGGTAAGCTATCCGTGGTGGATCCAAGTCATGCACTACATACCCTCGAGAGGGGTTGAGACATATTATGTGTTTCTCATTAGATATATTATTTTGAACACATAACTCACATCATTTCCTATCAAATAAAATGCTTAGCAACCGCTAATCTCCTTTACTTATTGACAAAAATGGCATATCAGACCATAGGCTCAACAGTTTCTTATTTTAAAAATAGCCATAAAATAACAAATCATTGTATAGCTTAGCAATCGTTATGCTCCTACCTTTACCTCTTGTCATTATAAACACTATCTATATAATTTTGGATCACTAGTGTTTTTCATTGATTATACTTGTATTATATAATAGTTTTGAATCGCCGGCCTTATTATGTAGTTCCCATTAGATATATTGTTTTGAACACATATTTAACATTATTTTATATCAATGAAAATTCTTAATGACTGTTGGGCTCCTTTACTTATTGAAATAAATGGCATAACAACCCCTAGGATCAACAATTTCTTATTTTTTAATTATAAAATGAATAAGATACAACAAATATAGATCATAGCAGCCACTATGCTTCTGCTCGACTATCCAGTTAATATTATTCATTTGGACAACCTATAATTTTTCATACATTACTGGAAAGGCATCCTAGAATATATAGAGGCTATTGGCTGCTAGGATTTTCCTTGAAAAATAAATATATTATCTGCCACAAATACCCAATGGTATATTATTTTAAATCTTTCATTTCAATAACAATTCAAAGCAATGGAGCTTAGTGGCTACTAATTGTTTTCCTATATATAAGCTGATTTGAAATATGTGTCAACTATAATGTAGCCTACCTAGCTTGTTTAAACTTTCCATGTGGCACATTTTAATTAGAGAATTATATTAAATTAGCATGCACTATATCTAACAATGTCGCTATCGATTTTGATAAAAATTAAATGTCTGTGTATTATTCTATTATACTTTAAAACTATGTTTAGGATTTATTTCTTCTATTTTCTTATAATATATTTTTATTATGCTTATTTTAATATATGTTATATAATATATTTTTTTATTATGTTTATTTTATTATATGTTATCGACAATAACAAATTGTGTTGTTTTTAATTCATGTTTAGTTTTTATTTTTAAACCACAGAAAAAATCAAATTTCAAAATACAAATTCCCTTGCATTTTTGAATATTTGAAATTTCAATAACCCTCACTTTTTCTTTAAAAGGGAAAAAGTGAAAATTTCAAATTTCTTTGTATCCCTCTTTTTTTCTATTTAAAAAATTTCTTTCATGGAATGTGTCAAACAAATGATTACATACCTCGAAGAAATATTGAATAGGGTTTATGATTTTTTTTGTCATGCAGAAAATAATCTCTTTTAATTAAGAAATACATGCAGGTCGTAGATTTCATGGTCAAGTGTTTGAATCTCATTTTTTTTTCAAAGCAATGATAATAATGTTTGTAGAAAAGGAACACAAATGAAACACTCAAAGGATGCAAAGAAAGGACACACATGAAGGAGGAAATAAAAAGACGATGTGAATAGAAGCGTGCATATAGTTTGTTTAAGGTAGTAGATGGAGGTTTCACAGACATGATAAAGCACAAAATAATCCGAGATATTACTAAATCAGGTATTTATAGTAAAGGTGTACCTGATTTTATTGCAAGATCTATTAGTCACTCTACAGTCGACTAGTTCCTATGTTTTTCATGGCAATCCAACCATTCTTTGCACTATCGAATCATGATTTGCACATCCCTGCTTTTTCTTACTAAATCATGTTCCATACTCAAGACTTGTTTTCCAAATGCGTTTGATATCCATGCCAAACCGTCTTGTTCTTCATGAAAATGCAATTTTTTTTGCATTAATGAAATAAAATTTAATCCCTTTTCTACTCTAGTATTTATATCTATTCAACACTTTCCCATTTCTGGCATTCTATGTCTCTCTATGGGTGTTTTAATTTTGAATTTTGAGTTCTCATTCCTGTGATTGTTTTATCAAGATAATGATGACTTGTCGCATAGTCACTTTTTTTTAAATTTTCATGGGTTGGGGGAACTAAAATATTTTAATGTTGTTTATATAGATGATACAAAAAAAATCTATTTCCTTATAGAAATAGTCATATATAATGTCTTTGGAAATTTTTATTTTTGTACAATGGAATGTAAACATATTATATATATGCATAAATATTATTAAATATAAATTTTAATCACTATATATTTAATAATTAATATATACTTACTTTTGCTTCCACTAATCTAAGCCAAAAAAACACATAGCTTTGTGGCCGCCATGATATAATTCTTTGCTTCCACAACTAATTTACTAAACCAAAAATTTATTTTGAATTAAATACATGATTCTAAACGTTTATTTATGTATCCATTATATAAAATCCATATTTATTTATTATTGTTTATATGCTTTCAATATGATTTATCCTATATGAATACACTCTACCATGAAAAAAAATTCCTACCCTTAAGGCCACTAGGCTATAATTATTATTTTGAGAAAACATTCATTTACCTTGGCGGCCTCGTGGATTAGTTGTTTTTTATATACGCAACACACTATTTTTTGGGCCTAGTGATCACTTTGTTATTTATCTATTATTTTATACGCAAATATTAACAATTTAGATTTATAACACAACTTTGTTATAAATATGATATTTTTACCTTTAAGAATAGCTTAGCGGCCACTACGCTACAATTGGTGGATCATGTCATATCTAAAAACTTGTTGTATAGCTTCTTAGCCGCTAGTCTAAGTTTCTTAAATTATCATAAATGTAAAATAATTTTGCCAAAATATCATAAGAAATAGAAAAATATTTATGTATACCTGTATAACACATAAAAGGTTGATGTTTAGAACTTTTTGGTCGCTAGGTAAATCCTTTGGAGCATAAACCACAAAAATCTTGTTTTACGAAAACAAGATTTGTATACATTAGTAAAATTTATTGTTTGGATTTTAGAATTTAAACTAAGATATGCTAACACATAAAAGTTGTAGCCTAGCGGTGGTTTGCAGTCATTAGGATTTAATAATTTCAATTAAGATATTATGAGATTAGTGGAAAAAAATTTAGGTGATGACATAATATTTATGGAAAGGACTTAACAAATTAATGAAAGATATTTTGAGCGTAGTGTCCACTAGTGTTGGGCCTTGAAATATTGGCTAAGTACCAAAGGGCGCACATGTGCAGGATCAGGGAGAAGAAGGGTACTCAAGTAGAAGTGCACAAAAAAAGGTTTAATAACGGTTTAGGAGAAACCAAGGTGTGTACGGAAGGAAGAACATAGGTTCAAAGGACTTAGCCATATTTGGAATTATGGAGGCACTTGAAGAAAAACATGAGGACCTTATTAGATGTGTTGAATGGATAAGGTTCCAACCTAGAACCTTGGGGGTCAAGAAAAGGATATTCCATGTAGGGAATATTCCCATAAGACATCATTACAAAGAGTGGAGGGTTTACAAAGGGATAATAATTCACCATTAAAGGACCACATTGACACTTGGCATTTGATTTGCTCAGGAGGGAAGGTATGGCGGTGAGTGTTGATCCTATAAAAAGAGATGTTGGGAAGCAAGGAGGAGGGGCAGAAACATATAAGAGAATACATAGAGAGTAAAATTTTGTGTAACAGAGTGTTGTAGTAATGATAGGGTTTAGAGCACTTTAGTGTTTCGGGATATGAAGGTTGTGATAAGCCTTTGTATGACATTAGGGTCTGTAACAAGGATTCAAATGGGAGGGTATAGCTAGGATCTTTTATCATGGAAGATATGTGGTGATTAAGTTCTTTTTATTTTATATGTATGGTCTATGATGACCTTTTTTTATTGTAATAAGGATACCAGAACTATTCTGATGAATATATATAAGGGTTGTTCTGTATATTATGCTTAAGGGTGTAAACCCTCGTGTTATATAACTATTATGGTTCAGATCTAATTTAGCATGATTATTACTTTGTTTCTGTAAAAAATTAAGATATGGATCTATTTCTACCTTATTAACTAAATAATGGTACTTATCATTTTGCAAATCATCCTCCATTAATGGAAAAACCTTCTCACAATGCTTACATAAAGGAGGGGCTCGACACCCATGTGTGCCTCGAGTGAGTGCCCAATGCCTATTGGGTGATAGGCCAGTGCACTTGGGGTTAGAAGTGGTATTAAGGGTATATAAAATGACTACAACTAGGTTATCCCAAGACATAATATTTGGAGCTTAATATCTAACTTGGACATGTGTTTTTGATTATTGGTGGAGAAGAGTGCTAACCAATTATACCCTGTAATATGCTATTTCTAATTATTCTTGTCTGGAGGTTATTGTGTTTGAGTTCTCAAGGGAGCCTAGAGGATCATTTTTACATGCTATCCCTTTAGCCATAAAGATCCTGATAATTACACTGAGTTTGAAAGTAGTTTCTATGGCTGGATAAGCTTTCTCCAAGCGCTAGGTGAGGAAGCTAGGGTGGAGGAAGATGGCAGACCTTGTGGCTAAAAAGGAGAACGAAGAGATTCGACTCAAGTATAGTGAAGCATGAGAAATGGATTTTGCTAAAGAACATGAGGTTATAGGGGTGATGGATATATGGAGGCAAATGTTGCGGGAAGTAATTGAGTTTCACGTAGAGGACATGGAGCCTGAGTAGTCTATGTTACCCCATCTTGGAAAGCACGGGAGAGAGACCCCTTCAACTTCTGATGATATTTTTTCACTTGGAGAAATGAGAGTCATCGGTGTGCATCTAAATCCACTTGGTGAGAAACCCCTAACGCTTAGTTTTCCAAATCCAAAGATAAGTATTGCTAACCAAATTGGTATTGGTGGAAGTGACCGATCAACACCAAGGAGGTATAGCTTTTCATTTGGAACATATATAGCTGCATAATCTTTTCCTATGTTTGGAGGTATATTGTCTGGAATAAAATTTGGGAAAAGTACAGGTACACAAAGTTTTGGTATCATGTTTGGGAGCGGCACAAGAAACACATCTAGTAGTGGTGCAATATCATAGATTGTTGGCACATAATTCAATGCGACAGTAGGAACACTAGGCACAACTGTTTTAGGTCCTTTACCAGCTACGTGAGGTGAATCTAGTGGAATAGGAGCTAGTGGACCTAGTGGACTTGGCATTTATAGAGGATATGGTGGATTAGGAGGAGTAGACACCGGTGGTTCTAGTAGATCTCATGGTAGAGGAAACACTAAAGGGAATCAAGGTTTTGGATCAGGTGGGCAAGGGCCTTAACCATCTCAGCAAGTATTCCTTGAAATTTATTTGCATCTACCATACTACAAAGGTGTTGAGGATGCTGCAAAGCATATACACAAGTGTGAGATACTATGGCATGCAAAGGGGATCACTACCCTAGAACGGAAGGAAAGTAAGTTTGCAATGACATTGCAAGGACACGCTCATAGTTGGTACCATAAGTATGACCTCCATTAGATAGTGGTATATTATACTACATTGTGGAATGCCTTCTTAGCTAAATTTCATATCCTTGAGTTTGAACAGAAGAGAATTAGCATGCTAAAGGAGATTCAACAAGGTATGGTAGAGAGTGTGTAAGAATATGACATGTGTTTTAAGAATCTCTTAGCAAAATTGTCTTATGATATTCACCCTTCTCAGCATGCTCAATGGTTTGCTGGAGGGCTGATAACACCTTTTACAAGGGTTGTAAGTGTGGATACCAATGTTAGCCCTTTATTTGAGGCTCAAATTGTTGCAATGGCAAAGCAGCTGAAGAAGCTATCTGTAAAATCAGCACATGAGACTCACAGTGGCCTATGGTGCACAAATTGTGAGGTAGAGGGGCATACAAAGGATAGTTTCCCTTGGATATTAGTACACACCATAACAATGGACTGTGAGATTTTCCATGGAGATCATGATGCAAGTAGGTGTCTAATACTACAATGCGTGATCCATAAGAATGTGTCTTGCTATTGAAATATTTTCACCTCTACTACTCATGGCACCATGGATTGTAGATTGATTGACTAGATACATGATGTAATTGATATTGGTGTGTGCCAAACCATCCTTGCAAGAAATTATAAGGATGATGGTCATGACTATGAAGGGTGCATAGATGGAGGGGCATGTGGAAGAGGTTTTAGAGGAGGATTTCATAGTCGTGGTAACCATAAAGGAGGGAGGATTGAGTTCCCTTGTGGAACTTGTTATAACTATAGATCTATGGAGCACTATAAGTGTGAATGCCCTGATCTGTTGTAATTCCCTTCACATGGAAAGAAGCAAATGTATGAGGAGGACCTAGAGATATTTTAACATATGATCTAGCAACACAAAAAGGAAAAAGGCACTAGAATGGTAAGCATAAAGAAGGCCGACTCGCAATGGATGTCAAGGGTGGCACGCGAGTTAGAACTAGAGCCTATATTGGTGATGACGTGAGCTAAAGTTACACGTTCTAGGGAGATACCAAGAAGCCACTAGTTACAAGAGAAGAGGTGGTGTATGGTAAGTATCTAGACCCTACTCATCAGAAAGAGGTGTATCAAGAAACCATGGATGTAATTTGAAGCCTACAAGGAAGATCAAGTGCCTAAAGTAGAATTCAGGCAGTTAGAACAAAGGAAGAGCATTGATGCTCTGTAGAAGGATCTGGATGATGTCAAGGAAGTATGCAAGATGTTGAGGTAGGAGAATATCATTCTTTTTCTAGGGGAATGGTTACAGAAAAAAGTACAGCACGTTGCAGCAGAGCACGAGAGGTGGGTTATACATGTTACCCTTCTTCCCCATAGCCTCGACTATGATAAGGATATTATCTTGAATGTGGTTGTGGTTGAGTAGATCCTAAGAAATATTCTGATTGACATAGGTGCGGAAGTCAATGTTCTCACCTTGGATGCTTGGAACCAAATGGGAAGGCCCCTATTACAACCATATTCAAATGTGTTGTATATAGCCAAAAAAATAAAGACGATGCCCATTGGTGTTTTGAAAGATGTTTTTATCACTATCCTAGGGGTGAAAATTGCTTGATATTTTGAAGTCTTAGCGCTAGCTAAGGTGGAAAATTTTCCAAAATAACTTAGGAACCCCTGGTGTTATAAGAACAATGATGACCTATAGTTCAATAAAGGGTACATAAGTTTTGAGAACAAGGAAGAAAAGGTAATCATCCTCTTGACCGATGGGAAGTCAGCACCCTATACTGAGTTCTTGGGTGAAGAATTTCTTGACAGGATCTATGTGTGATCTATCAGGGACCCTGAGGTGATTAATTCTATCGAAGGAGTTATTCAGTTTGAAGATGCTTAATCTATGAGTGATACCACTAGTGTAGCATGTGATAATTGGGTGCATGAGACTTATGAGTTAATTAGGTAGTAATTAAGAGGATTTGATACAAGAGTAAAAATGGAACCTTCAGTCAAGTTCTTAGGAGGAAATAAGTTACCAAGTTACTCTGGAGGGGCCAACCCTGATTTTTTATTACAAGAGATGGAGATCTAATGGAAAATTGAGATTGAAAGGTGAAAGATGCTCATCTATAAATTTCTTGGGACCATAGCACATTGGTGGATGACACATCATGATAGCCTTCTAGAGTGACATGAAGTAAGAATCATGTTCTCTATTAGGTTTTCCCATAGCAATGCACCCACTATCATATAAGAATATTATGGGAAGGAACCCACCTCGTTTCACGTCCAAGCATGTGAGAAAGCCTAGATGGCAGGTGCGAAAGCCTTAACACCTTCTTTGTGGGTGAATAAGTTGTACTCCACCTTACAAGGTTATGTGCGTGCATGGTACATTCACTCAGAGACATGCTGTCAGTCAAGAAATTGGCAAGAATTGATGACTGACCTCCTCCAAGATTTTGAATATCATAGCACAAGGCCATCAATGGATAAGGCATTGCAGGTTGTTAAACACCTAACAATGGGAGATAGTGTCATGGTAGAAGATAGAATATGGATTTATTGGGTGAGCCTGGTTTGGAAGTGCACTTTGATGGGGAAGAGTCAGAAGAGACATGGCTTGAGCATACATACACTAAGAAAGAAAAGGGGAAATTGGTCTATATGATAGACGACAAAGAAATGTAAAAATTTAGATGCTAACCATACTAAAGGTACGTGTGAAGTTATGGATAGTGCTGATAAGTAATTATGCACCTACCATGAGCCCCTTAAAACAAATAAGGTTAACATCAGCTCAGAAGTGGAACCTAAGGAGGCTTCTATTGGAAACTATTGGTTAGAAAAGGAGGTTTTGAAGATAATTGACCTATTACACAATTTTTATGACTTATTTCTGTGTGGGTACCATGAGCTTAAAGGCATCCACCACTCCTTAGGGGAAATGAAAATCAAGTTAAAGGAGGGTACGTGCCCAATTCAGAAGATACCTTACCGAATGAATCCAAATTTACGTGTCCAAGTCCAGGAAGAGATAAACAAGATGATCACATCAAGCATCATTGAAGCTATGGACGAATCAGAATGGATAAGCCCCATGGTCATTAGCATTAAGAAGGATGGAAGCATAAGGATTTGTGTTGACTACAGGGACTTAAATGTGGTATGTGTGATTGATCCTTTTCAACCCCCTTGACTGAAGAAATCCTATAATTAGTAGCCTCGCGCGAGATTTATTCTTTCACAGATGGATTCTTAGGATATCATCAAGTTAGAATTGCAAAGGAGGACCAAGAAAAGACAACTTTCACCACTAAATGGGGAATTTTTTCCTACACAGTCATGCCTTTTGGAATGAAGAATGCACCTATTGTGTTTTTGCGCATAGTTTTCCATGAATTTCAAGATTTTATCCATAAGTTCTTTCAGGTCTACCTTGATGATTAGATAGTGTATGAACTAGTGAGAGACCATGGTGACAATTTTTGGTTGATGTTCAAGTGATACCAATAGTTATGCATATCCCTCAACATCAATAAGTGTCTCTTCACTAATCCATTTGGAACCGTGGTCCCTATTGGGGAACATCATATGTAAGGAACGTTTGTTAGTGGATCCCTCTAAAGTTTCTATTATTGTGGGATTGGGGGAACCTACCAGCCAGAGCATAGTGTGTGGATTCCTTGGGCATACGGGGTACTACCAGAAATTTATTAAGGGATATGCCAAGATTTCCATTCCATTAGAAGAGTTACTAAAACAAAAAAGTGCATTTCACTGGGGAGAGGTTCAAAAGGAATTATTTGATACACTGAAGAATAGGCTTATCACTGCACCCATATTACACTTTCCCTCTTGGGATAAGCCATTCTATGTACATGTTGATGCTTCATGGATGGTGATTGGCATAGTCTTAGCACATCCTAGAGAAGGGATTTTTGACCACCCCTTGTGTTTTGCTAGCAGGAAGTTAACACTAGCAAAACAAAACTATAGTACTTTTGAGCGTGAAGCACTATTAATTATCTACTTGCTACATAGATTTAGGCAGTATTTGTTGGTAACACCCTTCATATTCTACACAAACAACATGACATTGAAGTACTTGGTGAACAATCCCATTTTACAAGGGTGCATATGTCATTGGGTCTTGTTGTTTCAAGAGTTTGAGTTCACAGTTGTTGTGAAACTAGGAAAGAGTAACTCAGGACCTTGACCATTTTTCAAGAATTGACTCAAGGGAGGACATGTAGATCATTGAGGATATAATGCCAGATGCACATCTATTTAGGTTACGGTGTGTGCCCTCTAATTTGGAAGATATTGTTATGTTTCTCAAAATGGGTGTGGCGTTAGAGGGAATGAAGACTCTGAAAGAAAAAAATTATCCATACATGCCACGCCCTACATGCTAATTAGTGGAGACTTATACAAACTTGGTTGTGATGAGGTTTTACACCAGTGTGTGTTGGAATACAAGTGTGTTGCAATCATGGAGGAAGCACACAGTGGGATTGGAGGAGGGCACTATGCAAGGAATGCCACCATATGAAAGATTCTATTAGGAGGGCTTTGGTAGGAAATCATCTACCAAGATTGCATTGAGTTTTGCAAGGCCTGTGACCATTGTCCAGTGCCTTGGTAAACCAAGAAGAAGGGATGAGATGCCCTTGAGGCCGATAGCTAGCATAGAACCATTTGAGAAGTGGGTCAATAATTTTGTAAGACTAGTTTTACCTATCATATGAAGGACCGGTTTGTGTTATATCATCACTTGCACTGACTACATAACAATATGGGTAGAGGTAGCACCTACAAAGGACTGCACAACAACAACAATAGCTAGGTTTTTGTGGGAAAATATAATCAGCAGATATGGATGCTCGATGAGTTTAACAAGTGATAGGGATACCCATTTCTTGAATGAGATAGTCAGAATCTTGTTGGCAGAATTCATGATAGCCCACCAAAAGACTACCCCATATCACTCACAAGATAATGGAACTTCTGAGATGTTTAACAAAAGTTTGAGTCACATGATGACAAAATTTTTTGATGTGGGAAGACAAGATTGGGATGAAAAAGTTTCAAATGTACCATAGGCATATAGGAATACCTACAAGAAATTAAACAAGGCCACACCATTCCAATTGGTGTTTGGCATCAAAGTTGTGTTACCAGTAGAATTCATGCTACCATCCCTATGTATTGTGCGCACAGGAGGGTTAGCTGATGATTAAGCACTACAAGAGTGCATGGAGAAGTTAATGTAGTTGGATGAAAGGTGATCACTTGCTAGGTGGAGTCAGAAGACTGAAAAGGCACGATAAAAAGTATGGCATGATCACCATATTAAAAAATAAAACAATTTGAGGTTGGGTAGATGGTCTTGCTTTATGACTCCAAATTTATATACCATCATGGGAAACTGAAATTTCATTGGTTAGAGCCATATATCATACCGTACATCCTTGATTCAGTGCACATGTCAGTTACAAGCACTAGATGGAATGAGGTTACTAGGCCATTTTAATGGGAGTAGGATGAAGCCCTACTATAAATAAGGTTGTATTGCCATTTATCCTAGGGTTTCCTTTAATGTATTTTCCTTTCTTTGTGTTTCTGCTTCTCATTGCTTGTTCCCTTTCTTTTTGTTGTGGGCGTGTTGTGCACTAGTAGCCACTTATTATTTTAAAAAGTTTTCTATCTATAGAGGACCTCCCATCTGTTTTAGTGTGGGGTGGAGTAATGCGACAAGTAATGGAAGATGGTAGTGGAAGCTATGTTTTGATGGCATGGATTGAAGGATCAAAAGCACATAGTTTGGAAGAACACGTGTAGAAAAGGTGGACATAAGGAGTTTGGTGTAAAGAGTTTGGAAGACCACGTATAAGTATGAGAAGCACAGGAAAACATGAGGTAGGTGATGTCAAAAATTAGGGTAAGGAAAGAAGAAGTGCCTTCGGCGCTAAGAGCACATGTGAAAGGATCTTTGTTCAGTAAGGATTTTTGTGCGCCAGAAGGTTACAAAAATTTTTCACGTAGGATTGGGCATAGGGGGATAAAAGCATTAAAGGTTGGCTTATGAGCAAATAGGTTACTTTATTATAAAGGTACGATGGTAGGTGGCATTGCATTTATTACAGAAAAGAAGCAAAAACTATAAGTAAGAGGTTGGGATACATTATTGTTACATTTCATTTGTGATATCGAAGAGCTCTTGTAAACTAGGGCTTCCTTGGAGAGAAGTTATGCAAAAAGAGGCTTGTAAAGATCTGAGTGCATAACTAGGTTGATCAGCAAACCAAAGTGGAAAAATAGTACACGGGCATGAGGGAGAGGGTTGTAGGAGTTTCAAAAACCCGCAAGTGAAGACATCGTCTTGTGGAAGGAAGGTTTTTTCCAGGTTAGGGTTCCATAACGAGGGCACAAGATTGAAGGGATTTTCACATAATAATAGAGCCCCAGAGTTTAGCAGAGCCAGGATCATAAGGAAGAAAATAAATTTTAATAACCCAATAAGAGAAATGACACCAATGAAGGTAACCACCATTTCACCAAAGAAGGTCAAGGGAAAAGGGAAACAAGTTATTTCCACTAGCTTCAATGAGGAATGATACATGAATATGCAATACCTGGATGGAATATTGTTTGGAAAGGAATGGGTGTCACATGTGAGAAATATGGTTTTGAGTGACTACAACCATCGAAACGAGCACCATAGAGAAAGAAATGGCTTTGGAAATGGTTAGACCTACAGAAAAAAAGGACACCAGGTGGAATGCCAATCTATGATGATGAAGTAAAGTGAAGCTGGAAAAGGTTAGGTTATTGCAACTCTATGAGTTTCCCTATTTTGGAAAACCTGAGTGGTTGTACCAATGGCTAATGTCACACATATATGAAGACCATTTCTACTTCACAGGACAAAGGATGAGGATAAATCCCCAGCTAATTTCCAAATTTACTAGTCTTACCTACGAGGGAGATTCATTTGATGATGACTTAGATAACAAAGAGGATATCAAGATGAATGTGGAGGCCTATGACTAAAAGAAGGTGTTGTGTTACTTTGACATCTTAGCGATTTATTACTCCATGATGAGGATGGACATGTGCTTAGTATCTAAGATAAATGGATAGGAGAGGTCGACATAGGTCAAGAAGTTCCTAGTTAAATGTTTTCTGAAAGATCTCTTAGAGGTGACCATCTATGACATCTCGGAATTCATAGCAGAAGAAATCATCGGTGTTACGTGTGATGGAGAAAATATCATGTTTGGTAACATCATCCTCACCATCGTATTTTCAGAGATTGGAGTGCTCAATGGACCATAAAATATTTTATGAATGTACCCAAATGAAAAACCCTCCCTTACCAAGATATTTGAGAAGTACAGTTGTGAAAAAATGATGGCCACCCATAAGGCACACCTAAAAAAATAGTATAAGAGGATGCATGACACATTCGGCATCAAATGGAGGATACCTGAGAAGTTACCCACATTTTTGTAAGGTGAAGCTGAATTCACCATCTACCAACATTTTTGTATTAGTCAATTCACTCTAGAAGATAGCGCTAAGAGTCCTTGGTACAAGTTTCCATTCTCCTTCACGACACAATACTCCCGAGAGGGATTTAATAGATTTAAGGAGGAGAAGAAGTTAATATTTGACCTCATCACGATAAACAAGGCCTACTGTGAGATACGTAGAGCTTTGATATACCCAAAGAAGCGTGCCTATGTGGAGAAGTAATCCTCCCATGACATGCACATGACAAAACTAGTGACCTTTCATTTTGCCGGAAGAACTGCAACAATGGTATACCTATGCATAAGGCCAAAATATGAGAAGGCTACCTATGTGGAAAATTATGTCTCAATATTAGAATACCCTACCATAAGAAAGAAGGTCGCGATGAGGAAGAGGGAGAGGGAGGAGGCTCTTAAGAAAAAGGCACCAAGTATACAAACAATGCAATCTATCGGTGCACAGGAGTCAAGTGTAAATGCAAGCACCTATGCATGGAGAAAAAATTCCCCTATAGAAGAAATAGAGAAAACACCTGAGGAAGAAGTTCCAGATAAAGAAAAGCCACCTGAAAAAGAAGAGTCTCTAACAAGGAAGGAGTCTCCTATTGTAGAAGAGAAGGAAGAGTCTCCTATACTAGAATCACAAGTTAGAAAGAAGCAGAAGGTAGTAGAAAATGCGGACTCAGAAGAAATAGAGAGCCTAGAGGATTACAAGGGAGACAGGGAAGATGATGAGCATGGGATGAGGCTTAGGACCATCCTGCGTATGACATACATGACTCAGAGGAAGGGAATGAACAGAAGGATGAGGATGAAGAAGGCACTCATGAAAAGGGTGAAAGTGAGGAAGTGAACACCAAGGATCAAAGGACCCCAAGTATGACCAAGGAGAAGATAGAAAATGTCCAAGGAAAGGGAGGTAGTGTGCATAATAAAAGGACTTGGTGGAACATGAGGTGGAGTGCAATGCTGGTGAAGTACTCAAGGAGATGGAGGAGGAGAGTATAGATAAGGAATATAGAAGCATGGGCGGAGATCCCATCCTAGCAGTAAGATTCCCTAAGGCAACACACATGGGAAGGAAGAGTGTGGTAGTGGGGCAAGAGCAAGGAATGTGTTATATCAATGATCTAAATAAGGTATTGTGCATGCTTTTAAAGTACTGTTCCTTCCAAACAACTCCTTGCATGGTCTTCATTCGAAGAAGAGGGTACCTAATCTCGTACAAGAAATATGTTATCTTGGGATTTTGATTCCCATGTTGATGAGCCCAAGTTATAAGTCAACAGAGAGGAACTGATGAAGATACCAAAAACTAAGGGAGTAAATCCTCTGGTGAATGCTCAACAACTATCAAATGAGCAAGTTTGTAATGCACTCAATAAGGTGTCGGTAGAGGTTAAGGCGATACTCTTCGGGAGGAATGACAGAGTAAGGGTCTGGGAGGAGGAACTAGAGAATAATAATGAAGAAATCATTGAGAATAGCAAGGATTTAAAGAAGGAGGATCTTATCAACACACGATTAAGGTGTGAATTGAGGGAGGAGAAGGTGAAGGTGTGTGAGGTGTACAAGAAGATAGAGATAAATAAGGATGTCATAATCTTGAAGCACCCTGAGACCCTGGCCTCTCCTAAGAAAAAATATGAGTCAACCTTGCACTTCTTGGAAGACTTAACACACATCCTCATGTTGGAAAGATGACCGCTTGCGTCGGAATTAACAAAAGAGGCATTGGCATACCAAAATAAGGAAGATAAATTGAAGATCAGTGAAATAGTTACTCGATATTCTGAGATGCTTACTGTTGTAAATACCACAACACAAATATTTGAGGCTATGTATGATAATTACATTGATAGAGACAGGGTAGCAACAATTCTAGTTACTACACATGAGGCGGACCTAAAGGAGTTTCAAGAAAAAAACAAAGGAAATAGGGCGGAGTTGGATAAAATCCTAGCCAAAAATGAAAATAAGTTGGAAGAAATTGAATCCTTGTGGGGTTCAATTAAGAATCAGATTAAGGATTTTTACCCCCAAGTCACTTGCAGAGTGGACTCGTTAGATGACCTTAGCAAGTTGTTAGAAGGAATTTTAGATACACTGAATGATAAGGGTGATGAATTGAATTTTGAGGAGGTGAGTGCTTTAGAGGGTGACCTACTTCAGCAAGCACAAGGTGAGTTGGATTCCTAGGAAAATATTAAGACAAAAGTACTCTTGCAGCAATAAAGGATTCTTCCATTCTTCCATTCTTCATTATTCTATTCTTCCATTCTTTCATTCTTCATTTAATTTTTCTGGATCCCACTATTATTTATTCTTTAAAAGAGCAGAATGTTTCCGAGGATGGAGAACATGCTTAGTGTGGGGTGATGTTGGGCCTTGAAATATTGGTTAAGTACCAAAGGGCGTGCACTTTCATAGGACCAAGTGAGAAGAAGGGCATGCAGGGAGAAGCACACATGA
Organism: Taxus chinensis; assembly: GCA_019776745.2. Classification (NCBI taxonomy): domain Eukaryota; kingdom Viridiplantae; phylum Streptophyta; class Pinopsida; order Cupressales; family Taxaceae; genus Taxus; species Taxus chinensis. Next base: position 308,741,898 of record CM034149.1, on the reverse strand, counting down.
TAAAGAGGTTTAAGAAGGGTTTAGGTAGAAACCAGGGTACACGTGGAAGGTAATAACATAGGTTTAAAGGACTTAGCCATATATTTGGCATTCTAGAGGCACTTGAGGAAAAATGTGAGGACCCAACTAGGCATGTTGAATGGATAAGATGCCAGCTTGGAACCTTAGAGGTCAAGAAAAGGATATTCCACGTAGGGAATATTCCCAGAAGACATAATTACAGAGAGTGGATAGTATTTACAAAGGGATAATCATTCACCATTGGAGGACTACATTGACACTTGGCATGTGATTTTCTTAAGAGGGAAGGCATAACAATGGGTGTTGATCCTATAAAAAGAGATGCTCGGAAGTAAGGAAGATGCGCAGAAAGAGATGAGAGAAATACATAGAGAGTAAAATGTTGAGTAACAGAGTGTTCCAGTAATGTTAGAGTTTATAGCACTTAGTGATGAGGGAATATCAATGATGTAATAATCCATCTGTATGACAATAAGGTTTGTAACAAAGGGTTTAAATGGGAGGTTATAGCTAGTATATTTTATCAGAGGAAAATTTGTAGGAGTTAAATCCTTGTCATTTAACACGTATGGTCTGAGATGACCTGTTTTGATTATAATGTGGCTACCAGAACTATTATGGTGAATATATATAAGGGTTGTTCTGTCTATTATGCTTAAGGTTGAAAGACCCTTATGTTACATGAATGATGATGGTTCAGATCTGAGTTATCAGTATGCTTATTACTTTTTTTCTATAGAAGCATTAAGATGTGGATCTGTTAGATGCTCCTTCTACCTTATTAACTAAATTATTTTACCTATCATTCTGTAAATCATTCTCTATCAATGGAAAAACCTTCTCATAATTCTCACATAAAGGAGGGCCTTGGCACCCGCGCTTGCCTCAGGTGAGCACCTAGTGTGCGCTGGGTGATAGGCCAATGCGCTTGGGGTTAGAAGTGTTATTAAGTGTACATAAAATGACTACAACTAGGTTGGCCCAAGAATATTTGGAGCTATGGTCAGTAGGATTAAAAAATTAATTTAACGTATTTTGAGATAAGTGGACGTCAGGGACTTCCACACTAGGCTTTAAAAAATTGAAGTATGATCTTTTGAACTTACCAACCTCTAAGTTAATCAACCCCATTAAGTATAGAGAACTATATAGCAAACGAGATATGTATAAATCAGTTTAATTTATTATATGATTTTACAATTTTAAATTAAGATATTTCAAGCATAACGCCTGTTAGGTTATGCCACCACATATATTTGGAGTTTATTAGTGGTTAGGATTTAAGAAATTAAATTTATATATTTTGAGCTTAGCGGCCATTAGGTTATGATACAAAATATTATTTGGAGATTGCATTTAGCAGGGTTTCATAATTTATATTATGATATTTTACAACATTAAACAAATTAGAGGAAGATATTGTGCACTTAGTTGCCGCTAGGTTAAACAATTACATAATATTTGGATCTTTCAGTCATTGGGATTTAAGGAATTAAATTATCATATTTTGTGCTAAGTGGATGCTAGTAACTTACACAATATAATATTTTGAGCTTAGTGGTTTCTGTCATTTAACAAGTTATTGAATGATATTTTGAGCTTAGCATTCATTAGCTTATGATGCAACATAATATTTGGAGCTTAACGGTCTCTAGGTTTCAAAAAAATAAAGAACGATATTATATGATCAGCAACTAGTAGGTTACACCAAAACATAATATTTGGATCTTAGTGGTCACTAGGATTAAAAAAATTAAATCAAAATAGTTTGAGCTTAGCGGCCACCAGGTACTTAAACAAAATAATATTTCGAGCTAAAAATTCACTAGCATTTAACAAACTAAATAAAGACATTTTGAGTTTAGTGTTCGCTACGTTATGCTTCAAAATAAAATAACAAATTCTATTGTAATATTATAAGTCGCTAGGTTTTAACAAATTAAAGTAAGATGTTTTGAGCTTAGTGACATGTAAGTTAATCAATGACATTAACTTTTGAGATTTGTATAACAATCAAGATCTATGTAAATTAGTTTAATTTATTGTATAATTTTATATTTTTAAATTAAGATATTTTGACCTTAGCAACCACTAGGTTATGCCACCACATAATATTTGGAGCATATCGGTTGTTAGGATTTAATAAATTAAATCAAGATATTTTGAGCTTAGCGGCCACTAGGTTATGCCACAACATATTATTTGGAGATTACATTCGCTAGGGTTTAATAATTTCAATTACAATATTTTACAACATTTAACAAATTAAAGGAATATATTTTGAACTTAACTTCTACTAGGTTAAACAACGACATAATTTTTGAGCTTGCAGTCGTTAGGACTTAACAAATTATGAGCTATGCTACTGATAAATACTTTCACAATATAGTATTTTGAAATTTGTTTTTGCTAGCACTTAATGAGTTAGAGAATTATATTTTGATCATAGCCAATGGTACGCTAAGAAAAAATGTAATATTTGGAGCTTATTGGTCGTTAGGTTTTATCAAAATAAAGTAGGATATTGTGAGTTGAACGACTGCTAGGTTATACCAAGACATAATGTTTGGAGCATAACGATCATAAGGATGTAAGAATATAAATTATGATATTATGATCCTAGCATTGGCTAGGATATGACACATCATAATATATTTTGGAAACAGGGTAAAAGTGGGGGGTTTGAAATGACCCTCATCCTTATACAAAACATCCCTCATGACTAGATATTACAATGAAACAAGAAGAGAACTAGCTCGTAGGCAAAAAATATAAAAAATCTAAAGAAGCCCAAACCAAACAAACAAAAATTACATTTTATGGATATTTTTGAGATTATTTGTCATTTCCTTAGTAGAAGCAGTAGGGCTTATTTCAACCATCACATCCACTAACTTAATGAGTTCTAGGAAGTCTTCATTGATTTTTCTCTAGGTCATGTCTGTGTCACTTTTCCATTCTATAATAGCATAGAAGGCCCCATTAAGTATTCCAAGGATAGTGAGTGTAATATATTCTTCATTCGGATCCTGCTGGTCAAGGGAAATACTATCCAAATTTTTATGGTGCTCTGAAGTTGTAGTGGGGGAGCCCATTTTCACTGATAGAGGGAAATAAGGATAAACTAAGGAAAGACCCAAAAAAACATATGGAACTTCTAAGATAATGATAATTTCCATGGAAATAGGAGGGGGTCGGCTGTAGGGGCTTCCATGACTAGTGGACTAGAGGTGATAGTAGCCATGATAATGTCTAAGGATACGGGAATAAAATCCATAGAAGCATCGGCAAGAGGTAGAGAGGAAGGATATTTTGGGTCAGAAGGTAGTTCAAATACCATGGAAGATTACTTTGAGGGATCTGAAGGGTTAAGAGTGGCCAGATAAGATAAGGGAGATACATGAGTAGAAGAATGGGTGGATACCACAAGACCACCTTGGCTAATGATCATTATGTCAAAATTAGATTCAGAAAGGAGACAAAGGTAGAGGTGACGACAACAAGAAGCGCTAGTAGAAACAAGCAGGAAAAGGGAGCTGGTTTAGGAGGAGCAAGGGGGATATGATGCTTTTTTCTTAGCTTAGATGGGAAGTGTGAGATTTATTTTTTGGAAACTTCTATTTTAAATAGAAAATACAAAAGGCCTTGGTGGAGGAAAGGGACTTCCTCTTCTCTAGCCAGTCTAAGGGATTGTTCAAGCGATTAAAATAGAAAATCTATAAATTTTACCTTATGATCATGTCGAAGATGCGCAAGAAGAAAAAATTAAGGTCTATAGATCAATTTTTAGCATCCCTCCAACATTAAGTACCTCATCAATTTCTCAGAAAACCTATCCCATGGTTGTGTAAGAAATTCCCGTTCATAGTCTGATTGATACTTTCTCATATTTTCACCATGACACAAGAACTCGTCCATCTCCTCCAGAAGCAAGAATTTAAAATGAATGTATCATTCCACAATGAGCCCCATCATAGCCACAATATTCTTTGTTGAAATAAGAAATTTCATGTCTCCCACTTTGACTCTTCCTTTCTTCCAAGTTCCTAGCACACTATTGGTCACTTAGACATAGTGACCAGACAATATTTCCATAAACGACGTAATGCCACCATCTTGCAATATATTCCATACTTCTAGGTTGGCCTTGACCTCTTCACAGGAAAAAGGCTAAATGCATTTGATAGTGTCCCCCATATTTAACTGGGAGATAGTGAAAGAGATTTCGTAAGGCCTAATGTAGACATTGATTAAATAGAGATGTTGAGAACCTTCATTCCAATCTTTCACACATGTCTCCAAGATTTCAAATTGAAAATTTTCCTTATTAATAATATTATCTCACTTGTGTATAATCATTAAACAATATCGTCCATCACACGACCATAATCTATCAATGTCATAAATTCCCATAAAATATGCACATGTCGTATCCTCTTACCGCCGCCAAAGAAGCTTATGCCTCAACATAACCGAAGAAATTATATTGTAATCTTATAATTCACTAGGTTTTAACAAATTAAAGTAAGATATTTTGAGCTTATCAAACTTTAAGTTAATCAATGACATTAATTTTGGAGAACTGTATATCAATCAAGATTTGTATAAATTAGTTGATTTTATTGTATTATTTTAAAATTTTAAATTAAGATATTTTGAGCTTAGCACCCGCTAGGTTATGCCACCACATAATATTTGGAGCATATAGGTTATTAGGATTTAATAAATTAAATTAATATATTTTGTGTTGGTGTCTGCAAGGTTATTCCACAACATATTATTTGGAGATTGTAATACCCCCGCTATTTTATCAGTTGTGCTTTTATTTTTGTGTTGGTTGACACACATTTATAGTGAAATTGCACTCTGTTTGATGATATTTGATATGACTAATAGTGGATTTTTTTTCTGATACTTTCATATCTTGACTGTTTATATCTATACTTTATAATGTTCTAGTTTGGTATACTTATTGGACTACAATCACATTATTGTTTTCTTACCTTTTGGTTGGTGATAATTTTTAAAAACTATAAGCAATTATGGCACTTGGATAATGTGATTTGGAAGCAAGAGCTTAAAACTGTAACGTTTATGAGGTAATATTAATCGTTATTGCTTTTTTATTTCTTCACCAAGCACGACCTTAGTAAATATAGTCCTAGTCTACTTTTATTTAGGATCTATATGATTGTTATGATTGGATGATGCTCCAAAATAATACCCTAGATCAATTACAAAGGTCTAGGCTATTATCCTATGTCGTCATGATAATGTGGACTGTAATGATAAGATTTTCTTAATTTATCTAAAGGCTCTAAGGTAACTATTAATAGGGCCTAAATTGATTTCAAACATAACCTCAATCTAGACTCAAGTGCATATATAATTTTATTCAAATTAAAGAGGCTTCTAAGCCTTGGCATGCATGTAATTGATGACACCTAGTTATGTGTAACTATGTTCATTAATTGGATGAACATATATATAAAGTAAGACTCAAGATTCAATTGAATAAATTTAAAAATTCCTAGACATAAAATTAGGACCAACATGTTTATGGGAATCTATGTGGACTTTTAGAATGCCTAAAATATAACCTAAGGGATTACTATGTCTTGGCTAATGTTAAATGGTATGTGGCATTGGATTCAAATTTTAACCCTATCAACGTGTACTTGGATATTTATGATATAATATTATTATTCACTGCCATCGAATAATGGAAGGTCGAGCTAAATGTAGTGGACTCGACCATGGTCTTGGATAATTATTTGGCTAAATGGATGATTGAACTATTTTTGAACTCTGCTAAATTTAAAAGTGGAAATGGAAGGCGGGAAAGGAATGAAAGTCCTTGCATGCATTTAATAAGGCCTCAAAACTCTCCATAACTTCCTGGGAGATTGGGTTGAGCTGTTTTGAGGGAAAACGATTAGTCTTTGGTTTCATTTTTGTTTTTCATATCGGGTTCATGGAGCTCTGCATGTTTGGTTCTCGTATTTTTATTGCATAATCTATTTCTGAACCTTTTCATGTATTTTTCTATAACTATAAAGGAGAAATATCTGAAAACTATTATTAGCTTTGATTAATAAATAAAGAGAAGGAAATAATAGAGGCATTGGGTTTTTTGTGGAATCAATTTTAGATTCTCTATGAAGCTACCTTGTATTCGAGCTCATGAAGGAGAACTTGGAGAAATAATTAGGAGCTCTACCAAGCATGATAGGCTCTATCTCTCTCTCAAAATGATACTCATTTTTTATTTCCATTTATGAAATACTGTAATAAGATTGATTCACCTTATGGTTTTGGATTTTATCGTTTGGCTTAAATCTGATCATATATTGTTAAATCTTTGTGCCTATGTGGTTTGATTAAATAAAAATCCAATATATGCAGTATGGCATAACTTTAAGATTCCACCTGGAGATGTGTTCTTCTGTCTCTTTATATGAGAAACTGTTAGATTTATAGTGGCTTGTTTTTATGATGAATTTCGTGACATGGGTTTTATTATTGAAGATTAATTTTTGTTATAACAAAAATTTTCCAATGGATTCTAGGAATATAGCCGATACAAGTGTAATGTAATGACTCTTTTTGGGCATTAAGTAACCTCTATTACACATTTGTAATAAATTTAGTCGATTATCAGTGTTAACTTGGAGAGATATCAGTGGTATGGTGATCTCTTCATTCTTGTAATTTCTTTTGATTAGATAGGAAAATAAAAAAAAAATACCCATCTAGGTTGGGATATCGATGGCCAAAAATGTAGAAAAGGAGTTGAAATCCATAGAATGCAAGTGTGAAAACCCAGGTCAATGACCTAGGCATGTCCATAGTTTTTGTAATCCTTCTTATTTGGAATTGTTTCACGTTATGGTGTTACTATAGCAAAAAAAAATTGGTTTCGTATCTCTCCACTTGTTTTCTGTGAATTAATGGTTCCTACGTTTGACGTAATGACTATAAGTTGTATTTTATTGAGGAAATTTCTCCCCACTCCTTCAAGTTGTATTTGATATGTCAAGGTTGTAATGGTGGTTCCTTGTGGTAAAACGCTATGGTTAGGTAAATTGATTTATAATATTTAATATGACAATATTATTGTCACTTCAATCCTTTGTGGAAATTAAGATAGTTTAACTACCTAGTTTTATTGGTATGAACCTCCACATTGATGCTACAGTGGTCTTATATAACCTTATTGTAATCATGAAGGTCTACTCTAAGACTGAGACACATTCAGGCACCTTTGTGGTTGGTCATAGATAATACCAGTGAAGTTATGGAAGTTTACTCGAACGTATTTATAGGAAAAATATTACTATAACTAAGTACTAGATTATTTTGATAAAGTTTTTTCACTGCTATCATGAACCTTGATAACCATTGTTATGATGAGTAAATAGATTACTCGATACCTTAAAGGTATACTACTATTAATGTTACTTGTGAAAATACTTATTGAAACATTCTACTTAATATCATTTGATACTAATAATTATTGTATGGAATAAGGTTGAATACTTGCATTTCTTATTCTACATATTATAATTCGACAGTTACCCGGTTGGAATAAGTATATTTGAGTTGTAATATTATATACTGATTAAGTATTACTCAATATTACTAGTATTGAATGGTTTAAGAGTTGTTGACTTGATTGGTTTATAACGATTGACTAATGTGTAATGATTTTACCCAAATGAATGAAACATAATGTATTGACCTTGAAGCAAGATTTAAGCGTGAATAGTGAACAATGACTCTATTTTATGTTGTTATAAGGAATGAATGTTACAAGTTTACTGTGGATGTTAACAATATATGTTTGAAGGATCATGATGATTATATAAGTTATACTTGTTGGTTACCTTTAAGTCACTATATTGATTGAATTAAACACCTATCTATTAGCAAAAATGATTTCAAGGAATTTATAATTATGTTTCGTGCTCCTTAGTTTTTGTTAAGTGATTCTAACTTATTGTCATATTTCATGTATGTAAATACTAGATGGTGTATGTTATTAAGGGAGACCTATATCTTATCATGCCAATTTGTATGAACTAATAGTTGCTAATATTTTTTCCAATGGATTTTGTGAAAGGTGAAAGAAGGATGAAGTTTAAAAGTTACATTTTGTCTATTGATTGAAGAAAGCTGAATTTATATCACTTGATTGTGTTATCAATAAAAATTAGTTATTGTTGTAATGTTGATAATGAAAGGCCAAGTTAGCCTAATTATTTGTATTAATCTCAAAAAGGAAAAATTGTAAGACTTATGTTGTCTTTTGGCAATTCTGTTGTGTCTGATATCAAGGAAATGAATATGAAGGTTGTGTTTATATTCATTGGGAAACAAATTTTTTAGTTGTGAAAAATAAATTTATCAAACTTAGTTCATATTTAGGTTGTATTAAAGATGCAATAATTTAGTATATCAATACAAGTGTTAAGTAAGTGTATACTTAGCATGATAAAAAATTGTTGTAATAATATGAATTATGATGATAAGTATGATTGTTTTAAAAAAAATAAAACAGTAACTATAATCTGATAAGGTACTTCATATGATCATATAATATAAAAATACATGTATATGTAAATACTTGAAAATGCTTGGAATGAACCTAAGTTGATACTTGTAAGTATGATTTGATGCATTATTTAGAATTTAGTTTGGAAAGAAGATTACTACACTTACCTATATTTACTTAATTAATTATCAATGTATGATTATGGGATAATAATTTATAAAGATTTAAATCTATAGCCTGTAATAGGTTAAGTCATGGGATGCTATCTCTAATTAAGTAAATGAAAATTGTGAACTCTCATTAGATTCTTAGGTACATAACCTACCGATGAGAGTACCGCAGGATATCAAGGATTGACAAGTCAGGAATTAATTAAACTAATTCAAATCGTCAAGATACGATGTTATGATTAGCAGAAATTGGTGGGATATCACATCATATCCGATACCGAAGAGTACCTAATTAACAAGATATGTCATTACTTGGATACTATGGAGCAACTATTATAACGTGATATCTTGTCAAAATCCTCTAATTGTAACTATTGTAAAGCTATGGATTCAAGTATGTGTTAGGTATGAATTTGGATTATTGGTATGGTTAAGTACCGATTTAATGTTGAAATGGCAATTAAATAAATGTGCAGATTTAGAACTATGATCACCAAATATATTGAACATTTTTAAGAGACTCTAAACATGTAGATATTATTAATAACCTAAGACTGGAGGGGAATCTATATAAAATAACTAGGTGAAATACAAGTTCCTAATGATGAGTGTGTTGTCACGAAACCGAGCATGGCATACATGTCTCTGAAACTTTACGCAAAGTAGTGTAAGCCACTGATTATACTTTCAGGATTCCACCAAGGATCTAAGATTCCTAATGCTAGGATGGGATTCAATGTCCGAGTTCCAGGTATGTACTTAGAAAATTATACTTGATTTTACATACATGAAAAAGGAAACCAATGATACACATAATGTACTATCTCGTAAAGAGTGTTTTAGCTCGTAAATCGTGTTTAAGGGGGATCAAAATTAGTATCTATAGACTCTCATGCAATCTCACATGGTTTTATGACAGTTATTGGATATATTCAATTTTAGAGTTATGTTGGAATTTAAATACTAATTATTTAAATTAGTAAATCATAGAGTTAAATAGATATAAAATAATCCCTAGAATTGAAGTAAAAATGAGGATGTTACATTTTGGTATCAGAGCTGATGGTTGTAACTCTTGGACCTATTAAGTCCTTACGCTTACTGAATTATGATTTTATTAACAAGATAAAAATAATGGGAGAAGGATATACCATGGATAATGAACCAGGAAAAATTATGCTTCAGGGTTGGTGGTAAATAGGTTAGATAACATACACTAACAATCCTTCATGACACACAAAACTAGAAGGATGTAGGGAGAAATTGATCGAGTGCGACAATGATTAGTTATTTGTAGAATAACTTTAATTGATTGATGACAATCAACAAGGGAGTTTCTTGATTGATGAAATGTCATGATGACATATTTTGGAACTTTAATCCAGCATGATAAAAAAATCCACAAAGGGTAGATTAGGTAGATAGGAGTGGAATGTCTACTATAAAAACAATGATTGGAAAGACCAATCGTGCTATGATAAAATACACAATAAATTATGACTCGAAAGGAGAAAAATTATAAAAAAATTTGTTAACTCTTCTCCACCTGCAACTTTAGAAAAAGTGGTGGAAACAATGTGGCAGCAAATGTTGACTGTTGGGATGAGTTAAACAAGAAACACTTGCTGTAATTTCTAGAAATAAGCAGAACAATGTTGCGGTGATTAATAAGCTAATATGAAGGAACAAGATTTCCTAACTAGACATTAGGTAGGTTATATAGAACTTTTTGTTTCTAATTTTATTTGACACTAGTATAGTTGAGTTCTTGGTACCTAGTGATTAGCTTAAATAGAATGAGAAATCTGATTTATCCTTTTCATATGAAGAAGAAATTGTAAATCTTTGATTGTCAATGCAACATTGACTATAAAGTTAACTGAGCCTCATCATAGAATTTAAAGTTAATGAGTTCTTAAAAGACTTAGGACATAACGATTAACTTTCACTGTTCTGCCATTAATCAATGTTTTTCTAATATGGGAGATAAACAACACTTGGAAGCATGCAAAACAACAAGCCTAAAAGGAAAAGAGAGGAATAGTTAGGATTATTTAAATAATCATTGACTATGAAATTTTGATGAACATATCCGAAGGGTGAAAACTATGGATATATTTTGGCAAAACCAGTTGTAAAAGGATTTTTTTTTGTGCATTACACAGAAAAATTGGGAATTATACAAAAAAAGGTATGGAAAAAGAAGTGAGTAATGAAACAAAACGGCTTAGGAAGACTTGTGGGAAATTAAAAATAGTGTTTTCCTTTTTTTTGCTATGTTAAATAGTTTGTTTTTGACTATGTAATATATATTAAATAATGTTGCATGTATGACTGGCTATAATGAAAAAAATTATGTCATAATTATGATTGGGTGATAGTTTTTGATGGTTGAAAGGTTTTTATAGCCAATAAAACAATTGAATTCATATTTTAAGGTTGTTGATCATGGACCTGTTGTGTTCATTCACTAATTAGACTTAAAAAATTTGTCTAACAGAAAATGTTTAGAAGATGTGCTGTTAATAACCAAGTTGCGGGTAGCGAGGAAGCCACAACACAGAAACTACATGAGATACTTTTTCCTTTAGGACACGTAAAATCATATTGTTGTTCTTGAATAATAGGTTGGTGAAAATAACAAATAATCTGAAAGTGAAAAGTATTTGGGACACAGAAATGCTAGAAGCAACATAAATGTGTAAGGTCACGATGTTGGTAATAAAAATAACGTAGTAAATAACAATGCTAAAGATAAATTGTAGGTTGTAAATAATAATGCAACTGTCAATAATGACGTAAATTAGCATTTGAATGTGAGGGCTTGGTTGGTGACAGAGATATCTAGAGATATAAAATGAATCATTTCGTCTAAATTTGATAGCACAACATTTGGGGACGGGGTTAAGAATTGGCTCAACAAAATAGAAAAATAATTTTCCATAAGAAACATTTCTGAAGAGACAAAGGTAATATGGGGAGTTTATCAGCTTTCCAATGAAGCATCCTCCTGGTAGGAAAGCCAAAAAATTCAGTTGAACGTAGATGAATTTGACATAACAAGGGACCACTTTAAAGCCTATTTCAGGCAATGTTGGTTACCACAATTATATTATGACCAAAATATGTCAGAATTTCAATCCCTAGAATAGGGTAAGATGACTATAATTGAGTGCTGGGATAAATTTACCAAACTCCTTAAGTACGTTCCACAGTACCAAACTGCCAAGAAATTCTATATAAGTAAATTTATTATGGGCTTGAACCCTGTAATAGTTGGTGAATTTGATGTGCATGGGACAACAACGATGGAAGCAGTATTTGAGAAAATCATTAGGCAGAAGTAGAATCTCCAAGCCATTGTTTCTCTCACAGACGAGAAGCATAAATTGAATAACACTCCTTCACCATTATCACTAGGAAATACATGGGGGAAGAAATATGAAAGTAAAACTCATAATGGTTGAAATAATACTGGTGAAAAATTTTAAAAAATGAACAAGAAAATTTTGTTGGTAGGAATGAAAAGTTTGAAAGGAAGATACCTTCTGCTAGTTGCTTCAAATGTGGTGATAGTGGTCACTACGCTAAGGATTTACCCTTAAGAAACAAGGAGAATAATCCACAAAAGAGGACTCATGATGCAATTGCAAACCAAAATCCTGAAAAAGATGAAAAAAATGAAGGAACTAAAGACTCCAGAAACTAAAACTATCAAGGTGATACCAGTTAGACTACAAGTATAGTCTAGAAGAGATCAAAGTAGAGGTTTTTTTAATATTAAGAATACAGAAAACTTTGTTTTTAGATGGTTTATTCTATTTTATCTAAAGTATTTTATGTACTTGATAATTTTAATGGTTATTTTGATTGTAAAACTACATTTAAGTTTTTTGTTTTCAAGAAAAAACTTGAATAAGTGTTAATTATAGCCAATAAGACATTGTTAGGACATTTTGGAAACTTGATTTTTTTGTAAGTTCATGCAATATTATGTGAATATTTGAGGATTGAATAAATAATATATTACATGTTTGTTTAGATTCTGTGTTGATTAAAAATGAATCATTATGAGGATTATGCTTTGAAGGGGGGAGGCATGTAATACCCCAGCTATTTTGTCAGTTGTACTTTAATTTTTGTGTTGCTTGAAAAACATTTATAGTGAAATTGCTCTCTATTTGATGATCTTTGTTATGACTGATTGTGGATGCGTTTCTAATACTTACATGTCTTGAATGTTAGAATTTGTACTTTATGATGTTGTGATTTGGTATACTTATTGGACTACGATCACTTTGTTGTTTTCTTACCTTTGGGTTGGTGATCATTTTGAAAAAGTATAAGAAATTTTGGCACTTAGATAATGTGATCTGGAAACAAGAGCTGAAAAGTGTAACATTTATGAGGTAATCTTTATCCTTATTGCTATTTTATTTCTTCAATAAGCATGAACTTAGTAAATATAGACCTGTTCTACTATCCTTTGGGATCTATATGATTGTTATGATTGGATGATGCTCCAAAATAATACCCTAGATCAATTAGAAAGGTCTAGGCTATTATTCTACATCATACTAATAATGAGGACTGTAACAATAAGATTTTCTTAATTTATCTAAAGGCTCTAAGGTTCTTATTGATAGGGCATAAATTGATTTCAAACCTAACCTCGGTCCAAAATTAGGTGTTTGTATATTTTTATTCAAAATATGGAGGCTTCTAAGCCTTGGCATGCATATAATTGATGGGACCTAGTTATGTGTAACTATGTTCATTAATTAGATGAACACACACACACACACACACACACACACATATATATATATATAAATTAAGACTCAAGATTAAAATGATTAAATTTAAAAATTCCTAAACTTAAAGCTATGGCCAACATGTTGATGGGAACCTGTGTGGACTTTTTGAATCCCTAAAATCTAACCTAAGGGATTACTATGTCTTGGCTAACGTTATATGGTATGTGGAACTGGATTCGAATTTGAACCCTATCAACATGTATATGCATATTTATGATATAATATTAATATTCACCACCATCGAATAATGAAAGTTCCAACCAAATTTAGTGGACTCGACCATGGTCTTGGATAACTATTTGGCTAAATGGATGATTGAACTATTTTTGAAATTTGCTAAATTTAAAAGTGGAAGTGGATGAAGGGATAGGAATGGTAGTCCTTACATGAATTTAATGAGTCCTCTAAACTCTCCATAACCACCTGGGAGAGTGTGTTAAGTGGATTTAAAGGAAAATAATTAGTCTTTGGTTTCATTGTTGTTTTGCATATTGAGTTCATGGAGCCCAACATGTTTGATTCTCCTATTTTTATTAGATAATCTATTTCCAAACCTTTGCATGTATGTTTCCGTAACTATAAAGGAGAAAAACATGGGAACTATTTGTAGCTTTGATGAATAAATAAAGAGAATGGAACGATGGAGGAGTTAGGGTTTTTGTGGAATCAATTTCATATTCTCTTTTGAGCTACCTTGCATTCAAGCTCATGAAGGAGAACTTGGAGAAAATATTAGGAGCTTTACGAGGCATGATAGGCTCTATCTCTCTCTCAATATGATACTCCATTTGTTATTTCCATTTATGAAATAATGTAGTAAATTTGATTCGCCTTGTGGTTTTGACTTTTATCATTTGGCTTAAATATGGTTTTATATTGTTAAATCTCTATGCCTATGTGGTTTGAGAAAATAAAAGTCCATTGTATGCAGTATGGAATAAATTTTAGATTCCACTTGTAGATGTGTTATTTTTTCACTTTATCTGAGAAACTATTAGATTTATAACAACTTGTTTGTTTTATGAATTTCATGGCATGGGTTTTCTTATTGAAGATTACTTTATGCTATAATGGAAATTTTCCCTTAAATGGATTTTGGGCATATAGTCGATACGAATGTAATGAATATTTTTGGGAATTAAGTAGTCTTTGTTATACATTTTCAATGTATTTGACACTTTGGTTGAAGTTTGTCAATTATCAATGTTAACTTGGAGAGATATCAGTGGTATAGTGATGTCTTCATTCTTGTATGTTGTTTCAATTAGATAGGAAAAGAAAAAAATGATACCTAGCTAGGTGGGGATATCAATGGCCAAAAACGTAGATACGGAGTCAAAATCTATAGAGTGCAAGTGTGAAAACCTTGGTCAACAACCTAGACATGTCCATAGTTTTTGTAATCCACCTTATTTGGAATCCTAGCAGGTTATGGCATTACTGGAACAAAATCGTTTGGTTTCGTATCTCTACACTTTTTTTATGTGACTTAATGGTACTTACATTTAACGTAATGATTGTAAGTTGTCTCTTCTTGAGAAAATTACTCCCCACTCCTTTGATTTGCATTTAATATGTCAAGGTTGTAATGGTGGTTCCTTGTGGTAAAACGTTATGGTTAGGAAGAATGCTTTATAATAGTTTATATGGCACTATTATTATCACTTAGATCCTTCGTGGAAATTAAGGTAGTTGATCTACCTAATTTTATTGGTCTGAACCTCCACATTGATGTCAGCAAAAATTTTAGTGGTGAATATTTGTAATTTGAAGAATATTCTATATTTGGGAAATCTAAAAAGGCTAATATTTTATAGTATGACAGTGTACCTTTCACCTAAATTTTCGGGTATAAAATTATTTAGGGGTCAAATTAACCTACCATTGTAAAATCCTCCTATATAAAATGGTGTATTTTTTTAGGTACTTGAAGTATAATCGAGTACGAAGTTCAAGCTGCACAACAACAAATTAGACGTGTAATAGGAAGTTATACATGTGAAAGGAAACTTATTGTCGTGCGACAGGAAAACTATTGTTGTGTGATAAGAAACTTATTGTCAGGTGACATGAAGCTTATTGTCATGTGATAGGAAACTTATTAGCATGTGATAAGATGCTTGCTATCGTGCAACACAATTATTACTATTTTTTGAAAAAAAGCTTATTGTTGGGTGATAATAAGCTTGTTGTCATGTGCTAAGAATCTTTTCCTTTTGCACAACTACATAATGAAATTATCCTATGTCAAAAAAAAATCTTCAATCACAAAAGTGGTTTAAGGGATATTTTTCATGGGTTTTCAACCTCTAATTTTCCATAGGCCCCTTAAAATTATCCCTAATGGATGTTATAGTTGTCTTATATACTCTTATTATAATCCTGAAGGTTTACTCTAAGGGTGAGCCATGTTTAGGGACCTTTGTGGATTTTAATAGATAATACCAATGAAGTTATGGAAGTTTATTCGAATGTACTTTTAAGCTAAATGTTACTATAACTAAGTAATACAACTGTTTGATAAAGGTTGTTAACTAATCTTATGAACAGTGATAACCATTGTTATGATGAGTAAATATATTACTCGATACGTTGAAGGTATACTACTATTAATGTTATTTGTGTAAATACTTATGTGAAACATTCTACTTAGTATCATTTGATACTAGTAGTTATTGGATGGAATAAGGTTGAATACTTGCATTTCTTATTCTACATATTATTATTCAACATTTACCTATTAATAGTATTGAATGGTTTAAGGGTTGTTGAATTGATTGGTTTGTAATGATTGACTAATGTGCAATTATTTTACCCAAACGAATGAAAAATAATGTATTGACCTTGAATCAAGATTTATGAGTGAATAGTGAACAATGACTCTATTTTATGCGGTTATAAGGAAATGAATGCTTCAAGTTTACTATAGATGTTAAAAGTATATGTTTAAAGGATCATGATGATTATATAAGTTATACTTTTTGGTTACCATTAATTCACTATATTAATTGAATTAAACACCTATCTTTTAGCAAAAATGACTTCAGGGAAGTTATAATTTTTTTTCGTGCTCCTTAGTTTTTGTTAAGTGATTCTAACTTATTGTCGTATTTCCTATATGTAAATACTAGATGGTTTATGTTATTAAGGGAGACATATATCTTATCATGACAGTTCGTATGAATTGACAGTTGCAAATAATTTTGCATATGGACTTCTTGAAAGGTGAAAGAAGGATGAAGTTTAAAAGTTGCATTTGATCTATTGATTAAAGAAATCTTAATTTGTATCACTTGATTGTGTTATCATTAAAAATGAAGCATTGTTGTAATGTTGATAATGAAAGGCCAAGTTAGCCTAATTATTTGTATTAATCCTGAAAAGGAAAAATTGTAAGACTTATGTTGTCTTTTAGCAATTATGTTGTGTCTAAATTCAAGGAAATGAATATGAAGGTTGTTTTTCATTGGGAAACAAAATGTTTGGTTGTGTAAAATAAATTTATCGAACTCAGCTCATATTCGGGTTGTATTAAAGATGCAAGAATTTAGTATATTAATACAAGTGTTAAATAATTATATACTTAACATGATAAAGCTTGTTGTAATAATATGAATTATGGTGATAAGTATGACTCTTTTACAAACAAATAAAACAATAACTATAATATGATAAGGTGATTCATATGATCATATAATATAAAGATATGTGTATATGTAAATAATCAAAAATGCTTGGAATGAACATAATTTTATACTTATAAGCATGGTTTGTTTCATTATTTAGAATTCAGTTTGATAAGAAGAATACTACACTTATTCGTATTTACTTAATTTGTGATCAATGTATGATTATGGTATAATACTTTATAAATATTTAAATCTACAACCTGTAATTGGTTAAGTCATGAGATGTTATCACTAATTAAGTAAATGAAAATTGTGAACTCTTATTAGATTCTTAGGTAAGAAACCTACTGATGAGAGTATTGTTGGATATCAAGGATTGACAAGTTAGGAATTAATTAAACTAATTAAACTTGTCAAGCTATGATGTTCTAATTAGCGGAACTCGATGGGATATCTCATCATATTTTTTTGTTGCGTATTAGCCTATTAATGGTATATGTCATTACTTGGATACTATGGAGTAGATACTATGACATGATATCTCGTCAAGCTCCTCTAATTGTAACTATCGTAAATCTTTGGATTCAAGTATGTGTTAGATATAAATTCATATTAGCGGTATGGTTAAGTATCAATTTAACGTTGAAATGGGAATTAAATTAGTTTGCAAATTTAGAACTGTAATCACCAAATATATTGAACATGTTTAAGAGAATCTAAACATATAGATGTTATTAATAGCCTAAGACTAGAAGGGAATCTGTATAACAGAACTAGGTGAAAGATAATTTCATAATGACGAGTGTGTCGTCATGGAACCGAGCATGGCATACATGTCTCTGAAACTTTATGCAAAGTAGTGTAAGCCACTGATTACACTGACATGATTTCACTAAGGATCTAAGATGTCTGATGCTAGCATGTGATTTAATGTCTGAGTTCTAGGTATGCACTTATAGTTTTATAATTGATTTTCATTACATGAAATAGTAAACCACTAATACACATGATGTAATATCTCGTAAAGATTGTTTTATCTCGCAAAGAGTGTTTGAGGTGGGATCAAGTAGGATCTCTAGACTCTCATGTAGTTACACATGGTTTTATGACTGTTATCAGATGGATTCAATTTCAGAGTTATGCTAGAATTTAAATAATGATTATTTATATCACTGAAGCATAGAGTGTATTATATATATATATATTAAAAATTTCCTAGAATTGAAGTGAAAATTGAGGATGTTACATTTTGGTATCAAAGTTGAAGGTTGTAGCTCTTGGACCTATTGATTCCTTACGCTTACTGAATTCTGATTTTACTAACAAGATACAAATAATGGGAGAAGGATGTACCATGGATAACGAACCAGAATAAATTATGCTTCAGGTTTGGTGGTAAATAGGTTAGGTAACATACTCTAATAGTCCCTCGTGACACACGAAACTAGAAGGATGTAGGGAATAGTTGGTCGAGTGCGACAATGATTAGTTCTTTATAGAGTAACTTTAACTTATTGATGACAATCAACAAGGGAGTTGCTTGATTGATGAATTATCATGATGACTTATTTTAAGACTTTAGTCCAACATGATATAAAATCCCACAAAATGTAGATGAAGTAGATAGGAGTGGATTATCTGTTATAACAACAATGATTGGAAAGGCTAGTTAGAATATAATGAAATCTGCAATAAATTCTAACTCAAAATGAGAAAAATTATACAAATATTGTTATCTCTTCTCCACCAGAAACTTTAGGGAAAGTGGTGGAAACAATTTGGAAGCAAATGTAGACCATTGGAATGAGTTAAACAAGAAATACTTGCTACAATTTCCAGCAAGTAGCAAAACAATTATGCGGCAATTAATAAGATAATATAACAGAATGATATTTCCTAACTAGACATCAGGCATGTTATATATAACTTCATGTTGTTGATTTTATTTGACACTAGTATAATTGAGTTCTTGGTATCTAGTGACTAGTTTAAATATAATTATAAATATGATTTATCCTTTGCATATGGAGAAGAAATTTCAAATCTTTGATTGTCAACACAACATTGAAAATGAGGTTAACTAATCCTCATCACATAATTTGAATTTAACAAGTTCTTAAAAGACTTAGGAATAAGTGATTAAATTTGAGTGTTCTGACATAAATCCATGTTTTTTTCATATGGGAGATAACTAACACATGGAAACATGCAAAACAACAAACCTAAAAGGAAAAGAGAGGAATATTTAGGATGATATAAATAATCATTGAATATGAAATTTTGATGAACATATCTGAAGGGTGAAAATTATGGATATATTTTTGCAAAACCAGCTATAAAAGGAAAATAATTGTACACATTGCACAAAAAAATTGGGAATTGTACAAAAAAAAGGTCTGGAAAAACAAATGAGTAACAAAACAAAATGGCTTAGGAAGACTTATGGGAAATTGAAAACAATGTTTTTCATGTTTGTTGTTGTGTTAAATAATTTATTTGTGACTATGTAATATATATATTAATAAATGTTACATGTATGACTGGCTACAATGAAAAAATTTATGTTGTAATTATGATTCAGTGATATTTTTTGTTGGTTGAAAGGCTATTACAGCTAATAAAAAATTGAATTCATTATTGAAGGCTAATGATCATAGACCTATTGTTTCCATTTTCTAATTAGACTTAAAATTATTTTCTAATAGAAAAGGGTTAGAAGATGTGGTGCTCATAACCAAGATGCATGTAGCAAGGAAACCACAACATAGAAACTAGATGAGATACTTGATGTCCTTTACGACACGTGGATTTGTATTGTTGTTCTTGAACAACAGGTTGGTGAAAATAACCATGAATCTAAAAGTAAATTTTCTTTAGGACACCAGAATGCTGGAAGCATCATAAATGTTGAAGGTCACGATGTTGGTAACAACAATAATGTAGTAAATAACAATGCTGAAGATAACTTGAACATTGGAAATAATAATGTAGTTGTCAAAAATGTTACAAATACATGACCGAATGTGAGGGCTCTGTTGGCAGCAGAGCTATCTAAAGATATAAAATGAATCAGTGTGCTTAAATTTGATGACACAATGTTAGGGGATGGGGTTGAGAATTGGAACAGTAAAAAGGAAAAATAATTTTCCATAAGAAATATTTCTAAAGAGACAAAGCCAATATGGGGATATTACCAACTTTCCAATAAAGAATCCAATTAGTGTGAAAACAAAATTTTTGAGTTGAACGTAGATGAATCTAACATAACATGGGACTAGTTCAAAGCCTATTTCAGGAAAGGCTAGTTACCACAATTATATTATGACTAAAATATGTTAGAAATTCATAGGCTAGCACTAGGTAGGATGACTGTAATTGAGTAGTGGGAGAAATTTACCAAACTCCTTAAGTACGTTCTATAGTACCAAACTGACGAGAAATTTTACACAAGGAAATTTATTATGGGCTTGAACCCTGTAATAGGTGGTGAAGTTGATGTGCATGGGCCATCAACAATGGAATAAGTATTTGAGAAAGCCAATAGGCAAGAGAAGAAGCTCCAAGACATTTTTGCTCAAAGGGATGAGAAGCATAAATTGAATAACACTCCTTCACCAATCACTCCAAACATCAATAGTTAACACACTACCCAAGTTCCATTTAGGACCATCCTTTAGGAGTTGTTGACTAGCGATGATATAATTGCAAATGGTAGAGCCTGTCGAGATAGTAGAGGATAAAAAGTCTCCCAAAGGGTAGAGATATTTGGAAGCATGTATCTACAACTAAGGGGCACGTTCATTCATAGCAAGTGCCCAACCTAGCTTAGCTAGTATAGCCTCATTCATCTCCATCACCTTTCTCAAACCAAGCCCCCCAAGCCATAGGTTTGCAAAAAAATAATAATATTTAGATCTTAGTGATCAGTAGGATTTAACAAATTAAATTAACATAGTTTGAGATTAGTGGTCACTAGGTACTTAAACAATATATTAATTCAAGATTAGTGGTCACTAGCATTTAACAAGTTACTTTAGGATATTTTGAGCTTTGTGTTTGCTAGCTTATGAGATAACATAACATAACAAATTATATTTTAATGTTATAAGTCACTAGTTTTTAAGAAATAAAGAAATATTTTTTGACCTTAGTGCCTGTTAAGGTAAGCTAATACTTCCATAGTATAACCTTTTGAGATTTTGGATCGCTAACATTTAACAAGTCAAAGAATAATATTTTTATCTTAGTGTACACTAGCTTATGCCACACCATAGAAATTTGATAGTAGTGATCGATAGGATTTAACCAAATAAAGTACTATATTTTCATCCTAGAGTTTGCTAGGATATGTGAACACAAAATATTTGGATGTACAACTACTATGTCCATGTTTATTTGGAAAAGAGTAAATATGGGGGTTTTGAAAGGACCCGCATCCTTTTACAAAAGGTCCCTTAATGAATAATATGACATTGAAGTGTAGAAAAGAGAAATATCGTAGGTAGCAAAAGACAAATAACCACCAAGGCATGACCCAAACAAAGAAAAATTACATTTTTTGAATATTTTTTAGGATAGTTGTTTCTTTCATAGTAGCAGCAGTGGTTCTTCTATTAAATATAATAAGCAACATCTTATATTTGTGTTGTTCTTCAAAATATCCTTCCACAAATCTTTATTCGTTCTTTTCTTCTCCAAAATTTGTTTGGTTCTCCCACTCTTAAATTACCATACTTTTTCACAAATATATCATTGTAATCCAACTCCAAAACATTGATTGGAAATTTATTCTTAACATGAATATCTTCTAAAATATTATCATTGACAATGTCAATGAATGCGTAGCCATTAAATTTTATTGATTCTGTGCAGTAGAGGACTATTTGTGGACAAAATAAGACCAACAAAATAATATCAACTTCATCTGCCCATCGATTCCTACCCACCACCATGACCATAAATTGATTTCAATGTTCACTTTTGTATTGCACATATTGATCCACCATCAATACCACCATGATTCTTTTTCAAAACACAACAAAACAAGTTCTTAGTACGTGTTATGGGTTTATAAAAATTCTGTAAATATTCCTCTCATGTTATTACATATTGATTTGTATCGTTTATGTGTCATGATGATCTCCATTCCATCCTTTTTCACTACTCTTCCAACTATTAAATATATTACGAAATTATTTATTTGATTAGAAAAACTAAATTCTAAAAAATATTGAATAACAAACTTGCTTCACTTTAATTATCTACAAAAACCATAAATGAATAAAATTCTTAATCAACTATGAAAATTTTTACATTAACATAATTTCATAATTTTGGAAGGGATGATGGTGAGAATGCATACCAATTTTTGACATGGAGAGGAAATCAAAAAGTTTCCAAAAATCGTGCACAAAATTTTAACGCTTTCCCTGCTCATATTTTTCAATTGATGAACATAGTTTTGCGCTTACGTATTTATGAAGAGAATATAAATGAAAATGTTCAAAATATAGACTCAAAAAATGTCTATTTATAATGATATGCAACTGAAAAATCCAACCGCCACTTTCTTTAGCACGCTAATTTAATAATGCACATGTATGAATTTACATTTAGATAGATTAAATGGCTAATAAATGGCTGATAAAAGTTATATGATCCAAATACCACACATATTTCCAATGGCGCATGTAATTTCAAATGGTGCATTTTACATAGTTTAGTTTAATGGCTAATTAATATTGAGGCAACCACAACATTAATTAGCAGTTTTCCTTACAAAATGGTTATTTTTAATACTGCATAATTTAGTATTGTAAATAATTATTGTAAGAATTTTATAATATAATTTTGTAATGTATGAAATATTGACAGTTAGAATCTGCATTAGGGGGAAAAATTAAAGCTCTACGGACGCTAGGCTAGAAAAGATTTGAAAGTCATACACAGGGCCGAATTAAGGTTTCTGAGCGCCCTAGGCAGTACTCGGAGCGTGCGCCCCCATCCCACCCGGGACCTACGACCCACCTGTCCACTGTCCACAACTTACAACTTACAAGTAGATTAAGATATATAATTTTCCTTTCCGAATCCCAATACAAAAAGGCAAAGCATACAATCGAGATCAGTGCCTCGGCCCTCAGCGTGTGCAGTGCATTTGATTCTTGAAAAGAAATAGATTCTCGAATCTCATTCAACATTCAAGGTAACCGTAAGTTGTACTTGTAGTCTTGTAACAGTGGAGTGTCTTAGACTCTTAGCCTTAGTCTATCACTCTGTGTAACTGTGTTGAGTCCCAGTGGGACTGTAGTCTCTGTCTAGACTCTACTATCTGTGGACAGACTATAGTGGCCCGTGGATGGTGGGAGTCTACCTCAGAGCCTTTGGAGATTAGGTATAGCCACAGGTATACAGCTTGCCACCTGGGAGTGGGCCGTGGCCCGTGGGACTCGGAAGATTAATATATTGTATACAGAGTAACAAAAACTATAGTACTAGTCTGTGAATAGTGAATGATATTGATGAATTGTGATCACTATCACTGATAATTGTATTACTATAAGTCTATCTTTTGAAAATTTGGTGCAATATATACCTGAGGAGATTACACTATTACAACAACTGTCAACTGAGAACTCACAGTTCACTCAGCACTGACAGTTAAGAACCTTAGAACTCAGTTAACTGTTACAACAACTGTCAACTCACTCAACACTGACAGTGACTCAGAAGTCTAAAGTAACAACTAACAAGTTACATTGCAAATTACAATATGGGCAGTGGGTCATGGCATGCAGTCTTGTTAGTTTTTTTGTATAGGCCGCATGTATGATGTAGTATTGTTTTGTAGACAGTTCTGAGTTGCAGTCGCACTGTGTGAGCACTGAGTCTCTGTTGAGTTCATTGGAGCCTGCATGTTGCAGGAGACTGGAGAACTAGAAGTCAGAAGTGGAGAAAAGTGGACTGAAGTCTCTGTCACATCAACATGTTTGAAGACTGAGGAGAGCCACGCCGCTGGCCTGCTTCCCACATGAAGGAGTCTCCGAGTCTGGAGACTATCACTGGTGACTGAATTTTGAGTCCAACGGACCAACACTGTCCAAATTCCAAGGGCAAGCGCCAAGCCGCAAGTCACATAATCACAAGTGCCAAGTTTTTATATTAATCGTTTTTTCAAATTACACTATAGTCTGTACAGTCGGGCCTCAGTAGTCACTAAAAGTTGAGTTTGAAAGTATAAACAGGAAACAACGATTGAAATTTGTGAAGGAGAACACATGATTGAATGGTTTAATAGCAATTGTTTTGGTAAAATTTCAAAGCCGACCTGCCGGACCTCAAATTTAGATTTTTTTTTTGAAAATTTGGTGCCCTTTGTTTTGTCCACCCTAGGCAACTGCCTAGGTTTCCTAGGGCAAGACACGCCCCTGGTCATACACTATTTTTTTTATGGATAAAAAGATACAAAAAGTAGTGGGATCTAAGAGTCTAATATAATGTGTTATATGGTCAAATAGGAGCAATAATTACATACACAATATATCCTATAGGAGGAAACTTTAGGATCAGAAAAGAAATGATTTTATGAGGAATCATTAATGAACACATAAAAATCTATAGTATTTTTAATTCATATAAAAATTTTGGTTTTAGTCCGACATCGAGTAATAACCAAATGCAGAGGAGGCATGATGAGGTAGAGGTTGAAGGTTTGAATGTTAGTGATATTAGATGTATTTAATTATATATATTATAAAGGAATAATATTGAGTTGATTTAAAGGAAGAATCTTGATTTTACTGTTTGCAGCCACATGACACAATCCATTGCTACTAGGTTATGGGTAAAATAAATCCCTTATATAATTTCAATCATCTCTCTTCAACTACGACTAAACGCACTTTGAAGTTCTTGTGCTCGAACTTCAACATGTGATTGATCACACTTAGATATGTGAATCAAGGATCACACTTATACGTGTGATCAGTCGCACTTGTAAGTCTAATCACTTGCATTTTGACCTATCAATCTAGTAAATATATGCATGAGCACGTGTAAAAAAAGTTAAGTCCATGTCAGACTAAAACCAGAACTTTTGAAATTCATATTCTATGTGTTTTATGGATAAAATGATACACATAATAGTAGGATCTAAGAGTCTAATACAATGGTTTATATGATTTAATAAGAGCACAAATTACTTGCGCAATATCTAATGTAGGAGGAAAATTTATAATTGGAATAGAACTAGTATTTTGTGGAATCATTAATAATTGTATTTAGAATGAAAATAGACATCTAATAACATAAATTTGACGACCACCTTTTCTTGTCAATTTTTTTTAAGTGAGGGTAAATTTTTAATATTACCTGTCAAAAATACAAAACATTGTTACTTATACACTACTTAAAAATTAATAAATGACTATTGCCTTTTTTAACTATGCTTCATATATACAAATAATTTTTTTAATTAAATATATATAAAAATTGATGGTCACATTTTAAACATCAAATTCACACGTGACGGTTCTATAAAATATTTGAAATTATGTTACTTATAAAATCATGAAAAATATCTAAATGGCAGTCAAATTTAACAACATTCAAGGATGTTAAAATTTAAAATAGATGACATCTATCTTAGAGTATAATTTGTATAGGATTTTCAATGTGAACATTTATTGATTTGAATAAGGTATGCATAAATAGTCATATATGTATGATGATATTAATATTGATAAGTGACATTAATGACAATAATCACTTATATATTGTCTTTAATGCTAGCCAAATTCTATATTTGTTCAAGATTTATATTGAATGAGGTTTAAGAGATGTTCATATAAGATGCTTATTTTTATTTTCTCATTGTTATTGCAAGCATTTGTTTTAACCTTGAAATTTTTATTAATATTTCTCATTTTTAAATTCCCCATACTAGGTTTAAGATTTAAGTGGCCACACTACTAATTTTATCATTTTATGTGTGGATATAGTTGAAAATGAACTCTTTATTTGAAGGAGCATATGTGGATTTACCATCGAAAGATGTGATAGTTTTAGAGGGACTATTTTATCCATCTAGAACTACACTTTAGTATAGAAAATGGGTTCTACCTTATTCATTGTCATAATCAATATTGTATTCAATGGCAGAGTGAGACTTCCATACACAATTAATGCTTGTGAAACCTGAGAAGAAAGTAAAAACAAGGGATAATGGTACTGATGTCATGGAATCCCAAAGAGAACCCATTATGGATACACACAATCTTGGATGAATGGCGAGAGGATGGAAATAAAGGAAAACAGAAAGGGAAGTAAATGGAAATACAAGAAAACATAAAAAATTGCCAAGTAGTGTTGCAACTATTGCATTGATATCCATAGCAGTGGAGATACATTCTGCTATATCGCCACACATGTCTTGTTAAGTGGGAATTTTTCCCATTTTTCAATCTCCAAGAACAACTTATTCATCAAATGTGACGATTGCACAGAGCTTAAGAACAAACGTGTAGTCACTTCATTTCTAGAAATAGTGGAACAAGTATATCAATGTCATAAATGGAAAATTGATTATATTTCAAAGTTTTCATTCAACTTACTATGCTCATACATGATGGAAAAATGATACTCATAAGACAAAATGATGATAAAATAAAAATAAAAATAAAGGTACCAGGAATGCTTAAAGAAAAAGCAATGTTAGCCAAAAATCAAGGCAAACAACATATATTGATATAGACAACATCATCTAGTCATGGAAAACAAACAAAATATGGAAATTAGATCAAATTAAAATATTGAATCGGGGACATAATGTTATTCAGGAATACCTTTCACAACTACAAGAAAAATAATTAACAGATTGTAGTTAAAATTGGTTGAAAACTAGATACCCTTGAAAGGGATTCAATCTTTAAGTAATTGTCAATATAATTTTCTTGAAGGAATTGATTTCCTATGGAAACAAGAGCCACGAGAATCCATTTCCTTCCTCGAATAGTTGAAATAAAGAGGACATAAAATAGATGAGTATAAAATAATCTATAAGTATTACATATGAATGTTTTGTTAGGATTATATTACTATGGACTCATAACAATTATGTGTGACACATATGTTATTCTCAAATGTAACAATAAATCTATTAAATTGTTAAAATATGTTATTCAAGAGAAGTTTTAAAATGTTCTTTAAAAATTAGTTACAATTAGTTTCAATGTTTGAAGTCTTTAATATTTAAATATATAATTAAGTGGGAAATTGTAATTCACAATATTAATAAAATTATAATGTAATAAAGTGATGGTAAATGATTTAGAAAAATATTGAGTGAAATATGCTTGATAACAAAAAATAATAAATATAATGACATCATGCATTATTGAATAGGTGGCATGTACTTATTAATATTATATTTTTAAAATGAAGAACACTTTGTTTGTACACTTATTAAATGTTGATGTTAAAGTTGTCATAATTGTTGTGACATTTGTTAATTGAAGATTTTTCTTTCAAATATTATTGAAAAATATGTATTTGAATACAACCCATAATTTTTCTTATCATGAAAAATTAACCAATAGAAAAAAAAATATATTGATTTTTTTAAATTATCAAATTGTTTAATTTATATTCTAACATTTGAAATATAGACACTACAAAAATAAATGTCTTTGATTTGAGTTTATGGCAAGAACTAATAAGTTGTAGTGAAATCTATAGTAACCTACCATAGGTAGGAACTAATAAACTATGAAATCCATGTTTTAAAACAACGTGTTTAACGTAATTATTAACTCTTTGTTGTTCTGTATGATTTATAGACTAGAAAAGCATAAAAGTAGTTTACATTATTTGGATTATCTTCTTTTCGAATTGCCTATAGACCGCTAATTTTCATTACAATGATTTCCATTTTACAAAATGATTAAATAAGTGTTGATAAGATGTATATTAACATATGCTATGCTTATGTGTCTTATCGACCGCAAGGATTATGTAGCTTATCGACCGCTTATGTAACTTATTGGTCACAAGATATTATGTTACTTAGTGGCCACAAGATTTTATGTAACTTAGTGGCTGTAAGGTAGATGTTACTTAGTGGCCATAAGGAAGATGTAACTTTGATGCCTCTAGGATTATTTAACCTAGCATGCACTTTCATCATGTAAGTTAGCAGCCAATAGTCTTATATAAGTTAGCAAAAACTAGGCTTATGTAAGATAACAGCTACTAGGTTTATGTTGGGGAATCAAAAACTAATAAAATAGAAATCCTAATAGTGAAACTGAAATCCAAAACTCGGTATTTAGAAATTGGATTCCAATAGTGGTGAAATTGGAATCCAATAAGAGCACTATTGGAATACAATAATAGTGAAATTGAAATCCAATAATTTAGGTAAACTGGAATCATTCAATTATAGCAAAATTGGAATCCAAATATAGCAAAATCAAAATCCAATAATAGCAAATTTGAATTCAAATAATTCAATTAATGACGATATTGGAATCCAATATTTCTACTAATGGAATCCAATAATAGTAATAATGGAATCTAATATAAACACAAATGGAATCCAATATATCCAAAAAAGGAGATGGATTTCTTTCAAAACTTGTAATACTGGAATCCATCTTCATTGGAATATGTCTAGATTTACTGAAATAAGCATTCTTGTTTCAGGATCTTTGTTTTAGTAACCATTATTGTTCTGATAATGATTTATTTGTGAAAACTAAAAATGATAAGATTATTATTATTATTTTATATGTTGATTATTTTTCAAATACTAGCAATGATCCTGGTTTAATTTTTAAAATTAAAACAACAATTTGAAATGTTTAATTTAGTTCTATTTTTTTTAGGAGTGGTAATTTTGTAAGCCCATAATTGTATCATAGTATCTCAATCAAAATACGCTAATAATTTTCTTAAAATATTTAACATGATTAACTGTAAAAATTATGTAATTCCCATCGAAGTTGGTATTAAATTAGATCCTAAACCTATAGTGCAAAATCTAACCCTACTTTGTATGGAAAACTATTTGGTAGTTTGATTTATTTGACTATTACTTGTCTTGGTATTTCATATGTATTAGGAGTTGTTTGTAGATTCATGTAGGATCCTTATGAGGATAATTGGAAAATGGCTAAAAGGATTTTAATATATATTAAAGGAACAATTAATTATGGTTTGTATTATTCTTCTAGTAATGATGCAAAATTATTTTATTATTGTGATTATAACCATATTGGTGATATTATAGATAGAAAATCTATGTATGGATATGTTTTCAAGTTTGGTATAAGAGTCATCACTTGGAGTAGCAGGAAGAAACCAAATGTTTCTATCTCATCTACCAAGGATGAGTATATAAGTTCCATGAAAGGAAAAAAATAATCCATGTGACTAAAATTATTGTTAGATGAAATCCATATGGGAATCAAAAGAAGCAATACTCTTGTTTATGACAGTCAGAGTTGCATTTCTCTTGTGAACAGTCTATTCTAGCAACAAATAACAAAGCACGCACGCGCGCACGCACACACACACACACAATTCGATAGAAATTCTTAAATGATGATATTGATCCCAAGTTCTTCTTTATTAAATATCAATTTGTTGTCATTTTCATGAAGCCACTATGTGTTGTGAAATTTTATAGGTTTTGTACCTTATTAGGCATTTCAGAGTTTCCCTTGAGGAGGAGTGTGCATGAAAATTCCACCTCTTAACATAATTTTGTAAACTTTCTATACCTCCTCCATCTTTTCAAATATTAATATATGTGAGTCTTAAGTAAATGATCACAAAATTAGAGTTTACTTGTAATTCGCATAATTTTTTTATTAGAGATATTTGTTTTATAAATGGCTCCATAATATTATGTAAGTATTCATAGGTAAAACACTTGTGCTAAGAATTTTTGTGGGAACATTTGTATGATTTTTCTTATTTACATGTTAGCCTAAATCTTCATTGATGATTTATGGATTATAAATCATTTTGTATAAAAAAGCTAATTTGGCATGTTTCCCCATCTAAAAATTAAAGGGGAGCGTTGGGATATTAATATTAAGTGGGGTTACCATTCAGTAGGCACCACTTAATTATATCCTTTAATGTTTTTATAAACATTATTTTAAACCTATTTAATATAGGTTTTTGGGTCCCCTCTCTACTTAATGTGGAAGTTGTGATTTATTAAATTAATTAAAGTGTGATATGAAATGGTGCACTTCGGGTGCAATTGGTTTCATTCACCCTATAAAATGGGGGTAACCTTTTAAAATATATCTTTGGAGAATTATTTTAATTCTTGTAATGTTTATGTGTTTTGGTGGGACTCGAGGAGGAAGTGGAAGTGTTGGGTCAAATTTGTATGTAAATTCTCAATACAAGGAAAGTGATTTTGGTGGAGGTTTTTTACCGTGAGGTTTTCCCCATGGAAATTTGGTTTTGTGTAATGTGAATTTAATTATTTATATTTTTTTGAAGTAATTTTAATTATTTAGTTGCGTACCTAAACTATAATCTTTGGATAGTAAATTTGGTGGATATTTCATTAATTTGTTGCATTATTATTTATCCCATTTTTCTATAAAAAAAAATCCATGCAATATGGATTTGGTCACCAAATACGAAGGACTCATCCAAACCATTTTTTTGAAATATTCATGATAGAAGAGGTGGTGCTCAAATTTTGAGACAATTCTCTTGTCGAGATTAATGGGAAAATGCAAAACCTAATGAAGAGGGTATAATACTATGAAAAAATCATGCATCTAAATATCCAAAAATAATCCACCTCATCATGTAATAGATAAATCAAATGAAAGGTGATTTTAAGAAGAAAATTTGCTCCAAATTTTAGGAAAATTGGCTCACTGAGTCACTATGAAAAAAGTAAAAAAACATTTTCAGCTATCATGGGCACAAATTGAATTTTTTGGCTATAAAATTATTTCTTGAATAAAAAAACCATAAAATTATATTCCCAAAGTCATATCTCAAAATAAAGGTGCTATGGATAGGAATAAGTGTGCAATATTTGAAGGTGTTCTAACCATGGGAACTCAAAATATGGTTTTCATAAGTGGGAAAATCTTGTTTGAGCATATTTATGTCACAAAGATGGTTTTCATGGCCAAACAGAGTTTTCATGTAATGTTCTTCATGTGACATTTATCTATTTTCTAGATGGGTTTTTGGAAGGAAAAATTGAATTCATAATTTCACTTAAGTGGAGGTGGGGTTTGGGTTTTACACATGCAAACATAAAAATGCACCTCCTTTGCAAACACCAATCCCAAAGTGTACTCCAATGGGGTGAGGGAACACTTATAAAGTTCACAGGAAATTTGAAAAGTGAACTCATGCATGGGGAATTATAAAATGTTCCTAAGCCCTTGGGGTTTTTCAGTTTATCACTTAAAGCAAGTTAAAAAAAATTGGTGTTAATTTTTGAGTTTGGGATGGGGAAATTAGTTTGAGGTGCACTTATGAAGGTGGGAAAAAATTAAATTTCATGAAAAAAATGTTTTTAACCTCCTAAAATTCCTTCATGTTCCATAAGTGTGTTCAAATCACTTAATTTGATGACATTAGCAACTCAATGAAGAATTAGAAATCAAAGTGCACTTTTTGGGTTCAAGACTAAAACTCGGAGTTTTTGGGGGGTATGATATATGATAGAGAACTAGAAATCACATAAATGATTCAATTAAACCACTTAGAACAATTAAAAATGAACTATTTATGAATTTTAAGGCAAATCAACTTTTTTGTATGAAGGAGAAACAATAAGCTAAGTAGTCACATGAGCTTGAGATGATTATGAATAAAAATGACACTTGGAAAATATAGAGGACTTAATGATATTTCTTTCAACTATTGGTTGGGCTTCTAATTTCACTTGAAGTTCATGAAACCTTTCGTCCAAGTTCTCTCCTTTTTAAAGACTAAGGTTCCTTTATGTCTATAAGGTTTATATTCTTAATACTTACAAAATTACCTTACTCTAAATATACCATATTGTAGTAGATTCTAAAAATTTATAAATGACTATGGTCTAGGATACTGAAACCACCTAAGGATCTTGAAACCTTTTTCATAAGTTGACCCTTATCCAATGACCAAAAACATCTTTTCCTCAAAAATCACTAGAGGTTAATGTGCCCCCAAAACTAGCCCAAATCTTCTAGATATTCCTTAAACCATTTTAACATGAAGTAAACTCAAATACCTTTCCAATGACCATAATATAGAGTTCTAAAACTATATGCAGCTTCCAAAACCTTTCACACAAGTTGATGCTTGCAAAGAGACAAATTTGACCAAATTTCTTGAGAGGTGACAAATTTTTTAATGAGGTTGACAAGTAAAATGCCTAGACATTTTACATGCCAAAAATTATACAGATGCATTCTTGGGAGAATCAGTGTCTAATTTGAGGTAGGGATTATGAAATTCGAGATTCAAAATCAATCTTCTAATTAATTATCCAAGAAAATGGTGGTCATAGGAATTGAAGGAAGGATGAAAATCAGTTCCCTTGAGTTCTTCAATACCTTAGAGGTAACCTTTTTCTTTAGTGACATGATTTGATTTGATTTGTGTGTAATTAAAAATAAGATGAAAATTATTGGGTTGGAAAAATTGACAAAGTATTATAAGTCATGTAAGTAGGGAATTTGAATGCATGAAAGGATTAGATGAAGTATTGTGTTCCTAGAAATTCTAATCCCAAGAATTAGCCAATTTTACAAATACGGGCTAAAAATATAAAAATGAGTTGGAGTACGGATCATGCCAAAGAAAAAATCAAGAAGACTTGAGAACCAAGGAATGTCTATTTTTGTAGATAAAGAACATGCAAGTTAAGATCAAGGGTCGTGTAAGGATCAAGATAATAATAGGATTAAAGAAGAGTTTATTTATAGATTTAATCTATCATTAGGATTGTTAGGAAAGCATACATGTGTTGGTACCGAAATCTACACCTCCTTTGGGGATAGGAAGCATCAACATTTGGAGTGGGATGCTCTAAGTATGACATAGTTATCATTTTGTAGGTGGGTAATATGTTTGAAAAAATTATTCAAAACTGAGCGTCGAAGGGACTTGATGGCACTTACTAAGGGGATGACCTTCCCTGCTTCTTTAAGTCCCTCCTTTAACCAGGGTGAGAGAACCCATTTTGTAACTTGAATTTGTAAGAAATATGGATAGAATCACAATTTATTACTCTTCTATTTTAAATTTGGAGACCAATCTTGAATGAACATGGTCAATGTACGCACTACTTAACTCTTACAAGTTATCACACTAAATAATGAAAATGTCCCTCAAGTATGACTTAGGTTACTCTAGATAGTGGAAAGGTTAGTTTGTTTCTTCATATTTATGAAGGGAAGGAAAAAATGCTAACATCCCTAGGTAAATGTTCATATAAAAAGTGAACAGAAGTGGTTTAATAGGATTTAACAAGTCTAGGATTGTATTTGTGTAGGAGTGGGAGATAAAAGTAGGATAAAGTTGATTATATAGAATTCTCAAAAAACTTTTATAGTGTTAGAAAATTTCTCAACGTGAAAAGAACACATCAAACAACTAGTAACATCCCTTTAACAAGAATATATGCACGCATGGAAGCCCAAGAATACATGATTTAACACAATATTTAAGAAATTAAACAAAAAGGATCATGTTAACCTCTCAATAAAATATTGACAATTCCTAATCCATTATGCCCAAGATTAACTAAAAGACTTACAAAAATACTCTCAACAAAATGGATTCATTATGAATATAAAATTATTTATCACACTATGAAAGGAAATCTCTTCTCATGGCATGATTGAAGTTTACAAAACACAACCACAAGGATAAGATCTAGTGTAATTCAGAAGAATTATCAACACAAGATTGCAACAAAATATACAAATGGTTCATTTAAAGTATATCACCAATAACAAAGATAACAATGCTCATGAACATACACAGTTTATTTAAATAATTTCAGATTCGCAACAAGGGAAAATAAATCCTATGATCTCAATGCTTGTTAATGGATGTACACTTGTAACTATCTTAACATAATAAGATTTGAAAGGTGAAACAAAACACAGGTATCTCAATTCGATTCAATTTTTCAATAATGTTTATTAGTTTACACTATTTCTTCTAATTTTTTAAGAAAAATTAATCCCCCCGATATGAGAACATGCCTATGATATCTATACAATATTTAATTCTTTCTTTTTTTAATTTTTCCACCCAAAATTTTGAATCCTTTCAAGGAATATTCCTAAGGATAGTATCTAATTCTATCATTTTGAAAATATCTTATTTCCTTCATGCCATGTGGAGAGATTTTTACAAATGTTATCAGGTGTATGTTTCATTCCCTTATGATGAATGAGATGTCTATATCATTTATTTTGCATCATTAACTTGGTTATTTCTATTTTTGGTAGGTTGGGAAACCTTTTTAGATGATTTTTTGACTTCCAAAAATAGTTTGATTTGATGTTAATCATTCCCACCTTTTGGGAATCTACCTCAAAACACACATAATCATTGTCATATATTTCTGAGTTGAGTGTTTCCACATGTTTTTTGTTACATCAGGCCAATTACTTCCTTTTTGTATGATATCAGTAGGGATATCATAGACAATCTACGGATATCATAGACAATCTCAACAATCAACTCACCATGATTTTTCTTAGTTTGACTTGTCAGCCTCTTCCTTACTATAAATTCCCAACATTTCTTCTACAAATGCATATCCCTTATTTTAAGTGTGAGGAACTTAGTGATATTATTTTTCCACAATATTGCAGGAGTAACATTAGCATCCATTTTGAAATATATTTCTTCTAAGGATTTAAACTCAGTTTTTTATTTGTCCGGCCTAGATGAAGCATTCACAATAATTCTATTTGGAATTGCATATCTAGAGGACTATGATGGGCCATGGACAACTAGATTTGTTCAAATGGATCTGATTCAAATACTACTTAGGATCGGTCCCATATTTTATTCTTTCCAAATAATGTATTTTCATCTTTTTCAAGCTAGAGCATCAAAAAACTCCTGAGGTGTTGAAACAATTTTGTCTCAAGAGTAGTTCGAATTTGAAGGGTGTAGTTGATAACACATGTGCTTTCATTTTTAATGAAGAATTAACTATGGAAAAGATTCCTTCATAATCATGCGTGTTTGGTGAAGGAATTTTTATAGATATTGTTCCCACTCTTTCTTGCAAGGTCACTGAGTTAGAGGAACATGTTTCTACATTGGATAAGAGGCTAACATAATATTTTCCTTCAAAACTTCATGTGACATCATCATTCTTCAAGAAGAAATGTAGGGGTGAGTCCATCTCTAAATCTCCTGATCAATTTAATCTAAAAATTGTTGTGATTCCACTCCCATCTATAGAAAAAAAACTTATATTCCACCCTCTACCTTCAAAGCATCAGGAAAGAAATCAATTTCTAGGGGTGGTTTGGATCTCCAGGGGTGATTTTATTCTTACAAGAAGAAAATGGAGATGACTGGAATGTTGGATGGTCCTAGGGAAAATATTGATGATCTCATGGTTCTGGGCATATCTCATTATTTGGTAGGGGACATTTTATTTGTCCAAATGGAAATTGGGATAGAAGAATTTTTACCTAGGAATAATAGGGTTTTAAATGAAATTCTTTCTTTCAGGGAGGATTTATTAATAGTGGAAGATTGGGTATCTTTCCCTTAATCCCCTTTTTTTGGTATAATTTCAAGAATGTATGTAAACCCTTTCTTGGTACGGGGCCCCTATAGAACCTCATTTTGTTTTATTTTTACAATGAAAAAGTTTTAAGATGTTACAATGAATTTCATGTTAATAATAGATATAGAATTATATTAAAACAGAATGAAATCCTACTATATTGTTCCACATTACATACATAATATAAATCCACAATTTAAAACAATATTCAATTGTTACGAATGAAAGTAACAACTGAAAAAGGAAAGTTTTAAAGAAAAGACAAACATAAGCTTGCTCACAGTTTGACATGATCATCATCTCCTTCTTCATTGTGTTCCTCCTTGTCAAGCTGTATGTTCATGTAAGCATCAAACCTCTGGAGCAACTACATCAACTCCTCTTCCTTAGGTCTTATGTGATGTTTGAATATTAAGTTATGCCTATTCAACATCTCAACACATTTATCCATCCTTTTCTTATACTCTCTCAATTTTTTAGTCAACTCCAATAAATAAATTTCCATAGAGATAAGTCTCTTGATGACCTCATAGGATAAATGTTCATCTTTGACGTATTGATCAAAATATTGAATCAGGATATCAATCTCCAAGTCCCCATAAGTAGATTTTTTATGTCAAATACCATTTGTTCTATCATGTTATCTATAGTATCAATATCCTTTCCTATCCAATCCTTCTCTATTTCCATCTTTTCCTTGACTTGATTCACAACTTCAACCCTAATTTTGGCTAAATCTTCTAGCACATACTGAAACCTTTTTTCCTCAGGAAACATTATTCCTTCCTTTTCTACTAAGTCCTCATCAATTTGGTTTATAATGTCAATTTTTGGAAGGATACCTTCCCAATGGTACAATTCATTTTTACATTGATCATTTAATTCATTTATGTCATTGAGCACATTGGTTAACTTTGCATACCTCTTTATTGTTTTCTCAATGATATTTCTACCTTTCAGAGACAAATCATCCACCCATTTATCCAATTCCTCATCCTTATCACTAGCTTTTTCTATTTAACCTAATTTTTTTGGAGTAGTGGGAGAGGAAACTTCTTGGCTTTCTTCTTCCGGCCCTACCATATTTTGTAGACATGAAAACAATGTTTTTATTTTCTCCTTCAACTGCTTCTTAGATATTTTTTCTTCATCAACCTTCTATAACAGGTCGTTAAATGCTATTATAACATCATGTTTTAGTGTTTCCCTAGTAGGATTCCCCAATTGAATGTTGTGGAAATCATATTAACTTGTTGTAATATCATCCTTTGACTTACCTTGATGGGAGTTGCAATCTCCATGGTCTTGAATCCATGCTGATCTATATGTGTCTTAGTGAGAATATTTTATTTTTTTGAAGCTTTGTTGAGTTTTGGGATGACAATGCTTGTGATATATAAGACTCCTCTTTGAAAAAATTCCATTTCCTTCCCTTTAAGGAGTCCTCCCAACCAATTATTCATAGGTGAATTACCCATCTTTACTCCCTTTGGTGTGAGCTATGGAGTTTCAGATTACAACACTAGCTCTTTTGTTATTCCTGGCATATCTTGAAGTATTGACATATCTTTGTGTGTTCTTTCCACTTTCACCACTTGTTTTTCACTTTCCAGTGTCTCCATCTTTGGTTTCTCTTTATCTTAGTCTCGAGTCTGATATTTTTCAACATATTATGACTCTATTCTACCCATTGTTTTCTCATCATAACTCTTACCGTCTACAGAAATTACAGGTACATTTACCGCCACCCTTGAACTTTCATTTAGGGTAGCCATTGCATTTGTATCTTCTTTTAGTTTCACTATTGAAGTGACCACTTCACTTATAGCTTCCTTTGGAATTTCCCTATCCTGAATTAGAACCTTAAATGGCTCCTTGTTCTTTGAAATATGTTTATCCTCCACAAGTGGTTTTTTGGTAGACAAGTCTCCTTGGGATTACTCCTTAATCACCTTTTTATTTTTCGGGTCCTCAGTATTGGTTTCAGTGGGTCCACTTATTTATTTAGAAACTTCAGTTGTAGTTTCCTTTGTATTACTTGTACTTCAAGAAACTTCACTCTCCTTCATCATCTTTGAATCCTTGGGTGGCTGATTTTTAGTATAGAAAACATTTGATACAGGTGCTTCACCCATAGTTTTTTGAGTCACCATTTCTCTTTCCACAACATGGGTTGTACTTTAAATTTTAATACCTTAGGGTAGAGCCCCCAATTTTAATGATTGATCCAGATCTTGCATATGTGTTTCCTATTTGGAAACACTTGCACCCTCCACTATATAAGTTTCAACTTTTACATCGAGCATATCAAGTCTAGGAATCTCTTTAAGTAACTCCAAATCAATTATTTCAATAGGCCTTTTGTAACTATTTCTCAGGTTTTACAACAACTAGTTTAGCTTGCACTTGTTCTAACATAACATCACTTGGATGATTAGATGTAGGGGCACCATAAACTATTTCTACAACAAACTTAGTTGGGGACATAGATGAAGTTACAACTGGTGGTAGTACAACTAAAGTAGAATGAATACCTTCAGGAGTCTGAAATGGCATTTCTTGATGAGCCAATGAAGTAAAAAAATTTCTTTTAGTTTCAATTAAGGTAGGATGATCAATTACTTTAGGATCCTTTCTTTTATGTTTCTTTGCACCATGACCACCTATATCCCTTTCCAAAGGAAACCTTACATTATCCCTTTTTGTAATTTTTTCAAAACATTTGAGTTCAGGACCCTCCCTTTCCTTAGCACTTTGCATTATAGGTTTCAGGTCAACATTTGATAGAGATCCCCTCATCTTCTTTGGTTTACTAGATGACCCTAGTAATACAACTGAGGTAATACTTGGTGTTTTCAAACATATCCCTTTGGCTTGTATTGGCTCTCCTGAAGTAATGGTACTATCTTGTATAGCCCTTAAGACTATTCCCTCTTCCTTTTGAGTCAAGGTAGTTTTATGAGTTCTAGTCTTGCTTGCAGTTGTTGTTTGTTTATCAATGGTCTTAGTATTTGTATTTTTACTTGGTAATTGGGGAGCTTGTCAATTCAAAGGGTCCATTTTATCTACCCCCTCTTTCATGAGAGGGGGATATTCCTTCAAAGTCTTCAACTTTCAGAACTCCTTCAACACTTCTGTATTTTGTAAAGATAAATCCATACCCTTCCCAATCAGCCAATTTAGTGTTCTCCTCATTAAATTAACAATTATTTCATGAGGATCATCTGATTATTCATCTTTCCAATCCATAGGATTGATTGATTTTGACCCTATATTTTTGTCTAGGTACTACTGACCCACCAAATTTTTATCATCTTCTATTCCACAATTTTGAATCAATAACTTGTCTTAAATTCATTATAGAATAATCCCTCAATCTAACTTCTTCTTTGTATATGTAATTCATCTAGAAGTCTTTGAAATGGGGTTCATGTTCACCTATAATGACAACCCACCAAATTTCATAATTAGGTCTTGGTGTAGATTTATCCATTTGAAACCTCTCCATCTCTTCATATATTTATCTGTGTTTTACTATTGTTGGGCATGAATATCTCCCAATTTTGAGAGGGAATTTTATGTTTTTTATACATCCCTGAAATAATTTTATGTACATGGGTCACTTGTCTTGAAATTTCCATCAATTACCACTTATCATCCACATATCTAGGTAACTTATAGGGTTATCCTTCAAATCCACTTACCATGAAATATGTGAAAAATCTATATTATATGAAAATGCAACCATATTCCATAATTTCAGCCCTAGCACCATCAGTTAATCTATATTGCTCCCATTGTGGTTTGGAAAGCTATAGGGACAATAAAGGCATAATTTACCTTCTTTAAATTTCCTCTCCACTTGTCCAATCTAAATTGTGAATATACATCATACACCCTATGGTTTGCAAAACTTGTCTGTAGTGGGAGACCTAGGAATGATTTGAAACATGTAATTTTATAGATGAGATAAGACATCATGTAGAATTTGATCTCAATTGGATCACCTATGATAATTTTCTTAGCTATTGTCATGAGTTGGGCATGAATTGATGTTGATATAAATCTTTCCCAACAAATTTTTCCTTGTTCTTCTAAGATAACCATTATGAAGGGGCACATCCACTCTTGAAAATCATTAACCCCTTCGAATCTTGCCATCCTACTTAGTTGTACAATGAGATCGTCAACCTCTTCAACAAACATGTCCTTAGTCAAGTTCTTGGGGATTCTTTTTATAGATGGCTTCATTTCTTTCAAACATTGGGTATTTAAAATTTCAGCATATTCATCATGTCTTGCATCATAATCATCTTTTGTCAATTCAACGGTAGTAATTAGTAGTTGATCCAAATTTAGTAACCCCAATATTTTCCTAAAAGCTTCTTGTGTCAAATTCATTACCCCTTCCCCACTTCCTTCCAATACCTCCTTCTTATCCAAGTCATAATTTTTAGCACACAACCATACAAGCTCGGGAGAGTGTATGGATGGTGGAAACATAGCTGTTAGGGAAAAGTGGCTGGCATTAATTGCCTTCGTCCATTGACTCTTATTAGGAGCATGAATTATTCTTAGGAAATCATCTAGATCAACATTAAGTAATTTCATATCCACAAATTTATCTAAATCACTAGAAATATTGAAAGTTACATGCAATCCTGATTACAGAGACCTCATCTTGTGGTTTTTAATATCTCCTCCTAATTCTGATTAATCCCAATTTAATTATTGATAAAATTAAGTTAAATCAAGGAATTACTCATTTATTTAGAAACTCTGTGAAATTTCCCCTCCTCATGTACTTCCGAGTTCCTTGGCTCAATTTCACCACTTCACAATCAATTCTTATCCTTTCTTTCATGAATTTTCACTACTAGGGAATCCAAATTTCTCATGTGTAAGGTAAAAGCTGGAAATGATCAAAAAATATTTTAAAATTCATACCTTGATCCATATGCATGCATTTATGGTGGCAACCATTAATGTTTTAAATCATGACCTTTCAAACTGTTTATCATTTTAAATGTGAGATGTCCACATGGCCTAATCTGAGACATTGCAGGGTTGGGGATTTGACTTGCAGTTTTGTATATTTCTTTAAACAAGTTTTAAATTACAATTTTGAGCCAAAAACCCACTCTCTGACTTTATCTTATAAGTTGACATGTGTTCCCCTTCGGACCTTGGGGATATATTTTCACTTTTCATTACGTTGGGCCTTTGATGAAAATGTACAACAATAATACACTTTCCCACTCCAATCACATTTGAACATGCTTTTTTTCATTGAGTGGGGTTATGTTTGCACTTTGCATCACATAACATGAATATTCCGTCGGGTTTTGGAGTTTGTACTTTGTAGCCATTAAGTAACTTTTGTAATTGTGCCAATAAAACCCAAAATAGTGCAACCAACTAAATAAGGCCATGTATCTTTAGGCATTGGAGAACAAAGTGCAATTTTAACCAAATATCAAAGCAAAGATACATAGGTTGAATTTACAAGGATTAAAACAATCATTTCACAATGCTTTCTTGAATACTTCTCTGAAATGATATGGTTATTATTTCCTCAACTGAAAAAGAGGATTCACACTAGATTTATAATCAAACATGGTATTTTACCTTGGTTTAACATGGGTTTATCATCTTGAAACACATGTTTCAGAGTTGTAACAGACATGACATGATTTTTTTTTGAAGGAACTTTTAAAGCAAAGGTGTGAGGTATATAATATTTTGTTAGGAAATCATACATGCTTTATAATTGAATTTTTATATGCACATGGTAATTTTGAGAATGCAATATATTTTGAGAATGTATGAGCGGTGAAGGGAAATTCCCCACTCCAATATATATTTGTTGTACTTCATTGTTTTGGGTACCATGTATGAAATTGTGTGATGTAATATAGTCATGTTGCTCTGGTATATTGGCGCACATAAATCTTTGGTGATTATTGTTATCTATAAAAATTCTTCTATGTAATATTTTTGTTATTAATGGAGCATTGTGGATGGATTCTATTGATTAATGTATCTGATCATGGTGATCACATAGTGTAGTTAATCTTAGTGTTTATATGATCTATTAGGTTTCCTTATACATGTGTTTCCTTTATGATTTCTATAATGATCTACATATGAATGTATGCTTTGATAATGGTAATCATGAATATCCATGCTAACTTCTAGAAAAGATAGCATAAAGGAGTGATCCTTGGCGCACTTCAGGTGAATGTTTGGATATGTTTGAATGAAATGTCAATGTGCATAGCATTTGATAGGGTAAAAAATATCTACATTTTAGTTCTATTATTGGGACATGTTTTCAAACTGTCTTCCAGGATGTTACATGTAGATGGCGTATCGATTGAATCTTGAATTCATTGAAATTTGGGTTGAAGATGAACAAGATAGGTTTTCTCATAAATATAACATCGGACCTGATTTCAATGTGCGATGATAGGTAGAAGAAAACCTTTATGACACGCTTTATGAGAATTTATTTTGTAACTTTCCAGTAGAATTGTATGAGTCGTTGGTAGCATATCCATAAGGAAATATTTAGAGTTATAGGGTGAATATTTGTACGTAGGAAGATTACCAAATGTTTTTTTATGTTGATATGGATTGGACTAGATCTGTAGATCACTGGTGGGCTGGTGTGTTATGCAATTATACATTGGAGTACACTATTTCTAATTATTTATGTCTAAAGGAGGCTAAATTCAAGTTCTTGCATGAGTCTAGAGGATCATATTTGTAAGATATGCCCTTTGTGATCAATATCTTGATGATAGAGATGGATATAAATCACCTCCCTATGGCTATCTAAACCCTTACCATGTGTAGGGGTAGGAGCACGTGTGGTGAAAGATGGTGGGCCTAGTGGCATAAAGAAAGAGAGAGGAAAGTCGGATCAATTTTAATGAAGCTTGAGAGAGGGAATTGGCACATGAAATGGAAGTTACATAAGAAATGGAGTTGAGGAGAATGATTGCTCCTGAAGGTTTTGAAGGTCTTATGGAAGACAAGGAGCTGCAGCATTAGGTAATCCCCACATTGGGTAAGTGCGATAGAGAATCCCCTTCCACTTCAAATGAGAGTATGTCAAAGTAGAAATTGATGACTATGGGCACACATTTGAACCCCCCTAGACACCTAGCCCTTACGCATAGTGTTACAGTTCTAGAATTAGTCATTGAGAAGTAGGATAAAGTAGGTAATCAAACAACTATGGGTATATATCATTTTTCATTGAATTAACAATTACATCAGATAACAAACATGCCTATGGTAGCACAAATGGTGACATTTTTTGGAGGTCCAATTAGAGGAATATTTTCAGGCACATCATCAGGACAAATAGTGGGTGCGCAGAATATTGGGAGCACTACTGGGAGTATTGTGACTTCGCAGACCGTAGGAGTTCATTTTAGCACTAAAATTAGGAAACAATGAAGTATCAATGGGTATGATACCCATAGTAGGGGGCGCAAAAGGGTCAAGAGGATCTAGATTTAGTGGATCAGAAAAATCAGGATCTATAGGAAATACTGGTGGAGGCTCTAGTTATGGATATGGTGGGCAAGATCCACACCCACAACAACCGCCTCAACAACCTTTATAACCATAACAAACACCTAACATTTTATATGATATGTCTCTCCACTTGCTAGAGTATAAAGGAATTGAAGATGCATTAAAGCATGTGCACAAGTATGAGCTACTATGGCCTGTTAAAGGACTTACACGATCGGATAGAAAATCAAGTCATTTGGCTACTACTCTTCAAGGGAACGCACATAGCTTGTACAATACATATGATCCACACTAGAATGTAGTAGATTATGATGCTTTTTTCTCTATGTTTCTAGCTGAGTCTCATATTCTAGAATTTGAATAGAAGAGTATCAACATGCTCAATGTCATCAAGAAGGGATTATCTGAGAGTGTTAGGGAGTATGATGCATGTTTTAAAACTTTATTCTCAAACTTGTCTTATGATATCCATGTCATTCATCATGCATAGTGGTTTGTATGTAGATTATTGACTCTCTCTAAATGTGCACTATCTCATAAGACTTTTGTGGATCCACGCAAGGCCTTGGAGGCAATTCTATATGTTGAGTTAGTTGGAAGTAATGACACTGGAGTAAGCCCACTCTTGAAAGCATATATTGAATCCATGAAAAAGTAGCTGGAAAATCTCTCTACTAGTTTAGCTCATGAGACGTGCATTGGTATATGGTGCATAGACTATGAAGCTAAAGGATATAATAAGGATAATTTCCCATTGTTATTAGATTGTGAGATTTGACTCTTGAATCATGATTTTCATGATTTTCCTTTGTTGTAGTGCACTATTCAGAAGAAGGTGTCCATTTATTGTAAGATTTGAAAGTCCCATGCTCATGACACCACTGATTGTAGATTGATTAATCACATCCATGAAGCCATTGAGACATGAGTGTGTCCTACTAATGTGTATAGTGGATCTAATGATCATAAAGGAAAACATAACAAAGGGTGCAATAATGGAGATAATAGGAATAGAGGCTTCTGTGGAGGATATAAAGGCCAAGTTCGTGCTAGTGTAGAGGGGGATTTTTGGGGAAACATTATACTTGTTGATCTCCTTATCATTATCAGTGTGAGTTCCCTCATAATAATATT
This sequence comes from Taxus chinensis, assembly GCA_019776745.2. Taxonomy (NCBI): domain Eukaryota; kingdom Viridiplantae; phylum Streptophyta; class Pinopsida; order Cupressales; family Taxaceae; genus Taxus; species Taxus chinensis. The sequence continues at coordinate 308,697,223 of CM034149.1, read as the reverse complement.
TTATCATGGTGTGGGAAGTATCATAAGTTATAGGAATGCTCATATTTGTATGAGCACATGAGTAAGGATAAGAAGCAAGAAAAGGGTGTTGGAATGATCAAGGTATAACGTGTCTCTTCTGATCAGTTGATGCCTAAGAAGACACCTGATGCTGAGTTACAAACTGTTATGATTACAACACATGTTGAGTTTGTGCACACACCCAAGACTCTGAAGGCTAACCACTCATTACAAGGGATGAGGTGATACATGCTAATTATCTAGATGTTGTGCACTAGAAGGAAGTCTATCAAGAAACCATGGGAGTCAGTGAAGAGTTACAGGGAGAGATACAATGCTTAAAAGAGAAATCATGTGAGATTGAATGAGAAAATAAAGTTGAGTTCTTGTATAAGGATGTAGATGACTTAAAGGAGGTGTGCACTATGTTACACTAGAGAAAATCATTCCTCTATTAGGGGAATGACTGTGAGAAAAGGTACCGTACACTAGGTATGAGCGTGAGAGACACATACTTAATGTAAATATACCACCTCAGAATCATGAGGTTGACAAGGAGATTACACTGGATGTAGTCGTTAATAGATGGTTATTGTGTACTATACTAATTGATACTAGTGCAGAAGTAAATATTTTGACTCTTGGTGCATATAATCAAATGGGTAGACCAACCTTGCATCCATCCTCAAATGTGTCTTATATGACAAACAGGACTAGGTAAATTCCTATTGAAATATTTAAGGATGAATCTAGTACCATTTAGGGAGCCAAGTTTACTGGGGAATTTGAGGTATTGAAGCTTGCTAAAGCAAAAAAAATTATAGCATTACATGGACAACCCTAGTTCTATGCAAATAATGCTGACATGTTATTTAACAAAAGATACATAATTTTTTAGAATTATGAGGAGCACGTGATCATACCCCTTCATGATAAGAAGGAAGATCCTTATGTTGAACCATTGAGTGAAGAGGAACTTAATAGGATACATGCTCATACAGTTCATGATCCATAGAATATAGAACCATCAAAGGAAGGCATCCTTCAGTGGGAAGACGTGTAGTCTATAAGTGACACTACTAGTGTTACTTGTGATAAATGAGCTCATGGAACGTATGAGATGTTCAGGATTGAGGTCAAAGGAAGAGTCACTAGAATTATTAGCCGACACATGGTGAGGTGGCTAGGATATAACCGTGTACCAAGATATACTGGTGAAGGGAACCCCAATGCATTCTTACGCGCCACGGAGACTCAGTGGTAGAATGAAGGGGACATAAGAAACTTTTTTTTCTATACTCTACTTGGGATAGCAACATGTTGGTGGGAAACATATAGAGATATCCTTTTGGAATGGTGAGAAGTGAGAATCAAATTTTCTACTAGGTTTACTCGGAGAAATGTACCAACTTAAACATTTATATTTTATACGAAGTCTCGTGCCTCTCATCAAGTCCATTATTGTGAGAGAACATGGGCATAGGGTAAGGAGACATTAGTGCCATAGATTTGGGTACATAAATTCGAATCCACGTTATGCAGTTGTACGCATGCATGTTATGTTCATGCTGAGTTTAAAAGAGAAACAATAAATTAGTAAGAGATGACTACAAGTATGATTCAAACTTTTGATTATTTTTCTACTAAGCCTCTATTCCATGAAGTATTGTATATTATGAAGTGTCTTACTTTGGGAGATGGAAAAAAGGCTGAAGAATTCATGTTGGAGTTGTTTATGTAACCTTATCTTGAGGTGATATGTGATATATAGGAAACAAATGAAGAAGAGATGGTACACACCTGGAAGGAAAAATAAAAGGGAAAACTAGTATACATGATAGATGATGAGGAAGTTGATAACCTAGATGTTTACCATAATGAAGATACATGTAAGGTGATAGAAAATGCAAATGAGAATGTGCACACATATCATGATCTTATGAAGAAAAATAAGGTTAACATTGGTACAAAAATAGAGCCTAAAGAGGCCATTATTGGTGATTACTGGTCAGAGTAAGAAGTGGCTAAGATTATTGATCTCTTATGTGACTTCTAGGACTTATTCCCATGGGCCTATCATGATTTAAAGGGGGTACACCCTTCCTTAGGTGAGATGAAGATCAAGCTGAAAGAAGGAGCATGCCTAGTTAGGAAGAGGCTCTATAGGATGAATCCTAATCTACGCGTGAAATTGAAGGAGGAAATTGACAAGATGCTCAAGTCTGATATAATTGAGCCTATTGAAGAATCTGAATGGGTTAGCCCCATTTTCATAAGAATTAATAAGGATGGGAGGATAAGTATTTGTGTGGACTACATAGAACTCAATGCTTCATGTTTTATTGATCCTTTTCCTATCTTATTCATAGAATTTTTTTGAGGGAGTTTTTGGGCACAAGATATATTCTTTTACCAAATGATAGATGGGTTATCATCAGGTGTGCATCACGAAGGAAGACTAGGACAAAAATAAATTCACCACTGAATGGGGAATTTTTGTGTATATAGTTATGCTATTTGGATTGAAAAATTTATGGGCCATGTTCTCATGCATTTTTGTGCAAGCCTTTCAATACTTTATCTATAAATTCTTACAGGTATATTTAGATGATTGGATAGCATATGACGTATTCAAGGACCATTGTGATAATCTGAGCCTCATGTTTGAGAGGTGCAGGTAGTTTAGCATCTCTTTTAACATTAAGAAGTGCATCTTTGCAACACCTTTTGGCACTTTACTCAGACACATAATTTTTAAGGTAGGATTGTTGATAGACACAACCAAGATAGTTGTGATATTGGGTTTGGAAAAACATAATAATTAGAGTAAAGTGCATGGAGTTTTGGGACATACAGGTTATTACAAGAAATGCATTAAAGGCTATACAAATATTGTCGTGCCCTTGGAAGAATTTTTGAAAGCTAAAGGGAATTTATATTAGGTTGATGTGCATCAACATGTGCTTGAATCATTGAAGGAGAATCTCACCACTGCACCTATTTTGTGATTTCCTTGATTGGAAAAACAATTTCATGTTCATTTTGATGCTTTTGACATGATGATTAGCACAGTGTTGGAAAAACTAGGAGAAGGAATTTTGGATCATCCTTTTTGTTTTGCAAGCAGGAAGTTAACACCCACAGAGTAGAAGTATACAACCATTGAGTGCAATGCTTTCTCTATGATCTATGTTCTACACAAGTTTAGAGAGTATTTACTAGTAATACAATTTATTTTCTATACATATCATATGGCACTCAAGTATTTAGTCAAAAATCCTATTTTTTAAGGGCGCATATGTAGGTGGATACTTCTATTTCAAAAATTTTAGTTCACAGTTGTTGTTAAACTGGGAAATATTAATTTAGGGCTTGATCATTTATCAAGGATAAATTTTGGCAAGGACATGTAGATCATTGAGGACATAATGTCAGATGCACAACTTGCTAGGTTAAAATGTGTTCCCTCTAACTTAGAGGATATTAAAGTGTTCTTGTGCACTGGATTCACACCTTAAGGGATGAAGACACTAATGAAAAATAAGCTTGCTAAATGTGTGACACCTTATCAGTTGATTGGTGGAGATTTTTACAAGTTGGTTCATGATGATTTTTTGTGTCATTATGTTCTGGAGCATGAGTGTGAGGCCATTATGGAAGAATATCATTGTGGAATAGCATGAGGACATTAAAATTATGATTCCACAATGCACAACATTATGATAGATGGAATTTTGTGTACAAACTTTGTACAAGGATACTAAGGAATATGTCAAGGCGTGTGATCGTTTTCAATGCCTTGGGAAGCTTGGAACCAAGGATGAGATGTTGTTGCTACCTATTACAAGTGCTGAGCTTTTTGAGAAGTGGGATATTGATTTTATAGGTCCTATTTCACCACCCATGTGTAAGACTGGTGCATGCTACATTATTACTTACACAGACTATCTGATAAGGTGTGTAGAGTAAAAACCTACAAAGGATTTTGTAGTAGCCACAACAATGACATTCTTATGGGAGAATATACTTAGATGGTATGGCTACCCATTAAGCTTGACCAGTGATAGAGGAACTCATTTCTTGAATGAGACAATCAAAATTCTATTGACAGAGTTTATGGTGACACACCATAAGACTACTCCTTGTCACTTATAGGTTAATGGTACTACAAAATATTTCAATAAGATTATAGAATAGACATTGACAAAAATTTGTGATGTTGGAAGAAAATATTGGGATGATAAAGTGTCATTTATACTTTGGGCCTATAGGACCACTTATAAAAGGTTGAATAAATCCACACCCTTTTTGTTGGTGTTTTGTACAGAGGTTGTATTGCCTACAAAATTTATGTTACCATCTATGTGTATTACACATATAGTTGGACTATATGATGAGTAATCTATTAAAGATCACATTGAAAAATTTATGTAATCATAGGAGTGACACTCCATTATGTTTTCGATCTAGAATACTAAGAAGGAGATACAAAAGGCCTAACATGATAGGAACATTAAGAATAATACATTTACAGTTGGAAAGATGTTTCTTCTCTGTGACTCCATGTAGTCATTTTTACACCCACCAAAGTAAACGGGAATCCCATACATGTCAGCATATCACCTAGCGGGCACTAGCCGCTCACCTGAGGAACGCACAAGCACCGATTCTCTCTTTTATGTGAGTTTAGTGGGAAATCATCATCTATGATCCAAACTGTAAAGGAAGTGAGTGGGAATGAAACATGCAAACATCATAGAGCTCATAATGACTCTAGATCATAGCAATCATTACAGACAAAGATACTTTAACATACTTAAACAACTGAAATAAAATAGGAAGGAAAATTCATAGGAATTCATATTCATCTTATAAACAGACTTTAAAAGGAACTATGAAGAATCATGTACGAATCGAAACCAAGAAGGATCATATTAAATTAACTTGGTAGCCTCACTACATTCATTATAATTACCACAAAACACCACATTATGGCAGACCGAAGTAATGCATCATAACTGGATCCATATCATTTAGCTCTCAAAAGGAAATTTTATAACACCAAGCTCTTGATACATCCTTCTCCTATATTTAATCTATGTTCCTTATAGCATTTATGTTGGGCTCTGCTCTTTCTTCCTCTATCTCTATACCCGATTCCACCTCTACCACCACACGTTTATTCTGCGGGTGCTCGTATATATAGGCATCCCAAAGTGCTAACTCATCCTTTTGTGAGCTTAGATCCGTCACCAAGTGTTTGAATGTGGTCCTCCATGGGAGCATGCTCCTTCAGGCCTGAGCTCTTCAATTTTTTCTATGATGGTCTTCTAGGAGCTTCCATTGCATGACATATTCCTTCCTAGGCCAAACTTTCGCTAGGCTAGCATCTTATCCACTCTGCATGCGTAATCAGGTCACACTTTTCTCATTTTCTTCTTGATACACCAAATATGGCTAAGTCCTGAGACCTAGTCTTTTGGTGCATAACACGGCCCTTTAAAAACCCTCATAGAACCCTACCTTGTATGCCTCTCCTTGTGCACCCATCATTCAACCTTGTTAATGAGTTTCCATGCGCCCCTGTGTACTTAGTCAATATTCTAGGGGCCTAACATCACCCCACACTATGTCTGTTCTCCACTTACGGGAACAATTCTCCAAAGAATAAAGAATTACAATAGACTTAACATCTTGGGAAAAGAATAAGGGGATGAAGAATTTGGAAAATAAGAAAGAATGGGGAAGTGATGGCATTATTGCAACAAGCTAGGAAAATATTTTTACAAGTCAGCCTCCAAATTGTTCTAGGTATTGACTTCATTTTCCACTCTCTGGCAGAGGTCACCGACTAGGGTGCTTACCTCCCCAAAACTTAGTCCATCTCCTTGAGCTTTCATAGTGTCAACAATTTTCTCCAACTCCTTGCCCATGTCTTCAAGTGTGTCCCTCCTTCTAGTAATTTGTGGGTATAGTTCCTTTAGCTGGTTCTTGATTTTACCCCTTAAGGCCTCAATATCTTTTGACTTCTTATCAACCTTGGCCAAGATTATATCCCTCTCTTCTCTATTCCCTTTTTTCTTTTCCTAGAACTCTTTAAGATTTGCTTCATAGTTAGTGACTAGAATACTCATCACTTTATCTCTATTTGTGCAGTTGTCATATGCATCCTCAATGGTATCGGCAAAAATCTTGACATTAGTAAGGAATTTTTTGTATTCAACTATGATTGCTACTACCTTTAATTTATCCTCCTTCTCTAGGTGCATTGCTACTTCTTCTGCAGATTCTAAGGTTAGAGGTTTTCTTTCCATGGTGAGGATGCATGTCAAGTCTTCAAGGCACTCAAGGGAAGATCCATACTTTTGCATGGGAAGTGCTAGGTCCGGATGCTTCAAAACAATGGAATTAGTGATGGATTATACTTTCTTATATACTTCACATACACTTGCCTTTTCTTCTCTGACTTCATGCTTTAGTTGAGCACTAATTAACTCCTCCTACTTTAAATCCTTGGCTTTCTTTTCTAGCTCTTCCTCCTTCTTTTCTAGTTCTTCTAGAAATATCATCTTGTCATTCCATCCAAAGAGCCTAGCCTCAACCTCAACTAAGACCTTGTTGAGCACGTTGCATAACTACTCATCTGAAATTTTGTTTAGCATTTACCAAGGGGTTGTCTCCTTTTGACTCCAGTATTTTCATTAGTGCCCCTTGGCTTACCTCAAACTTTGGCTCGTCGATGTAGGACTCAATTTCCTAAGAGAGAATATTCCTCATCTGAGGGTATGCACCTTCTTCATCGAATGACTTCATTGACATGAGTTGATTTTTTGGAACAGTGCTTTGGAATCACACACGCAACTCCTTGTTGGGATCATTAATGTAGCCCATTCCTTACATATTGATCTCCATGTGCTTTCCCCCTGTGTGTGTTCCCTTAGGAACAACTACCATTAGACTTGGGCCTCCCGCGCTACCATGATCTTTCCCTGCACTATCTTCCTTTATCTTCTTCCATCACTACATCAGTATTGTGCTCCAATTCTTATTCTACTAAGGCTTTGATGATATTTTTTGATTCTTTTTTTCCACCTCATTTATTTTCTCCTTCGTGAGGATTGGGATTTTTTATCCTGTGCACCAAATTATTCACTTCTTTCCATGTCTTGGGCACCTTCCTCCTCCTAGCTACCCTTTCACCACATGAAATGGAACTCATGCTCTTCTTCTCCACCCTCTTCTTCTGAACCATGCTTGCTAAAAACAAGTGGTTCTTGGTCCTCTTCAGAATCATCTTCTTCATCAACATCCCTCTCACCTATGTATTTATCCAAGCTCTCTGTCTCCTCTGAGTCAGCTTCCTCAATCACCTTTTGTTTCTTTCTAACTGGGGATTCCAGTATAGGAGACTCTTCTTTCTCTTCCTCTTTCTCTAGTGATTTTGCTTATGCGATGAGATTTTCATATGTTGGTTCCTCCTCTTTGACTGGGGACCTCTTCCTGTGTGTGTAAGTACTGATTCTAGCGCTTGTTCCCAGGGTGCCTACTGCTTGAGTATTTTGGGAACTTGGTGCCTTTTTCAGTATTTCTTTTTCATTTTTTCTGGGCGCGGGCTTCTTCCTACTTATTAGGTCCTCAGGTATGGCTATCTCATTTTCAAGATAAGTGCCCTTCTCAAACTTGGTCCTTATTTGAAGGTATACATGCACCGTGGACCTCCCTGCAATATTTAGATTCAGGGGTTTTACCATTTGGAATTAATGTGACACGTACTTTTCCACGTATGCGTGCTTTTTGGGGTATACCAATGTCCTGTGCATCTCCCTGTGGTCCCGGTCCAAATTTCCAAGGTCAAGCTTTAACTTTTTGGACTCCTTGAATCTGTTAACTCCCACCTGGAAGTATTGAGCAGTGAAGGGGAATGGGAGCTTGCACCATGGGATCATGTTTTCATCAGTCAACTTCAACCTACCAATACAAAAGTGTTGGTATACAGTGAACTCAGCTTCTCCTAATATAAGCATTGGTAGGTGTTCTAGTATTCTCCATTCTTCCCCAAACGTATTCCTTAAGCATGTATACCACTTTTCAAGATGCACCTTGTGAACGGGCGTCATGCTATCACAAGTGTATTTCTCAAATCTTTTTGTAGGTGAGGGGTCTTCCTCTGGGTACTCCCACACGAACTTATTCAATGCATCTAGTACCATGATTTCTGAGAACAAAATGGTTAAGAGGAAATTACCAAAGAGAATCTTGTCCCCTTCCTGTGCACTGGTGATAATTTCTTTTGCAATGTATGTGGATAGATTGTAGGTGGTGCCCTTTGATATTCTTCTATAAACATTCAACCAATACTTGTTTACCTGCATCCATATTTCTTATGTGTTGAGTTTTATTACTAGGTGTGCGACCATTCTCATCACTGGGTCTTGGATATATGTGATATAAAAGTACCTTGACCCCTTCTTGTATGCATACGTTGCCACTGTTTCCTTAATTTCTTCCTTTTCACATAGGTCATCCTTTATATCTTCTCCTTCATAGATAAGGCCTATGAATTTTGAAATTAGCTGAGGGGTTATGTGCATCTTGTGCCCTACAAAGTGAAAGTGGTCTTCATGTATGCGTGACATTAGCCACTAATAAAGGCACTCTAGCTTTCCAAAGTAGGGTAACTCAAAGAGTTGTAATAAACCCTTCTTCTCCAACTTTACCTTGACTTCATCGCTATAAATTGGTAACCCCTCAGGTGTTCTATGTTTATTTAGGTGCACTAACTCCAATTCCATTTCCTTCTCAATTACATTCGTGCAATGATCATAGTCACTTACTGTCATTTTTCTCAAGTGGGATTCCCATTCCATCCCAAGCGAAACCCTATCTGGGTACTGCATTTCTACATACCATTCCTCATTGGTACTTGTGGTATTCTCTTGTTGTTTTCTCTTGCCCTTGCCCTTCTTAGGTGCTACTGCTGGTTTCATGGGTGCCATTGTGTAGGTTTTCTCTATACTTCAACATCTCTTCCGAGCTCTATTTTTTTATCTTCTACAAATCTTAAACCTACAAACAATACTCTTTTCCAACCCATGCCCTAGCTATCAAACCCCAACTAGAATATCTTTTCACAAGACGACACTTCTCCACAGCTCCCCCCATGCCCGTGAATTACTTTCCCCCCCAGTTTACAAATCCACACTAGTCACTCAAGGTTAAAATATTCATATTTTTCTTCACACGAATCAACTTTAGAAACCCTAGTTCGCAAAATCTCTTCCTTCCTTGTATTCGCAAAGTAAATAATGAAGTTCTCAACCTTCTATTTATAGTTTTTCCCTCCTTTTTAAACATTAAATGCTACCTTACCTACCACTATACTTTAACACTTAATAAGTATTTTTCACCAAAGTATGACTTTAGCACTTTAACTCACGCACTCAACCTTGTGTGGATAATTCTCCAACCTTCTGGTGCACAACTAATGCATCTTGATAGGAGACTCTTGCACGTGCATAACCAGTACTCAAGGCACTTCTTCTGTCATGATTTTTTCTCTCGCCTACCTCGTGTTGTGTTTGCACTTTTTCCTCTCTTGTACGTGGGTCCCCAATGTAGCCTTACCTTGACACCAACCATCCTTTTTTCACCTTTCCTTACATGTACTTACTTCACAGGGCCATTCCACTAGGCTTTCCAATGCAATCCTTCTTGGAGATTCACCCTTCAATTTCTTCCACCTTACTCCACCCCACCCTAAAATGATGTGCCGTCCTCTACATAGTTACAACCTTCAAAAAGTAATGAGATTACCAGCGCCCAAGGCGCAACCCAAAACAACAATGAGAAAGGGAAACACAAGAAAAGAAAAATGCATTAAAGGAAATCCTAAAGTAACTGGCAACACTGCCTTATTTACAAACACTAAGAATACTTATTTATAGTAGGGATTTAGCCTACTCCCATTGAATTTTAAATTAAGGATGTATGAAATGATGTAGGGACCCAACCAATGGAATTTTAATTTCCCAAGATGGCACAGAAACTTAGAATCATGCAATAAGACCATCTTCACAACCTCAAAATTCTTGTTCTTAATGTGATGATCATGTCATGCCTTCTATTTTGATTTTTCCATCTTCTGCCTCCACCTGGTAAGTGATTATCTTTCATCCAATTACATTAACTTTTCAATTCTTTCTTCTAGTAGTTTTTCATTGGCCAATCCTCTTGTGCATGCTATACGTAGAGAAGGTAACATGAATTCAATTGGTAGGATAGCCTCTGCACCAAACACTAATTGAAATGGTGTGACATTATTCAACCTCTTGTAGGTTTTCCTATATGCCAAGAGAATGGTTGATACTTTTTCATCCCAATCTTGTCTACTAACATCACAGATCTTAGTCAATGTGTGGCTAAGTATTTTGTTAAATGCCTCAGCAGTTCCATTTTCCCGAGGGTGATAGGGAGTAGTATTGTGATGGGCCACCATGAATTCTGAAAACATAATCCTGACCGTCTCATTGAGGAAGTGCGTACCTCTATCACTTGTCAAACTCAATGGGCACCCATACCTGCTAATTATGTTTTCCCATAAAAATATAGTAGTGGTAGCCGTTGTACAATCCTTTATAGGTAATACCTATGCCCACCTTTTCAAATAATTAGTGCAAGTGAGGATATATCGTGAACCAATCCTTTGTGTCGTTAGTGAGATTAGTCTGAAAAATTTGATTTCCCACTTCTCAAATGGTTATGTGATGTCTATTGGTCACAAGGGCATTTCATCCCTTTTTCCAAGTTTTCCAAGGTGCTGGCAATGGTCACAGGACTTTCAAAACTCAATGCAATCTTGATAAATGGTCTCCCCCCAAATCCTTACAAGTAGAATCTTCCACAAGGTTACAATTCCTGCACAGTGTCCTCCTATAATCCCACCATGTGCTTCTTCCATAATTTCAATGCACTCATGTTCTAGCACGCAACGACGTAGAACCTCATCGTGACCCATTTTGTACAGATCCCCACTAATTAACATGTAGGGCATGGTGCGTATGGCCAACTTCTTCTTCTTGAAGGCCTTCATTCTATCTGACACCACACCTATCTTGAGAAATACTATAATGCCCTCCAAATCATATGGCGCACACTGCAACCTAAACAGTTGTGCATCTGGCATGGTGTCTTCAATGCTCTATGTGTCCTCCCTAGAATCAATCATAGATAAATCATCAAGTCTAAGATTACTTTTTCCTTGTTTGAAAACCACTGCGAACTCAAATTCTTGGAACAATAGTAACCACCGACATATACACCCTTGTATAAAGGGATTGTCCACTAAGTATTTCAATGCCATATAGGCAGTGTAAAATATAAAAGGGGTTGCCACAAAATACTACCTGAATTTATGAAGTGTGTAGATCATCGAAAATGACTTGCTCTCATTTGTAGTATAATTCTGCTCAGCTGGTGTCAATTTCCTACTTGCAAATCATAAAGGATGATCAAAAATCTCCTCACTAGGTTGTGTAAGTACTTCTCCAATGGAAGTCCCTGAGGGATCCACTTGAACATGGAAAGGCTTATCCCAAGAAGGGAAACGTAGGATGGGTGTGTTGATAAGTCAATCCTTTAAAGTGTAAAATGCCTTCTGTTGTGCCTCTCCTCAATGAAAGGAACTCTTATGTCTAAGTAACTCTTCTAAGGGTGTAGTGATCCTTACATATCCCTTAATGAACTTCCTATAGTACCCCATATTCCCAAGAAATCTATGCACCATTCTTTGACTAGTAGGTTCCTTCAATCCCACAATTATTGTAACTTTTCTAGGGTCTACTAGTAGGCCCTCCTTACATATGATGTGCCTCAATAATTTTTCAAACAGGGTAGTAAAGAAACATTTATTAATGTTGAGGGATATCCTCAACTATCTACAAATTTCGAACATCAGCCTTAAGTTGTCACAATGGTCCTTTACTAACCCATATACTGTCCAATCATCTAGGTATACTTGGAAGGAATTTATGGATGAATTCTTGGAAAGCTTGTATCACAATGCACAAGAACATAGCAGCCACATTCTTCAACCCAAAAGGTATGACTATATAGGAAAAAATTCCCCACTCAGTGGTGAAAGTCGTCTTCCTTTGGTCCTCCTTCACGATCCTTACATGGTGATAGCATGAAAATCCATCTTTGAAAGAATAGACATCACACCCTACCACTCTTTCTAAGATTTCTTCAGTAAATGGGGCTAGGAAAGGATCAATGATACATACTAGATTTAGGTCCCTATAATCAACACAGATCATTATACTTCTATCCTTCTTGATATTAAACACCATTGGACTTATCCATTTCGAATCTTCAACAAATTCAATAATACTTGATGCTATCATTTTATCTATTTCCTCCTTAACCTTCATGCATAGGTTAGGATTCATTTGGTATGGTCTCTTCCAGACTGGGCAGACACCCTCCTTTAACTTAATTCTCATTTCCCCCAAGGAATGGTGAATGCCTTTAAGCTAATGATACCCACATGGAATAAATCCTCAAACTCACATAAAATATCAATGATCTTAGAAACTTCCTTCTCTGACCAATAGTCTCTGATGATAGCCTCTTTAGGATCATCATCTGAGGAAATGTTAACCTTATTTTTCTTTAAAAGTTCATGATAGGTGCACATTCATTCATCAAAACTATCTAACACCTCACACGTCCCTACAGAAATGTCAACATTGAAGTTTTTTGTTTCTTCCCCATTAATAACATACACCATCTTCCCTTTTTCTTTTTCCATACATGTGTGATCAAATTGTATTTCTTCTATTTCTTCTTCCTCAAAGCGCACCTCTAGGCTAGGTCCACCTAACACATCCAATATCCTATCTTTTTCCATGGCACCATCTCCAATGGTAAGGCACTTGAAAACCTACAATGCCTTATCTACCAAGGGTTTTGTACTTCGATACTCAAATTTTTTAATGAGATCAGCCGTGTCTTGGAATGAATGTACCATGCGCATGCACAACCTTGTAATGTGGAATACAACTTGTGAACCCATAATTAAGGTGAAAATGATTTTTTGATTCCCATCCAGGTTGTCTCACATGCTTGGCTATGGAGGGAAGATGTATCTTTACCATGGTAGTCTTTTATAGTCATGGACACATTGGTCCTGCAAAACCTTACAGAGAAGGTAATTTTCACCTCACGCCAGTTTAAGAGATTATCTTGATGCATTGCCCACTAGTGTATAGTAGTTCTGAGTAGGACGTAACATAACATCCCCCTTCACTCATATCTCCTAAAAAATACCCCAAGGAAGGCTCATGTTAATTAGTTAGGTAGCTCCTTTCTCCCTAGGCATCAGACTATACGCACCTTTGTCACTTTTATTACCGATCCTCTCAAATTCCATCTGATTAAATCATAGGTCCCATGTGCCCAATTATTGCATGCTATACTGGTGGTGTCACTTAGGGACTAAGCATCCTCAAACTAGATAACTCCATCTGTGGGATGAATTGTTTCTGGATCCCTGATTGAGCACACATATATTCTATCCAGGACCTCTTCTCCTAAGGATTTAGTATAGGGTGTTGATTTCCCATCAACCAAGGGTATGATGACCCATTCCTCCTCATTTTCAAAGTTTATGTATCCCTTGTTGAAATAAAAATCTACATTGTTCTTATAGCACCATGGGCACCCAAGTAATGCTAGGAAATTGTCTACCTCGGTAAGCGCCAAGACTTTGAAGCCCCTGGTAAACTTAGATCCATGAATGGTGATGGTTGCATCCTTTAAGACACCAATGGGCATTGCCTTCATTTTGTTTTCTATATACAACACATGTGAAGATGGCTGTAATGTAGGTCTTCCCATCTGATGTCATGCATCCAATGTGAGAACATTAACTTCCACACCTATGTCAATGAGGATATTACTAAGGATTCATCCATCCCCGACTGTATTTAACGTGATCTCCCTATCATAGTCAAGGCTATGAGGGGGAAGGTTTACATGCAATACCTACCTCTCATGCTCTTCTCTAGCATGTGGTACCTTCTCTCTCAACCATACCCATAGCAAGGGAATAATATTCTCTTGCCTTAGCATTTTACATACTTCCTTGACCTCATCCAGGTCATCCTTTGGAGCCTTGACCTTCCTTCTTTGCTCCTCCCTCCTCGAATTCTCCTTTAGACATTGGATTTCTCCTTAAAAACTCTGAATGACATCAATAGTTTCTTGATATACCTCCTTCTGATGTGCAAGGTCTGGGTACTTCCCATGTACCACTTCTTCCCTTGAAACCAGGTTCTTCTGCCTTGGTATTTCCTTTGCACACATGACCTCTCCTCTTGTTGTTACCATAATAGGTTCCAAGCCTGCATCACATGTCACCCATAACATCCATTGTGTGTCAGCCTTCTTAATTCTCACTAGTGAAGTGCCCTTATATTTCAGGTGGTGTTGATTTATATGCTCAAACAACTTAGGGAACTCCTCATACTTGTGCTTCTTCTTGCACCATGATCACTGTAATAAGTTTGGGCACTCACACTTGTAGTGGTATGTAGACCCACAATTAAAACAATTTCCATATGGGAACTCACTTCTTCCTCCTCCATGGTTACCATGACCACGGAATCCTCCGCAAAATCCCCTTCCATGCACACCTCCATATGTGTGCTCCTCATAATGGTGGTCATCATTCTTAGAACTACTGGCAAGGCTAGTCTGGCACACATTATGATCAATGGTGTCATGGATCTTATCAATAAGCATACAATCCTTGGTTTCATGGGTTATAGAGGTGCAAATCTTACAGTAGCAAGAAAAATTCTTCCGCATTATGTGCTACAACAGGGGACATCTACTCGCATCATGGTCCCCATGATAAATCTCACAGTCTACTACTACAATGTGTACTATTTTCTAGGGGAAACTATCCTTGACATGCCCCTCTACTTCACAATCTATACACCATATACCACTGCGAGTCTTATGGGCTAAGTTCACATATAACTCCTCTATCTTCTTAGCCATAGTAGTGATTTGAGCCTCCGAGAACGGGCTAACACCAGTATCAACACTTCCAACAACTTTGGCGCATAGGGAGGCTTCTAACATCTTGTGTGGGTCTGTGAAATTTTTATGAGTTAAATCTCTTCTAAATGGAGTTATCAATCCCCCAACAAACCATTGAGCATGTTGTGAAGGGTGAATTTCATATGACAATTTTGATAGGAGAGTCTTTAACCACACATCATACTCCCACACACTCTTCACCATTCCCTATTGAATCTCCTTCAGGGTGTTGATGCTCTTCTTTTCAAACTTGGGGATGTGGAATCCCACCAAGAAGGCATTCTTTAAAGTAGTATAATCCACCACCATTTTATGAGGCTCATATTTCCTATACCATCTATGCACGCACCCTTGCAACATCATTGCAAAATGACTAGCCTTCTATTATGGGGTTGTGATCCCATTTGCGGGCCATAGTAACTCACACATGTGAACATGCTCTGTAACATATTCAATACCCCTATAATATAGAAAATGTAAAGACATCTTAAAGAAGATTTGAGGGGGTGGTTAGGGCCCTTGTCCTCCTGATCTAGAGCCCTAGTTTCCTCTAGTGTTTCCTCCTCCATCAAATCCACCAGATCCATCAAGGCTTGTGCCTCCTGACCCACTGGATCCACTAGGTCCTATTCCTATTGATCCACCAGACCCACCGGGTCCACCAAGTCATGTTCATCCTGATCCACCAGACCCACCAGGTCCATCAGGTCGTATAGTGGTAGTGCCAAGGGTCCCCAAAGTTCCACTAAACTATGCACTGACGGTCTGTGAGAATTCCCCACTAACAACAATGTACCCTGCACCACTCCCATATGCGAGACTGAAGGCTTGTGTACTTGTTCCTTATCCAAAGATTCCTCTGAATACTAGAATAGTATGTGTAGCCATAGAAAGTTGGAAATGATAAATTGTATCTCCTAGGTATAGATCTGTCACTTCTAGTGATACCAACTGGGTCAGCGATACTCCTCCATTGATCTGGAAAAATAAGTGCTAGGGTTTTGTCACTAGGTGGGTTTTGATGCATGCCAAAGACTCTTCTCTCTCCACATTATGAAATCTCATCAGAAGCTGAAGGGGTATCTCCTACGTGCTTGCCAAGATGGGATAGCACAAACTACTCAGGTTCCACATCCTCTGCATGAACCATAATTCCTTCTTGCAACATCTTCCTCCATAATCCATCACACTTGTAACCTCACATTTTCTATCAATATCCCTTTCACGTGCTTCACTATACTTGAATCATCTCTCCTCCCTTTCTTTCTCTATTGTTAATGTCTTCCATCTTCCTCCACCTTAGCTTCCTTTCCTAGTGCTCATAATAGTTTAGTCGGCCATAGGAAATGCCTCTAATGTCAAGGAAACAATCAAGATATTCATGACCAGATGAATAGCATGTAGAAATGATCCTATAGGCTCCCACAAAAACTCAAACTCAGCAAATTCCAAACAAGAATATGTAGAAAAAGTGTACTCCAGAGTGTAGCTAGCCAACACACCTTTCCACTAATGATCCACAGCATGAGTCCATGTCATATCTGCATCTTGCAGCCTCTGGTATTATTCTTGGGTCCAAAAACATGATCTATAATACTATCTTGATCTAGACGCATATGCTGAGAGCCATTCATACAGCTCTACTGGGAAGCAACATAAAAAATTTCATACAACTCCTGGTATAGGCTCTATTCTACCCATCTACGTGCATCAAACTCAGGTCTAGTGTTGAATCTTTGAGAAAATTTATCCTCCATGATTTTGAACCATGATTCAACACTTTCCAAAGTTAAACACTCTATCATCACTCATTACATAGATCATGATGTATTCTATTTCCCAATATAACTTTGAAAAGATGTCCTGGCAATGAAACCAAGATGTAGTCATTTTTACACCAACCAAAGGATAATGGAATCCCATGCACATCGGCCTATCACCCAGCGGGTGCTGGGCACTCACCCGAGGCACGCACGGGCATTAAGTATCTCTTTTATGTGAGTTGAGTAGGAAATCATCAACTATGATCCAAATTGTAAAGGAAGTGAGTGGGAATGAAACATGCAAACATCATAGAGGTTAGAATAGCTCTAGATCATTACAGTCATTACAGACAAAGATACTTTAACAGACTTAAAGAATTGAAATAGAATAGGAAGGAAAATGCATAGGAATTCATATTCATCTTATAAATAGACATGAAAAGGAACTATGAAGAATCATGTATGAATCCAAACCAAGAAGGATCATATTCAATTAGCTTGGTAAACTCATTACATTCATTAGAATTACTACAAAACTACACATTATGGAAGACTGAAGTCATGTGATCTGAAAATAATCAGATTATTACGACCTGATCTCGAACCCTTATAGGCTTTAATTATTTGCCGAAAATTTACTCCTTTTAAGTAATTAATTTAAAATCATGCAAGACAATAACGACAATTGCACCCAGATTGATTACGGAGTTCGGCAATTGCCTACGTCTCCGGGTTAATGATCGAACCATTCCACTAGTCAAAACTTGTAAGTTACAATAGTACTTTCACAAGAAAACCTAATGGAATTTTACTTGCCTACCAGTACACCAAACCTTCAGACGACAAGGGTGAAAAATAGCACCCGACTTCCACCTTCTTGATGCACAATGTCCTTCGGCTGTGATCGGCCTTCCCGACGCAAACAATGCGAAGCTAGCACTCCGGTCGACAATCCAAGATTTGCAATTACTTGGTGTGGCTCAATGGGCTTATTAGGTAGTTTACATTTCACTCCCAATCACAAATATTCCATCTAATATTGCCTAAAATAATAGGCCAATAGATAATACCTATCGACACATCCCACAAATAAGCTTAACAAATAATAAGCTCAGGATTGGTGTCTCCGTTGCACCAGTGTCCACTGTTCCATGCTCTAGCAATGAGCTTCTCCATGGCTTCGGTGCGTAATGTGTCACCAGTGTGTCCAAAACAAGATTAACAAATAATAAGGTTGTGTTGTGTAATGTGTGTGTCCATTAGAATGGGTTCCCTATTTATACAAAATTAGGGCCCAAAAATAATGCATTAAACAATTATCCATAGGCTATTTTAGCCTTCACCCGTACATGTAAAATGGGATTAAATCCCTATGTGGGTGGATTGCATATGAAATGGGATTAATACCCATTTTAGCTGATTTGCATTTTATAAGGGATAATATCCCAAATGAGCGGCTAAGGTAAAGTGGGGTGGCTTGTTTATTTAAGGGGGATAGCCCACATTTGGTGGCCTATATATTTGGGTAAGGTTTTATTAAACCTTACCTACTCCATTCTTCATGTGGACTCCTCCACGCATGGGCTTAGGCCCCTCCATCGCTCCACATTTGATTGCATGAAAAGTGGTAGACTTAACCACCCTATCTCCACCGCTTCAATTTCCCTCTCCACGTGGCAAAGCTTAATGCTTCCCAAACAACCGCTTCACCACCCACGTGCTTAGTAACAACATGGTTTAATACATGTGGCATTTGGAAAGTGACCTTACCAAAATAATATTATTTCAATCCATGTAATGGAAATAATTAATTCGGTAAATAGCATGTAATCCACTTGTCGTCTCTCGATAGGAAAATTGAGCGAATTAGACGAGTGTTGGCAAGCCACGTGTCACAGTGCGATTTGGTCCAATATTGACCAGTGGACTATAGTTTGACTTTCTCGATGTCTGAACTTTGACCGAACATATCTAAAGCTCTCGATGTCTATTTGTCACGTTCTCACAGTCGTTGGAAGCTCTCGAGATGATCTTCTGCACTGACACCATTTAGAGATGTTTAGGGAACTTTCAGAAATGATCCCCTGATCACACCTCCCCACTGAGAAAAGATTTTTGTCCCAAAAAGCTTCCATATTGTCCTGAATCTGGAAAAATCTGCTGCCACCTCGGAAGTGCTGCTGTAGTAGACCCTTGGGTCTTCTCCTCCAACCTTCTCATTTTGACAACTCTGTTCTGATCCTGGGACCTGTGGGTTATGGGTCCACGATGCTTCTGCTGTGCCACTCTGATATCCGAAGAAGACCTCTACGCCTCCACTTTATGGTGCTAAGTTTCTGAATGAAACCTCAACACTCCTTCTGTGCGGTGCTAAGCTTTTTGATATTTGACAACAAGGATCTTCTTTGACTCTATAACACAGCTCCTGGCTCCAAGTTGATTCCGCAGAATCTGAACTGGTTTGCAGTAACTCCATGTTATATAGAGCTTTGATGGATCCGATTTCGGTGATGGACAATGCATTGTCCCTTTAAAGACCTCAATGCCTCCGATGCAGGATGCTAAGCCTCTTTCAAGACCTTGAGCCTCCAATGCATGATGCTAAGTCTCTGTAGACCTCAACGCCTCTGATACATGATGCTAAGTCTGTTGATCAGCTACCATTCGTATGTGTGGTCACAATGCCTTGACACTGAATGAAGTTCCGAGCTAATCCTTTGAGATCTCTTCTTGTTGACATACTAATATCAGGTACCATTCTACTGCACGGTTGCAATGCCTCTACACAGAATGAAGTTCTAACCTAATGTCAATGCCAATGATGAGTCAGCTACCATTCTACTGCACGGTCACAATGCCTCTACACAGAATGAAGTTTCGAGCTGATCTCTACAAACTCTACTGTCTACACAAATGGCAGATCAATCTCCAAGCTTTATATGAGTTAATTCTTGTATCCAAGCTGTATCAGGTACTCACATGCTAATTAGGAGATATATTTGGAGCAATAATCAAATTTTCTAAGTAATAAAATCCACTAAGTATTGTAAACCTTTCTCTCAGCATTTCCTCATAATATCTGATCTCCAAACTTAATACTGCATACGATTCATCAATCTAAATTATGCAATATATAATTGAAAAACTGTTGACTTACCCATTTTAAAGGACTTTCACTTTCACTTATTACCTGGTCCTGGGTTGAATTGTCAACTAGTGGTGGAGTAGAAACTTCCTCTGCCTTTGCAATAGGCCTCCATTCCATCTTTGGCTTGCCATTACTCTAATGGCGAGATGGATGCAGTTTCCAGCAATTTTCCACCCGATGCCCATTCCTCTGGCAATGAGCACAAAAATTCCTCTTAATCTCCTTTGTTTGGGATGAGGAACTCTTTTTGCCATTTCTCGACTCTACATGACGAGATTGGTCTTTCTCCACTGCATTGCAATGTGGATTGACTTCATTTGTCTCCTCCCTACCAGAATAATGACTAAACAAGGAAAATATACTGCATTTTATGGTGTTAGCAAAATCACCAAAATAATTTCCCTCCGAGGGTCTTACTAATGCAAGTATAACAGAGTACAAACATTGCCCAAAATTGGATCTTTAACTAATGTGCCATGTCTGGTTAGATGTATACAAATGTTGCCCTCAAAGGGGTCTTACCAATACATTCTACCTAACACAATAGTTTAGGGTTTTATCTGCATATGAGATACAATGAATTCATCCAAATAGAAATGTGAGAAAATTACTGAGTATGTTAAACATGTCTCTCAGTCTATCCCACCAATCTGGAAATCTAGAAGTACAAGCCAATGCCATCCCTGTCAAAGCAACCTGTACTGATTAACTTGCTCCATACCAACTTGCTTCGGAGATTAGTAAGTTTTCAGGTGTCGATTACCAGCTCTGATACCAAACATGATCTGAAAATAATTAGATTATTACGACCTGATCTCGGACCCTTATAGGCTTTAATTATTTGCCGATAATTTACTCCTTTTAAGTAATCAATTTAAAATCATGCAAGACAATAATGACAATTACACCCAGATTGATTATGGAGTTCAGCAATTGCCTACGTCTCCGGGTTCGTGATTGAACCATTCCACTAGTCAAAAATTGTAAGTTACAATAGTACTTTCACAAGAAAACCTAATGGAATTTTACTTGCCTACCAGTACACCAAGCCTTCAGATGAAAAGGGTTAAAAATAGCACCCGACTTCCACCTTCTTGATGCACAATCTCCTTCGGCTGTGATCGACCTTCCTGATGCAAACAATGCGAAGCTAGCACTCCAGTCGACAATCCAGGATTTGCAAGCACTTGGTGTGGCTCAATGGGCCTATTAGGTAGTTTACATTTCACTCCCAATCACAAATATTCCATCTAATATTGCCTAAAATAATAGGCCAATAGACAATACCTATCAACACATCCCACAAATAAGCTTAACAAATAATAAGCTCGGGATCGGTGTCTCCGTTGCACCAGTGTCCACTGTTCCGTGCTCTAGCAATGAGCTTCTCCATGGCTTCGGTGCATAATGTGTCACCAGTGTGTCCACAACAAGCTTAACAAATAATAAGCTCGTGTTGTGTAATGTGTGTGTCCATTAGAATGGGTTCCCTATTTATACAAAATTAGGGCCCAAAAATAATGCATTAAACAATTATCCATAGGCTATTTTAGCCTTCACCCGTACATGAAAAATGGGATTAAATCCCTATGTGGGTGGATTGCATATGAAATGGGATTAATACCCATTTTAGCTGATTTGCATTTTATAAGTGATAATATCCCAAATGAGCGGCTAATGCAAAGTGGGGCGGCTTGTTTATTTAAGTGGGATATCCCACATTTGGCCGCCTATATATTTGGGTAAGGTTTTATTAAACCTTACCTACTCCATTCTTCACGTGGATTCCTCCACACATGGGCTTAGGCCCCTCCACCACTCCACATTTGATTGCATGAAAAGTGGTAGACTTAACCGCCCTATCTCCATTGCTTCAATTTCCCTCTCCACGTGGCAAAGCTTAATGCTTCCCTAACAACCACTTCACCACCCACGTGCTTAGTAACAACATGGTTTAATACATGTGTCATTTGGAAAGTGACCTTACCAAAATAATATTATTTCTATCCATGCAATGGAAATAATTAATTCGGTAAATAGCATCTAATCCACTTGTCGTCTCCCGATAGGCAAATCGAGTGAATTCGACGAGTGTTGGCAAGCCATGTGTCACAGTGCGATTTGGTCCAATATTGACTAGTGGACCATAGTTTGAATTTCCTGATGTCTGAACTTTGACCAAACATATCTAAAGCTCCCGATGTCCGTTTGTCACGTTCTCACAGTCGTTGGAAAGCTCTCGAGATGATCTTCTGCATTGGCACCATTTAGAGTTGTTTAGGGAACTTTCAGAAATGATCCCCTGATCATCATGCATCGTAATTGGATCCATATCATTTAGCTCTCAAAAATAAATTTTATAACCCCAAGCCCTTGATACATCCTTCTCCTATATTTAATCTACCCAACCAAAATAGATTTCCTTTCATTGTCTGTAGGGATCTGCTCCTTCTTCCTCTTTCTCTATACCCAATTCCACCTCTACCACCACACTTTTTTTATGCAGGAACTCGTATATATAGGCATCCTGAAGTGCCAACTCATCCTTCTGTGGGCTCAGATCTGTCGCCAACTGTCTCAATGTGGTCATCTATACAAGCATGCGTAGTTGGGTCATGATTTTCTCATGTCTTTCCCAATATGCCAAATATGGATAAGTCTTGAGATGTGGTCTTTTGGTGCACAACAAGGCCCTTCTAAAATCCTCATAGAACCTTACCTTACGTGCCTTCTCCTTACATGTCCATGTGCCTCTGTGTACTTCATCAATATTTTTATGGCCCAACACTCCAAGTTTGTGTGCAACCTAGGAAAATTGAAAGTACATTGGTTGGTACTTTTTGTAGTTACTAAGATACTTGACCCAAGTGCTTATTAGTTGTAGGCACTGCATGACACCATGTTTCCTAGTTACTTCAATGGGATTAGGTTGAATCCCTACTATAAATAAGGCTTCTTAGTTTTTGTAATAAGACATTCTTTCCATTTTAGATTATATTTTCCTTTCTTGTGTTTACTTTTAATCCTTGTTCTGCTTTGTGAATTTAATTATTTTTTTGTTGTATTAAGTGTACTTGCATGCAAGAAGCTGATTACTATGTATTGAGTTCATGCACATAGGACTATGCATATTTTTAGTGTGGAGTGGAGTAGGTACATAAAAAAGGAATCTATTAGTGGTGAGATTCAAGTAGAGGTTGTCACACTGGTATATATATGGGCTACAATATGAATATCCTCTGAAATATTGGTGCACACAGGAGAGAGGCGTTACAAGTGCTTGATATGAAGGTTCTCGTAGAACATTTCTCAGATTGAAGACCACATGAGGAAAATGTTCATACATTATAATGTGAGGTAGGAACAATCATGGTAGAATACTTGGTATGAGGTACACAGGGTTAGGTACTTTAGTGCATGGAGGAGCATGTAAGGAGGTCTATGGCTGAGAAGTAGTAGGTGAGCTAAAAGGTTACGCATAGGTTGAGGAAGAAAACACCAAAAATCACAAAAAGAGTAGAAAAGTGTCATTAAAGCAGGGTATCTTGGTAGGTGAGGATCAATTAATGGGGGAAAATTGGAAAAAGCTATAAAAGGGGTCCATACAAGTTCATTCTTACCTTTCATGTTTTTGCATTTTTGAGAATTAAAGTGCGAACGGGCACTAAGTTCAAATGAGAATGAAGTGTGAGTGCAGACGTAGATAACACTAAACCATTTGATCTTTTGTCATGACCATGGTGGAGTTCCATTGAGAAATTTCTTGAATGAGTGGAACGTGTGCAAAGTATTACCTTTGAGGAAAAAAACAACAGCTAGGGAACATGAGTTCGAGGTTGTAGAGGAAGTAGAAGGCAAAAAAACGCAACGAAAAATTATGAAATGTTTAAATGGAACCAAATAGAGGACCTTGAGAAATTACAAGGGGAAATAATAAGAATAAACTAGAAGTGGAGGTAGAAGACGTGCCAGAGGGAAGATTCTCTAAGATGCAGTACCCTAAGGGTGTTATCATGGGGCTTGACTGGGAATCCCATGTAAGAAAGAGTAAGGTGAGTGATTATAATCACTATACCACCACAAAAAAATATTAGATTGAGAAGGAGATGGTAAAAAATACAAATTTGAGGACTGAGGATTACAAGATGATTTATGATGTTAGCAGGTACAAGACCTTGGAGAAAGCTAGAGTTTTTTAGATTTATAACTTGTCATATTTTGGGAAACCAGAATTACTTTATCAATGGTTGATGTATAGAGTCCATGATGACTTTTTCTACTTTTTAGGGAGGTGGGTGCACATCATCATGCCTTTCATTAGGAAGCTCACAAGACTACAAAGCTTGAGTACTAAAATTTCCGGTGATATTTATGATGAAGTGGGTGTAGAGGCCACTTCTATTGAGTTGGCATACTAGAAAGGAGGGTCCTCAATGGATATATCTAAGGTGAATAAACCTATGAGAAAAATTATTTTGTATCTCTTGATAAAGTTCAATAAATAGGAGTGATGGAGCTAGGTAAATAAGAAGTGGCTCCACATTTCCAAGAAGTTGCCATAAGGTATTCTTTACAACCTTAATGAATTTATAACAGAAATTATTATTTAGGAGGTGCACAAGGGAGATAAAATCAGATGGGGTGTGATTCTCCTATCAATTGTGTTTGTAGAGATTGGGGTCCCAATTGGACCTAGGGAAAAAACTTGGCAATACCCATTAGAAAACAAGTCACTGGCTGATAGATTTGAGAAGTATACTTATGAAGGAGCCAAGTACGGTACATACTATATGTGATTCGATTTATAGTATTAGAGAATGTGCAAGGCATTTTAACCTGAGTGGCGCATACTGAAGGACTTTTCTCAGGGATAATTTTAGCGGCGAATATTCGTAATATGGAGAAAATTTCATTTTAGGAAAATTTGAAAAGGTGAATTATTCGGAGTAGGTCGGTGTCCTGTTTGCCTAAAATATATAGTATATTTTTTTGGGGGGTCGGCTTTGCCTTCATTTGAAAACATCTCCTATAAAAACCTAGCTGATTCACCAGGTAGTATACCTCAAGTAGCTTAACAAATTACCAATACTGTGAAATTTGAACTCGCATACCCTTAAGCACCAGAGATTTAGATTACTGTTAGCTTGTGATTGTTGACACACGATAAGGGCATTGTTGACCCGTGATAATAGTTGTACTGACGCGCGACAGAGGAAGTGTTGACGTGTGACTCAGGAAAAGAATTTGACGCGCGACAAAGGAAGTGTTGACGCATGACAGAGGAAGTGTTGACGCGTGACTTGGGCAGTGTTGATGTGTGACAGTATATTTAGATAGTGGATGTGCGACAGGACCTCAGACACTGGACAAAGTCGCTAATTGGTTCTTTTGTTGATGTAGGACTCTTTTCAGAATAATGGAAGGTGCCAGCTCAAAGAATACGAATAACCTAAAAGTAAGTAAGAAATCTCAGAAATCACTCTTCGAGTATTTTGGAAACTCTGCGGATACAGATATTGTAAATACCAGTCATATAGATGCCACCACAAAGAATCAGAATACTAACTGTGTGGAAGGTATTATTGAGGTGGACATGCATTCTACACATTATCAAAGTCAAACAAATGAAACCTACAATAATATGCCAGATCTTGAAGATATTGTTCCTGTTGGGGTGCAACCAGAAGTGCAGCTAGATATCACAGATACAAACACTGAGAAAAATGGAAGACAAAAATCAAAATCAAACTCTGGTCCAAGAAAGAGGAAACCAAGTGATTGTGATATTGCTCAAAATTCTACTCAAAAAAGTAAAGCATTGAAAACGAACAAGAATATGTGGACCATTGGCAGGACATACAAGTTTGATTGGGTAGCTAAATTTCTATTTATTGAACCTGTAGAATCATCTAATTCTAAAGAAATCCCATCTGAATGTACATTTACAATATGTACGTGGAAATTGGGAAAGCAACGAAAAATGCAACTGAAGTTAGACACTGTAGAAAAACATTGTGGAAAATAATATTTAACTGTAACGGGGGTGGATGGCTAGAAAATAAAAACACATAGGTGGAAAACTGAAAAAGAATGCATGCATGTTAGATACGCAACAGAATATGAGGCAGAGCAGAAAAAACACAAACATCTATTGGAAAAGGGAGGAACGATCACATTGCATATTGGTAAGATGAAAGAAACAAATCTACATGCAAAATTAATACAATTCTCTACTCTTTTTCAAATACTAAAAAAAGGAAGAGCGATTTCAAATTTCCTCGATTTCAAAGTTTTTTATCAATTTAACGGAATGCTGAATGTACCTCAGTCTCATTGGTCTGAAAGTAGTGGATGGGAAATGGAAAAATGCCTCTCGATGATAGAGAAGGAAGATTTGAAAGAGAATGTAAAAAAAGCAAACTTTATCTCTCTTTCAATTGATGAAGTGACAGCAGTCGACAACACCGCATGGGTATATATCCACATCTATACTCTAGAAAATCATATAAGGACACCTCATCTGTTGGGTGTTATGAAAATGGTTGAAAACTGCAATGCCGAAAACCTATATAAAATAGTTTTTTCTCATTTGAAAGATGTTGCTGGAATGACTGATTATGAAATTGCTACGAATTTGGTATGTGTTGGAGCAAATGGGGCATCTGTCATGCAGGGTCACCGAACAGGGCTCTGTGTTAGATTATAAACAACAGTGGCCCCATATATGCTACCAATTCACTGTATGGCTCACAGAATGAATTTAGCATATAAAGTGGTAAGAAATCATGAAAATGTTGCTAAATTAGAAGACCTTATAAGAGAACTTCATGCCTATATGTCAAGCAGCCCAAAGCATTTTCTCGAGTTCCAAAAATTTGCAATTGGAACTACAGATGGCAAAAAAATTCTGAAGGATGTGGAGACTAGATGGATCTCTTTGTATGAACCTGCATGCAGAGTTTGTGAGGATTATCCTTCATTGGTTGGTTTCATGCACAAATACCGTCATGAAGTTGATAGGGCAAGGGACTTGTTGTTCTGTTTAACTGATTTGGAGACATTGCTTACATTGGTCGGTATTCTTCCAATGTTAAAGGAGATCAATACACTGATGAAGCATGCACATGGTAGATTAATCTATATTGTGGATTTTATACGGATGAGAAAAATGGTATGTCAAAGTCTTGATATATTGTACTGTTCCCAGGATAGTTTTGATGCACCTACTTTTGAAAATTGGAAAGATTTATTAGATCTTAAAAATCCTAACACCTTTTTGAGATTTAATATCCACGATCACCTCTGCATCATTGTTAATGGGAGGGAAATACCAATGCACATTTTGTAAAAACGTCAAGATATTATAGGATTGGAATGAGAAGATGTTCCCGTGACACGTAATTTGTTTAAGTCTGTAATAGTTGAAACAAGAATAAAGCTTAAAAAATTTTCAGAAACCTTGTCATCAGAAATTAGGGAACGTTTCTGTAAAGATAAAATTCTGGAAGCCATGGGTGTGATGAATCCTAATTTTTGGAATACTGAAGGTGGCCATGCAGACTTTGTTAGAAAGAATTTCCATAAATCAATGGGTACAATAATGGAACAATTTACAAAGACGTCAGAGCTCAAGGGTATGGAAATCAAAGGTATACTGAATGCCGATTTATTAAAGTTTCAATCAACAAATTTTTCAACAACAATGAGGAACCAATATAAGAATTTAGATCAACCTTCTGAAAGTGGTGCTATTACAAGGCTGTGGCGAGGAATCTATCAAAGTTCTATCTTACAAGAAGATATCAGTGAATATTTCAGATTATATGAGTTATGCCAAACAATGATTTTGGGGTCTATGGAGGATGAAAGGGTTTTCAATGCATTGTCATTTATAAAATCAAAACTGAGAAACAGGTTGGATAAAAATATGGAAAGTTGCATGAGGTGTTATGTTTCTCGATACTCCATCGAAACCTTTCCGTTCGACAGAGTAATTACACACTGGAATTCCCTTTGTGAAAGAAGAGGTGTGAATAATACAGCTACAAGTACAAATATTCCCAACCTTGAGAGTGTAATTGAATCTTTGTCACATTCTACAGAAGACAACATTGAGTTTGATGAAGCTGTTGATAATGGATTGTTTCAACTTTAAATAGGTATCTTCTTTATCTATCTTTTATCTTTATCATTAAAGATGTTACAGTTCTATATACTAAAAATGTCAGGCAGTTCACCCATCTATCTACTAATCCATTTCTCGTGTTGGGTTTTTTTAAAACACATATCTAGCTCATTACTAGTGGCAGACTGGCAGTGATGATTTCAACTTTAAGCAGGTATCTTTTTCCCCTTAATCTTATTGTTTCTTACTATTCATTTTTTTCAGCTCTGGTTATCATTAAAGATGTTACAGGTCTATGTATTTACATTTAGATAAATACAATCTTTTTATTTTTTGAAAACGTGGGTTGACATCCGTCTGAGGAAGCTGTTACTTCTCGGGACTGACAATGTCAGGAAACTCACCCATCTATCTACTAATCCATTTTTTGTGTTGAATTTTTTTAAGACAAAGATCTAGCACATTACTGGTGATGATTTCAATTTTAAATAGGTATCTTCTTCAACATAATCTTATTGTTTGTTACTTTACATTTTTTCAGCTCTTGTTATCATTAAATATGTTATAGGTCTAATTCTATATAGTTACATCTATTTAAATATATTGTTGGTTTATATATTTAAAGATGTTGCTGGCACTTCTCAGGACTCACAATGTCAGGAAACTCACCCCTCTATCTACAATGTTAGGTAAAACAAACCCTTTCATATACACAAGATTTCACAGCAATCTAATACGCTTACCCTTGATGATTTCACAGCAATATAATACGCAAGAGGTAAGCTAAACCCTATCATATTTTCCATTATGTTTGATTTCTTACCAGTGATGATTCTTTCTTGATTTCTTAGAATTATATATATCATATCATAAAATTCCTCATCATCCATATATATCATATCATCACCATATCATTATCATCTATATCCATTCTAATCATTAATGTCATCTATATCCATTATAACACATCCCATTTATTTATCATCTTTATCCATTCTAATGACATTATGATCATATTGTTACAAGTACAGAGAATAACTATCTTAAAACAAGTTCAAAAGTCTAGAGAAGAAGAATTATTGTGCTTGATTATAAATCTACGTCCACATTCAATTGATCATCGTCCATATATATCATATCATTATCATCATTCATCGTCTTTCATCGTCATCTATCATTAATTATCAATTATTATCATTCATCATCTACGTCCACATACAATTCATGACAATGCAAGTAAACAAGAAACATACATATAATTCATGATAATCACCATCTAATGCAGTTAAAATTAAAGATTGTATATAAATCCATATAATTAAATTCAAATACCATAGTACATACTCAATAGTAGAAGTTTTTCAAATTCAATATTTAAAGTTTCCTCAATAATAAAAGTTTCTAGTTTTCAAAACCCTCTTTTTCTTTATCCAATTCTACTCCTCTGCTCTCTTCCCCAACGGCTTCTTCCACTGTGGTTGTACCTCTTTTCCCAACACCATAAATAACACCTAAACTTATAAGATCTTCTTGATTTGTCACATCTCCATGTGACAACAAATTTGGATAAGCTACAGCGTATAAACTATCCCATTGCCAATAATTTTCATAACGACTAATAATCTCATTGATAAGAACCTTAGCCCTTCTCTCCCATTCTATAAGCTGATTCATATGAGGAAGAATGAACTCACTGACATGGGATTGACAATCATAACCAATTAAGTTCTCCAAAGGAAAAGGTGGCAACTGTTAACTTGTTAGTGTTGAAATGAATATCATTTTAATTCAGATTTCATTTCACCTTGCTCCCCTAGCCTAACTACCTCAAATTGTCTCAGCCAGTTTTTTCTGGCCTCTATCTTCTTCCTGTTTAAGGCCAGCTCAATTGCATCTCCATCTTTCTCATCAACCCACACAATATTTTTTATGCTTGTCCAGATATATGAAATACTCCTTGCCCTCTTTAGAAGTACTTGTGCCCAA
The DNA here is from genome assembly GCA_019776745.2 of Taxus chinensis. Lineage (NCBI taxonomy): Eukaryota > Viridiplantae > Streptophyta > Pinopsida > Cupressales > Taxaceae > Taxus > Taxus chinensis. Next base: position 308,667,096 of record CM034149.1, on the reverse strand, counting down.
ACCCTGTATGGTCCAAGAAACAAGTGATACCTAATCAGCAAGTGAACAAAACCAGAACTTAAAAACATATAAAGAGAAAACAAACTAGCATTACTTTGTAGTAATTTATGGTCCAGCCAGTTATCGATCCACTCAATGATTCTCAGGAATGGTGTAAAAAGATAACACATTTCCATTTTTGTGAGTTTCCTACATCAACATGTGCCAAAATTAGATATGGAGATACATAACCTCTGGAGGCTTAAAAACAAATATAAAGAGTCTCAATACACTCAACCAAATACAGGGAGAACATTTACCCTGACAATAGGAGTGATAAATTCCACAATAAACGAAGGAATTTTAAGCAGTGATGGCCAGTTATGGTGTATGAAATTGATCCGCAATCCTTTGATGTGGGAACCATCATGGTCCTTTAAGAGACAAAGGACAAGTCAAAAAGGATCTCACTAGAAAGGATGTGTCAGAATTAAGCAGAAACTAAATAGTGCTAGATAAAGATCATGTACCTGGTCTATCATTATCATCAGATGGCCATATCTTAAAGATTTAATGCTGTCATATATTTTATCTTCTTGTAGACCAAGGATTTTTTTAATATTTACTATCTCTTTATTCTCCATTTGTTGGTGAGTGGTACCTTCCCTGACATTGAGCAGCTTACCTCTGAGAGGAAACACGCCATAATAATCTTGACCAACAACAGATAATCCTGCCACCTGATAGCATAAAGATAACTAAAATAACAAAAAATTAAATTGGAAAGTGATGTCGAAACATGTCACAATACTACCAAATTCAGTATTCACATTTCCCTGATTCAAGGCACAAACACTTACAACAAGAGCCTTGGCTGAGTCACCTGTCATCATCAATCTGGCACTATGATAATTCTTCACCAAGAACTCCTCGTGCTATGATTATTTACTAATGCACAGCCTTTAGTTTGGTGGATGTAATCTGGAAACAAAACAACAACATAACACAAAAATACCATCGACTAAGATAAGACGGAATCATGACAAATCTAAAATATCAAAGTAAATTATAATATTAACATGAAATTGTTACAATCTCACCCATGAGGTACTTCAACAAGACTATGGGAGAAACTTTTACAATTACACCTCTCGATGGCTTCTTCAACACACCTTTAACTGATGGCTTCCTTTGCACACTTCCTACAATATTTCTGAATACTTCTTTCTATGCTAAATGAGGGGGGTGGCCTCTCTATTTATAAAACTTCCAGGCTTATCCATCCTATCTCTAAGATAGGATAATAAATCCACTCTAACGAATCATATTCCATACCTTAACTCTTATCTGTACATGTAAGCTTATCTCTTAAGATAAGATAAACCTTATCATTTTACATGGGTTCCACATTTTTAGACTTTTTACAAATAAAATACACAAAATATTTATGACCTCACTCATTGTCTTTATTACCAATATAATATTTCTAATTCCTAATCATGTAGACCCTACTTCTCTAATTACCCAAACTTTGACATTTTAACATTACCGGACCACTTACGACAAATATTTACTTTTTACAACATTCCTATTGTAATTTGACTGTTACCGTACTCCACATTATTGGCGACACCGTACTGACGGCACCGTTATCTTCTATCAGACGCTACTACTAATTATACTTAACAACATCCTATTCCTAATACATACATTAATGAAATAGAAATTATGGAGGAAAATTTTAGTGTTGACATCTTCCCCTTTCCTAGCTTCTACTCCGTCCTCGGAGTAGACTATTCTGCTGCTTGGAAAATCTTCAACTTGTCGTGGTTGACCCATTTCGTAATGGGAGTGCCATCCAATTCCTCCAGTCGGTACGTACCATTTTCATGCACAGCTGCTATTTTGTAGGGCCCCATCCATTTTGGAAGAAATTTTCTCTGTCTTCCTTTTTTGTATCTGGAATCATATACTAGGACCAAGTCATTCACATGAAATGGAGACCATCGGATATTTTGATCAAAGTATTCCTTCTGCTTCATTTTCTTCTTATGGCTTATATCCTTTGCTATTTCCCTCATTTCCTCTAGCAAATGAAGATGTAACAACCTTTCTCTTACTGAATCACTTTCATTCATCCTTTCATTTTTTATAACTCTCACAGTGGGAATATCAAACTCAATAGGAAGAACTGGATCAATGCCATAGGCCAACTGAAATGGGGAGTATCCTGTTGCTGACTTTGATGTTTCCCTATATACCCACAATGCTGCATGAATCCTCTTATCCCATTTATGTACCTGCAAGGCTGCATCTTTTGCTAGAATTTGACACAACACAAAATTGGTTCGTTCCACCTATCCATTTGTACTTGGCTTGTATGTTGTTGCCTTCCTGTGCTTAATAGAAAATTTATTGACTAGGGCTTCTACTACCTCATTAATGAAGTGGCTTCCTTGATCTGTTACAATTTCTAATGGACAACCAAATCTGGTGACAATGCGTTCATATATGAACCTTGCCACTTCATCCATAGAAGCTGTTTTCAATGGCCTAGCTTCAACCCACTTGGTTAAATAATCTGTGGCAACTACAATATACTTATTTTGGCGTGATGTAGTTGGAAGTGGACCTACAATGTCTATTCCCCACTTTTCAAAGGGACCAAGGGGAAGAATAGGACATAATGGAGCTGATGAAGTCTTACGGTTACCATGTGTTTGACACATATCACATGTCTTACAATAATTATAACAATCTTTAAAAAGAGTGGGCCAGTGATAACCTGCATCCAAGATCCTTCCTGCTGTAAGTTGTCCAGAAAAGTGCCCTCCACATGTACCATTGTGGAATTCTTCTAGCAGTTCCTTCCCTTGATCACGTCCAACTGCCCTCTTGTACTGTCCATCAGGTCCTATTCAAAATAATACTCCATGCAGAATAGAATATGGACGACTAGTTTGAGTAATCTTTCTCTTATTCTTTGCATTGGCACCATCAGGAAACTTGAATTCATTCAGATAACTCCAAATATCTATGTATTAACTAGGGATTGTGTTAAGGGAGAACAATGCTGCATCGGAAAAATCATCATCATCACAAGATGATCCTAAACCATCATAGGCTCGAGAGAGTGCATCTGCATTGACATGCTTCTTTCTTGGCCTATCTATAATATCAAATTCAAATTCTTGTAGCAAAAATTATCCATCTTGCTATCCTCCCTGATGGGTTAGGCTTATTGACAATATATTTCAGAGCCTGATGATCTGTTACAACTATAAATTTCTGCCCTAGCAAGTAATTTCTAAACTTCTTTACAGCAAAAATGATAGCCAGAGCCTCTTTTTCAGTTACAGTATAGTTTACCTCAGCACTGCTCATTTGTCTGCTCCCAAAGTAAATTGGATGTTCATTCCCATTTTCATCCTTTTGGCTCAAAGTACTTCCTAGTGCTGCATCTGAGGCATCAGTGTACACAATGAATGGCTTGCTCCAATATGGATTCTTCAAAATAGGTGAAGATGCCAGGGCTTCCTTTAGTTGTCCAAAAGCTTCATGCGCCTTATTTCCTAGTTCATAAGTAACATCCTTCTTCAAGAACTGGGTTAGTGGCTGTGTAATCTTTGAGAAATTCTTGATGAACCTTCTATAGTAACCCACATGGCCTAAAAATGATCTCAACTTACTTCTATTCATAGGAAATGGTAAATCTTTGATTTTTGAAACTTTATCAGGATCAGTACCAATACCATCTCTAGATACAACATGCCCTAACAAAATGCCTTTAGAACATCCAAAGACACACTTTGTAGGGTTTAGTGAGGCTTGTGCTTCATCTAACCTTTGAAATGTTGTCTCCATCTGGTGCAGGTGGTCCAACTTGCTCCCATAGATGCAAAAATCATCCAGAAATACTCTGATGAAGGTCCCAATGTAGGGTTCGAACAACCTATTCATCAAATGCTGGAATGTTGCTGGAGCATTACACAACCCAAAAGGCATAACTCTATAAGAAAACGTTCCCCAAGGAGTGGTGAACGTGGTCTTCAGCTGATCTTTCTCTGCTATACGAACTTGGTTGTAGCCGCTATATCCATCAGCAAAACTATAGCACTCCTGGCCAGCTACTTCGTCCAAGATCTGATCTGAAAATGGAAGAGGGTAATGATCCTTCTTTGTTGCCTTATTGAGCTTCCTGTAATCAACAAAAATGCGTAGCTTCTCATTATTTTTTATTGAAATCACAATGGGAGAAACCCATTCTGAATTCTCCACAGCAAATATGAATCCTGCATCAAACAACTTACCTATTTCTTCTTTTACAGTCTTGGAAAAATTAGGATTCATTCTATATGGCATTTGCTTTATGGGCTTAGCACCATCTACCAGCTCAATACAATGTTCTACCCAGCTTACTTGATGGAGTTCCTTGTAATCAAAAGTGAATAGGTGTATGTACCTTCGAAAGAGCTGGAGGTAGGATTCCTTCTCACTCTCCATCACAGCATCACCAATCTTTATTTGTTGGAGACGATCATCAACTTCTTCTTCAAATAATTTTATGGGGTCCTGGGTTGGTGTGACTGGAAGAATATCCATGACTGAAACATCAACCTCACTTTCTTCATCTTCAGTGTCCACTTCACTAGTACTAGAGTAATCAGAGGATGTCCAATCATCAGTTTCATCACTTGAATCCACAAGTTCTGCTTTATGATGTCGAGGGATCACGTTTATCTTCACCCTCTCTCTACCACGTCCAAGTGTCATGAAACCTTCATTCCAGTAGTTTCTTGCATGAACTCTTCTTAGCCATGGTCTTCCCAGTAGCATTGGGTACGCAATAGTACCATTTTTCATCACCTGAAATTCTACCACACATACAACACCCATAACATATATTGCCACATTTGAAACTACACCTTCTGGTTTAGTTTTTCCCTTATTTAATGACTTTAACATAAGTGTTGAAGGGCGATCAATTTTTAAACCCAACATATTCATTACAAACTCGGTCATTACATTAACTGCAGCACCTCCATCAACTAAGACATCATGAATTGAAATACCATTACATAATACCTCAGCTTGTGGAGCATAGGGATCTGCCTCTGCCTCCAAAACAGGGACCTCAACCTCCTTCCTTCTTCGAGAATTGAGTCCACCTCGCAACTCCCGCCTCTTCTCAGAAGACATAGCCAAGAGTTGACCATATGTAATATTTGCAGGACTTTTGGACAGATCTTCCAAGATGGAGTATGGTCCTTGCCCCTGTGAAATCAGAAAGTCCTGCACACCCAACTTTCTTCTCCTATGTTTCTTACTAGTTTCTCCTTTCATCTTCTTAGGATCAGTTCCATCTTGATTATCTTTTTTTTCTTTCTTTTTGTTACAAACACATCTACTTCATTATTTCTACTCTTATCTACTACATCAAGAGAATTCACAGGTGCTTTTCCTTTATCATTATCTCCTTTACCAGATGTAGAAGCTCTATCTGGAAAATTATACTTATAATGACCCTTTTTATAACAACCATAACAAACAACTTCAGAAATATTTCTTTTTGGACCTCTATCTCCTCCCTGAGAACTAAATTCTTTTCCTTGAAGAAGATTAATAGTTAACTGGCCCATATTCCTAAGTAGATCTTCATACTCAGTAGATGTACTAGGAGAAATATTTGTGCTCACCAGGGGTGGTTGTGGATTCTGGACCAAAGGTGCTGGTGTAGGCTCTACTTTAACAACAATTTCTTTGGGCTCCTCTTCCATGCTTTCTTCTTGCCTTCTTGCAATCTCCTTTGCTTGTTCAATGGTAGTTGGGCGGTCATACTTCACTCATTGTCTGATCTCTGGCTTCATCCCAAGAATGAAGTGCTTACAGAGGATATTATCCACGCCATTCATCAACCAATCCGCTAATCCTTCCTTCCGGATCTAGGCATCGAGCTTCCTCCTTAGCTCTAGAACACAAGCATGATAATCCCTTATATTCTCCTTCTCTCCTTGGGATAGCTTTGTGATCTCGATCATGAGGTCTACATATCTATGTTGTTCACCAAATTCTTCAAGAAAAATTTCAGTTAATAAATCCCATGAGTTTTTCACATTATCACCTAATGTTTCAAACTACCTTGTAGACACCAAATTTGTGTTTTACGACCCCCTGTGTCTCGCATCTCATTTCGCAACCTAACCTCATCACCTAAACCTTACACAATTATTTATTAATTACCTTATAATTAATAAATCCACATCGCCATACCTGCCACCTCATGTCACCACCTCATCATGACCTAGTCTTAACCCTAAACTAACCTAATTAAGACCTATAACTTGGTCCAATTCCACACCTATGACTAATTACTCCTCATCCGCACCTAAAACCAACTTCATAATGACTTGACCAAGCCCGCTACCAATCCCTCGAAAGAAAAGGAGGGAAAGCTGGCTATTTTACCAAAAATAGCCCGCTTTGACCTGACCGATACCGGTTCCTACTCGACCGCCGTCGGTTGCATAACCGCCATCGGTTCCCCGTAAATGACCACTTCCAACCAAAAACAAAGGATCGGATTTTCATTTGATCGGGAGAAGGAGAAATCATCGAGAGAATCCAGACTTTGCTTGGCCGAGTAGAGACAAGTGAAGAAACAAGAAGAGTTTATAGAGAAGGACATCAAGCCCAAGACTGAAACTGAATAACCAGAGCCCAGTAACACTCATTCGAGCATCAGAAGAGGAGATAACTCATCTTGGATTGTCAGATCATCCAACTTGGGTCCTGTCTTCATCATCACAATCCTGAAACCTACATCTGCATCAAGGACTAGTGAGTAGTGTTTTATATATGTTTCTAAGCACCATTTTCTTGAGCTGTTGATTAATAGTAATCATAAGTTTATTCCTAGATCTACTACTAGCAACATACTGCACTTAACCTTCACCCATACATCCTGATATTTCCCAGAAGGCCATTTTACCACACTCTGAGTCTTCCCTATCCTCCCATCATTCCCCTAAGCCATCCCCCAATCTTAATAACCCCACAATCACCTTGCAACCAACCTCTATCCAGAAGCACTTAGATTGCTGACCCTACCGGTACCATTTATCCCCTACCAGCAGCGGTTCTCTAACCGCAGTCGGTTACCCAGTGACCGGTGTCGGTCACTGTGACTTATACCCCAAAACCCTTTTCTCGCCTATTTGCCACCTAACAACCTCAGATCTAGTCTAGTTTATCCCTATAACTCAACCTGAACGTATCAACGACCAGTAACCGAACAAACAACATGACGCTTTATTATTGATAGTTTAGTTTCTATTGCTTTGTAACGAGATACCTAAATCGTGATTTTACAATAGCTTTCTATATTATCATTTGTGTTAAATCGTATTAAAAGGGGAAATGACCACCTTCGAAAGGAAGTTTTAATATTTCCTGGGCCTAAGGCAGATCCCTCATTTGTTTTCTAATTAAAATCTGGTGGTATTGTATTCCTACTTGCAGGTAGTCCTTCCAAGACAAAAAGGAGTTCTTCGCAGTCGACTTGATCTCTCTCTACGGTACGTGCACACCATCTCAACATCTAACAGGTATTCCTCCTAGCCCTAACCCTTATCTATTTCTCAAAGGAATGATAGGATAGAAGCAAGTCTATTCTGCAAAGCCGAAACATTCCGTGCGAAACATTTTGGCACGCCTGGTGGGACCCATTTCAGTTTTCTGTTTCTCTTGCTTGTTTTCATTTTAGGAAGCATACTTGTTGTTGTTGTTTTTGTTATATTTAGTGAATAATTTGTCTTGCTTTCCTAGTTTCGCATTAGTGAAAGTCATCTTATTTGCTTCATCGAATATCATTTTCGATTTGGTTTTAAAACACGTGCATTACATTCTTGCTTGCTATTTTCAATTCTAGTGAACATAGACTAAGTAACAGGTCATACACGTGGGGGTGATTTCCACGGTATTGACAGGAAATTAATCTTACTTTCACTGCACAACACATACCGAATCACTTCATAATTAACACAACAGCTCAAAACATACCCCCTTTTCCGCGGTATTCCTCCGTCCAATTGAGGTAACCTTATAAGCCAAAACAAACTTGACATTTCCCCTAAGTCTTTTGTTTAGGATTGACATCGTTCCACGTCTAAAGGCATAAGCCCACAATAATTAAAATTAACCCTAGGGTTAGTCTCTAGATTTGCGTGTGCATCTTGTTTATTTTCAGTTCTGTTTTCTCTGTTATACACTGTCTTCTGTGATTACCTTAGAACAATTTGATAAATGTACTGAGCGTTGTTAACAATTAAATCAGCGGCTTCTTATATTTTCTTATACCAGTCTTCTTACACTGACATCGGTTACCTGACCGACGTCGGCTATAGTCTAACCGACATTGGTTAGCAAACCGATATCGGTTACTATCTTTTATAGTTCCTGACAAACCAGCAACCTACCAATTTCACCATTCTGAGTCTGTTTCTGTTCCTGATAGATTGAAAGCCTATTGTGTACACCTGTCCATGGTTGTTATCACTCGAAAGCAAGCCGCCGCCATGGTTTCACATGCTTGCTCTGTCCCTTTGCCTGAATCACCCCCTTCACATTCTGTGGGGAATCCTACGGACACCAGCGAGGTTCCTAAAATTCTTGTGGGAGATAAAGAATTTTCCAAATTTCTAGATGCTAATCCTAGCGCTGTACAGTACTATTTGTCTCATGCCCTTGACCGTACACCCAATGGTCAACTCCTTGTTGGCATGCCTATCAGTATAGCTACTCATTTAGCCCCTTCTCCACCTGATAACTCCGCTTTTCCTTCTGCATCCTTAGTCCCGTTGCCTACCTCAGCAGCTTCAAGGGTCCATACGGCACATATTGGCTTTCCTTTGGTTAATCTTGGGCCCAACATGTCATTACCGCCGACTGCTCCTACCTTGTCTCTCTTGCAAACTCTTCCTGTTTCTTCACTTGTCTCTACTTGGCCAAGCAAAATCTGGATTCTCTCGATGATTTCTCCTTCTCCCGATCAAATGAAAATCCGATCCTTTGTTTTTGGTTGGAAGTGGTTATTTACGGGGAACCGATGGCGGTTACGCAACCGACGACGGTCGAGTAGGAACCAGTATCGGTCAGGTCAAAGTGGGCTATTTTTGGTAAAATAGCCAACTTTCCCTCCTTTTCTTCCGAGGGATCGGTAGCGGGCATGGTCAAGTCATTATGAAGTTGGTTTTAGGTGCGGATGAGGAGTAATTAGTCATAGGTGTGGAATTGGACCAAGTTATAGGTCTTAATTAGGTTATTTTAGGGTTAATACTAGGTCATGATGAGGTGGTGACATGAGGTGGCAGGTATGGCGATGTGGATTTATTAATTATAAGGTAATTAATAAATAATTGTGTAAGGTTTAGGTGATGAGGTTAGGTTGCGAAATGAGATGCGAGGCACAGGGGGTCGTAAGACACAAATTTGGTGTCTACACACCTAAGTGTGGAACCATCCAAAAAGGTAGGAAAAAATTCAGTCCATTGTTCCCTTCTTATAAGGCCATTACAAATACAAGATCGCTTAAACTCTTGAATGAAAGAAGAAGCATCTTCATTAGATTGAGCTGAAAAAACAGGAATCTTTCCCATTTTCAAAAGTAACCACCGTGAAATACCAACCCACAAGTACAATCAACAAGACTTATGTGCACAAATAATTGGAATTACTATAGAAATGACCACGGTAAACTATGGTAAAACTTGACTTACTATGGTAAAAACTGATTTTACTGTGGTAAACACTATTCACAGTAAAAAGTGAAGTTACTGCTGTAGATACTATTCACGGTAAAAAGTGACTTTACTATGATAAATACTATTCACAACAAAAATGACTTTATCACGGTAACTACTATTCACTGTAAAAATAACTTTACCATGGTAACTACTATGCACAGTAAAAACAAGGTTACCCTCCAATTGATTTTTGACTAAGTGGAAATATCTCTCTAGAAAATCCACCAACGAGGAATGGTCCTGGCAACGGAACCAAAATGTCATCACCAATCCAGCACTATGATAATTCTTCACCGGGAACTCCTCGTGCTATGATTATTTACTAACGCACAGCCTTTAGTTTGGTGGATGTAATCTGGAAACAAAACAACAACATAACACAAAAATACCATCAACTATGATAAGACGGAATGATGACAAATCTGAAATATCAAAGTAAATTATAATATTAACATGAAATTGTTACAATCTCACCCATGAGGTACTTCAACAAAACTATGGGAGAAACTTTTACAATTACACCTCTCGATGGCTTCTTCAAAACACCTTTAACTGATGGCTTCCTTTGCACACTTCCTACAATATTTCTCACTACTTCTTTCTATGCTAAATGAAGGGGGTGGCCTCTCTATTTATAGAACTTCCAGGCTTATCCATCCTATCTCTAAGATAGGATAAGAAATCCACTCTGACGAATCATATTCCATACCTTAACTCTTATCTGTACATGTAAGCTTATCTCTTAAGATAAGATAAACCTTATCATTTTACATGGGTTCCACATTTTTAGACTTTTTACAAATAAAATACACAAAATATTTATGACCTCACTCATTGTCTTTATTACCAATATAATATTTCTAATTCCTAATCATGTAGACCCTACTTCTCTAATTACCCAAACTTTGACATTTTAACATTACCGGACCACTTACGACAAATATTTACTTTTTACAACATTCCTATTGTACTTTGACTATTACCTTACTCCACATTATTGGTGACACCGTACTGACAGCGCCGTTATCTTCTATCAGACGCTACTACTAGTTATACTTAACAACATCCTATTCCTGATACATACATTAATGATATAGAAATTATGGAGGAAAATTTTAGTGTCGACACACCCTCCGTTAATATTAAAGTAGATTGATCAGAATTCTTCCCCCCTGCTTGATTTGCATCATCAAGTTTGGGAACATCAATTAATTTCCCCTTCTTGGTTCCATCAGTTTTCTTAAGATGTTTTTTTTGTTTAAACTCTGCCCACACCAGTATACTTTCAAGTACACACTTTTCCGCTGCACTCATTAGGTCAAACAAAGTTACAAAGCTCATCTTAGACCCTAGCATTGCAAAAATTACATGTACTCAGAAATGCTACATCTTAGACACCACGCCTGGATTTATTGACATGGGCTGCAAATGCGAAACAGTGAAAATTACTATAAATTTATAACAGCAAATTGTATCAGAATAAAAAACAGAATAAAAAATATGAATTAAAATGAATTATACTTACAATCAACATGGAAACCGAACTTTGATTCGAGAAATTTCTTGTCTTCTTCCACGAGTGTTGCCTTGGTTGTAACAATTGGTAAATTTTTGAACTTAAGGCCCGTAAACCGATGGATGTCATTTGCTTCGATACTGAATTGGAACATTCGGCCATCGTTCAGAGTCACATAGAAAATGCCATCATCTGAATTGTAGGATGACATAAGGTAATTCAAAATATCCAGATCTGTTTCGAAATGGGGCATATTAACGAGCCCTATAAATTCACACGCATCCATAAAATCTTTATATTCTCAAGACATCTTTAAAACAGTACGGATGTGAGGGCATAAGGGATTCTTGTAGTTGATCTTGGAAATCGATTGAATTGGATTCTCAAGAGCGGGAAGGTGAAAACGAGAAAATGACCGGTTGAAGATTATTTATAGGCTAAATTAGGTGTCAATGGCTTCAATTGACACACGTCAAAGGTCTTAGCTGATGCATGACAATAGTCCTAGCTGTTGCGCGTCAATAGGATCCAGTGATGCGCGTCAATAATAGCTAGTGACGTGTGTCAATAGGAGCCAGTGACATGCTTCAATAGGATCTAGTGATGCACGTCAATAGGAGACAGTGACGTGCATCAATAGTAGCCAGTGACGCATGTCAGTAGGAGCCCGTAACACGCGTCAATAAGGGACAGTGACGCGCGTCAATAGGAGACAATGACGCGCGTCAGTAGGAGCAAGTGATGTGCGTCAATAGGAACCAATGACGCACACCAATAGAAGCCAGTGATGCACGTTAGTCAAGACCATTGACGTTCCATTGACGCGTGTCAGGAGTGATTATTGCCGTCTTGTCATCGCACGTCACATTCTACAGAAGAAAACATCGATTTTGATGAAGCTATTGACAAGAAAAAAGAAAGTGTCACATTTTGAAGATGTCATCATTGAAAATTTGAATTGAAATATTTGGGATGATTATTAATGTACAATTTATTCTCCAAAATCATAGTTAACAACCATAAAACAAACACCCACAAGCATGTATACATGATTAATTAATGAAAGATTAAAGTAAATACATAACACAAATTTACCGAGAGTATCATGAGTACCACAATTTTATTAAGATGTTATGGCTTGAATTCTTTATAGTAATAAAAACTCTCTTCCACAAGATTGATCACTAACACTAGCTCTCCATACTTTTATAAAAACAAGTAAAGGCTATTATTAGGCTTGGAGAGAGATAATCAAGTCAATAAATTGGTTCATACTCTTCCCTATTAATATATGTGGATAAATGTACACTAATGGGTGAATTATCCAAATACTAAAATACAACTAATATTACAAGTGCACCTTAATTATATACAATAGTGTATGATTATTTAAATACACTGACATCCCCCCTTAATTTTTACTTTAATAAAGGGAATGAACGAGGAACACTGAACTATCCCACCTTAATGAAAATTGCCTTCACTCCCAAAAGTTTCCTAAGATGAAAAAATTGATCCTCAAGCAAGGGATTTATGAAGTTTTCTAAAACCAAATTGAGTCTTGTGATAGATTAACTACCAAAGATGATGCATTTTTATATCAATGTTTTTTAATGTGTTGGTGCTCCATCATATTGTAATAGATGTGGATGACCCTCTAATTATTTTTCACATTTCCAATAAACTAGCCCCTTATACTTACACTAGTCATCTTTTCAAATTCACACATTACCTTAGTCAACTTATATTTGATTGATCAAGAATTAATTTTCATAAGTCATCATATATCTTCTTACCCTTATCACATATCTCTATCCCTTAATTAAATACAAGCCAAACAATGTTACCAAGTTTTGAGGATAAAATTAGGGCTCCATCTTCATTTACACTTTTCTAACCTCTACTCTTCCATGACACTTGGAGAACTACAAGTAGTTTAATCCTGTTTTGGTGTATTTGGTCCATAATTTCTAACACTCATAGGTATCAAAGGGGGAATGATGAGGTAAATCTAATGTATATAATTAGAAACACTTTTTTAGGCTAATAGGTCTAAAATACAAAGAGATGATATTTATAGTTGAAGAGTCGTTGAAAATATTCATACACATATCCTAGATCAATAAACACGTGTGAAGTATGTGTTAGATATAGATTAGATATCTAAGTTTCAAAGGACACATTCAGTAGCCCTATGACACATTCATCAAGAAAACTTGTTCTAAAATAGATGAACATTTCCTCTGATTTAAGGATCCCAAATCTCAAAGGAAAATTTATGACACTCTGCACAACATCCTTATCCAGTTTCAAATCAATGTTATACCCCTACATCTGGTAGAACGGTGAATTATTTTTAACCCTAATCCTAATTTAAGCTATATACTTTCTAGAATTAGTGTTGATAGAATATTATATCCTTACACAATTTAGGACTTTTGTTTCTATATTTGATGTTTTCAATAATCTTATATACACATATTGCAATATCATAATTGAATTACCTCTTAATGTTGACATTACAAAAAGATAGGAACGTTGAAATTACTATTCATTTTTTTCAGCTCTGGTTATCATTAAAGATGTTACAGGTCTATGTATTTACATTTAGTTAAATACAATCTTTTTATTTTTTGAAAACGTGGGTTGACATCCGTCTGAGGAAGCTGTTACTTCTCGGGACTGACAATGTCAGGAAACTCACCCATCTATCTACTAATCCACTTTTTGTGTTGAATTTTTTTAAGAAAAAGATCTAGCACATCAGCGGTGAGGATTTCAATTTTAAATAGGTATCTTCTTCAACATAATCTTATTGTTTGTTACTTTACATTTTTTCAGCTCTTGTTATCATTAAAGATGTTAAAGGTCTAATTCTATATATTTTCATTTATTTAAAGATATTGTTGGTCTATATCGTTAAAGATGTTGCTGGCACTTCTCAGGACTGACAATGTCAGGCAACTCACCCCTCTATCTACAATGTCATGTAAAACAAACCCTATCATATACGCAAGATTTCACAGCAATCTAATATGGTTACCCTCGATGATTTCATAGCACGTTACCCTTGATGATTTCACAGCAATCTAATACGCAAGAGGTAAGCTAAACCCTATCGTATTTGCAATTATGTTTAATTTCTTACCAGTGATGATTCTTTCTTGATTTCTTAGAATTATATTTAATTTATTTTTTATATGTGAAAAATCCTTTGATGTATTTTTTTAACTGTGGGATAAACAATACATTATACAATTTTAAATATAAGTCCACATAAAATTCCTCATCATCCATATATATCATATCATAACCATATTATTATCATATCCTGACTCCTGACACTACAATTATTTTTAACACAATTATTTATCTAATTTTAATTTATTAAAAAAATTCAGTTTTTTAAAAATAATTTATAATCATATCATTACAATTCTATTCCATTTATTTATAATCATATCATGTCATCTATATCCATTATAACATTCCACTTATTTATCATCTATATCCATTCTAGAGAAGAAGAATTACAAATGTCTAGAGAAGAAGAATTATTGTGCTTGATGATAAATCTACGTCCACATTAAATTGATCATCATCCATATATATATATATCATATCATATCATATTGATCATCGTCTTTCACCATCTAATGCAATTAAAATTAAATATTGTATATAAATCCATATAATTAAATTCAAATACCATAGTACATACTCAATAGTAGAAGTTTTCAAATTCAATATTTAAAGTTTCCTCAATAATAAAAGTTTCTAGTTTTCAAAACCCTCTTTTTCTTTATCTAATTCTACTCCTCTGCTCTCTTCCCCAATGGCTTCTTCCATTGTGGTTGTACCTCTTTCCGCAACACCAAAAATAACCCCTGAACTTATAAGATCTTCTGCAGCACTGTCCCGATTTTTTAAAATTCTTTCTTCTTGATTTGTCGCATCTCCATGCGACAGAAAATTTGGATCAGCTACTGCTTTAGCTTTGAATAATATGTCAGGGTCGAAACCATGCTCTTTAATTATCCGCTTTAGTGTATTGTTTTGTTTGTTAACCAAAGCAATATTTTACTTCAAATTTTTTGCTGCAGATAAGCTGTTCTTTGTTGTTTCCAAGTGAACTTGCAAAACCTTCGCCTGACTCTTCAAATTTTCATATTTCAACTACACAAAAAGAGTAATGTCAATTCAAAATATTACTAAAAAATAAAAATTTCAAATTAACAAGAATTTTTTTGAATGTAATAGTACTTACAACCGCTCTATCTCTTTCGGCATTTGCGATTGCTACCAAATCCTTGTCCTTGGACCATTTATTAAAATATGCCTGGGCCTTAGCACTAATATTTTCCAATTTGTTTAATGCCTTATCTAAAATGTTGTCTTTATAGTTGTTGTTATACGTGACAGTCCCACTTCTTACTTGGGTAAGTAAGGAATCCATCTTCGTAGGTTG
The DNA here is from genome assembly GCA_019776745.2 of Taxus chinensis. Classification (NCBI taxonomy): domain Eukaryota; kingdom Viridiplantae; phylum Streptophyta; class Pinopsida; order Cupressales; family Taxaceae; genus Taxus; species Taxus chinensis. The sequence continues at coordinate 308,651,333 of CM034149.1, read as the reverse complement.
ATTCTGGACTGCAGCGTATAAACTATCCCATTGCCAATAATTTTCATAACAACTAATAATCTCATTGATAAGAACTTTAGCCCTTCTCTCCCATTCTATAAGCTGTTTGATATGAGGAAGAATAAACTCACTGACATGGGATTGAAAATCATAACCAATTAAGTTCTCCAAAGGAAAAGGTGGCAACTGTTCACTATCTGAATCTGATGAAGACGATCTTGCTGGAGAAGTATGGGGGCTTTCACCAAGATCAAATGCTACGTTTTTCTGCCTTTGGGTGGGCTGATCCTGTTTTTGAAAAAATTAATCAAGATTTAGATAAATAAATTCAAATCGAAATGTAATTCAAAATTGTAAAGCATATTTAAATTGAAATTTGAAGTATACCTGCTGGCCTTGAATCATCTCCCAGGCATTGAAAAAACTAGTTGGGTCATTGCTATCAATGCCCAAATAATCTTCAGCTAAATTTATATTGTTCAAAATAGATATGCCCATTGCACTGGGCAAGCCACCAAGTGAGAGAGTTGGAATTCGAAAGGAAGAGGCAATGTTTAGTGTTCCACTAGGGGCCGGAGCAAAAGGCATGCATTTACCAATGTTCTTTTTCACTGTTCCTCTGGTTGGCATTTTAAAAATTATTAGTTGAGTGGGTGTCAGTGCCGGGGTTTGATCAAGACTGACATGTGCTAAAAAGTACAAGAAAAAAATGAAAAAATAGGAAAACAATTCATAAAGTCAAAAATTTCGAAATTAAATGTACTATCGAAGAGTTGTACCTTATTGTCAAGGGGTTGTTTTTCTCGGTGCTATGGGTGGCCTTGTAGGAGTTGTACTCGGTGTTTGTTCAGAAGATATGAATGCATGCGACTGTATGGAGTGAGTTGGGGAAGAAGGTTGAGTTTGTGAAATAGGTGTATGTTCCAAAGTCCCTACAATTCATCAATAGTAAATGTTGTCAATTCATTTGGTTAAAATTTAAATTGAAAAATAAATATGCAACTTTGGAATTTGTAAATAATAAATGAGAAGGTATTACTTCTCTGGCGTTTAACGAGTTCAAACTGTTGAGGGTTTGGATAGGAGTGAGCTTCCATTTCAGATTGGGAGTCCCCCGAAGCCTCAACGTGTTGTTGGCCTCTTCCTTTCGATAACACCTTTTTTCATGGAAGGGCTTCAAGATATCTTCTCTGTAAAAAATTAACATTTAAGTGTTAATAACTGTGCAGTGCAATGTCAAAAATTGAAATACAAACTAAATACTTTATACTTGTTGTTCTTCAAATGGAATTGACAACTTCAGCAACTCCTCATCATTGCAAGTAGGAATTTCTTTATCTCTTAAATTTAAAAGTGCCTCATAATAAAGGCCAAGGAGATAGTTTGTTGAATAAATGAGAGGTTTTTCAGAAAGTTTTGAATTTGTTAGTTCAGTTCTTATTTTTTTGGATAGATATGTGCACCAATCGAATTTTTGTTTTGAGATAGTGGCAACAATGTATGCAATGGCCCAATTTGGTATATCAGTTTGGCGACCCTGCAAAACAATTCTGGATTGAAAAAATGAAATAAGTGCAGCAAGAAAGTGGTGTGCAATTGATTGTGTATCCACACCATGCCTGGATTTATTGACATGGGCTGCAAATGTGAAAGAGTGAAAATTACTATAAATTTATAATAGCAAATTGTATCAGAATAAAAAACAGAATAAAAAATATGAATTAAAATGAATTATACTTACAATCAACATGGAAACTGAACTTTGATTCGAGTAATTTCTTGTCTTCTTCCACGAGTGTTTCCTTGGCTGTAACAATTGGTAAATTTTTGAACTTAAGGCCCGTAAACCGATGGATGTCATTTGCTTCGATACTGAATTGGAACATTTGGCCATCGTTCAGAGTCACATAAAAAATGCCGTCCTCTGAATTGTAGGATGACAGAAGGTAATTCAAAATATTTGGATCTATTTTGAAATAGGGCATATTAATGAGCCCTGTAAATTCACACGCATCCATCAAATCTTTATATTCTAAAGACATATTTAAAACAGTATGGATGTGAGGGCATAAGGGATTCCTGTAGTTGATCTTGGAAATCGATTGAATTGGATTCTCTTTATTTTTTTGCTGAACCTGCTGTTGGGAAGCATGTGAAGTCGACATTATAGTTGTACTTGCATCTTTGAAAATGATTGAGACCTATAAAAATTCAAGAACGGGAGGGTGAAAACAAGAAAATGACCGGTTGAAGGGTATTTATAGGCTAAATCGGGCGTCAATTGAAGCCATTGACATGCATCAATTGGAACCAGTGACGCGCATCAAGAGGCCCCAGTGACGCACGTCAAAAGGACCCAGTGATGCACGTCAAATGCGCCAGTGACATGCGTCAACACGAGCCAGTGACGCATGTCAATGGCTCTAATTGACACGTGTTAGCAAGAGCCAGCGAAGCGCTTCACTGGCTCCAATTGATGCGTGTCAATGGCTTCAATTTACGTGCATCAATTGGAGCCAGTGACACGCTTCAATAGGAGCGAGTGACGCACGTCGCTGGCTCCTGCTGACACGTGTCAATTGAAGCCATTGACATGCGTCAATTGGAGCCATTTACACGCATCAATTGGAGCCAGTGATGCACGTCAATTGGAGCCAGTGACGTGCATCAATTGGAGCCAGTGACGTGCATCAATTGGAGCCAGTGATGCGCGTCAATTGGAGCCAATGATGTGCGTCAGGAGTGATTATTGACATCTTGTTGTCGCACGTCAATGATGGAGCCATGAAAAAAATAGGCAAATTTTTTGTTTTGGAATACTGTCAAATTCGCCTTTAGCTGAAACTGGTTCCGGGGATATTCGCCAGGTATTTTCCACCTACAATTTTATAGAGGTGTCTTAAAATGAACCCTAACTTACCTGCAATAGTAGGCGGTGTGACAGAGTTTGCATTTTACTAGCACTATTGTATTTGGATATTTTAGGTGAAGACTAGTAAATGGATTCCATGGTGCAGGCTTCCATACACATTTACAACACACTACTTTGAGGCCTCTGTAAATAGGTTCTCAAATGTGTTGAAGATGAGATTTGATGCAGAAAAATTTGATTGTGACTACTATACACTCCATAAAACCTTTGTGTATCTAAGTAATTCTATTTACATTGAAACAATAATATCATATAATATCATCATTAACTCTATGAATTTAGCAATTGGAAAGGTGGGAATGGATAAGGTGTATATAAACCTTAATCCTAGACTAGTAAAAGGGAAATATATTAAAGATGAGTTCAAAGTCCTTGAGATTCCCAAGGCAAGACACATAGTTTTCAACATGTAAGAGAATGAACCCACTCCTCCTATAACAAAAGAGTAAGAACATAAGGACAATGAGGAGGAGATGGTGGATGTTGGCACACTTAATAATGGTGCTAAGAGAAATCCAACTATGGGTATCAAAATTTTGTGAGAGAATAATCCTCTCAAAAAGGAAGAAGAATAAGTGAAGATTGATCTTGCAATTGAGGATGATGAAGAAAGAAAAGGGTGAGGGCAACATGGTTGAGCAGGGTGGTAGGAGAGTGTTAAGGAAAAGAACTAAACCATAGAGAGGTTGTGTGGAGCCACTTAGGAGGTCATCCCAGACATCTCCTTTTAAGCTGAGCCCACAGAAGAAAACCAAGAAGAGGTACAATCTTATGAAAAATTAATAAAGTGAATAAGAAGAAACATTAAATGAATTTGTGTGCAACGCAGGTCCCTAATATAGTATTGATGTGTAATGAGAGGATGGTCATAGATAAGGAGTGCAACATGATACAAAGGTACCAAGTGAGCGAGAGAAGGAAGACACCACTGGAAGTGATGAAGAGAAGGTAAAATTTTCAGGAGAACCATTGAGTTAGATTTTGGACATGTCATCTAAGAAGGGAGGAGAAGTGATGAAGACACCTAACTTGGGATATGTCAATAATCCTTCCAAGATCATTTGTGCGAGGTTTCAGAGTACTCTCTGACATGATCAATTTTATAGATGGGAGATAATACACCCAAAGGGGGGTAACATGTGCACAAGGAAGATGTTGAGATGGATGAGAAAACACACATGGATGAACCAGAGTCTAACATTAGCGAGGATGCATGCATAAGGTGTAGAATGAAGAAATTTCTTCGCGTAACCCACATTACAGTGAAGCCATAGTGTTCAAAGATGAATAGGAAAGAAATTCCTTAACAAAAATGGAATTGGAAGTTACAATAATAAATTTGGATAAGGGTGCCACCCTTAGAACATTGTTGTAGGAAAAAAGAATAAAGAAGAGGAGATCCAACACCTAATAGAGGAGAGAGATAGATTAGAGTAGAAATAAAAAAATTTCCTTCAAATGGCAGAAGAGATAGGGGAAGAAATCTTGAAGAAAATCCCACAGTATGAAGAGCATATCACTGACACATTTCGCTCCACATCACATTATTTTTAGTTTTGGGTGAACTTACTATTTAAGGAGGAAACATGTGTAATGGTGTCAAGTGAGGAGAAGTAGGAGAGATATAAGAATACTACCATGTGCCAAATTGCAATATTTGATGCCTTGATGAAAAATTTGAAGGATAAGATGGAGAAGGTAGGTTTGGCGCTAGGTAACTATGAATATCCTTAACAAATCCTTAAGGAAAAAATAATCTAGGAGGAGAATCAGGTACATGCAACAAATAAAGATGAGGTGCTAGGAAGGGAGGAGAAGTTGGATACAGTTTCAAAGAATTTTGATGCACTTAAGGAAGATATAAAGCCTCATGAGGATAAAATAAAGGAGATAAGAGCCTTGGTGGAGTGAAGGATGAATTTTATGGAGGGAATGGTATCACTCCTAGATGGGGTGATGTGTGAGATGAAGCACAAGGTTCATCACATGAATTTAGAGGAAATGGAGAAAATAAATAGAACATTCCCAGATACAACGAAGAAGGGGCTTGGAGAGTGGGATGAATTAGAGGATGATATACATAATGAGTACCCTAAACTCCTACAACCAACTGAGGCGTAAGGTGCTTTGTTCATATTTCCATTATATTCATTATTTCATCTTTGTATGGACATTATATTTTATTCTATTCTTTGGAGTGATAATTTGATCAATCCCATTCTAAGGGCAATAATGTAATTAGTTTTGGGTATATTTGGGTTGGTATAATTGACTAAGTATTAGAAGATGCATGGAATATTGAGATGTGCAAGTGGAGTGCATAAAATCATGCAAGGATTAGTTAAAGTAGTGCACACCCATAAAGTCTAATCCCAAGACTTAGCCAAATTTTTATATACATGATAAAAATAGAAAAATTAAGTTGGAGTGTGGATCATGCCAAAGAGAAAATAGGAAGAATTGAGGACCAAGGAACATATATTTTTGGAGATAAAGTACATGTAAGTGAATATCAAAGGTCATGCAAGGATCAAGCTAATAATCAGATTAAAGTAGAGTTTATTTATAGATTTAATCTAATATTAGGATTGTTAGGAAGGCATACATGATTTATAGTTTATTTTGTATATGTGCATGGATATTTTGAGCACGCAACCTATTTTGAGAATGTATGGGTGGTGAAGGGAAAGTGCCCACTCCTATATATATTTTTTGTACTTCACTGTTTTGGATAACGTGTATTAGAAACCATGTATAAAACCATGTGATGTAATAAAATCATGTTGCTCTGGTATATTGGCATGCATGAATCTCTGGTAACTATTGTTATGTATTCAAATTCTGTTATGTAATATTTTGGTTATAAATAGATCATTTTGGATGGATTTTGGTGATTAATGTATCTGAGCATGGTGATCACATAGTGCAATTGATCTTAGTGTTTATCTGATCTGTTAGGTTTCCTTATACATGTGTTTCCTTATGATTTCTGTAATGATCTACATCTAAATGTATGCTTTGATAATGGTAATAATGAATATGCATGTTAACTACTCGAAAAGATACCACAAAGGAAGGACCTAGTAGCTTCATGTGCTTCGAGTGAGTGTTCAAATATATCTGAATGAAGTGCCACCACTCATAACATTTGAGTGGGTAAACAAGGAATAAAAAAAAGAGCATCTTTGTTGGTGTGTACTTTATTATTTCTACATATCTCTTGTTGTGATGACGATGAGGAGATCTAGACCATAAATATTGAAGCAACAAAGTGTTCTTGATATCTTGACTGGTTTGGAATAGTATATGTAAATTAGTTGATAGGTCTCAATTCATGTATTCCCTAGAATAGGGTGTTAGTTCCCTATTATTGGAAAATGTAATTCCCACAATTTATGTGATTTTCAAGAGCATATGCATGTTATGGACTTGTATGTTGCTTAATTAAAGGTGGTACTTTACCCCATCTTCTCACTAAGGGGGAATGTGAGGAATAATTCATGTTAATCTTCATTATGTGGTTTGTAATAATAAACTATATAGTTTATATTAGGGTCAATAATACAATGAGTTGTATTAAAAACTCAATAATTTATTTTTTGAAGCTATAAAGGTGGTCGTACCAAAATATCACCTCAACTAGACTTAAGTATCTATCCATAATATTATCTATCCCAACTACAGGGATTAGTCTCCTACAAAATGTAATGGTCAATGTTGGTTTATTGACCAAATAACATTAGAATAATATAAGATTTTATTGTGTTAATTTTTTGGTAAGATCCACCAAAAACTTTAAAATATGTATATCTTAAAAGGGAATATAGTCAAATCCCATATAAAACAGTCGTAAAAATAATTTTCTCTATCGTCAAGTCTTACCCACTAATACTTCCTTTCCCAAAATTCACTTCCTCCATCATGAGGCTACTTGTTATGTTCTTAGGGGAGGGTCCCTATTCAAAATCTCATTTGATGGACATATGTTACAATACTTATGGGTAGACGAGGAAAACTTATCCCTTTCACAAATACATGCTAGTGAATGCAATGGCCACTTTAGTGGGAAGGACATGTCTTAGAAACTACTATGAAAAGGATATAATTGGCCAATAAAATCAAAAGACTATCATGAATGTGTAAAATATTTTGATCAATGTAACCAGCATAATATTTTCAATCACACCCCATCTCATGCTTTATATCCTATTAGCTCTCCATGGACCTTTTAAAGTTGTGGTTATTACATCGTAAGTAAGCTTAACCATTGAGCTCAGAAAATTACTAAGTCCTAAAACAGAGGATGAGTGTACACATAAGGAATTATGGAGAAAAGCACATGAGTGAACATGCTCGAGGAGAGATAGGTTTGCACGTGGGAGCAGGAAATTGTTTAAGGGTTTAGCCACATTTTGGTTGAAGAAGGGTATCACATGCAAAACACATGAAGCTGTAGGTAGGTGTAATGATGACAAGGTTGTTACATGGATACTTAACGCTCAAGAAAATAATATTCTAGGGAATCATTATGGCTATGGGCTGTCAAGTGAAGGTTGTTATGGCTAGTTGGCATCTGCATGTCTTGCACACTTGAGTGTAATATAATATGATTACATTTGACATGCGTGCTTACTTCTAGAATGATGATTAGGAAAGCTCCTATCCTATTTAGGGATGCATTTGGGTCTAAGAAAGGAGTTCGAGTGTGTGTGCATATGCGTGGTGAAGAATATGTAATGGTTCTAGGGGGTAATGTAGGGTTTTTACAATAATCTTTTCTTGGGTTTCTTGAGCTAGCATCTGCATGGCTTGGAAACTCGAGTATAACAAAATATAATGAAATATGTCATGTGGGATTACTTCTGGAATGATGATTAGGTGAGCTCCTATCCTATTTTAGGAGACATTTGGGTGTAGGAAAGGACCCAAATAGGGTTTCTGGATCAGAGCCATGAGGAGGGTAGGATGCTATTATCTTGATATATTTGATCTACTATGACCCTATTGATGTAATATGGCTATTGTAAATAGTTTTGAATTAATGAATATGATGGATTGTTATTAATATATGTGTTTATGGGTTCAAACCCTAGTGCTCTTCATTTTTCTCATGGTTAAGATATGATCTCTTTGTGATGTTTTAGAGTTTTATTTTGCATTATGATGCATATGTGGTTAAGATCTAGTGTTTTTACTTCTATGCTAGAATGAATGCATGTATTCATGCATCTGCATGCATTTCCTCCATTAATGGCAAACATTCTCACAAGGCTCACATAAAGGAGGGGCTCGGTGCTTGTACACACCTCAAGTGAGCACCCAGCTAATGTTGGCTGATAGGCCAACACACTTGGGGTTTAAAGGGAGTAAGGAAATGTGACTACATTTTGGTTTCATTTCCAAGACCTATTTTGAAGCTGTTGTAAGAATGGTGTGTGATGAAAAAACGCTTGACCTTGGACAACGTCAAGAATTCGCTTAAAAATATGGAGGATGATTTTTCTTAAATATTTAGTACTGGATCTAGATTTGATGCACATAAATGGGTAGAGGAGCACTTATATCATGAGCTCTATGAGATATTATTTTTCTATTTCCAAATAGAGTTGTATGAATGGTTATTAGCGTATGCATTGATGAAGAGCTAGTATTATAGACCTCATGTTTGTACTCAAGAAGAATATCAATGGCTTCATGATGCTTTTGATCATTACGGGAGCCAAGAGGTTTATTTTTGCATGCTATACTACTAGCGGTTAAGATCATTTTCATCACTCTAAGTATGGAGGCATTTCTGATGGCTATCTAACTTCCCACTAGGTACAGGGCATGGAAGATGGAGTGGTGAGAGATCGCAAAAATTGCAGCAGAAATGGAGAGAGAAGAGAGGCAGCTCAAGTATAATGAATTATGAGAAAGGTAGTTAGAGAGACAACACAAAGTTACAGGATTGGTGGACTTATGGAAGTAGACGTTGCGAGAAGGATTTGAGGTTCACACGGAGAACATATAACCTAAGTAGTTTGTGCTAACCCATCTTGGAAAATGTGGTAGATAAACCCCCTCAGCTTCTGGTAAGAGAGATTCGTATGGAGAAAGGAGGAGAACCATAGTCATGCATATTATCCCACCTAGTGAAGAAACCCTAGCGCTTATTTTTCCAATTCCTGAGATAAGTGTTGTAAACCTAGTTGGTGTTGGTATTAGTAGTCGAGAAGCACCTGCTAGATATAATTTTTCATTTAGTTCATCTATGGCTACACATACATTTCCAATATTTGGAGGTATTTTGTCTGGAACATCATTTGGACAAGGTGTGGGTACAAAAATTTTGGGTATTGCATCTGGAAGAGGTTCAACATCATAGACTGTTGGAAAATATTTTAGTGCAATAGTGGGTACGTAGTGCATAATTACTTCAAGATCCTTACCTGCTACATGAGGAGGATCTGGTGGATCAAGAGGAATAGTAGCTAGTAGATCTAATGGATCTTGTGGTGGAGGCAACATAGGAGGGAATCAAGGTTCTAGAACTAGCAGACAAGGACCTCAACCACATCAGCAGGTGTTTTATGAGATGTCTCTACATTTACCTGATTACAATGGTTTTGAAGATATCATAGATCATGTACACAAATGTGAATTTCTATGGTGTGTTAAGGGTATCACTTCCTCAGAGTGGAAAGTAATCTAGTTTGCAACTATGTTACAGGGGTGCATGTATAGGTGGTGCCGGAAGTATGACCCACATTAGATGGTGGTGGACTATACTGCACTACGTGATGCCTTTTTGGTGGAATTCCACATTCTTGAGTTTGAGTAGAAGAGCATCAGCATGCTTAAGGAGATTCAATAAGGTATGATAGAAAATGTGAAGAAGTATGATATACACTCTAAGACTATTTTGTCAAAACTATCTTATGATATCCATCCCTTAATAAATTATCAGTGGTTTTTTGGAGGTTTGATAACACGTTTTAGATGAGGGCTTTCACATAAGACTTTCACGGACCCACACGAGGCCTTAGAGGCTGCTCTACACATTGAGGCTATCAGAAGCATTGATATTGGGGTAAGTCACATTTTGGAAGCAAAAATCACTGCCATGGTGAAGTAACTAGATTTTTTTTTTGCAGACTCAGCTCATGAGACTCACAGTGGACTATGGTGCATGAATTGTGAGGTGAAGGGCACACAAAGGAAATTTTCCCATGAAATTTGGTGCACGCTATCTCATTGGACTATGAAATCTATCATGGATATCATGATCCAAGTTGATTCATGTTGTTGCAACATGCACTCCACAAGAATGTTTCTTCTTATTGTAATATTTTCTCATCTATGACTCATGATATAAAGGATTTTCGATTGATAGACCAAATCCATGATGCCATTGATATTGGTGTACACCAAACTAGAGTTAGAATTATTTCTAAAAATAAAGGTTGATAGTATGAAGGGCATGGCTATGGAGGTGGTCGAGGAAGAGGTTTTTGCGGAGGATTTAGATGTTGTGGTTGTCAAGGAGGTAGGAGTGAATTTCCCCATAGAACTTGTTACACTTATGGATCTAATGAACACTACAAGCATGACTGTCTGGATTTTCTATAGTGCTTATGGTGTAGGAAGAAGCATAAGTATGAGGAGTGCTATGAGTTTTATGAGTACATGAGCTAGAACCTGAGGAATGATAAGGGAATGAGGATGGTGAGTGTGAAGTGAGATGATCCATAGTAGATTCTTAGGGTAGCACATAACCCTAAATTAAAACCTGTCTTGGTGATTATGCGACTTGAGGCTGCACGCGCCAGTGAAGTACCAAATAAAAATCCTTGCATTACAAGAGAAGATGTATTACATAGGAAATATCTTGTTCCAAATCATTAGAAAGAGGTCTACCAAGAGACCATCGAGGTGATTAGAAACCTGCGAGGGGAGATTTAGTGTTTGAAAGAGAAGTCATAGAAGTTGGAATCAGAAAAGAATGGTGAGGTCCCTCAGAAGGAAATGGACGAGGTCAGAGAAGTGTGTAGGATGTTGTGATAGGATAATATTATCCCTCTGTTAGGAGAGTGGCTAAGAGAAACATAACCACACACTGGAGGCAAGTGCGAGAAGAAAGTCTTGCATGCTAATCTGCCCCCTCATAGTATTGATTATGAAAAGAATCACATTGAATGTAGTTATGAATGGATGGCTCTTGAGAAACATTCTGATCAATATGGGTGCAAAGGTCAATATTCTCACTTTAGATGCATGGAATCAAATGGGGAGGCCCCCATTATATCCATCTTCAAATTTGTTGTATATGGTGAATAGGAAAAAGGTTATTCCCATTATAGTGTTGAAGGATGCATCCATAACCATCTAAGGGGAAAGTTTTATTAGAGATTTTTAAGTATTGGTGCTTTCTAGGGCATATAACTTTCCATCCTTACTTAGACACCCTTCATGTTATAAGAATAATGTTGACTTGCGCTTTAACAAAGGGTACATAAGTTGTGAGAAAAAATATGAGTGCGTCATTATTCCACTTACGGATGGGAAGTCTGTGCCATATGTAGAACCTTCAGGAGAAGAGGATCTGGATCAAATTTGTGTCCACACCATTAGAGAACCTGAGGTTCTCCTCCTTTCAGGAGGAGTCATTCAATGGGAATATGATCAGTCCATGAGTGATATAACTAGCATTTCATATGACAATTGGGAGCATAGGTCCTATGTGTTGGTCAGAAGACGATTAAAGGGAACTGTGACTCACATTTCTAGGGAGTGTTCAGTTAGGTACCTTAGAGGAAGGTAGTTACCAAGTCACATTAGGGAAGGAAACCTTGATGTCTTTTTACGTGTGATGGAATTCTAGGGGACATGTCAAGTAGAAAGGAGGAATATGATTACTTATACCTTGCATGTTACAAAAACGCGTTGGTGGGAGACCCATTGAGACAAAATTCTAGAATGGCATGAAGTGATAATTGTGTTCTTTGTTAGGTTTCTCCAGAGCAATACACCTTTTGTAATACATGATTATCATGGAAAGGAGTCTGCCTCATTCCATGTCTAGGAATGTGAGAAATTCTGAATGGTGGGCCTGAAAACCTTACCTCCCTCACTATGGGTGTATAATTTCTATTCCACCTTGTAGGGATGTGTACGTGTATGGTATATCCATTCAGAGTTACACTATCACATGATTAATTGGCAAGAGTTAACGGTGGATATTATCCAAACTAAGTATCAATCTCCTAAGCCATCGGTGAATGAGGTATTTTAGGTAGTCAAGAGCCTTACCCTAGAAGATAGTGTAATGGTTGAGGACCGAATCCTATATTTTTTAGGAGAACTTGATTTGGGAGCATGCTTTGTAGAAGAATATCTAGAAGAAGTACAACTTCAGCATGCCTTCCTAGAGAAAGAAAGGGGTAAGTTAGTATACTTGATAGATGACGAGGAGGTAGAAAAATTGGATGTTGATAATATGGAAGGTACATGGGAAGTCTTGGATAATGTAGATGAGAAAGTACATGCCTACCATGAGCCATTGAAAACAAAGGATGTTAATATTGGCACACAAGAAGAGCTGAAGGAAGTTGTCATTGGAGATTATACGACAGACCAGGAGGTTTTAAAAATAGTTGAGCTATTGCATGACTTCCAAAACTTGTTCCTTCTAGGGTAACATGAATTGAAGGGAGTTCATCACTAATTAGGGGAAATGTGGATTAAGTTAAAAGAAGGTGATTTTCTCGGTTTGGAAGATACCTTATAGGATGAATCCAAATCTTTGAGTAAAGGTTGAGGAAATTGATAAGATGATAGAATCCAATATCATTAAGGCAATTGAATAATTTGAGTGGGTGAGCCCATTCGTGATTAGCATTAAGAAGGATATGATGATAAGGGTTTGTATTGAATATAGAGATTTAAATGCTTCATATGTGATAGATACTTTTCTAACCCTGTTTACTAAGGATAATTTGAAAGGTGTTACAGGGTGAGAAATCTATTCTTTCACAAATGGATTTTCTGGATATCATCAAGTAAGAATCGCGAAGGAATACGAGAAGAAGAATAATTTCATGACTGAATGGGGAAGTTTTTCTTATACGGTTATGACCTTCGGGCTTAAGAATGTTCTTGCTGTACTTTTATGCATCATGGCGTAGGCCTTTCAAGACATCATCCATAATTTTTTACATTTCTACCTGGATGATTGGACGGTGTATGGATTAGGAAGGGACCATTGTGAAAATTTGAGATTGATGTTTGAGAGGTGCAAGCAGTTAAGTATCTCTATAAACATTAAGAAATTTGTCTTTACCACTCCTTTTGGCACATTACTAGGTCACATTATTTGTAAGGAAGGCTTATTAGTAGATCCTGCCAAAGTTGCTATTATTTTAGGTCTGGAGGAGCCTACCAGTCAAAGTGCAGTGCATGGCTTCTTAGGTCATACGGTTTACTACAGAAAGTTCATCAAGGGCTATTCCAGGATTTCCACGCCATTAGAAGATTTATTAAGACATAAAAGTAAGTTTCATTGGGGAGAGGCGCAACAAGTGGATTTTGACACATTGAAGGAGAAACTTACTACCACACCCATTTTTCACTTTCCCTTTTAGGATAAGCCCTTTCATGTGCATGTGCATGCATCATGTATGGAAATTGGAAGAATTTTAACACAACCTCGAGAGCGGATTGTTGATCACCCTTTGTGTTTTACAAGAAGAAATCCAACTCCTGCTGAGTAGAATTACACCATGATGGAGAAGAAAGTGTTATCTATGATTTATGTGTTGCAAAAGTTTAGGAAATAATTATTAGATACTCCTTTTATCTTTTACATGGATCATATGACACTCAAGTACTTGTTGAACAAGCCTATCTTATAAGGGTGCATATGCCAGTGGATCTTGTTGTTTCAGGAGTTTAAATTTTCAGTCGTTGTAAAACAAGAAAGAGTGACTTGGGACTTGACCATATATCATAAATTAATTTAGGGGAGGATGTGCAAAGCATTAACGACACAATGCCAAATGCACATTTGTTAAAATTGCATTGTGTTCCCTCTTATTTGGAGGATATTTTTGTTTTCTTACGAACAAGTGTGGTTCCTGAAGGAAGTAATGCCTTAGAGAAATAGTAGTTGGATATATGCGTCGTGCCCTATATGTTGATCATAAGATACCTATACAAGCTAGGTCAAGATGATATTTTATGTTAGTGCGTATTAGAACATGAACATACTGCAATCACGGAGGAAGGTCATGGAAACATTGTGGGAGGTCACTATTTAGGGAATGTGACCGCATGTAAGATCCTATTGGAAGGTCTTTAGTGGGAGATAGTTTATAAGGATTATATAGAGTATTGCAAGGCTTGTGACCATTTTCAGTGCCTTGGAAAGCTAAGGAAAAGAGATGAAATTTCGTTAAGACCTATTGTTTGTGTAGAACCATTTGAAAAATGGGTAATTGAAATTGTGGGACCTACTTCCCCAGCCACACGTAGGACATGTTTGCGCTATATTATCACTTGTATAGATTATCTTAAAAGGTGGGAGGAAGTAGAGCTTATGAAGGATTACATAATGGCTACAACATCTATGTTCTTATGGGAGAATATATTCAACAGGTATGGATTCCCATTGAGTTTAACAAGTGATAGGGGTACTCACTTTTTGAATGAAACTATGAGAATCTTATTGGAAGATTTAATGGTGACCCATCACAAAACTATGCCTTATCACCCTTAGGCTAATGGAACTTCTGAGGCATTTAACAAGATACTGAACCACACATTAACTAATATTTGTGATGTTGGAAGGAGGGACTAGGATGAAAAAGTCTCTGCAATGCTATGGGCATATCGAACAACTTATTAAAGATTAAACAAGACCACACCTTTTCAGTTGGTGTTTGGCATGGAAGTTGTTCTACCCTTTGATTTCATGTTATCATCCCTGTGTATTACATGCACAGGAGGATTAGCTGATGAGCAAGCACTTCAAGAGTGCATAGAAAAACTAATACAATTAGATGAGATGCACACTATATCTTGATGGAGCTAATGGATGGAGGAAGCTAGGAAGAAGGCATGACATGATCAACATATTAAAAACAAGAAGTTTGACATTGGATAGATGGTTGTTAGGAAATTAGTGCTCACATTATTGTTTGTAATAGTTAAATGTAATATCCATATATTACATTAGTAATTTAGTGTATTAGTACGATATTAATATTGTTATATTAATATCATATTTGTGTGATAAGAATAAATTTTTGTAATATTATTAATACGAGTTACTAATCAATTCATTATTAATAATATAGGATAATATGTATTAGTTATGAGTTTGTTGAATAAACAACTGACATAGCTATTTGGGAGTTGTGTGAGAGATTGTTGGGTTTGGGAGTGATTATAGGAGAGATATGTGAGGATATTATGGGATTAAAGATTGGAGTTGAATCCTTGTTTTAAGGAGTTCATTCTCCTATATATTGTAAGATCTCTCATCATGTAATTGCTCAATTTTTAATCTATCAATTATTTTTGATATTTTATTTGTCTATGGATTTTTCCTATTTTAATGCGCTAATCTCAAATTGTTGTTACAAAATTTTATCATCAAATCTGGAGTTTTGTTATCATCTGGTATCAGAGTAGGTTTCCTTCTGCAAGTGTAGTAGAAGAAGAAGAAAAAGAAGAAGAAGAAGATGGTCGAAGGAATCTCGTAAGAAAATTTCCAGCAGACACATCACAGTAAAAGGAACGCAGTTTACTCATATGACATCCAATTGATGTCTCATTTTTTTAATGGAAAGATAAGAACAAGACGCACAATATTGTAGTTTAAATTAGCTACATATTTGTCTTGTATCTATGCATAAAATTTGGTTTAAGTTGAGTAAAATGTTTTGTTGTTTTTAAAACAAACGTTTTATAGATTGAATGTATCTAAAAAATCTAGATTCAAAATATTATGAAACTTATTGGGTTTGTTTATTTAATATCTAGAAAACTTCTGTTAAAATTTTACAAAAACCTAGTTTCTAGTTTAAGAGAAAAGTGGAAATAAAAAAAGGTATCTAAAAAAAGAAAAAGTGGTGCATAATACGTTTATGTAATTTTTTAATTAGATGCATTTTCACTTGCATGCGACATCCATAGTCAGGGGGTGCATTATCGGTTGAATCCAACACTCAGAAAAATTATGTAATGAGCCTAAAAGCTACATTTTCTAACTAATTAGTGACCTCTCACTAGCCGCAAGAGAAGGGGCCACACAATGAATTTGTGGCATTTTTTTATGTGTTTAATTTTTATTTCGTATTGTAATAAGAATAGATGATTTATTCATGTTCACTCTTGTAATAAGTGATCTCCTACGTGAGCGATATTTCTTATATTTTCCCTTGATTGTAAAAATGGGAGTGGGGAAATGTGTATGCTGCTATGAAAGTGGTTGGTGGTCCACTAGATAACCAATTTGAGAGTTTGTGAATATCTTACAAAATAACATACAGAGTGGTAAATGGTTCCACTAGAAAACCTGTTGGAGTTGATGGTACTCTTTGAAAACCATCGTATTGTAGAACATGAGCAGGTACTAGAAAGAACTCACCCATGTTCACACTAAGGGGGTGAATGTTAGGAAATTAGTGCTCACAGTTTTTTTGTAATAGTTAAATGTAATATTCATATATTACATTAGTAATTTAGTGTGTTAGTATGATATTAATATTGTTATATTAATATCATATTTGTGTGAGAAAAATAAAAGTTTGTAATATTATTAATATGAGCTATTAATCAATTCATTATTAATAATATAGGATAATATGTATTATTTGTGAGTTTGTTGAAGAAACAACTCACATAGCTATTTGGGAGTTGTGTGATTGGGTTTGGGAGTGATTATAGGAGAGATATGTGAGGATATTATGGGCTTAAAGATTGGAGTTGAATCCTTGTTTTAAGGAGTTCATTATCTTATATATTGTAAGCTCTCTCATCATGTAATTGCTCAAGTTTTAATCTATCAATTATTTTTAATATTTTATTTGTCTCTAGATTTTTCCTATTTTCATGCGCTAATCTCAAATTTTTGTTTCTCAAGTTTATCATCAAATATGGAGTTTTGTTATCAATGGTTCCTTTGTATGATTCAAATTGTTTACGCCATCCTGGGAAACTCAAATTACATTGGTTGGGACCTTATGGTATATCTTATATAATTGATTTAGGTGCTTTCTAGTTAAAAGTGTTAGATGGAACATGTTTGCCCTATTATTTTAATGAGAATAGGTTCAAGCCCTACTATAAATAATTCTTCTGTGTGTTTGTAAATAAGGAATTATTTACATTTAGCTTAGGATTTCCCTTAATTTATTTTACTTTATGTGTTTCATTTCATTTTTGTTATGCTTTTTCTTTTAGTTTCGTTTGTTGTGGGCGTGCTTAGGCTCTGGTAGCCAAATAACTAAAGGGGTTTTTTGCGCAGAGGACCACACATTTATTTAGTATGGAGTGGAGAGTGTAAAGTAGAGTTTCAATGAATAATACAGTAATAAGCAAGTGTTGGGAGTGATGTTGATTGGCAGCTTGAATGAGGAAATCAAACACACATGGGTTTAGAGGAATGCACATAGTAGAAGTGATTATGGGTGGAAGTTGGTGTCAAAAGCTTTATAAAAATTATGTATAAGGATAAAAATGTAGAGAAACATGAGGTAGGTGGTGAAAATAAATAGGCTTAAGATACAAAGGAAGATTGACTTCTGCACTATGAACGTACGCAAGGTTTTGTGGTCAATGCAGTTTTACACGCTAGAAGGTTGTGGGAGTTTCACGCGAGCTTGCAGGTGAAGGAAAATTTCTAGAGAAAATGCATGGGAGTATAACATTGGAAAAAGATGACTTTAATGTGATTTTATTTTGGTAGGTGGCATGGGAGTTAATGTGGGAAAAATTAAAAAACTACAAATAGAAGGTCAAGGTAAGTTATTATTTTTACCTTACATTTGTTTGTTGAAGAGCTCTTGCAAACTAGGTCATCCTTGTGAGAGAAATTGTGAATAACTACGTGTGAAGTAGAGAATTTGGTAGATTTTTGAACTGGAGTGGAACAAAGTACATGGGTGTGTATGAAGGAGATTAATTGGTGGATTCCCATGAGTATATACATTGTCTTGTGGAAGGAGAGTTTCCCAGGTTAGGGTTTGTAGAGCTAGCGCACGGGTTTTGAAGAAATTTTGCATGAGTGGAGCCAAAGAAAGACACAAGGAAGAATTTAAAAGAGCTTAATGAGAAATATGGCACCAAGAAAAAGATCAAACATTTCACCAAAGAAGAAGCGAAAGGGAAAAGAAAATCCAATCACATTGACAAGTTTTAACAAAGAGAAGTACGCAAAGATGTCATACCTAGATTGCATTTTAATGGGGATAGAATGGGTCTCTCACGTGTGTAAGATGGTTATAATTGATTATAACCATAGGACATATACCATTGAGAATTATATGGTTTTGGAGCTTGTTCATCCTAAAAGAGAGAGAATACATGATGACAAACCAGTGTATGATAACTCTGTGAAGAAAAAATTGGAGAAGGTTGGGATTTTGCAACTTTTTGAGTTGTCATTTTATGGAAAACCTGAGATATTATGCCAATGGCTCATATCATGCATGCAAAAAGATCACTTATACTTCGTAGGGATGAGAATACACATAACCCCACAGTTAATCTCTAGATATAATAGACTTATCTGCATAGGTGAGTCATTGGATGAAGATTTGGACAACAAGGAGGTTATCATGGAGATAGCCAAGGAGTATGAGTATAAGAAGGGAGGGCACTATTTCGATATTTCAAAATCACTAACCCAATCATGAAGATGCTTGCATACTTTCTCACCAACTTAAATGGGCAGGAACAATAGACACAAGTGAAGAAGAGATGGTTGAACATTTTCAGAAAGATTTCAGAATGGACAATCTACAACCTCTCAGCCTTCATTGTGGAGGATATCATCATTACCACACAGGAAAGAGCTAAAATTATGTATGGTAATACTCTCCTTACTATAGTGTTTTTTGATATTAGAGTTCTCAATGGGCCAAATAAAAAAATTTGGGAGTACCCTGATGAGAACCCCTTCCCAGCTAAGTAATTCAAAGCATATACTCATGAAACGATAATAGCTACATACAGGGCATGCTTGGATAAGTGGTATAATTTGATGCATGATGCATTTGGGGCAAAATGGAGGATTCCAGCCTTAGTAAAGGATGAGGCTAAGTTTGTAATGTACTAAAACTTTGCATTGGTAGGTTCACATTAACTGATGGTACTAAAATTCCATGGTGTGAACTACCTTTTGCATTCACAACATAGTATTATCAAAGTGTAGTTAATAGGTTCAAGGAGGCCAAGAAACTTAGATTTGATCTAAGTGAGGTAGATAAGGATCACTACATGTTGTGCCAAACATTAGTGTATCTTAAGAAACAGGCATATGTGGAGAATTATGTCACTCATGACATACATATGCTAAGGCCCATAACACTACCAATGGTAGGAAGCATGATGACAAGGGTGTACATATGCCTAAGGCCTAAGTTTGAGAAGGGTGCATACATCAAGGATGTTGTCTCCATCCTTAGAGAACCCTCCAGGAGAAAGAAGATAGTACTAAAGAACAAAGAGAGAGAGAGAGGAGACGTCGACAAGCAGGATACTAAGTGTGCAAGTAGTTCATACCATAGGGGCATAGGAGTTAGGCATGGCCCCAAGTACTTACACTCAAAGGAAGAAATCCCCCATGAAGGAAAAGTCAGATAAGAAGGAAAGGTCCCCTATGATAGAGTATTCGTCAGTGAAGAAGAAGTAAAATATGGCGCAGAGTTCAGACTCTTAAGAGACGGAGAGTATGAAGGGTGAAGAGTCCAAAGAGGACAATGAGGAGTGCGAGGAAGGTGATAATCCCCCTATGTACGATGTACATGAATCTAATGAAGATTGGGATGAATTTTTAGAAGGCGCTCAAGAGATAGAGGCAAGTGAAGAGGAAGTGGGGATGAATGTGCATAGGACCCCACTCTTTTCTGGTGAGAAGTTGGATGACATGGTAGAGAAAGAGGTGGTAGGTATCATCAAGGAATTTGTATAGAAAGAGTATGGGAGCATGGGTAGAGATCCCAGATCAGCATTCAATTTCCCAATAGGAGTGCACACATGTGGCAAGGGCACGACAATAACACAAGGACCCATAATGACTTTTGTAAATGATCCAAACAAGGACCTGCGTGTGGGTTTCCAAAGCACATGACCTATATACCAAATCTTCTTTTGGTTATCATTTGAGAAATATAGTGTGTACACACGCATATGGAAGATCTTGTTATGGACTTTGAGTCCCATGTTAATGAGCCAGAATTAGAGGTCGATGTAAGAGCATTGGTCACCACACAAAACCTAAATGAGATCAATCCTATTGTGGATTTGTGGTAGTTGAGTGATGAGCAGGCTTGTAACATGCTAAAAAAGGTAGCGGTGGAAGTCGAAGAAAGATTATTTGGGGGGGAAAATAAGATTAGGTCATTAGATAAAGAATTGGATGAGAATAACAAGGAAATCATAGAGAGAGACAAAAAGATAAAAGGCAAGGAATCTATAATTGTGTAGCTAAAGGTTAAGTTGAGAGAGGAAAAGGGGAGGGTGTAAGAATCCTACAAGAAAATAGAGACTATCTCAAACTCTAATATTTTAAAGCACCCAAATTTATCCCCCTATGAATGGAAGTATGAGTCATCTTTCCACTTCCTAGAGGAATTGATGTACATAATCATGATGGAAAGGAAACCACTTGCGTTGGATTCAACGAAGGAAGTTTTTGTGTGACAAAGATAACTTGAGAAGTTGAACATTTAAGAGACCATAAATTGATACTTAGATCTCCTTTCCTCTATAAAAACCACAATGCACATGACTGGAGTTGTCTATGAAAATTATGGAGATAGGTACAGGGTAGCAAGTGTATTGGTTACTACCCATGAGGTGGACCTAAAGGAGTTCCAGGAAAAGAACAAGGGTAATAGGGCGAAACAAGACAAGACCATAGAAAAAGTCAATAAGAAGTGCATGGTGATAGAAGACTTAAGGGTTTCGATTAAAAATAAAGTGAAGGAATTATATCCCTAGGTTACGTGAAGGATGGATGCACTCAATGGCCTTAGCAAGAAGATGGAGAATATTGTGGATACATTGAAGGATAAAGGTGAAGATTTATCATTTGATGAAGTCAGTGCATTAATAGGGGATTTATTTCAACAAGCACAGAGTGAGGTGGATACGTCGAATAAGATTGAAGTATCCTTGAATAAAGACTTCCCAATACTTGTACAATAATATCAATTTTTTTTTTTTCTTTGGCATAAGTTGGGTACAAGTTATTCTTTCCTTCCATTTCTTTATTCTTTGTTGTGAAGGATATATTTTTTTCTGAGGACGGACAAGAAATTTGGTGTGGGGTGATGTTGAGCCCTGAAAATGAATAATTTCTAAAATAGATGATGAGAATACACGAAAGGCACTATGGAGAAAAGTGTGTGAGTGAACGCGCTCAAGGAGAGATAGGTTTGCACGTGGGAGCAAGAAAGGGTTTAAGGGTTTAAGGACTTATCCAAATTTCGGTTAAATAAGGGTATCACATGCAAAACACATGAAGCTGTAGGTAGGCGTAATGATGACAAGGTTGTTACATGGATACTTGACACTCAAGAAAAGAATATTCTAGGGAATCATTATGGTTATGGGCTGTAAAGTGAAGGTTGTTATGGCTAGTTGGCATTTGCGTATCTTGTACACTTGAGTTTAATAGAATATGATGAAATTTGACATGTAGGATTACTTCTAGAATGATGATTATGAAAGCTCCTATCTTATTTAGGGAAGCATTTGGGTCTAAGAAAGGAGGTCGAGTGTGTGTGCATATGCGTGGTGAAGAATATGTAATGGTTCTAGGGGGTAATATAGGGTTTTTTGGATGAGATCCATGGGGAGGGTAGGAGTTTATTATCTTGATATATTAAGTCCATTATGACCCTGTTGATGTAATATGGCTATTAAAAACAATTGTGAATCAATTAATATGATGGATTGTTATGAATATATGTGTTTATGGGTTCAAAACATAGTGCTCTTCATTTTTCTCATGGTTCAAATCTGATCTCTTTGTGATGTTGTAGTGTTTAATTTTTTATTATGATGCCTTTATGGTTAAGATCTAGTGTCTTTACTTCTATTCTATAATAAATACATGTATTCATGCATCTGCACATATTTCCTCCATTAATGGTGAACATTCTCACAAAGCTCACATAAAGGATGGGCTTGGCACCTGTGTGCTCCTCGGGTGAGTTCCCAACTAATGTTGGGTGATAGGCCATCACACTTGGGGTTTAAAAGGAGTAGGTAAACATGACTACATTAACTTAGGGTCATAACTTTATCATCAATGCTAATAAATACTTCACTAATTGGGATGAAAAAGAAACCCTTGATTCCACTACTAGTGATGAAATATTCCAATAATCACACATATTATTAGTCATTTTGGATTTCCTTCTGCCATTGTTTCAGATAATGAGCCTTATTTCAAGAACTGCATGGTTAATAAATCTATGTCAAATTTCATACTAAGCATACTTTATCCACCCATTATTATCCATAAGGAAATGATCAATACAAGTCCACCAGTAAAATGATTTTCAAAATATTACAGATGATTGTTTTCAAACATGGGACTGATTGGCACATCATTTACACTCTTTAGGATTACCATACCACTGTATGTATACCAAAAAATATACCCCTTTCTCTCTAGTATATGAGACAAAGTTTATCCTACCATTATAATTGGATATCCCATCAATGTGAGTCTCTCTAAAATATGGCATTAAATACAGTGATTATCATGATAAATGACTATATGAACTTGAAATTATTGACCATATACATGTCCAATCCTTAGAACATTTGGGTATGTATCAAGAAAGCATCAAGTATGCTTTTAATAATAATTTAAGTACTCATGAATTTCAGGTTGGTGATCTTATTCTCAAAGAAAAATAGAAAAATAACAATGTGGAAAGGACTCTAAAATGTAAATTTAAACCTAACTAGATAGGTCCATTTACTATCACTAAATAGTTTGGCCCCAATGTCTATCGTTTGGCTACACTTGATGGTAAAAATTTCAAGAATTCCATGAATATCATGTAATTATAGAAGAGAGCGATGGAGGGCGAGAGTGATGAAGGGACAATAAGTGATGTGTCTATTGTTCTGGCTGCAAAATGTCTATTTTCTCAGCCAAATATGATTACAAAAGGGATGATTTCTAACTTGAATCGTATGGTTGAAAACCTGCACATACAATTTGATATAGAAAAGGGATCCACACCTTTATCTTTGAATAATATTCTCAACCAACAAGAACAACTAGACAAGAATGTGGGTCCACAGTCACCAAAAAAGGTGCAGTTCACATGTGTGAAGGATAAAGAAGGTGTGACCCACCTCAGTGTGTCAGATGTTGTCTACATCATGTTCTGGGTAAAGTGAATCTTTCACTGGTTGGTAAGTTTCTCTAATCTAGACCTGATATTGATTTCACTAGAAAATGGGCTATTAGAAAGTGGCAACCAAAGGGAGATCTGACCATTACCACCATGTCACGGGGTTTTTTTCTAGCTAAATTCAATCAACAAATTGACTTGGAATCGGTGCTTCTGGGAGGACCATGGTTTTTGGGCAATATGGATTTCTTCTTTTCTTGAAAATATGGTATTTAGGGTTTGATCCTAGCACTGAGAACATACACACCATCCCTATTTGGTGTAGACTTCCAATACTACCCCTTCAATTTTGGGATGATGAGATATTGCTAAATATTGTTAAATCTATTGGATCTCCGATTGGGCTTGATGGAACAATGAGGAACAGATCCAGACTTGCCTTTGCTAGATTCTGTATTTCTTCAGAAATGGAATAGGAACTACTAGAGCATATCATTTTGCAATCAAAGTATGGTACCTGGCATCAAAATATTTAATATGAAACATTTCTTTTGAGATGCAATAAATTCCATCACATAGGAAACTTCACCAGAAGATGTCCTAACAAAGATACATTTCAAGAAAATTTGATGGGTAAAAATGATATGCTGAGTGGATTCCTAGAAAATACACATGAAATAAGGAAATAAAATGAGCTCAAGAGCCGTATAGAGGGTACTGGAAAAAAAAATTAGGGAACCATTGCCCATGGAAGGGATTTCTTTAAATTAACTAGAGTTGAGGTATAAGAAAGAAAAAAAGTGGTTTCAAACTCTAATAAAGAAACTTCTGATCTATAGGAAACTCTGACGACCTAAAACTCTAGCACCAGGGTTGATGGTGATACCCCTAACCATAAAAGAATATATAGAAACATAGGCACTAGTAAAGGTGGTTATGGAGGTTGACGAACAGACTTGCACTGTTAAATTCAAACTTATTTCTATGGGTCTAGACAACAATATGAAATATCAGACTGGACTTCTAGATCAGGGGAATGAGTGCAGATCTAATTCAGCAAAAAAAGGGACAAAGAGAGATGAATTTTATCCTCTATTTATCATTTACGAAGATCTGAATGAGGATAAAGAAAATAAGGAAACAAATATACCATTGAGGGAATTTTTTTTGATGAGAATCCTCTAGCAAGTAACAAAAAAACAACTACACAGCCTCCTAAGGTTCAGGATCAGGGAGAAAAAGAGGAGGGAGAAGTTACACCACTCAGGATAAACACACTCTTAGATGGAGATTCTAATTTGACCAATGGATTTATAGAGGTTAGCTCTAGGAAGAAGAAAATAATGAAGGGCTTTGAGAAGATCCTGGATACACTTTATAATGATAGGAAAAAAAATTGATAACTAGGGAGCTTCAACATCCAGAATAAATAGATCATCTACTAAAAGGCTAGTAGATTTTGGAAGTAGTTCTAAAAGAGGAAGACCTTTAAAGAAGGAGCTTAGAACAAAGAGAACAGAGGAAGATATTGCATATGGAACTCAAAGCCAATTGAGACATCAGGAAAACTCATTCCCCATATCATTTAGATGAAGATTTTCTCCTGGAATATAAGAGGACTGAATGGGAACTCTAAACAAAGAATAATTGAAGAGTTAAGAATATCAAGTAGACCTAGTATTTTTCTCTTATAGGAAACCAAAATGAACTCTAAGCTCCTTGAAAATTGTAAAAATAATTTATGGGATAACTCAGAAACTTCTGTTATTGATTCTTGGGGAGCTTCAGGAGGTCTTGCCACCTTGTGGGATAAAAATATTTTTATTGGTATGATTATCTCTGACACCAATAACCATCTTGATGTTAAATTCCATGCCATTGATAATAATTTTACTTGGATACTTTTAAACATCTATGAACCTAATATTGTAAATGGTAGAAGGAAACTTCAAAATTATCTAAAGGTCTTTAAAAGTCAACATAAAAATGACAACTAGCTTATTATGGGAGACTTCAACTCTCCTTTACATCCTAGGGAAAAGTAAGGGGGTAATTATAGTTTCTCCATTGGCATGGATGAATTTTCTGATTTAAATCTCATGGATGTGGATCTTCATGGTAATCAATTTACTTGGTCAAATAGAAGACTGGGTAGTGAAATGATTCAAGTTAGACTAGATAGAGCTCTTATCTATGCCAATTGGATTTTACACTAGGACTTTCATCTAACCTCTCTTCCTAGAATTGGATCTGACCATAATCTGATTGTTTTAAATCTTTTCAACTGAGCCAAACCCACAAGGAGCTCTTTCAAATTTAAGAAGATGTGGATGGAGCATGATGAAATATTTGATAAGATTAAATATTGGTGGAAATGGTAAAGAGGAGGAACTACTCAATATAGACACCTTCAAAAATTATAAAATGTCAAGAAACAAGTGAAAATTTGGAATAAAGAAGTTTATGGTAATATTTTTATGAAAAAAAAGGAGTTAAAGAAAAAACACCAAGATATGGAAAATAATATTACTGCTAAGGGAAATTCCTTAGAGGATCAATCACCTAAGAAAAATATTCTTTCAGAGCTACATACAGTTTGTAATGGAGAAGAATCCTTCTAGAGACTCAAATCTAGAGCGATCTGGCTGAAAGAGGGAGACAGAAACAAAAAATTCTTTCATATGACCACTATGAAACATAGATCCTACAATAGGATTTTAGAAGTTTCAAAAGGTAACGGTATTATCATCAAAGATCCTAAGGCCATAAGGAGGAAGCTCTTAGATTTTATGAAAACCTACTTAAAGAGAAGAGTTCTATAAATGATGAGGCTACTTCTTTTTTACTAGAGGCTATCCTTGATGATAGAATTGATGAGCAAAGATTCAAAAACCTTTCCAAAATTGTAACTATTGAGGAGTTGCAAAAAAATATTTTTATTCTTGAAGGGGATAAAGCTCTAGGACCTGATGGCTTTTCTGCTAATTTCTTTTAGAAATATTTAGAAATATGGTATGATGATCTGCTTAGGACAATGAATGAGTTCTACATAACTGGGGATTTATTGAAAGATCTGAATAACACCAACATTGTGCTTTCTCCAAAACAAATGGGCGCTAAAGGTTTTAAGGACTTCCATCCCATTAGTCTAGTTAATGTTATTTATAGAATTTTTACTAAGATTATTACTACCATAATCTAGACTATTCTCAATGATTTAATTTCAAAGCAACAGAGTGGGTTCATAAAAGGAAGGATAATTCAAGATGGGGTGATCATGGTGCATGAGGTCATTCATTCTATGGATAATAATAAAAAATCAAGCATGGTCATGAAACTAGATATGAATAAAGATTTTGACAAAGTCTCTTGGTATTTTCTTGACAATGTTTTGGCTAAATTTGGCTTCCATAATAAATTTAGAAGAATTATTAAGGCTTGTATCTCTACCACTAGATTCTCTATCGTGGTGAATGGTGAGCCGGTGAGTTTCTTTGCTAGTAGTAGGGGTTTAATATAGGGGGACCCTATATCCCCTCTTATTTTCATTCTAATGGTAGATAGTCTCAGCAGATCCATTTCCAAATTAGTTAAAGAAGGAATTCTTAAAGGAACTAAGCCTACTTCTACACACCCCACACCTTCACACCAACAATTTGCAGATGACAAAATTCTTCTGTTGATGGCATCTATCCTTGAATATAAGGCTATTAAGTCTATTCTAAAACTCTGAGGTTACTTCTGGGCAAGAGATAAACTTTGATAATATTTCCATGTTCTTTTACAACACTCTTATGGACAGACAAAAAATAATTGCTAAAATCATGGGTTGTAAAATCAATTCCTTACCCACTACTTATTTGGGTCTCCCTATTGGTACAAAAAA
The DNA here is from genome assembly GCA_019776745.2 of Taxus chinensis. Lineage (NCBI taxonomy): Eukaryota > Viridiplantae > Streptophyta > Pinopsida > Cupressales > Taxaceae > Taxus > Taxus chinensis. The sequence goes on along the minus strand of CM034149.1, from coordinate 308,623,930 downwards.
TGTTTTTGTCAAATTATGGAATGATCTACTAGAAAGATTTCAAAATAAAATGGTAGGATGGAAAGGGACCATTCTTTCTAGTGCTAGAAAATGTTTGTTAATTAAAAGCACTCTTCAAAATATTCATATTTATATCATGTCTCTTTATAGTATTCCATCTACCTTTAGGGACAAAATTGAAAGGATCCAAAAGCACTTCTTACGACAGGAAATGGAGAAAAAATTTAGATATCATTTGGTGGCTTGGGATCAAGTTTGTACTCCTAAAATAATTGGTGGGCTTGGTATAAAGGATATTAGAAAAATGAATGTGGCCTTAATTGCTAAAATGGGCTGGAGAATGCTCTCAGAGGAACAACCTTGGATTGATTTAATTCAGGCTAAGTATCTTGATCAGCAAACAACTATTTCTTTCCTTTATGATGGACAACTCCCTCATGGTTCCATTTTCTAGAATAACTTGATTCAAGACAGAAATTTCATCAAACAAGGTTGTAAATGAAAAGTTGGAAATGGTAGGGATATTAATTTTTGGTGTGATAATTGGTCTAATTTCAACCTAAATGAAATATTTGGTGTAATCAAAGACATTCTAGAGAAAAATTATGGAACTAAAGTCAAATATTACATTGAAATGGAGGATAATAGGAAGAGATGGAAACAACTTATGGTGGAAAGGAATGATATAAATCCCATAATCTCCTCCCTACAGGAACAGTTGGACATCATACCCCTGAATCAAACTAAAGCTAAGGATGAACTTGTTTGGAATAACTCAAGTGATGGAGAATACACTGTAAAATATGGTTATAATTCTTATTTTGAAAACACTCATAGTGATTTCAAATGGAGCAAGATTTGGATGATTGAATTAACCCATAAATTTTTTTTTTCTTTTGGCTTGTCCTCAGAGGTAGAATACTCACAAATGAAAACCTAATTTAGAGAGGTTTTATAATTACAAACATATGTTTCCTATACAAAAAATAGGATGAGGACATCAAGCATCTCTTAGTTCATTGTGAGTATGCTTCAATGATCTAGAGTTATGCTTTCTCAAAGTTCAATGTTTATTGGACAGTACTAAAGGATTTTCTCCAACTTTGGATCTAGTGGGATCCTCCTTTTAAGCATTGTGCTATTAGAAGACTTTGGAAAATGGCTATGCCTCATATTATCTGGAGGATTTGGAAAGATATAAATGACATTATATTTAGAAACAATAGACAACAGTGCACGAACAAATTTTTTAATATTTTTAATTCTATAAAAGACAATATAGAGAGATTCAAACCTCCCAAGAATAAGAAGTATCCTAAAGATGAAGAATTTATTCTTTCCAACTTGAGGATTGGTTTTGAAAATGTGTAAAAAAGTAGAACTCCAAACATTGATAGGTCATCAATTCATTATATCCCTCCCCCAACTTCATGGTACAAACTTAAATTTTATGGAGCCTCTAAGGGAAACCCAAGGGCATCTACTGGTGGACGTGTAATTCGGGATCATAAAGGTTACTTAGTTATTGCTTATGCTGGTAGAACGGGTAATCAAACTAATCATTATGCGGAAGCCTTAGTAGCTCTTTGCGGGTTGAGGCTTGCCAAGGAATATAAAATATAGAACATCATTATGGAAGGGGACTCCTTAAATATTATCAATCACCTTAATCAGATTCATCCCCCTAGTTGGACCATTAAAGATTTCATTGAGGAATCCATTATTATCTGTCATACTTTCAAAGATATCAAAATTTCTCATACGTATAGGGAGGGTAGTAAGGTGGCAGATATCTTGGAAACTTATGGCATTAAAAAAAATCTCACCTTTTTGGATGATGAGAAATACACCCCCAAGGAGGTGCAAAATGGTATTAATAAGGATAAATATGGACACTCACACATTATGCAGGATCTATAATGAGATTACATGGGATTTAAAGTAAAAGACATATCACACAAGTGAGAGTAGTAATTCAAATTACGGCCATAAAATTTCACATGATTCTCTAATATGGGGTTGGATTTTAAAAAAATGGTTTATTCATATCAAAAACAGTGCTTTTGAGGGTGGTTTCAAGTAGGGAAAGTGTAGAAATTGTAGAAGGAAAAAATATGGGGGTACTTCGTGCCAATTGGAACCTAGCTGTGATCCCACCTGGAAGGACAATGGGGAGCTTTGGAATCTTATTAAAAAGGGGGTTGTTTCCAAGTTCATCGAAAAAATCCAAGGGTATGACCAAAATATTTTTGTGCATTTTGCCATGGATTGGAAGGATAGGAAGGTAAAATATGGGGGTCATCATGTGTTGATGAATAAGGATTTGATTACTGAGGTGACTAGGCTTTATTTGGATGGATTCTGGTTTTTTAGAAAAAGGGTCAACAAAACTACAGAAGTAAAGAAGTTTTCTGAAGAAGGGGATGATCTTGTCTTTGTTGTGGTGGGCATCAAGGTAAGCTCCATTCCAAAATGCTATGATGAGATTACTAAAATGATGGTTCGATTCATCTCCTTTGAAGGGCACTTTATCACTGTTCCTACCAAGCACTTGGTCTTTCTCAACCATTTTAGGAGACAATTTATAGTTTATTTCCCACATTACCTCTTGAATTCACTTGAACATTCCATTCTTGATTTCCAGAAGCACACCAAGGCCATCCCCCTCCACCAGGGGCTCATCTTCCTCCTACATAAACTCTTCCACTCAAAAATCCCTACCATTTCTATCTTCCCAAGCAACCCACCCTCTCCCATTCTAACTGCTCATTCAAATAACCTAGGCACCTCTTCCAAAGCCAAGGCTATCAAAACTAAGAACCCGAAACTTAGTGAAGTGGCCTCCCCTCCCTCTTCCCGTGTTCTCAGGAGAAACAAAGAAATGTAAGTTGTTCAAAATCTTTTACACATTAGTAATGTTGGTCAGGATATTGCCTCACAAGATTAGAGGGATAATACTCTTCTCAGACTAGAATTATTGGAAAAGGAGGTTGTCAATATCAAGAAGGAGTTGCATCAATTAACCAAATGTTTTTCGGGGTCCCCTCGGCCTTTTTCTAACTCTCCCATCCAAGAAGAAATCCCAACGAGTTAGAGAAAATGGAAAAAATGCAAAAAATAAGGTTGCAGGACTGTTTTAAAGCATTTCAGGTCTGAAGGGTTCGGGTCGTACTGAGGTTCGTCGTACCAAGCTTGGGGCCAAAAAAGCAAGAAAATCGGCTAAGTCGGACATTTTTGTCCCAGGCGGTCCACGGACAGTTGGGACGTCGGGACACGAGGGACGTGAAAAGCCCGAATTGGCCGAAAGCAAGAAAAATCATCTAAGTCTTTTGTTTCACGCGGTTTGGGACAGCCGGGAGAAAAGTACGTGAGGTACGCGTGGGACGTGAATAGGCCGGTTTGCCGAAAGACAGTCCATTTCGGGCGGTTCGGAGATATTTGTCCCAGGCAGTCCATGGGACAGTTGGGACAAAAGTACGTGAGGGAAGCGTGGGACGCAAAAAGGTGAAAAATCTGCAAACAGGGACAAGGAAGCCCGAATCAGCCGAAGCAGGAGATTTTTGTCCGGGACAGTTGGGACAAAAGTACGCAAGGGACGCGTGGGACGTGAAAAGGTGAAAAGGCCGCAAAAGAGACAAGGAGGCCCGTGGATGAATCAGAATGTGCCACGTGTCAGAAAGGGAAGAAAGGTTGGAAATTTGGCTAAGTGTTTCACAAAAATCCAAAAGGAGTGTTTTAGCCCGCCCCCCTTATTGTGATGAATCAGAATCTCGCCACGTGTCTTGGTAGCCATTGGAAAAGCCCAGCAAGGAAATTTTGCGAGGGTCAAAAATCTAGAATTTTTGTCGAAGCACCCATGGAAAGTCCAAAGGGCGAGTTTTGGCCCGCCACGTGTCCCCTCCACCACCGAATGGAAGCTCCAAGGCCAATCAGGGCCTGACCCGTGTCATCCAAGTGGCGGAGCACAGGGAAAATTTGAAAAAAAAATCCAAAGACCAAAAAAGAGGTAAAATTCAAACTTTTTTCCCGCCGATCCGTTTTGGGCCTGTTTTTGCCCTAAATCTTCAAATGGCCATAACTTTCGATCCAGAGCTCATATTTTCACGTTCTTTATATCAATGGAAAGCTGGTGAAATTCTCTACATGATTCTAGGGTCAATTTTGCATTTTGGTTCAGTTTGGAGAGAGAAAATCAAAAAATGTCCTCTGGCACGTGGTAATGGCCAGAAATGACGTTTCAACAACCAGCTTTAATGCAAAATACAGTTCGCCACTTTTAAGTTTGCTAGGGTTCTCACCTACCACCATAATGAGATGAATTAAATGCAACCTAGAGGTGGTTGGGGTAGATTTGGATTTCCTCTCTCTTCCCTCTCTCATTCTTCCTATAAATTGTAAGGAGGGGCTTCTTTCTAAATGTTGGACATTCTTGTTTTGCCCCTCCCTTCTTCTCTTTGGCAGGTGAATTTGTGGAGTTCAAACCTCCCATTTAAAACTGTAATGCAACTTTTCCTCTTGGCATTTTGTAGTGTATTGTATCAATCTTTGGAGCAAGTAATGCATGTCTGTGGATGATTCTCAACCCTCTCTGTGTTCATTTGCATCCTCCTGATCTTTCACTACAAATTTTGTTATCTGTGCATGATCTTGCATCACATTTTAATGGTTTGTGTTTATTGGCAAGATAGGTGTTCTTCATTCCTCGGTGCATCACCTTTGTTAGTTTAGGTTTATTTTTATGCATCTTCTTACCCTGTCTCCTTGGCAAGTTAGATTAGATTTTGAGTAAACCCTCTGCATTTTTTTTGTGTGCATCTGAACAGAGGAATAGGAACCAGGCCTTCATCTGGAGAGCTTTTCTGATTTTGCAAGGTCCCACACTTGGGAAAATTCCATGTTATGCAATCACACTGAGAGTCTCAACCCATCGAGTTACAGACACTCAGGGGTGCTGTGATTTGGTGCACTAACAGTTTTGGCATGCCCGATGGGACCTTAGAGGTCTTCACTTTTATTGCAACAAGATCGATGTGCACTTGTTGTAAGTTCCAGCTTTGAAGGAGCTTAAAATCACACATCTGGCGACTCCAAAAGAAGCATAATCCACTGGTTTCAGTAGTCTAAGCCTGGAAAATTTATGAGAAGAATACAGACCAGGTCAAGAACTAGGGAGGAAGGATTGTTTGTTCATCTACACCTATCTCCAGGAAGAGAGAGAAGGGGAAGAAGAGCTCAAAGATCTCCATCTCCACCTAATAGAACCTTGTCAACACCTCCACCTGGTAGGCCTTTCATCCAATCAACAAGGGTTCTCAGGCCAATCAGAATGGCGCAACCACCGAATCCGTATGTCAATTTCACTGGCAGCAGCCCACTTGCTCTCAATGCACAACATCCAATCCCAGTTGCAGCATTGAAGAACATTCCATACTTCACTGGAGAGAACCAGACTACTCCTGGTGATCATGTTAAAGACATTGCCAACCTTTGTGCAATTCATGAAATCAATGAGATGCAAGTTGCTGTCAAATTGCTGGCATCCTCATTCAAGGGGAAAGCTTTACAATGGTTCAGGAGCCTTGCCTCAGGTTCTATTCAAAATTGGAATCAGCTATGTATAGCCCTCCATGAGCAGTTTGGGGAAAAGGGAGACAACTTGTCCCTTTTGGAGCAGCTGACAACTATCAAAAGAGCTCCCAATGAGCAGCTGACTGATTTTAATTTCAGATTTCAAAGGACTTGGGAGAGAATTCCAGTGGCAGTCAGGCCAACAGCAGAAGGTGCTTTTCTTTACTATCTCAAAGCTCTAAATTCTGATATTTCTATGTTGATTCAGTCCATGGGAGGCATAACTATCCCTATGGCTTATAGCATTGCCATTAGGGCTGAAAATTGTTTGATTCAAGCTGGAAAGCTAGCTCCTAGGCCTCCAATGCCATTATATCCAAGTTTAGAGAGCCCAAGTACTAGCCAAGTGCCTAATTTAGCTTCTATTCCCACTCCTAGAAATCAGAGTTCAAATGAAGCTTCTACTTCATCTTCTAGTGCCTCAAACGAGCTTCAAGAAGTCATGAAGCAATTGCAAAATCTAGGTAATGAGCTGGTTACACTCAAAAGGTAGCAAGCTCAAGGTTTTAGACCTTCCTTCCAGCCTCAAGCTCAGCCTAACAGGCAGCCATATCAGCCTCAAAGACCACCCAATCTAGCTGCAAATCAGAATCAAGCAAGGCCTCCTGCCAACAGACCATTTCAGCCCAATAACCTCAATGTTGCATCCACATCCAGAGCTTTGGTACCGGTGCAAAATAACATGGCCCAAGAATATGATTGGTGTTTCCCATGCAGTCAGCCACATAACCAATCAATGTGCTTTAACGGTGCATTAAATCAGGCTCTTATGGTGCAAACCATTGGTGGGTCGCAAGAGTCTAGCCACGAAGAGGATCAGCAGTAAGAAGCACCTCAGCAAGGAACATCTCCAAATGAAACTACTCTTGTCAATTGGCAGGCTGAAGATTTCTGTGGTATGAATCAAATACCCTCTCAAGGTGTTGCAGCCAACACAAGGTCAAAAAGGAGAAATTTGGGTGAAGGACAACCATTGGCTCCAAGTAATCCACAACCTTCTACCACTCCACAAGCTTTTGGCAAACAAAATGTAGTCCCAAACATGCAAGGAGCACCCAAACCAGCTCCTAAACCAACTCAAATACCAGTTGTTGCTGCCCACATGCAAGGGATGAATATGCAAACCAAGGGACAACAAAGAGATCCTTCATCACCATTTAGTATCATTGATCAGATGAAGAAGACAAATGTAAATATATCAATGTGGGAATCCCTATCTATCCCAGGCCAGAGAGATTTGCTACAAGCTGCCATGAAGGACTGGCCAACTTCGAATCAGCAAGTCTGAATGCAAGAGAAGGTGCTCACAAATGCTGCCCAGCCTGAAGGGAATCATGGAGGACAGCAAGGTAAAATGTTGAAGCCCCCTCCTTTTTATGTCTCATTAATCATTGGAAACCAATTGGTGCACAATTGCATGATTGATTCCAGGGAAAGTAGCTCAGTGATGCCCAAGCAAATAGCTGATCAGCTAGGACTTCAATATGAAACCATATCCAAAGGGGTAGTGCAGTTGGATGGGACAGCAGTAACAACAGTTGGGGTGATTAGAAACTTGAGTCTTACCTTGCATGCATGTCCAAATGTTGTTGTTTTACAAGATGTATCAGTTATAGACCTTCCACCACTCTTTGCCCTATGTTTGTCAAGAGATTTCACAGCCAAGATTGGAGGATATTTGTCTGCTGATTGGTCACACATGCTGTTCAGAATGAGGTATGGAACCAAAGCTACAATCAGGTCTGAACCTATTGCAAACTTCCACATTGAGCCCTACACTCCAAGTCAAATCAATGCCAACTGTTCGGCATTTGATCAAGAAGATCACCCAAGCACTGATGAAGCTGACACCAAGGTTGGAAGCATCCCGGATCTAACTCTTGATGAATGGGCAAACAAGGTGCATGCTTTTGATCCTTATCAAGAAGTAGAAGAATCTGAGCTAGGAGTCTATTGCATACATGAAAAAGATCAGCCCATTCCTAGCATCACCAAGCCAGACCACAAGGATGACAATGAGGTATGGCAGCTATTTTTTGATGGATCAAGGAGTAGACAAGGTGTCGGAGGGGGAGCCATGCTGGTTTCACCTCAAGAAGTAAGGTACTATTCAGCTTTTAGATTTCAGTTTGCATGCTCCAATAACACTGCTGAATATGAAGCCTTGGTGCAAGGGATGCATTGGGCAATAAAGAGAGGAATAAAGAACTTGCAAGTCTTTGGTGATAGTGAATTGATTGTAAATCAGGTCAAAGGGCAGCATGCTGCCAAGAATGATCTACTCAAGTGCTACAAGAACAGGGTGTGGGACCTCATTGAAGATTTTGAGGGCTTTGGCATCAAATCAGTTCCTAGGAAAGAGAACCAAGCTGCTGACAGGCTTACAACAGTTGGGGCAGCCTTTGACGTTGTGGAGAGCATTCAAAAAGACAAGGTATAGCCAAACATCCATGTGATTGTGAGGCCTTCAGTGCCAGATAACAATGTAAGTTGGCAAGTGTTTGAAAATGATCAGCAAATCATCCATTTCTTGCAAGAAGAGGCTGAATTCTCAGCCAAAAATCAGGAAAAGTTAGAGCAGCAGTATGGTGACCAAGTGGTACAGCTGAGAACTAACAAGCTGCCCAAGGGACTTATCACTTTGGAGTCCATTTTCAATCCCAATGATCAGTTTAGGAAAGAGAAAGAAAACATTCAGGTCAAGAGAGAAGATTCAGTATCCATCTTGGTGGAAGAGAACAAACCATTGCAAATTGGAAAGATGACAACTGAACAAGAAAAGTATGAGTTCATACAGCTGTGTCAAGAGTTCCCTGATGTGTTTGCTTGGAGCTACGAAGACTTGAAAGGTTTCAATCCTGAGTTAGCTCAACACACCATTGAGTTGGATCCAAATACTAAGCCCATCAGGCAGAAACAAAGGCCAGTCAATCCACACATGGAACCTCTCATGAGGAAGGAATTGAACAAGTTGATTGAGTCAAGAATCATATTCCCAATCAAGCATTCTAGTTGGGTTGCCAACTTAGTTCCAGTCAGAAAGAAGAGTGGAGAGATCAGATTGTGTGTTGACTTCAGAGACTTGAATAGAGCATCTCTCAAGGACCATTACCCACTCCCTTCTATGGAGAAAATTTTGCAAGTGGTGGCTGGCTCTGAGAGGTTTTCACTACTTGATGGCTACTCGGGCTACAATCAGATTATGGTGAAGGAAGAAGATCAGTTCAAGACAGCCTTCACAACCAAATGGGGAACTTATGCATACAGGAAAATGCCATTTGGGCTGTCCAACGCTGGAGCTACCTTCCAAAGAGCAATGGACATGGCGTTCAAAGGTTTGATCAACAACGTGGTGCTGATATACCTTGATGATATCACTATTTTTTCAAAGAATGCAGCAGACCACCTCTCTCATTTGAGACAAGTCTTCCAAAGGTGTAGGAGATTTGGAGTGTCTTTGAATCCTAAGAAGTGTATCTTCCTAGCACATGAAGGAAAGCTCCTTGGCCATATTGTCTCCAAAGAAGGATTAGCAATTGATCCAGAGAGGGTTGAAGCCATAAGAGCACTACCATTGCCAAGCCACAAGAAGGCCCTTCAGAGTTTCTTAGGGAGAATAAACTTTGTTCGGAGGTTTGTCCCAGATTTTGCAGCCCTTGTCAAACCTATCACCAAAATGTTGAAGAAAAGCATGGCTTTCAAGTGGACAGCAGAAGGCAAGGAGGGTTTTGAAGCAATCAAAGAAGCCATCTCCCAAGCACCAACTCTCATCAACCCGGATTTCTCCAAGGATTTCATCCTCTATGCATTTGGAGGTAATGATACTATTTCTACCATTTTGGTGCAGCAGAACAAGGACAATGATGAGCAGCCAATTGCTTTCTTCAGCCAAAGCCTAGAGGACTATGAGGTGAGATATTCTTTTATTGAGAAGCATGTACTTGCAGTAATCAGAAGCTTGAAGAAATTCAAGCATCTAGTCTCAAACAACAAAGTTCAGTTGTTGGTCTCTCATGCGGGAGTAAAAGACTTCCTCCTCAACAAGGATTTGAATGAGAAAAGAGCAGGTTGGATCACTCGTGTCATGGAGTATGACATAGAGATCAAGGTCACCAAGCTGGTAAGAGGAAAAGGATTATGTGAGCAGCTAATTCTGGGCAAGCAAAAGGGAGTATGCAATGAAGAAGAGGTTGTTTTGACAGTTCAAGACAGCCATGTGCAAGGTAGCACTCAAGAAGAGGATAATGTTGTCCCCACTCCTTGCTGGACCCAAGGTATAATGCACTTCCTAAGCATGGGCCTATGCCCTCCAGAGATGAACAAGACCCAAAGAAGACACTTCAGATTGCAGGCTGTCCCATATGCCATAGTAGACGGTGTTTTGTTCAAGAAAGATGTGAATGGAGTACTGCTGAGATGCATTGGTACAAATCAGATTCATAGGGTGTTGGAAGAGTTCCATGGTGGATCAGCTGGTGGTCATTTTACACCAAGAGTGACAGCCCTAAAAATCATGAAGGCTGGTTATTATTGGCCCAAGATTTTCAGTGATTGCTTCGCGTGGATCAAAAGGTGCAAGAATTGTGCATTCTTCACAGGTAAAGAGAGGCTTGCTGCCCTCCCATTGCATCCAATTTCAGTTGACCAGCCATTCATGCAATGGGGTTTAGACTTCATTGGAGTCATTAATCCCAATTCAAGCCAAGGGCATAAGTGGATTTTGACAGCCACAGACTACTTCACCAAATGGACCGAAGCAGTAGCACTCAAGGAAGCAAATGAGTCTAGCATCTTAGACTTCTATGAGGGGATAGTAACCAGATTTGGCATACCTGCTACAATAATCTCAGATAATGCATTAGCATTCATTGGATCCAAGGTGACTGAGTGGGCTGTCAAGAACGGGATCTACCTAAGTACTTCATCAAACTACTACCCTCAGGGTAATGGCCAGGCTGAATCTACAAACAAGAACTTGTTGAGGATCATTAAGAGGACTCTTGATGAGAATCAGAGGTCTTGGCATACCAAACTAAAATCAGCCTTATGGGCTGATAGGATAACTCCCAAGAGATCCATAGGTAACTCTCCATTCAGGCTTGTTTATGGAAGAGAGGCAATCTTGCCCATGTCACTTGAGTTGCCAACATTGGAACTCATGAAGCAGTTAGAGTTGCTAGAGTTTGGGCCCATGGAGGTGAGATATGCAGAGTTGATGGAGCTCCAAGAGATCAGAGATCAGGCATCCCAAGCAATGGAGAAGGATCAAGCTTTGATCAAGAAGACCTTTGATAGGAAGGCCAAGAGTAGATCTTTCCAAGTTGGAGATCTAGTGTTAAAATGGGATGCAGATAGAGCAAAACCGGGAAGGCATTCAAAATTTGATGCCATTTGGAGTGGCCCATACATGGTCACAAAGTGTAAGGACAGCAATGCCTTCCAATTGTCTTCATTGGATGGCAAAGAACTGCAGATTCTAGTCAATGGAATCTATCTAAAGCATTGCTACTAAAGGGAAATTCTCCACCTTGTAAATATTAGCTTAGGTTTTCATTCCTCCAAGTGCTTGTGCACATTGTTTTGCTTGTAGAGTTGTATTTGCTTTCCCTAAGTGCTTTACACAAGTTTGCTTGTGGAGCTGGTGTTTGCAGGACTTGCACAGCCCATTTCAGTGGGATTTCCAAGTTCCTCCTTGCAACATTTCTAGTCATTTGGGTTTCCGAACAGGCTACAACTCATGACTCCATGCCCAATGGATGCTTCAGGCAACTGGTAACTTCATCCAGCAGGCAGATGACCCCGCTGAGTCGCCAAAATTGTTATCCAAAATTCACCCCTCAAGGTAATTTTGATAACATGCATCAAATTGTTCAGTCCCGAGCAAGTAGATTGATTCGAGGCCCAAAATCATGTTTTTCGGGGTCCCCTCGGCCTTTTTCTAACTCTCCCATCCAAGAAGAAATCCCAACGAGTTAGAGAAAATGGAAAAAATGCAAAAAATAAGGTTGCAGGACTGTTTTAAAGCATTTCAGGTCTGAAGGGTTCGGGTCGTACTGAGGTTCGTCGTACCAAGCTTGGGGCCGAAAAAGCAAGAAAATCGGCTAAGTCAGGGCATTTTTGTCCCAGGTAGGTCCACGGGACAGTTGGGACGTCAGGACGCGAGGGACGCGAAAAAGCCGAAATGGCCGAAAAACAAAGAAAAATCATCTAAGTCTTTTGTTTCGCGTAAGTTTGGGACAGTTGGGACAAAAGTACGCGTGGGACGCGAATCGGCCGGTTTGCCGAAAGACAGTCCATTTCGGGCGGTTCGGAGATATTTGTCCCAGGCAGTCTGGGACAGTTGGGACAAAAGTACGCGAGGGACGCGTGGGACGTGAAAAGGTGAAAAAGCCACAAACAGGAACAAGGAAGCCCGAATCGGCCGAAGTAGGATATTTTTGTCCAGGACAGTTGGGACAAAGGTACGCGAGGGACGCGTGAGACGTGAAAAGGTGAAAAGGCCGCAAAAGAGACAAGGAGGCCCATGGATGAATCAAAATGTGCCACATGTCAGAAGGGAAAAAAATTTGGAAATTTGTCTAAGTGTTTGGCCAAAAAATCTAGAAAGGAGGCCCGCCCCCCTTATTGACGAATCAAAGAATCTCGCCACGTGTCCAAGTGGCGCCAGAAATCGAAAAGCCCGCAGTGGAAATTTTGCGAGGGTCAAAAATCTAATGGGGTTTTGACACATGTCCAAGTCAAAATGTTTTGACCCGTGGAAAAGTCCAAAGATAGGCCAGCGTCTAATCAGCGCCCGCCACGTGTCTTCACCTCCGACTCGGCGGGAAATTTTAAAAAAATTTCCAAAGGCAAAAACAAAGGCCTGACACTAATGTCATCCAAGTGGAAATTGGGTGGTAGCGGGGAAAATTCAAAAAAATTTCCAAAATGCAAAAAGAGGTAAAATTCAAAATTTTTTCCCGCCGATCCGTTTTGGGCCTGTTTTTGCCCTAAATCTTCAAATGGCCATAACTTTCGATCCAGAGCTCGGATTTTCACATTCTTTATATCAATGGAAAGATGGTGAAATTCTCTACAATATTCCAGGGTAATTTTTGTATTTTGATGGATTTTGGAGAGATAAAATCAATTATTATCTCTGGCACGTGGTAATGGCCAGAAATGACGTTTCAACAACCAGCTTTAATGAAAAATACAGTTCACCACTTTTAAGTTTGTTAGGGTTCTCACCTACCACCATAATGAGATGAATTAAATGTAACCTAGAAGTTGTTGTGGTAGATTTAGATCTCCTCCCTCTTCCCTCTCTCATTCTTCCTATAAACTATAAGGAGGGGCTTCTTTCTAAACGTTGGACATTCTTGTTTTGCCCCTGCCTTCTTCTCTTTGGCAGGTGAATTTGTGGAGTTCAAACCTCCCATTTAAAACTGTAATGCAACTTTGCCTCTTGGCATTTTTTAGTGTATTGTATCAATCTTTGGAGCAAGTAATGCATGTCTGTGGATGATTCTCAACCCTCTCTGTGTTCATTTGCATCCTCCTGATCTTTCACTACAAATTTTGTTATCTGTGCATGATCTTGCATCACATTTTAATGGTTTGTGTTTATTGGCAAGATAGGTGTTCTTCATTCCTTGGTGCATCACCTTTGTTATTTTAGGTTTATTTTTATGCATCTTCTTCCCCTGTCTCCTTGGCAAATTAGATTAGGTTTTGAGTAAACCCTCTGCATTTTTTTTCATGTGCATCTGAATAGAGGAATAGGAACCGGCCTTCATCCAAAGAGCTTTTCTGATTTTGCAAGGTCCCACACTTGGGAAAAGCTCCATGTTATGCAATTGCACTGAGAGTCTCAACCCATCGAGTTGCAGACACTCATGGGTGCTGTGATTTTGTGATAACAAGGATATTTACAGAAATTTGAACTCATTGTATAATATATTAGGAAGGGCCAAAGACAAACATGATCATAATATGGCCATTTTCAATGCCATTAGTGAGTTCCTAGAGTAACAGATTAGAGGCATTTCAATGTTGAGTGGGATCCCTGAAGCCATTTGGGGGACTGAAAAAGGAAAGAAATCGAGATATCTCAAAGTTGAATGTGAATTATCCAATGAACACTACCACTCTGGCGATTTTCACTTCTTTGTGAACTATAAAATCTAGGATTGATAAGGCCTCCAAGAAATAACTCCCCTTGGTCTAGTTGGTTTCATTTTAGTTGTTACTCTATTTCAGATAGAATGCTATTTTCTGGCTACTTAATTGTAGTTTTTTCCTTGTTTTGGTTTTTCCTAGTAGCTACTATTTGGGTTACTATTTGACTTTATATATTATCTGGATTTTGATCCTCTTTTGATTTTTTTTTCATATTTGATCTGGTTGTTGATCCTTTCTTGTAATTGGGTAGATTCCCTCCAAAACTATTTTCCATTAATAAAAAAAATCATGTAATTACACCAATATTATACTTAATATTAACTTTGCCTCTCTATATACATAGTCATATTCAATAATACAAAAAACATTCATATCTTTGCAAAATATAAAACTAGGACGTATACACATAGCTTACATTGTTTGTACTCTATATTACATATGTTATTGATCACTATGGTTTAATTTATAACATATATTTTTTACTATATACATACATGTGTTCATGAGGTATATTGAGTTTGATGTTGGACACACAAATTATTACATGCTATTAGGAGATACTTTGGTTCCTTACATTATTATCTTGTGGGCATCCCTCCACACTATACAAGTGTTATTTTTTCATTCTAATTACTTTATAATTCATTATTACAATTGATTACATAAATTATTAATATGTTATTTTTTGATCTAACGTGACTAACACATTTTGTTTTTTGCAACGATGACATATCTTACTTCATGTGTTCTCTTAATGTTGATTCCTTTTATTACTATTTCCCATCACTACGTGTTCGCTAGTTGTGTGTGTCACTACTAGTCTGTTTCATTGTATGCATCCCAAGATTCTCAATTATCTTTTGACACCATGGGTTTCCCATGTTTTTGTCTTTATTCCTAGCTATGACTCTAAATTACATGCTTTTTCTTGTGCTTTAACAAATGAACACTTTTTTCCTCTATTCTAGTTTCATTACATATGTACTACTACTATTGTTGTTAGTGTTATCACTACTACTATTATTATTGTTGTTACGATTGTTTTTATCTTTACATGCCATGGTCACCACCATGTTTCACCCTCTTTTTATGGGTATAGATTATAAAAGGTGGCCACTTCTTCAATAGTATATAGTTTTCTATAGATTCTCAGACATATAATGCATGGGTACACATCATTTATTTTAAGCCGTATTCCCGAATGGTTATTCACACATGACTCAAAAGAGAGGTAATTAAACAAGGTAAATTGTTCACTTACAGGTAGAATTACATGTTTAGAAATAGGTTCTCATAGGGAAAAAGTACTCAAAAATAACTTTAAACATCATTTTTTTATAAAAAACACACATGGTAAATAACTGTAGATAATGGTTAAACATATACAAATGGCCCTAACCATACCATAATTTTTTTCCTTGGGGGAAAACACCATATTTTTCTATAGTTTTATAATTCTCAATATGATAAAGGTTTTTGGCATAATGTCATACTTAATTGAAAAAATTTAAATCATTATATTGGGGGCATGAAATATTTTATTCCTCCTCTTCAATACTCAGTTATTATTATTAAATACATGTGTTTTTGAGGCATGAGTCTCCTTATCAATTTATATTTTAGCACATTACACACTATTACTCAATATCATTACACACAAGAAGGGTATGAGGAACTCATTCTCTTTATACCTTGTATACATATACTCAAATATTGGGCTAACATTTGTCTACAACGTTCTATTATGTAGGGTTATGGAAAGTATTGAGCAACTAAGTTCTTCATAGGTAGTCTTTCCTTTCCTCATAGTAAATGGGAATACATTATAATTACTTAATACTTTGATACATGGTATTCTTCCTTCATGGAGTGCATTTATACCTCTCCCTTCTCCTCTCTATACCTTTTATTCAGTGTTAGGTTACATCCAACTAATACTATAGTTTCTTCTTTATCATAATTAAGGAATTATCACCCACAATCCTTTAACAAATTTTAACAAAAAAATCACAATATCAAAATATCCAAATGCAAGAAAGGAATGAGAAAATCCCCCCTTCACAAAAAAATCGGTTTACTTTTTCCATCTCTTCATTTATCTCTATACAAGTTCAAATTCTATAGCTAAAATTTTATTTCTATCATGGACATTAATTTATAAACTTTGTGTTTTAGGTTTCATCATGGAGTGTGCCAACACCAACATGTTTGGATAATAAATGTTTAAAGAAAATACAAAGTGTTTCCACACACTCAGGTATCTTTTCCTTTATGCATGTAATTTTGATTTCATACTTAAAGGGGGAAATTTAGAAATTCAAATTTGGAAAATTTCCCCTTTTGACACTACTTACTGCAATTTTTCTTCTTGACTAAGAGAAACACCCACATCATAGCTCTACTCAGTGCATGTTGCCATATATTTCCTAAAAAATTCATTTTCATTCACCTATGTGTTAACAAAATATGAATATTAATACACAAGATCAATTCTCAAAATATAATTTCGAAGATGTAACTATTATATTTGACTTAGCTCCTCTCTATCCAAAAATATACAGTTGAGTCAAGTTGTGTAATCCAATATTGGCTACCCTATATAGTCTTGCACTGAAACATTTTACAACCTTTATTTTGATGTAATATTATCTATTGGGTCTTTTTGTTTTACTAGGTTAGCCTTATCAAGATAGTTTATCATTCAAAGCCTATATAACCAATTTAACATGATTTCATTTACAAACCTGGAACTCATATGGGAATATATTGACATACACAGTTGTAACACTCACAAAAATAACTTGGGGATCCTTAAATCTTCCTAAAGATGATGAAATTTATTAGGGATGCCAATAATAAAGTTCTAAAGCACTAAAATAGGTTAAGGAGTATATACTTACTCAAATACAAACAAAAAAGGATCCCACTTCCAAGTCTTAACAAGAGCACAATTCTATGATGCATAACCAAAGGGGTTCAATTTTCCAACTAGTTGCATTCATCTAGATGTTACATGCAAAGTAGAGAAATATGTTTTATTTGAGGCCTGTTTAGAGTATTGTTGACGTAGGTGGTTCATGTGGTGCACTTCAACCCAAAAAATAAATTTCTTATAGGTATTCTACCCTTGTTATGGTTTTGTATTGATTCACCTAATTACATATGATACTGAGATTGTATGACAACTAGGATTTTACAACAAAGTATATATTTAGGACATTGAAGGACCTATAAAGTTACAAAACCCCATTCTTAAGGAATCTAATACCATGCATAATGGGAAATTATGGATTATACATCATGACCATACTATATGGTCCTGCACCAAGGAATTTTCTAGGCGTATTTTCAGCAGTGAAGCTTCTCCAAGTTCTACAGTCCTACATCATCTGGTCTTTCTTCCCATATTCATCATGTTTATCTATGTATAGTGAAGTGTTTCTTACTTTTATAAATTTGATCTTAGATCTATGTATCAAAATAACTAATATGTTATTATGGTTTTGGATAATTAATGTTGGAAATTATTTTATTAAAATATCTCCTAGTTTCCTAACCTTACATTCCTTTTTTATTATTGTGTATTCCATAACAAATTATTATAATCTTAAAAAGGGTGTAACCAAATAGGATTATGAGTCATAGAAGAAGTAATTGTTAAAATGATAGAATCAATCAAATGGTCATAATAATTAAATTGAGGCTATTCCTGATATGTATGATGTAATTTTGAGTTTCTCTTAGATTTAAAATTGTGATGATTAAGTAATAGGTGTTTGAATATTTTTATCTTAGATTTTTCATTGAATTTAGGATTAGATTTCTTAGGACTATAATTGAATTGTATAAAATTGGTATCAATCAATTATTGGATATCATTATGAATCTTGAAACATTTGTTAATGGATTTCCCAATACATATATGGTAGTTATAATATGCATTACCGTTGAAATATTTATCTTGACAATTTCTCGTATCAACGTCCAAAAGAGGAGGGAGAGACACATGATTATTATTTAGATTTTGTTGTAAGTTTACATATGATGAGGAAGGAAATATTGTGAATTTAATTTGAGGAGGATCTTTTAATTCAATATTTTTAGGCCGAGATAAGACATTAATAATATATTTATCTTTAGTTTTTCTATCATTAGATATTCCTTTGTAATTAGCTTTTCCTTAGAAATTAGATGTTGATGTGTTTGGGTTGGTAAAACCATAATTAATATTGTGAAATGCTAGACATATATCTTCTATTTCTTTCAAAGTATGACACAACTCATAAAAGGATGGAATTTTTTCAAACATGATAGATTCTTGTAGGGGAGATAGGAGACTCTAAGTACGTAAATATTTAATTTCATTGTGTATAAGATTATTGGTCATTTTTGTATCTATGGTATTATAACATAATACATTAGAACTAATTTTTTCATTAGATATTTGTTTCATTTTATCCATTTTAGCATAGCAAACCTTATCGCTAATGTTGATTAAAACATTTGCAAGATGCCAATTATATAATGGGTTTAAATCCCTTATGCAGTGAATAAGTAGGTCATAGAACAATTACAAAGAATAATCCTTAAGGAATATATTAAAAATGATATAAACAAGTTGATCATTATAAACAAAATCTAAACATGAAAAATGAAATGTTTAAAGGTGTTTCTTAGGATCTTTAATGGATTATACCACCCAATACCTACTAGCATGATGCGGGATTAAATATATTGGATGTATGATACAAGTCTATATACCTGGTGGATATGGCATGTGTGGTTCCTTACTTTGAAGTCCATTTGGTTGTGCATTGACTATTATATTTTTTTATTGGAGATGTCAATTAAGAAATCCTAATGTCCTTATTGAATAGTGGAGCTTAGACCCACTAGAGTCAATATCCCATCCATAAGAGATTATAGAGAAGGAAATGATATTATTAATAATATGATATAAATGAATAAAAAGGGCCTTTGTATTGTCACCTCTCAACTTTCCTTCTCTAATGGAAGAAGCTAAGTCAATTTTTTCAACATGAAAAATCCAATAATTGAAGTGTAAATATTTATATGTACAATTAGGTTTTATTAATATATTATTATTATTGATTATATATAATAAAAATACCGATAATTGTTAAACTCTATGTAAATTAAATTACATTTAAAAAATACTAAAGATATGGATGGATATTGTGGAGTAAAGTTGGTGGTTGAGATGTTCAGAGTAGACATTGATGAAGGGTGGCATTGAGTAGTAGAGTATTGGAGGGGAGAGAATATTGAATAAGGCACATGGTTTTCATATAAAACCTTACATACCTATCACATATATTTTATTTTCATTGGGAATATGATATTATTTAGATTCCTCTACCAAACTATACCCCCATGTTGTGGTTACCATAATAGCTAGTGAGAATCTCATGTTTAAAGTGATAATAGATTCCAAATTTTTATTGCCTCCTCAAGCTCCTCCATAAATTGGTTCATTTGGAAGAATAAAATATTTCAATGTAGATTTTGGTTTTGGTATCTAATGGGACTGTTATTGAGAGAACCTAATAAGTAAGTTAATGTAAAACAAGTATTTTGGCTCAACGACAAGCTCAACATTAGATATTTTTTCTTGCATAATGATATCCATATTTTGGTTACAATCATTAAATATCCTTTACATAGCTTAGGAAAAGAATAATATAAGGTTTTGTGAATTTTTTCTACCTATAATTTATCATTTATGTTGCACAAAAAAAATAATGGATTTTCAACTCAAGTTAGTAAAAAGGACAATACATTTCATGTTGTGTTTCCTCTATGTGCTTCTTCCTACCTATTTGATTTCTTTTGCAAATGGAAGATTTAAATATTGGATATTACTTATAGTTGGAATGTGGGTGATTAGGTAGGGAAAATAACTTAAAATAAAATCCCTGCCACTATCCTTCATTTCTACTAGACTCTACAACTTGCGCTAACATTCTACCTAGCCAAAGCCACAACCTTTCTCAGTTTTTTCCTAGCTCGCATCAAATGAGAGTGTTGGAAATAGGGTTGGATATCCATAAAACAATAATAAAATCCATGGAATCTAGATAAGGAGTTTAGTATGTTTATCATTGGATAAATAAAGGTAGATGGAGAATTAAACACATGAAAATGAGTAATATGGGTGTTTTTAGATGTTATGATGGGGAGAATTGATTACATTTGAATTTGATCCAATGGAGACATTGTTTTATAAATCCATTGTGGATTTGGACACTTAGATGGAGGTTGAGTCCAAATTCATAAAATATTAGGAGTGGTTAGACGATAATGAACCATTTGAACATATTGTTAATAGTACAAATATGGGACTCTATCACAATTTTTTTGTTCCTAGTCTATTCTTATCTTAGTAAAATGTTGTTTTAATGTCATAAAAGATAGAAAAACTTCAAATAAATGACCACTAATCACAGTTTATTATTATAATATAAGATAAGTAATTGTAATTTGATCTAACAATAAATAATTAATGAATGAATGGATAAAATTTTGTGCATTGTACACCACATTGACATATTCAAATTCTAATACGATATGCACAAAATGGTTTTTTGTAAATACCATAGGGGAATTTAAGAAAACATGTTTAAATCTAAACTCCATAAACTCTATAAAAATCATCTCATCCTGTGCTAAAATGGGAGATTTGGAGAAGGGTATGGAATTTATAGGAAATTTGAAAGTGGATATTTATCATCTTATTGGAATGTGAAAGAGCACATAATGCACGTGAAATATTTGAAAAAAGTCCTCTTAATATTATGGTGGATGAGTAATTTGAATTGCGTTGTAATGGAAGAAAAATATTACCTCAAAGTATTTTTTGTTTTTTCAAGAAGAGTAAATAGGAATGGATATCTCCCCCCTCTCCTAGTAGTGGTGATTTTTTTCTTTCTTTTAAGTTATTATTGAAATCATGGTCATTAATTTATTTAGTGTGAAAGTTATAAAAATTATTATTTATAGTTTTCATATATAAAATGATAGTGTATTAACCACTTGTTGAGCAGTGAGGACTAGATTTGGAAAACAACATGCCCCCTTCAGGTATGTAAGTACCTTGGAAGTACACTTACCTGGTATGACTTGAATTGAGACTAGTGTGGAAATTACTCACACTATTTTAACAGGATGAAACCTTCGCCACTTGAAAAAAAACTTGTTAAAATTATAAATTTACTTTGTATTTTGCTTATCCTAACTGCTTACAGGCCCATAAAATTCCATCAACCAACTCTTACATGTTTATTTCTATTTTTGGATCAAAATCCCACAATTGGTTTCACTATTATTGTTTGGGAGGTATTTCCTCCATGTAAATTTTAAAGCCATATGGATTATGGGGTAAAAGTTCAAAATTTGTTTGTTTTGCAGTTTCCTCCAAGATGACACTTCCAATATGAGTACTATTTGTTAGATTATAATCCCATAAGTTTCACTAAATTCTCACAATATATGATGGTTGGGAGTGATAGGATCCCTATTTGGATACTAGAGGACCATTTTTTTAGGTAATTTTTTTGGAAGGTTGAGCTACCTTGAAATATAGTGTGATTAAGTCTTGTTAACCCTTTTTCATGTTACAAAATTGATTTATAACTAGCATGTGAAAAGTTCCTTCCAACTGATAAATTATGTCCTACCACATCAAACCCCTTTTATACTGCATTAAAAATTACGAACCATTATTAATTTCACCTTATCTCCTTTGGAATCACTTTTCTTAAGCTAGTTTCAATGCCACTTTGGCATACAATGTCCAAGTATAAATTGTCAAACTTTACCATATTTCTCCACAATGGTGCATCTAAAATGAGTTCATAATATCATATTTTACTTTTTTCACCTCCATGTTGTGATCACTATGTCTGAAAAGAGATTAGAAGTGACAATTTCCTATTTCACATAGTTTTTGATGCATTTTGAAGGCCATTGCATTTTCATTTTAGCCAATTTGAACTATGACATTTTTAAGCCTTTTAATTCAATGTTTGAACATACTAGGTAAATATTGCTTGGTGTCATGATTTTTTTTATGGAAAGTGTTATTAACACTAATTCATTTCATTGAACTATATTAGAAAATTAAATTCTATGAAGATAAAGAATTCTCTATCTTATGTATCCTCTTTCTAGAACTTGAAAATAGGAGAAATGAGAAATGGTGTTTGGAAATACTAAACTCTCTCTCTCTCTCTCTCTCTCTCTCTCTCTTCAAATGATAATAGAAATAATGTAATATCATTTATATATAGTTAATTGACATCCATTTCAACATTTATTTTAACACGTGTTATTGTAGGTGCCAGGTGATGTGGTGAAATTGTAAATTCTTGGCATTACTCAAAGACTGTATTTATAGTTATTTTCTTAAAATTGTATAATTAATTTTGAAGGATAAATTGTAAATATTGTTTTATGAATGTAATCAATAAATAAATAGATGGTATTACTTTAACAAATAGTTGTTTAATTAATAATGCATATGATATCAATAATGAATATTATGGAATATGATCTTGATTGAATTAATAATTTCATGTGAAACATTTAACATAGACAATGTTTATTTTGATCATGTTTAGATGTATGCTTGAACACTATTTTTACCTATTTTGAAAACACTTGTTGAGACCACAACTTAGGAAAAATAAAAATAGTGAAAGTGCATTGGAATTACAAATCTTTTTAAAATGATACCACATGTAGTCTTAAATATGATATATATGGAAATTTAAAGAACCTTGATAGTAACCTAATGTAAAAATAATTTCTTGAAAACTCAAGGATTAGGAGATGTAATTTGAGGAAAACCTAGTTATTATCCATTTTCATGCCCCGACTGAAAATGGATAACTAGGAAGGCTTGCACTAAGACAAGTAGCAGGACCCACTTGTAGCAAAAATGGCTAAAATATGATAATGTGTCTGAGACATTCTCAGACATCTTCACATAGGCCTTGAGGCACCAAGAAATCCAAAAATTGTGAAGGAATTAGGAAGCAAGTTGAAAAAGGGTGGAATTTGGTAAAGAGATCATGCTGATTAGCTTACCGAGATGGAGGTCAAGTTGGCTCCCAAGTCAAAAAGTCGAGTTCTAGGTGAGCTATAATGGTGACCGAGATGTGTAAAAATCCTCAACGAGTTATCATGATCGAAGATCAATTCGTACAACAAGCGACAAACTAGAGCACGAAGGAGAATTTTTCTCGTTGAACTCATTGAGTTGATTTAAAATCAATCAAAGAAGGATCAAGTTTCCCCAATGTTGCAGATAGATCATCGATCTAATTATTGTAGGATGGGTCGTCAAGTTCATAAACGTGATACATGTTGCAGAGTAGAGAGAGCGAGTTGTATTTCTAGCTCATCAAGATAAGCCCATAGCAACTCTATGAAACATGTTTTGCCAAGTTATAGGCTCAAGATAAGAAGAATGTGGGGATACAAAGTTGCTTTAAAATTTCCCTAATGATTTTATTAATATCTCGAGCTTGCAAGAGTCTCATCACGGCTACATTGCATGCCAGAGGTGAGGCGTGTTTAGAATGAGCTTGCCCATGATGGTATGACGATGATATAGAGTGAAGAGGGGCCACATTTCACATCAAGATCATTGATTTCATCCACATGGTGACTTGATCAAGAAGGAGGTTCTGAGGTGCATCGTGGAGTTAAGTAAAAAAACAAGTAGACTCAGTTAGGTGAGTCATTACAATGATGAATCAGAGAAAGCAAAGCAGGGAGAGCTTACAAGATTAGCAATGGAGGAGAGCCATTTCAACAAAGGCTAGGGAAACACTTAGCAAAAATTTTAGATGAGATCAGGTGCATATAGATCAGCTTGTTGCAAAAGCCAAAGGGGTCAAGACATGGGTGATCTCGTGTAATGGGAGCCAAGTCATTTTCAGCATAGTGGGGAGTCGTCCCAATACTTCGGTAACATAGAGAAGGTTTTAATGTTGGCTCGCCAAACCAGCTTGGTGAGAAGGGAAGAATTTCAAGGGAGGTCCCATTACGGCCACGTAGGTGTTGCGGAGAAAAGTGGGCTTTGAAATACTTGGGCCACAAGTTCCTTGCAGGCCTAAGATGGCCGATTTGAATGTGGTGTGAATGATGGAGAGGTCAATGGCTCGATGTGGAAGTCAAAGTGGGCTTAGGAATGACTTCAGGTTTGAGTGGGGTGCTCAGAAAATTACAGGCCCAAGGGGACTTGCATGAACGTGCGGGGACGAAGGTGATAGGTGGAACAAGATAACTTGGGGGGAGTTCCCCACAACAAAGAGACCAACCACCTTTCATTCATGCATGACCACCAAGGCATAGGAAGGCGCCAAGTTGGAAAAATAATGAAAAATGGCACCAATTCAAGGGGGACCCAACCGAGTTGAGTAAATTCTAAGAAAAAATAGTCAATGCGCCAGGTAGCTCATGGATATGAGAGGGTAAGATATGTCACTATGCACGAGGAAGATCGGTGGGCAAAGTTAGTGGCCACGCAGAAATTAGAGGCCTAACCGAGTTGCATAGGGTGCTAAGATGGGTGGTTAGCAGTGTGTAAAACAACATGATGCAAGAAAAGGGAGTTTGAAAACGTAACGTGGGGTGCCATCTTGGTGAGCTAACTGGTGAGTTGGGTTGAGCTAGCCCCTCATTCAATGTTCAAATACTCAACCCTCCCTAATAAAAATAAAATATGAAAGCGGTGGGGCCCATGAATATATTTAAATACTCCAAGCTATTTTAAAAACACAAACAATTAGAGAGGGAAATAAATATTAAAATGTCACTTCCAACCATTCATTTAAATGCTCAGTCCTGTAACAGAGATGCAAGCATGGGAAAATCAAATAAAGTTGTATTCACTCAAGAAGCATTAACTTTTGTATTTCTCAACGGAATTGTGTAAAATTGGACTCGTTGGAATCATGGGTCTAATATCTATGCATAAACATCAATAAATTAAGGATTTATTGAGTTTTGGGTGAGAAATTTTCAGAAAATGAGCCCAGTTCATAATAGTAACTTTTAGGTGGTTTAAATGTAATTAATGAGCAATGGTAGCCATTTTTCTTCTATTGCAAGTTATGGGATAACATGGGATATAGTTTTTAGGTCACATATCATCATTTTCCCAAATTTATGGTACCTTGCAAGTGGTTGGAAAGGAAAATCTGGGAATGCACTTCTCTCTCACTTCTCTCTTATTCTATACATTATAAAGGGGATGCATATTTGTAAAGGATTTGGACATTTTTCTCTCTACCCCCTCCCTTATTCTCTCTTCTGGTTGAATGTGGTATTTTTAATCCTCCTCTATAAGAATATTAATGGAATTCTCTTACATATTTCCCAACAATGATGTATTGTGTATACTTTAATGGAACAATAGATCTATGTTATGTGATGCATTTTCTCCATCCTCGGCATGATTTTTTGTCTCTAACTTTCCTATCTTCATTAATGTGGTATATTGTGCATATTCTTGGTGTTCATTATAGGTTTATGGGATTTGTGTTTACTAGGGGAATGAAATGGTGCACTATGTGAATCTCATTGGTTATTGATGTTTTTCCATCCTCTCCATGCTCACATCTCTCTATTTCTGGCACTAGAAATTTTTTATGGAAACCCATTCTCTTGGTGTTATAACCTCTTTGAGTGTAGGATTTCCCTTTTCATGCACTCCTTCTCTCCTTGTCTCCTTGGAATTGTTATATTAGGATTAGTTAGTAGTTTCCCTTCTATTAGAGTTAGTTGTTGCTCTATTTTAGGAAGAGTAACCAACCTTATCAGTAGAATTTCTTCAATTGTAGGCTCCCACATCTTGAAGCAATTCCATGTTACAAAATCATACTAATTTCCTTAACACACTCACATGCTAAACAATCAAAGGGTGCTATGATTCAGTGATAACAGTTCTGGCATGCCCGGTGGGACCGGATTGAGGAGCTTTACATATTTATTTCATCAAGTTATTTGTGCTCTTGGTGGATTCTCATCTTTTAGAAGCACTTCTAGGAACAAGTGACGACTCCAATGATCCATAATAACATATATCTGAGTTTTAGACATTTCTCTTATCCATTCCCATATCTTTCATTTTCCTCCATTCCATAAAGTTGTTTAATCATGACTTCATTCCCATCATGGAATTCAAACTTACAGTAGTGCAATCAACCTCTTATGTACTTCGCAACTCCTCCAGATCAGTGTTATGATCAAATTTAGAACCACCATGCTTGCAAATATGAACAATGTCAAAATTAGTTTGGCTATGGTGTTTATCAAGAAGAAGGATATGCATATGTGGATAGTAGTTATACGAAGAACACTAATTTGTAGGAGAATATTCAAATACTGAAGGCTAATATGGTGCAGTATTGGGCTATAGTTCAGATGAAAGCATTGAGAATTGGTTTTAGGACACATTTTCCATAAGTTAGCCATTTCCAAGACATTATAGCCTACAACAGAAGTTTGATTTCATGGTTGAGATACTGCCCCAACTTGTAAAATTGACTGAGGAGATTGAATCTTATGATATTGATGTAAGACAACCTTGTTTATCTGTAATTCCACCACCAGCTCCTAGCTCTTCT
The DNA here is from genome assembly GCA_019776745.2 of Taxus chinensis. Taxonomy (NCBI): domain Eukaryota; kingdom Viridiplantae; phylum Streptophyta; class Pinopsida; order Cupressales; family Taxaceae; genus Taxus; species Taxus chinensis. The sequence goes on along the minus strand of CM034149.1, from coordinate 308,597,483 downwards.
TTTTCCCTTGTTCATTTTAAATCATTGTAGTGGTGTCATGAATCTAGTTCCTTACTTGTTTCCCCTAGTGTTTAATTCCCTTCCACATCCTCTAATCTTCTATATTATCTCAATTCTTCTATCCTTTTCCCTTCTAAGAAATCATCCCCTCCAAAGAAATAAGAATTTTTATCTCTTTCACTACATCAAACATTGAAAAAATTGGTTGAATCCCAACCCACCCCTCCTCTTGCATTTCCATGTTAATCTTGGGAAGATGAAAATCATACAACCAGCCAAGGGAAATAACAAGAAGAGCCTAATAGAGAAAAAAATGATAAGAAGTTTGATAAATTGGGCTGTAAGGTTTGGGATTAAAAAAATACCCTTGATGGTTAAGCCTTCAGAGGAGGCAAAATTTGAAGAACAAGTGGTGGTTAAGGCTGATTTTATAGCAGCAATAGAGTAAGTAGAACAAGAGCATGACCAATAGTATATATGCTCCAAATGTAGTATCCATGATGGCACTTTATTTGAAAAGGTTGTTGATTATCTACTAGCTGCAGGATTAGTCAAGGAGGGGAAGGAACAACCAACTCCAAGTCCATTTTAAGAGGAGCATGTGGATGAGAAAAAGATGAATCCAGAGGTCTCAAATCATGAGTAGGTTACACAAGAAATTTCAGATCCCTCTCACACTTCATCTCTTAAAAAATCTTAATTTTTAGGGGAGTTTGAGCTCACAAGCTTCATGTTTGATGAAGAAGCCACACATGGTGAAAAATGTAGATTTGGAGGTCATCATTCAAAAGGGGGGGACTTTGGCACAGGAGGACAGTGAAGAAGTTGAATAATTATCCAACTTGGATGATTTTTTTGATTAAGAAGAGCCCATGTTAATCATGACCTTTATTGCCCCATTATTAATCCTTCAATAAAAATATCCTACTACTATGGAAGAGAGCTTTCAGGAGCAACCTGTAGTTCATAAAAACCCTCTTAAATCAACGTTTGAGGAGTTGAATCTTCCATGCTTCACACTGGAGGAGGAATAAGGGAGAAGCTAGGATGACATCAATTTCATAACAATCATCAAGGTGTAATATGATTTTTCTATAGATGAAAAAGAAGAAGAATATCATCTCACAAATAAACACCTTTTCTAATAAGGCTTGCAAGAATACTTCCTTATTAAAGTTGGAATTCAAAGAAGTGGGAAAATCAAGTGGATCATACCTTTCCCAATTAGGTATTTGGCTTTGTTGGAGCCAAGGGAGAAGCCATAACCAATCATACTTGCTTCTAAGCATGAGGATGAGTCTCGTACTGTCAAGGACCTATTGGAATACCTACAAGATCAAAATGAAGAAAAACCAGAGTAGATATTTTTCTAGTTTTCAGTTGATACCTTGATTAATGGAGTGGAAAATCATCTTACAATTAGTTTTTCACTCTCAACCACGCTAGATCTAATGCCAAACCATCTACTTGACTAAAAATTGTGAATACAGGTAGTTAATTTGCATTTCCATTGTTAGGTTTTGTTTGAGTTACTCATTTCACTAGTTAGTGTAGGGTAAGAGTATGTTTGTTTTCAATAGAAGAAATTATTGTGCACACTTTACATGTCTTAGTTAAGGCATGTATGATTTGTTACTTTGTATATAGTTTGTTTGTGATTACTTCAGGTGGTCTATTGCACAGTGCATCATCTCTCCCGGAAGTTGTTGAAAACAAGCTTAGGATTGTAAGCAGTACTTTCTATCTTCAAGAAACTCAAATGCAGAGCAACTAAAAAATCAGATTGAGGGGAATATTTGAATGTTCTAGTTCTTCTTATCTCTCTAGATCACCAGTTGGGTTTCTCATGCCCCAACCCAATTAGTGTATGAATAGTTCCAGCAGCTTCAGCCCCTCAGCAATGTCCTAGGTAATCTATTCAGAAGAATGAAAATAAAATCTTAATATATTTCCATGATGTCAAAAATAAGCTTATGTCTCTGAAATTTATGCAGTGCTTCATCTTGTTAAGAACATCAATTTTTTTGTTTCATGTTGGTAAGAATCATACTTTGAGGAAACTTTAAATATTCATCATATAGTCCCATAGGTTAGAATTGTGGAGGGAAAGAGTAAAGAATTAAAATTCAAAGTGATTTTCCACTCTCACAAAACAAATATCATATTTTGTTACAAAAATTTGGGAAAAGCAAGCAGCAGGTGGCATCCTCAGTAGTGTCTCAAACCAATTCCAGGGTCAAAGTTTTAAAATCTATATCAGTTCATGTTAATTATGTAGACTCCATGCAAAATGGATGCTTCAAGGAAGTTGGTCTACTTCATCTAATAGGAAGATGTCCTCGCAAGTTGCCATAATTGTTATCCATTTTCACCCCTGGGTGAAAATGGATAACAAGATAGGCTTGCACTAAGAAAGTAGCGGGGCCCACTTGTAGCAAAAATGGCCAAAATATGATAATGTGTTTGGATCACTCTCAAACATCTTCACATAAGCCTTGAGGCCCCACAAAATCCAAAAAATGTGAAGGAATGAGGAATCAAGTTGAAAAAGGGTGGAATTTTATAAAGGTAGCATGCAAACCAGCTTTCCGAGCTAGTGGCCGAGCTAGCTTCCAACTCAGCGAGTCGAGTTCTAGGAGAGAGATAATGGTGAATTTACACACCCAAAATTACATGTGCTACATTGTCATAAAATGGTTCCAAAAGTCCCTAAAGATGATTTAGGTCCTTTCAAGAAGGTGTTTGAGCTCCAATTTCCATTCACGGTATATATTTGTTGCCTAAACGTCTTTACTTAGCCTTCCCGTGCTTTTTCTAGCTTCCTACCTCTTTCTGTGCATGTTTTGGCCTTTAGTGCCAGGACCACCACCCTACCTAGGTGGCGGTTCTAAAACCTCTGCCCTATGCAAGGCGATGGTCCTCCGTCACCCTACATAAGGTGGTGGTCCTGGCCATTTTTTACTGATTTCCTCACGTGTGTTTTAGCATGCGGCAGTTCACTTAATTTTGCTTTTTGCATGCATCCGTGAGCCAAATTGTCTAAAATTATCTTTGATTGTTTGGTTCTCCTTCCTCCTATTTTTAAATAGATTTAATTAGTTGGATCTTCTCCTTCTTTCCTTGAGTTTGAAGTCACCTCCCATCTTCCATTCCTATATATTCCTTGTATTCAAGCAAAAGGCCTGAGAATTTTGTGTATCTTACATTTTATTGCTGTTATGATCTTTCTAGGAATTGCAAAGCCAAGCTCTGATCTCTCGTGTTATCTCTCTTCTACCTGTATTGCATCCAGACTGCCATCAAGTTGCCATTGCTCAAGTGCCATCCTTCTATTGTTGTTCTTGCATTCTTAATCCCTTGGACTCATGTGAACACTTGAAGAAAGAGAGGAACATACTAAGGAGACAAATTACTACATAGTTGGATTTACGTTTGTTCAGTGAATTTCAAGTTAGATTTGTTGTTTGATTTCCTTCATTCTTACAATTCATCATTGTTACATCATATCAAATAGAGTAGAAAACCATTCATTTCAATAAGTTAGTCAATCACAAGTAGATCAAATCATTAGTAAGTTTTCCCCTTTAACATTACCAGGGAAGTTGTGGGGAACAATAGCCCCTCTCAGGGTCATGATTTGTTCTTCACCTCTGAGGTAGGGGTTGAAGAGTTTTGATTAGGCTAGGTTATTTGTTTTATATTTGATTCATATAATTACACAAGTAACTGGATACATCCGGCTGATTACTTTTCTTTAGTTTATTTTCTAGATTAGAATGCATTGCTTAAAAATTAGAAAAGAACAAAAATATTTCCTTTGATAGATTAGTTTACTTTTATTGCTTTGATCCGAAATATTGTGAAAACCCCAAAAACATAGATTAGATTCCTTTCAGTAATTAGTTTTCTTATCAAAAATCATTATATCTCATTCTGCATGACCATCAATGGTCCACAATAGGAAAAGACATATAGTTGTGATCCCTTAGTCCCAGAACCCAATGGGCCAGAATTGATACCAGTTTATGTTTGACAGTCTTACATATAGCTAAAACTTTCACTAAGAAAATAGAACAACTCAATACGCTAAACATTGCTTCTCATCAAGCCTATGACTATTGGACTGCTCTTGGAAATAGGTTTGATAACACACATGACTATTCAAGGGCCACATCCTCCACGAGTCTTTGGTTTTGATCCTCAGGTTCAACAACCCAACGAGCCTGCTATTTAGTTAGACATTGACATTAGTTTACATACATTAGTATTTAGATCTTCACCACTTCCACCAAATATTATTACACAACTTTCCTTACTGAACATAGCATCCAATCAGGCTAAGACTTTCTGGACCAGAATGGAAAATCACCCATAAATATTTGTGGCTCCATCATGCCTCTCTTTCTTACTTCCATGACCTTGTCTAGAAATATATACGAGGCACCCGTAGGTGATTTTCCATGTGTTCCATAGCCAACAAACAAAATCTCGACTAAGCTTGACATTGATTGGATTCTATGAGCGGCTATTATTTTAGATCGACCCATCACACCAATTCAATTTAGGAGAGCATTCTTTCCTTTAGACTTGTAGATCCCGACATTACTTGTTGAAGATATAAGATTTCCTAATTATCTTGAATCCCCATCACCACACTCACATTCACACTCATTCTACACCAGTTGTCTTGGCACGACCTCGAGAGGTTGGGTGCAAAGAAGGTCACGGGTTGATTTTTTTTCATACAGTGACCAAGTCCTATTAAAAATCCTTAGCGAGCTATCATGATGGAAGATCCAGTCGTACACCAAGCCATAAACTAGAGCATGGAGGAGAAATTTTCTCATTGAACTCATTGAGCTAGTTTAAAATCAATCATAGAAGGATAGAGTTACCCCAATGTTGTAGATATCTTATCGAGTTGATTAGCACAAGATGGGTCATCGAGTTAATAAATGTGATTCATGTTGCAGAGTAGAGAGAGTGAGTTATATTTCTAGCTCATCGATCTAATCCCAGAGTGACTCTGTATAACATGTGTCACCACGTTAGAGGATTAAGATAAGAAAAATTTGGGGATACCGAGATTATTTAAAAGGTACCTAGTGGGTTGAGTAATGTCTCAAGCCCACATGAGTCTCATCACGGCTATGTCGTAGGATAGAGGTGAGGCGTGTTTAAAACGAGCTCATCCATGATGGTATGGAAATGATGCAAAGTGAGGAGGGGAACTGTTTCACATCAAGCGCGTTGAACTCATCCACATGATGGCTCAATCAAGAAGGAGATCCTAAGGTGCATCGTGGAGTCAAGGAAAAAAACACACAGACTCATTCGGGTAAGCCATTATAATGATGAATCGGTGAATGAAAATCAGGGTAAGCCCATAAGATTAACATTGATGTCGAGCCATTTCAACAAATTCCAGGGAAACACTTAGTGAAAATGTTGGATGAGCTTAGATGCATGTAAATCTACTCATTACAAAAGCAAAGGGGTTAAGACTTTGGTGAACTTGTGCAATGGGAGCCAAATTATTTTCAATGTAGGTGGGATTCATCCTAACACTTAGGAAGTGTGGAGTAGGTTTCAATGTTGGCTCACTGAGCCAACTCAATGAGCAAGCTAAAAGTTCCAGGGAGGGACAATTGTGGCCATGTCAGAGTTACAGAACAAAGTGGGCCCAAAGGAACTAGGAATGTGAGTTCCTCACAGGATCGAGATGGCCGATTTGAACATGGTGCAGATGATGGAGAGGTCAACAACCTGATTCAGAAGTCAAATCAGGATTGGGAATGGCTTCGGGTCTAAGTGGGGTGCTGAGATAACATGACTTATAGGAACATGTGGGGCTGAAGGTGATAGGTGGAATGGTCTAACTTGGGGAGAGTTCCCCACACAAAGTGACCATCCACATTACATTGAGGCATGACCACCAAGGTAGAGGAAGGAACCAAGATGGGAAAAATAATGAAGCATGGTTCCAAGTCAAGGGGGACCTGACCAAGTTGAGTAAAGTGTAAGAAATAAATCTTCAATGCAACATGTAGCTTGTGCGTCTAAGCTACTTAGATAGGTCATTTTGCATGAGAAAGATAGGTGGGCCAAGCTGATGACCATGCAGAAATTGGAGGCCCAACTGAGTTGCATAGGGTACTGAGATGGGTGGTCGGTGGTGTGGAAAATAACTTGATGTAAGAAAAGGGAGTTGAAAAGGTAAGGCAGGGTGTCAGTTTAGCGAGCCAGTTGGTGAGATGGGTCAGCTGGCCCCTCATTCAATGTTCAAATACTCAACCCTTCCTAACAAAAATAATATATGAAATTGATGGGCCTCGCAAATATATTTATGTGCTCCAAGATATTTTAAACATGTAGAACATTAGAGAGGGAGAGAAATATTAAAATTTCACTTCTAGCCATTCATTTAAATGCTTATTACTATAACAGAGTAGTAAGCCTAGGAAAATCATAGAGATATGCTTGCACTTAGGAAGCCATAACTTTTGTATCTCTTAATGGAATCATGCAAAATTGGACTCGTTTGAATTGTGGATTTGAGATCTATGCAGAATTTTTTTTTAAGGATTTATGGATTTTAGTGGGAGAATTTTCCTAAAAAGGGAAGCCCTATTTAGAGTAAAGGAAAACTTATAGGTGAATCAAAAATATTCAATGAAGAGTGAGCACATGGAGATGCAGTACCCTGATGGCATTCTGTTGGGGATGAATTATGGGTTTCTCCCCATGAGGAAGAATGGCTATTAGTGATTATAACCACAGAATCAGATTACCATGGAGAAGGAGATGGAGTGAGAGCTAGTTTGCCCAACTAGTTAGAGAGGAAACATATATGATATCAGCTTGTTTATGATGACTCAGTGAAAACCACATTAGTAGAATGGGGTAGCACATCTTGCAACTTAATGAATTTCCATATTTTGGTCTAACCCCCCTAGGTTGTACTAGTGGTCTGATGTCGCATGTGCATGAGGATTATTTCCTACTTCGCATGAAAGAAATTTGCTTAACTAGCATTATCCTTCCTATTTCTAAGTAATGATGGACTGTGCATACTGCAATGGGAGGGTTGTTGGATCTATGAATTGTGTGACAAGGATGTAGTTAAGGAAACGACTGCATGATTATGTTGTATAAGAAGCATTTCGCGCTACTTCATTACTATTAGAAAGATTGTCCAACCTAGTTATGAATATGGATGTTGTACTTTTTAACCAAGTTCGTATGGGACAAGATTTGTTGGACACAAGTGAATGAAATAGGTGGTAGTAATAATTAAACCTCTCGGCCTTCATTTTGCAGAAAATATTCCATAGATGCAGCGCGTAACAAATTTCAAGATCATGTATGGTAATGTCCTTATTACCATAGTGTTTTCAACCCCTTGGGACTACCCAATGGGCCAAATATCTATGTCTAGGAGTATTAGTGATGAGGATCCTTCCCCTGTGAAGCACTCCTCTCTAAAGTATACGCTTGTGACACAATCACTACTGCACATAAGGTGCACTTAGTAGAAGTCATACTATTAGAGAATGCATGATGCGTTTGGGACAAAAGTTTGAGAATTTTTTTAACAACTACCAACCCTATTTCTGTTGAGAACATAATGAACTTCAAGTGGTTTGGCCCACACCCTTAATGTATATGGGTCCATCACTAATATATAGGTTAATATTTAATATCATGAAATGATTATCATTAACTAATATTAAATATTATAAACAATTGGAGGGTGTATGTGTCAAAATGTATTTTAGGTTGAAATAGGATGGGTAACATTGATGACATACCTGATCACCTTATACTGGAAAAGGACTTTAGGTCCTCATTTTATATATTCGATGAAATATATCAAATGTGTGAAAATCAAGTGATTTGGTTTTACCCTTGGTAAATAGGGTTTCAAAGGAGTAGGTGATCTTACTGAGATGTAAAAATAAGTTCTCTAAAATAAAATGTTATTTTCAAAGTGGTTTTTACCCTATTGGGGTTTTCCACTCTAAATATTGTGTCATCTGTATTATTTATTTCATGTAAGTATTTCTTTATTTACTTATGTTATGATATAATCTTTATTTAAATATTTATTATAACATTATGTAATATGTAAGTTGATTAAATTCGTATTTATTAGAATCCTCAAATTCTAACATGGTAACAAAGGAAGGTAAATTAAATAAATTAAGATCAAATGTTTTATATTTTATTTATTTAATTTGTACGAGTTTTTTCAACCAAACCGAAAGGGTATTTAAAAGTATCTAATCCCCTTCTTTTTTTCCCCAATTTATTTTAGCACTACATTTGTGTAATTAAACTCTTGGTAAATTTTTTAGGGTTTTTGAATTTTAAATCCCTATTTTTTGGGGGGGGAGAGATGTAATATGATATGATTCTTACTTGTATTTACATTTTGTAAATTATATGGAATTAATTTTTGTTTGGATATTGATGTGTGCATAGGTGAAAGGGGCTTCAAATATTTACATGCGTGAAAATCACATACAAAAAAGAAAGGATTTATTACCATATGAAATAATGTTCATGTTTTCTATAATTTCAAATGTTTGCAGGTTAAATATTTTGGAAGGTAAATTTTATACCCATATTCTTTGGTCCCCTCTAAAAGGATTAGATTTTAAAAACTATAGTTTATAGTTAATTTATAACTATATCCTATATAATTTGAAAACTATATTATTATCTTCAAATAAAATATATATAATATAGAATATAGTTTATATAACAATTTATGTAAACATCATATCAAAATTTCTATAGTTTGGGAAAAAAAACCTATATATTAAAAGCCTTAAACTATATTAAAACTACATGGGATTGAGGAAAGAGTCGACATACCATATTCTAAGCCTAAGTTTAAATCATATTTAAACTTAACTTATAAATCTAGGCATATATAGTTTTTTTTTAAATAAAGACAAAACTAAGTTTGAATCATATTTTATATATAAAGTTAGTTTATACTGCTTAAAATATAAATTTTATTAGATTTGGTTTATATATGTTTTTTAAAAAAAACCTTAGTGATTACCTTTGTTTTAGTAAGGGAACCCGTATTTATTCCTTGACCATTAATGGATTGCTTTTTAAATCTTAATACTTATTAAATAAAACCTAACATGTGTCCCTAACCATTTATATTATCCATGTAAGGGGGCGGCCCTATTCATTTATATCTTTAGTTTATAAAAACTATATAAATAAATCTATTTAAAGGTTTTCTTTTATATAAGAGTGGAAGTGGAGAACAAAATAAGATAATATCCAAGGTATAAATGTAGATTTCTCAAGTATAAATGGAGAATTAAAAAAAGGGGAGGCTATTTTATTGGTGGCCCATGTGAAGTGTGCTAAATATTTATTGAAATATTGGTAGTTATAGCCACATAAAAAATTTAAAGTTTTTAGCTTACAAGAATTATATAAAATATTTTACAATATTTTCTTTAGTTTTAAATGTGTGCAGGGGTAAAATAAAGAGTAAATGAAGCGAGGAGACAAGGTTCATGAAAATAAGGATTTCAATTTATTTCACTAGTCGGGTGAAATTACTTGTCTCCTCTATAAAATATGTGGATTAATCTATACTCTCATAAATCTACTTACACCTGGTAAAATTCTTATAACCTGGTCTATGTCCTTTAAACCCCTTTAATGAGGGTTATGTGTTTTTTTATATATAAAAAATATACTATAGTTTATAATTTTTATGAACTATATGTTGTTTTTTATTTAAATTCTATAAACTATATACCATTTTTTTAAAAGTGTATATATGTTTACATTATAAATTATAATAGGTTATTATAATGTATTAAAATAATAACCTCCCTAATATTATACAGAAGAAGAAGAAATACACAACAATTTATGGCTTCAAAATTTGACAGACAAATTCTAGAAATACACAATATGACGGTCATTTAGACGTCAAATTTAAGCTCGTAGGTTCTAGGAAACTTTCATTGTGTTAAAATTGACGGTCAAATGAATGTCATGATAGACCAAAAAATAAGTCATTATGATGGCCATTTAGACGTCAAATTTAAGTTCTTCGGATCTTTGTCTATATTTTTTTTTCCAAAAATTTAAAGTTGTTATGCATTCTTAGGGGTCTCTTCTTCACTTCTATATGGTCGGAAATATTTTTTATATAAATCTAGGGGTATAAGGTATAGCCCTTTATATTGTGGGTTATTATTTTGATCATGAGAGGTTAATTATAATGCATTGTAATGATATAATTAGTTATGATGAAATAGTTTCCTTGATTTATAAATTTTAGATTTGATTCCATTAAAAGTGTTGTTTTTATTATCGATAAATATGTATCTAAATTTGTGGTACATTGTATATTATAATGAGGTGTATTTTATAGGTTTAGAAAAACAATGGCATCCAGTTATTTCTGTCTTAATAAAACTCATATCTTGAATGAAACCAACTACAACATTTTGAGTCAAAACAAAATTTATGGTGAGGAAAATTTAGACGATTATTTCTAGATTTGAGGTTTCTCCCATCGGTCGTCAAGCAAACTATAGATAACATGAATACATTCTTGACAATGAATGTAGGAGGCTCTATCTATGATTTTTTGTGATGTGAACGATGATTACCTTCTACACATTGGCAATATCGAACATCCGAAAGAGGTACATGGAACACAACTAAGAATCCATGCATGAAGGATACTTGGTATATCAAGGATAGTAATGAGAGTATAATAGCTGAAGGAATTCAAAGAAATGGTCTATATATTTTTGATGATTTATCTTATGCATCTTGTTTTATATCTTAGAGTTTGAATAATTCAAAACTATGGCATGAAAGGTTAGGACATGTTAATTATCGAAGCTTATATGAAATGTATAGATATAATATAGTGAAAGGTTTACATGTGTTGTCTTCTTCTCTTGAAGTTACTTCATTAAATGATTCTAAATGATGGTTTTGATTCTGATTTAGTAAATGGTCATGATGATTTTTTGATGTTATAAATGTTTCTGAAACTCTTATCTTCCTAGATAATAAATTAAATTAGGTTCAATCTATGTTAGAAATTTTAAATCCTATTAACCTTAGGAAATTGACCAGAAGCCATCATATGTACCATGCATTAATTACCTTATATGAACCTGAGCCGTGAAGTATTAGGTCTAGGTGGATATACAAAGTAAAGTATAATTTTGATGGTAGTATTAACAAAAATAAAGCTAGACGTGTTGCTAGAGGTTTCAATCAGAAATCTAGTATCGATTATGTTGAGATATTTTTCCCTGTAGCTAAAATGAGTATTGTTAGGGCCTTATTTACAATTTCTTCTCAATTTGGGTATGAAATCCACCAAATGGATAAGAAAAATATATTTTTGAATTATGATTTAAAATAAAAACTTTACATGTTTCAACCTAAATGATTTGAAGAAACTGGTAAAAAAAACTATGTTTGTAAGTTGAAAAATCCTTGTATGGTTTAAAACAATCCCTTAGAGCTTGGTATGCGAAAATAGTTTCCTTCTTTAAAATGTTAGGCTTTGTTAATTGTTCTTCTAAAAATGATATATTCATTAAGTAATAAGGCTCACATATTATTATTATATGTATATATGTTGATGATTAGCTTATGACTGGTGACAAGTATGATTTAATTCATAGGATTAAAGAGAAATTGAAGCAATAATTTGAAATAAATGAGTTAGGTCTCTCACACCATGTTCTTTGTATGAATGTATTTTATTCTATTGTTAGTTTTCAAAACATAATATGCAACCATTGTATTAAAAAAGTTTCTTATGATTGATTGTAAAACATTTTCTACTTCAACGGAAGTTGAAATAAATATTGATCCTAAATATGCATATGAAAAAGGTTGATCATATTTATATATATTGTTAGTTGATAGTTTTATTTATATAACTATAACTAGATCAGATATTTCTTATACAGTAGGAATTACTTCAAGGTTTATGCATGAATTTTTTTTAGAGATCATTGGAATCTTGCAAAAAAGAACTTTTAAATATATTAAAGGAACAACCAATTATGGGTTTAATTATACCAAGAATGAAAATGCTATCTTATATGGATTATTTGATTTTAACCATACTAATTTTGTGTTATAAAATATACTAGATATGTGTTCAAGTTTTTGGTTTAAGAACCAATACTTGGAACAAAAAATTTAATTAACAATCTTCATTTCTTCTACTGAGGTAGAGAAGTAGAATGGAAGAAGTAAAGAGGCCATGTGGTTGCAACGGATGTTAGTAGAGATACACATGGAAGCTAAAGGAAATATTCCTATTCTATGTGGTGGTCAGAGTTGTATTACTCTTCATTAATAATTCAATTCAACATCAGAGGATGAAGCAAATTGAGATACATATATGATTCACCCGCGAGAAGGTGCTAAGTGATGAGATAAATCTCAAGTTTGTGTTGAATGAAGAGTAGGTTACTCAAATCTTGACAAAGTCCTTGAGTGCTACAAAGTTTTATCACTTTCATGAAAATCTTGGATTGTCAGAGTTGTCATTGAGGGGGAGTGTGCATGATAATGTCACCTCCTAATGGAACTTGGTTTTTGTAAAAATACCTTTGGGCATGTATACCTCCTTGATTTCTTTTTGAGAAAGAAGTTTAGAAAGATATTAAAGGTGGTCTTCAATAAAAATTTTAGTGTTATTGATTTTACTGATAAACATTTAGTAAAATCATATTGTTAAGGAGGTCTTTGGTTGTAAAAGGATTCTATATGCTTGGGTTCAATAACCTTTTTATGAAAACTTGTGAGAACATGTAAAAATCACAAATCATACTTAGCCACTGATCATGGGATGATCTTTGGGATCCCAAATCCTTTTGTACCAAAATGTAAATTGAGTATGATGAAGGTGTTATAATTCCTTCAAACCGATATGTTATCCTAAAACCTTTATGGTTTAAGGATTGTAAATCTTGTAGTGTACCATGGGCAGATAATCTATTGGCATATGTTATTTTATCCACTTAAAATTAAGGGGGAGTGTTGGAACATAATGATTAAGTGGTCTGGCCAAACCTTAATGTTATATGGGTCTGTACATCGGAAAAGCGACAAGTGAGTGTGGTAATCTACAGGTAACTCTTCCACGTACCCGACCTCCCGAGGTCGTGCCGAGACAGCCGGTGGGGATAGAATATGCGTGGGATGTAAACGAACTAGTTAGGAAATCTAATGTCTTCGACACGCACTAATGGAATTTGTGAATCTAAGGCAAAGAAGGCCCTTCTAACTTGGACTGGTGTGATAGATCGATCAACAAGGATGAATGCTCGAAGGCTCCAATCAATATCGAGTTCTGGCGTGATTCGATCTATGGGTTGTGGAATACATGGAAAATGACCTGGGATAGTTTCATGTATATCTCCAGATAAGGTCATATGGTGGGTAGTGAATAAAATTGACTCTACGGATGATTCTCTGGCCTAGTCCAGAATTCTCTAGCTTTATTAGCCATTATATCTAGTAAGGATAGTTTTTCGATGATGATGGGTGGAAGTGGAGTGGACCGGAATACTAGTGTGCGTAGGCCAGTGTCTATATCTGATTGACTTATGGATTCGTTAGGCTGCGGGATTTGTGGATCACAACTGTAGACTCTAGGTTGTTGCGGTCATGTTATGGTCATGTACGAAATCAAGTCATAATCCCTAGTATCCAGTAATCATATGATTTCTCAGCTTCTATGTTTAGGACCAATAACTGCACGATCTTCTCAGAATATCTCACAGGCTTTCATGCAACCTGGATCCTTAAACTAGTACCTATTTCTGTGAGAGTGTCTCCTGCACCTGGCTGTGGGACCAAAGGATCACAACCAAAGGTTTGTTCTCTTTCAAACCCTTCTACAGTCATGTGAATGTTTTACCTAGGGCAATCTATAGTTCGGTTGATTTGACCAAAACGTGTGTGCTTGGTCGTCTTCTATATTTAACCCTCTCAACTGAGAGTTGATCACTTGTAAATTTGTTGCTATTTGAAAGACTTGTATTCTAAGGTTCTGGTCTATGTCAACTATTGTTGTGACGAGATTGGGCTGAGGAACGATTGGCTCAAATACGTATTCCCTGGGCTCCTGGGGTCCCGTGATTGTCATATAAAACAAAATATAAATCTAACTATAACAAAACAAATTTTAACTATCTAAAACATATATAACTTCTATTTTTGTTTTTAACTTTCTAAGAATAAAAACAGCTATTTAAACGTATCTAGAAATAACAACTAAATAACAATTTAAAACAAACAAAATAACCGAGTATAGTTATTTGTCTGTGTAATTTGTAGATTTATTCTAAATAATGAAATAACTTACTTGATCTATTTGTGTAATTTCTCGATCCTACCTGAGAAGTGAGGAGTGAATCATAGTTTCTCAAAAACTATCAATCCCCATAGCTTCCCTAGCAATATCGAGAATAGAATTTACTGAAATGAAGCAATTAATTACTTTATTTGATATAATTCTAACTAGAATTTTGAAATTTAAAACCTGGATTCCGCATAACAGTGGCAAATCTGATGGTGTGTGTGATCTTGTCCCCTCAGTGCAATCTCCTCGTTCTTTCATGTTCATGTGGATCCAGAAAGCGTGTAATGCTAGCATCGAAAGAAGTAGATATTGGGCCAAGGACAACTTAGAATGCAGACTGAATATAATTCGAGTAGGAGAGGGATAGCACAAGAGTACAGAGCTTGGCTTATGCAATTCCTAGCGGGATTTACTGTGAGTCATGCAACATAAAGCGTCCAGAACCTAAAACTATCCTGTTTGAAGAGAAAAACCTGCAACTTTAATGGCTTCCTAAGCTATTCTACTCCAATGGATTGGATAAAACAACAACACCGTTTGCACAAGCTGGATATGTGGCTTACCAACAGTTGAACAATGTTAACTAGACGTATAATGAACTAAACCAAGCACTCTAAGCAAAATGAAAGCTAAGTCTATTGCAAAGAGAAATTCAGAGACAAACTTTAGGGCCATTTTCTTGAGCACAAGCCACTTATTTATAGCTTTCATTCACCCAAAGATACAAACCAAACTGAACTCTAAAAACTATAAACAATGGCCAAACACTACTCCAGGTGACCAAAAACATAAATGCAAGCCCAAGTCGGCTAGGAAAAGCTGGTGAAACGTTGATCTTTACGTGAGTCGCGTCAAAACGCTTTTTGGAAAATGTGTAAGGGACCGCCACTCTGAGCAGGGCGGTGGTTACAGGACCACCACCCATGCAGGGCGGCGGTTTCGTCCCTGAAGAGCAAAAGGCCAAGAAAAGAGGGGAAAAAGGAAAAACAAAGGACGCGGGGGCTAAGCGGGGCATGCAGGATGTTAACGCATACTCCGAGAACTTTTCCGGATCCCGAACACCTTGCGAGGAGACCTGTATCATCATTGGGGCATTTGTTACACTGTTTTGGCAGTACATTACCTTACAATTTTGGGTACGTACATATTGCCCCCTTGGAGAAGTGTTTTAGCCATGAAGAGGCGTAAAACGGTGGGTCCGAGTATGGCAGTCCCGAAATGGGAAGTTAGAAGTTATACCTGACACGTCTGTGTGTTGAAATGACGCCATCCAAAATTCCTGCTACCTGCAAAATGAAAAGAGAACTCAAGTGCAGATAGATACAATAGTTTGAAAAATAAATGCTTAGAATAACAGGGAATGAGAACATACCATTTTTGCGGAGGTAAGAACTTACCTCCATCAGTGCTCTAAACCTATGAAAAAGTTATTTTAAAATGAAACAGAGTGCCATATATATGAAAGTGGGCCCATTTTCCTATTCATTTGTGTGAGTCGATTTGGTTGATTTTGAGCTCTGGGACCCACGGTGACGGTTTCTTGCGTGAGTAGAGACGAAATGTCCGCAGCGAGATCGTGATCATGCCTCCACGTGCGGAACACCGACCTCAGCGATCACAGGTTATTTTTCTTGAGTTTATTGTTTTTCCTCCCTTAATTTTGAAATGCTAAATACTCTGTAATGGGGGGTAATTTTTGAAAATACTAGGTTCAAAAGGTCCACCTAGGGGGGCGCCTATTGGGTAGGCTTTGTTTTTAGTTAAAATGGTCTTTTCTGGCACTTTTTAGACCTTTTTAGGTTAAAATCCCGTGTGGGTTTTCGGACCACGACCGCCGCCTTGGCCAGGGTGGCGGTTACACGAATTCCACCTTTAAGGCGGCGGTTACAAAACCGCCTCCCTGCTCAGGGCGGTGATTTTGTACAGAATGTAAAAAGAACCTGGTTTTGAGATTGCATTTATATTTTTAGCATTTCTACATGTTTTTATATCTTTCTCAGTATTGTTCGGATACTAACTTTCTTTGCTTTGTGTGTTTTTGGGTGTATGTAGGCGAGAGAGGAGTACATCTGATGGAGCAGAGAGAGGGAGTGTGATTGGCTCTCAGGGGTATTAGATGCCCTTTCACAGGATGAGGAGGACACACTTCAGAGGGCTGGCATACTGTGCATATCACGCGTGCCCCATGTTGCACCATCTAGTCACATCCTTTGTGACTTATTCTCTTACTGGGATGTAGATCAGAACACCTTCTGATTGCCAGGGGTTCGTGGCGAGTGGACCATTACATTGGAGGATGTCTACCGCATTCTGGGGGTCCTGATCATCGGGAGGCGACTCACTTTGGAGATAACATGCTCACGGGCACAGATTACCCAGTGGGCGACTTATATGAGAGATGCAGCCATCTCCACGGGGTCGAAGAAGGGGGTGAGAGTTCGATCCATTCCTTCTTTTCCCATCCCCGTATTTTGTCAGGCCATCATGGGGATCCTTGCCTCGAGATTGATCGGGGACAAGAGAGGGGACGCATTGTTATACTGCTGGGCCCCCATTATTTCATAGATAGAGGGCCACGACCGGATATACGCGTGGGGAGCAGATATTCTTGGGACCACCTACCACGATCTATATAGGGTGGTGCATTTACATGGACAGTCACTGAGCCACCCGACCCTAGTCATAAGTTGGGTTTATGAGCACTTCATCCCTTATGGCAGGGGTGTGGAGGTAGCAGATCCTGGAGCTGTTAGGGTAGCCAGATGGACAGACATGTCGGTGCTTAGAGCACCTCATCAACCAGTTTCCTCCCTGTCTACTGCCAATATGGAGGCGACACCATACCAGACCATGGCCGGTATATGGGGCGAGGAGGCCCTTACCTTGATTTCCTGCTCCACCACAGGGCAACTTATTGATAGAGTGGGACAAGTGGAGGTGCACCCCTTTAGCCGAGTTCCTTAGCAGTTTGGCCTTCCATACATGGGTATGCTTCCCTAAGTGGCACCAGTTTACAGATCAGTTCACGAGGCCAGAGGGGGGCCTAGAGGCCAAGGTTGGACAGTGATTACTCCTGGCATTCCCATTGCAGCCAGGAGGATAGTTTGTGCTAGAGGGAGAGCCGGTGCTCCTCGGGTACCTTTGCTTCAGATTGCTGTGGGTCCTACTCATAGCAGTGATGACCCTATTCATATTGACTCTGAGTCTGAGGATTTTACAGAGGGAGGGACAGAGGAGGAGACCAAGGACAGCAATCCTGAGTGGCATGACACTCAGGATATCATGCAGGCAGAGAGGGCTGAGCAGAGCGTAGAGAGGGACACTCTAGTTTCAGAGGAGCCACTCTCTCAGGGCCATGGTGGAGAGGATGAGTCAGTTGCAGGGTGACATGTTGCTCCTGCCATAAGAGCATCCCCTCAGTCGGTAGCGGCAGGTGCTGGCCCCAGCGACCCATCTTGGAGGCCTAGGGATCCGAGTAAGTTACCCTTTCTCCCTTTTAATGTTTATTTGTAGGCTCTCCTTAGTTTCTATTTTGTATCTTTTAGTTTCTTGCTTAGTTTCTAATTCATTTTCTCCTTTGTTTGTAGAGACTATTGATGAGTGGTAGGATTTGATCCGCAGGGTATGTACCGATTCCCTGATGATCCCCATAGATAGGACCCACGCAGAGCTGTCCATGGATGCTGGGGAGCCTTCAGCAGCCGGTAGGCATATCGACATTTTTGCTCCTGTCTGGCACGTGGCCAGGATGGTGTCGACCCTCCGCACTGAGTTAGCAGGCTATAGGACGGCTGAGTGCCTTATGAGGAGCCGTTCTCGTGGTGAGACCGCAGCTGCTCCTAGGGATCCTGAGCCCTCCGTACATTCAGAGTGCCGGCGTAGCAGGAGTCCTAGGCGTGGGCGTGCACCTTCGGAGGGGTCGCGTAGGGATTGAGAGGCCACTTGGCTCTCGTGTATTTTGTATTATATATATTTTTTTGTATATCCCAGGCTCTTTGAGAATTTTGACCATGCTTAGAGCATGATGGCATTGTACATAAACATTGATATTAATTATAATTGCATTTGTTTGGATCAGAATCTGGGGCACTTATGGTTTCCTTTATATTTCCAGTTTCTTGTATACTATGATGTATGTTTATATGCTTTTTAGAAATGTATGCAATGGAGAACAAATGATGCAAATGTTTGTTTCCTTTTGTATTTCATGATGCTGATATATGACAATATAGATACAATGTGATTTTGAATCTTAGCTTCCGTAAGCAATCTTTGATATCTCATATTTGTTTTACAAAGTGATGAATATAACCAGTATGATGAATAGATTAACTTTCCCCAATCCTAACTCCACGCAACTAGTAAGATGCGAGGGCTCAATCACCGAGAGCTAGAAAGGGCACAAGTTATGAGGTGTAGTTGAAATGATAGTGATGAAAGACAGAAAAAGGTTAGGGGAACCAAATTGGAAGCTAGCAAAGCTTACTCTACCTGAGTGACTTCATAGTTTAGAATGCAACTTACTTTGTGGTTTTATCTAGACTTAGATTCCGTAGATGGCCACATAGTAGACAAAATATGGGTTTTTAGGATTTTAACTCTTGGAATTTTGAACATTTGATTCATTCATTTTTTACTCAAAGTTTGAATTATTTGTTTATGACTTTTAACGTTTGCTTTGTCAAGAGGACCCCTTGTACTTTGCCCCATGCTACTAGTAAGAAGTGTGGGTTTATCACCATGGCAAGGTATAGGCGAGTAAAGGGCATTTCCATCCATTTCCCCTTCCCAACCCTACGTCACTATAAGAGAATCAAGCTCATCACCGAAGGTTGGTGGGGCAGGAATGTGTAAAATTACATTTTCTGTTTAATCTTGTTACTTGTTTTCTGAAGTAAAATGTCCAATTATGTGCTTATTTCCCGTCCAAAGATATATACATATGGGAATAGATTGACAACTGAAGCTTCTAGAATAACCATAGTAAGGCACCTATCCTAAGAAGAAATCAAAGCGAGAATAAAACGCAGATCTGTATGGGTTACGCTTTAAGACTTTGTCATGTCTGACTTTATTTGATAAAATGATTCTGAGATGATTTGATGATATCACAAAAATGGAGAGGTATGATTAGAAAATTTATGCCATCAACATCATGAGTTTGTAATGAATTACTTTGAGGATAGATTCCTTGATCACCATTTATGTAAGAAACAAGTGGACAAAATGATCTTAATCTATATGAAGATGCAATGTAGATAATTATAAGTAGTGCTACCTGCTTATGCGTATAACCGCTTGAGGTGAAGGGAATTGACTGTTTCGCCAAATTCCTCACCTTCTAGTGTACATAAGAGGTAAGCACCATTTTCGTAGTATTTCATGAATCGGTATGGGCCCAACCATTTGGGCCGGAATTTCCTTCCTTCGCCGGTCTTCTTGTCGATCTGGTTGTCTAGCCTTAGAACTAGATCACCTTCGTATATGTCACGTTCATAGACCTTCTTGTTATACTACCGGCATATTCAGTTAGCATAAGCTCTATGCCACTGTTTAGCATCTATCCTAGTTTCATCTAGGATTTCTAGTTGGGAAAGACGTGCTTCTCTATAAGCGTCTTCATCCAGAATCCCTTATAGTGAAATGCGGAGACTGGGTATTTTGACCTCAAGTGGGAGAACTGCTTCTGCCCCAAATACTAGCGAGAAAGGAGTTGCTCCCGTTGGTGTTCTTATTGAGGTTCGGTGGGCCCACAAGGCCGGATATAACTTCAAATGCCAATCTCATTTGTTTTCTAATACCGTTTTAAGGAGAATGGATTTCAGTGTCTTGTTTGTCGCTTCATCCTGTCTGTTGGCTTAGGGGTAATACAAGGAAGCCGTATGATGGAGTTGCTCCCATTGGTGTTCTTATTGAGGTTCGGTGGGCCCACAAGGCTGGATATAACTTCAAATGCCAATCTCATTTGTTTTCTAATACCTTTTTAAGGAGAATGGATTTCAGTGTCTTGTTTGTCGCTTCAGCCTGTCCGTTGGCTTAGGGGTAAAACAAGGAAGCCATATGATGGCTTATCTTAAATTTATTGCATAGTTCGTGAACTTCTTCATTCTTAAAAGAAGTTCCATTATCAGAGATAATGATTTGTGGGATACCATCCCTGCAAATGATTTGGTTCAAAATGAACTTGGCGATTACAGAACTAGGTACAGTAGTAAGAGGCATAGCCTCTACCCATTTGGTAAAATATTTAGCGGCCGTGATTATAAAATTGTGGCCATCTGTAGATGAGGGAGAGAATTTCCCTATCAAATCCAGGCCCCATGTAGAAAAGGGCCATGGAGTAGCGATTGGTTGCAGAGCTTGTGCCGACATATGAATCTCATGGGAGAATTCTTGGCACTTATGACACCTGCGTAAAAACTCTATTGCATCATGTTCTAGAGTGGGCCAGAAATAGCCCATACGATGTATTTTTCGAGCGGTGGCATGGCCACCGAAGTGGCCTCCACATATTCCACTGTGAGATTCATGGAGAATCTTCTTGGATTCTTCCATGTCGACACATCTTAGGAGCATTCCATCGAATGCTTTTCGGTAGAGCACTTGCTCTATAATGACGTATTTAGATATGATAATGTGTAACCGCCTTCTTTGTTGCGGTGCAACTCCTTGTGGGTACGTACGTTCCATGATATAATTAATGATATCTGTGTACCTAAGGCACTCAGAGATAGAGGGTTAGGTTTCGATGTAGTATACGCACTCATCTAGAAAGTCTAAATCTACTAAATCACCTCTGTCTAATGGATTATCAGCTAACCAATCTGCGATGATTTTTCCTTTAACCGACTTCTGATTTACAAATGTTAATTTGAATTCTCCCATTAAGGTTATAAAACGTCCAGCCTTTTTAGACAAGGACCCTTATGTGAGGAAAGTTCGTAAATGGTCTGTTTTTACCATGACCCTTGTTTCTTGGTTTAGCATATAATGTCTTAGGCGTTTAGTAGCAAAGACTATGGCAAGGCATTCTCATTCTGCCTGTGTATAGCGTGTTTCATAGTCGAGCAGCATTCGGCTGATGAAATAAATCACACGTTCCTTCTTGTCATCATCCTCTTGGGCCAACATACAAGCTAAACGAGACATTGGTAGCTCGTGAATATAAAATTAACGGGCGATCTAGCTTTGGTGGCATTAGCGTAGGTGGCAATAATAGGAAACACTTAACTGCATCAAAGGCTTCATTACAGTCTTTGGTCCAATCAATGCTATAGTCTTTCTTGAGTAAATTGTTGATTGGATGAATGGCAAAGCTTAAGTCTGGGATAAATCCCCGGATTGCACCCAGTTTTCCGAGAAATGATCTAATCCCAGATTCATTCGAAGGTGGGACCATTTCAAGGATAGCCTGAATTTTGGTTGGATCAACATCTATCCCTCGTGACGATATGATGTAACCTAGGAGTTTTCCTCCTGTTACACCAAAGACGCATTTCTCTTGATTTAGTGTGACTCTGTATTCTATTAGGCGTGAAAGAATGATGTGGAGTACTTCCGGATGGTCACAATGCTTCTTGGCCCTAGCTAATAAGTCATCTACGTAGGACTCCACGATTTTATGAATTAAATCATGGAATATATATGTCATAGCTCGTTGGTAGGTAGCACCAGTGTTCTTGAGACCGAATGGCATAACAGCGTAGCAATAGGTTCCCAAAGGATTTATAAACGTAGTTTTAGCTTGATCTTGCTCAGATATTTTGATTTGATTGTATCCCGAGAATCCATCCATGAGAGACAAAAGTTCAAATCCAGCTGTTGCATCAACAATGACATCTATGGATGGTAATGGGAAGTCGTCCTTAGGACATGCTTTGTTGATGTCTCAAAAATCTATGCAGATGCGTATCTTTCCATTCTTCTTGATAACGGGAATGATGTTAGATACCCATTGGGAGTAGTCAACTAGTTTGATGAATCCTACCTGGAGGAGTTTTATTACCTCTTCCTTTACCATGAGAGCTACCTTGGGCTTCATGGGTCTTGATTTTTGTTTAATTGGCTTTGCATCTGATTTAGTGACGAGGTTATGCACCGCAATGTGGGATGCGACTCCTATCATCTCCTTATAATTAAATGCAAATTCCTTTTGATGTTATTTGAGGATCTGAGTATGTATTTCTACTTCTTCTGGGGTTAACGAGGATCCTAGTTTCAATATTCTCCATTCATCTTCTGTCCCAATGTTGACATCGATTGTTTCTTCAATCAAAGAGGCGTTACCTTCTTCAAACTCAGGTGGTGCTAGAGGTAAATCCAAATCATCCCCATTTTCTACTACGTATATGCTAGGTTCCATTTGTGAGGGAAGATCCATCATGGGATTTCCGAAGTAGGAAGACGAATGTGGAATTAAGGATAAATCTAGCATATGATAGGAGAGATGTAGTGCTGCATAGGCGTTTAAGTAATCCAAAGTAGCCGCATCACTATCAATACGGTCTAGGATGGTATATTCACTTCCACTTGAAAGGGGATTTGTCATTGTTTTTATCAATGGTTCATCACGAATGGACACTGTGAACTGGGTATCTTCTAACTCATTGCTTGGAGTAAAACGTGATGCTGAAGTTGCTATTGAATCAGCGAGAAGATTTTTCTCTCGTGGGATTGCTTCAATGGATATGAAGTTAAACACCTTGCTTAAACCTAATACGGCTTCTTTGTAAAGCTGCAAGTGTTCGGCTTTGGTTTTGTATACTTCAGAAACCTGGTTTGTCACTAATTGCGAGTCTCCTAAGACTCTGATGTTATCAATACCAATTCTTTTGGCTAAGGTGAGGCCAAGGAGGACGTCTTCGTACTTAGTGCCATTGTTTGTGCATTCAA
The DNA here is from genome assembly GCA_019776745.2 of Taxus chinensis. NCBI lineage: Eukaryota > Viridiplantae > Streptophyta > Pinopsida > Cupressales > Taxaceae > Taxus > Taxus chinensis. The sequence goes on along the minus strand of CM034149.1, from coordinate 308,574,193 downwards.
AGTTTAGCTTAAAGGAAAATGGTTGGACTTTCTCTTCGGGCGAAGTAAGAATTATACCTGCCCCCGCTCCATAACAACATTTAGCTCCATCGAAATGGAGAGTCCAATCTTTAGCTAGGAGTATAGATGTTGGGATATCTACTGTGTTTGCACACTCAACTTCTACCATGCAAAGGTCCTCTGCTGGAAGGGAACCAACACCTAGGGAATAACCTATGCCTACTGAATCAAAAGGTAAGAACATTGGTGAATCTTGTTCTATTAACTCAATGATTTTTGCAGTAGTCCCTAATGATATCGTTTCTATAGCCTTATCTTTGGGGGTTGGGGTTGTTTTGGCTATGCTGATAGTTTCAAGATCCGTTGTAGGTACCAAATTTTCCTCTGGTTTTGGGTTAGTGGGTTTATTGAGTTAGTTTGTTGGAAGTTCAAATTCTGAGTGCACACCTAGTCTTTTCTTTAAATCAGCTAGGTGCAAATCGAAAGGTTTTGAATCACCTTTGGCTACAAATACCTTTCCTAGATGCAAGAATCTTACTTCTTGAAATAATGTAGAAGGGATTTCCTTCATTTGGTGTATCCATGGTCGGCCGAGTATCATATTATAATTAGTTTCCCGATCTATAATATAAAACTCAGTCAGGATTGTTTTGGGTCCTAAGGTGACCGGCAGTATTATAGTTCCTATCGAAGTGGCTTTAAGGATATCATAGCCTCTCAATGTATTTCGAGTGGTGGAACAATTTGTTTCCCCATATCCTAGTTTTTGGAGGAAAGAGAAAGGGACTATGTTAACTGTGGCCCCATCGTCAACCATTACCCGTTTTACATAGTTATTATAAACCCATACTTGTAAGTGTAAGGCTGGATCACCTCAGTGTGTGATCTCAGCATCTGTAGGAATTTTACTTATTTCGAATATGAATTTGACATCCTTGTCTGGCTACCCCGGAGGATGGATATCAAAATCTACGTGATTTACTTGTGTTTCAAGAGGTGGAGTGATGTTAATTAGATGACCTAGACCTAATGCTTCTAAAAGAGCAGCTCTGTGAGTAGGAGAGTTCTTTAGTAAATCCAAAAATGAAATGTGCGAGAAGGTATTTGTTAGGTCACTAATTAAATCATAGACACCCATGGGTTTTTCTACTATTTTTTGACTCTTATCCATTTCTGGCAGATGACTTGGGCTCGGTTGAGAGAAATATTCTCGTGTTCTTGTTATAGCTTCGATAGGTAGTTCAGCGTTTAATTCTACCAAACTATCTTGGGTCTCGGTTGACTTCCTAACTGTGGCGCAACTGATGGATTTAGTGAAGTCGAGGTTTCATGATCATTGTTTCCCATCATTGCACTTTTTTTTGTTCTAGTTGGATTCAGCCTGTTGCTATCATGATTTGGGAGTGGATCTTTAAAGATCTTAAGGGGAGCATTCTGAGGAGAAACTGCCCCTGCGAGAGTATTTGGTGGTGGTGACATGGGATCTACCAAAAACAAATCTGTGAAGAACTGTCTTTGTTCTTCTGGAAAACGTTACATGAATTTATTGTAGTCACGACACATTCTAGTATCATGACCCCGAATTTTGTGGAAACCACAATAAGAATTGGGATTGTAATTCCTGTTTTGTTGGTTTGGTGTATATTGTGGCCTAAAATTCTGATCAAACTGTTGCCTATTAGGATTAAAATTTTGCGTTTGTTTTTGGCTTTGGTTTTGATAACCAAATGAGTTTTGGCTTGGCCCTTGTATAGGATTTCGCCGTTGTTGTTGTTGTTATGGATGGTTAAAATCCACTGTATTGATTGTCGAGGTAAAGTTGTTGTTTCATTGGTTGTTTGTTTGTGATGGAGTATTGACAACATTTACCTTCTTGGGCTGGTTGGTTACTCCATCCGTTGTTACACCACGATTTTTGTTAAGGATTTTAGGTCCTTGATTGACATTCGTGGTAGTTGTAGTGTTTTGGCTGGAGGTGATTAACCTCCCATTTGCTCCATATGTCTTACAACCACTATCTATCGCTGCTTGATCTATTTGAAGAGCGCTCTCAAGTACTTCATCATAAGTTCTTAGCGGGAACTTCTGGACTTCTTCCTTCACCTCTCTGCAGAGAGAATAAAGGAATAAATCACATAGTTCCATCTGATCCATGTTTGGAGCACTTTCTGAAGAATAAAGAACTGTACGCCACCTCTGGATGAAATGGGCGACAGATTCGTTGTGTTCTTGTTTGATGTGCAAGAATTCCCTGATTCCTGTTCTCAACAGTTTGTTCATGTCGAATGCCTTAATGAATTCTGATACGAGTTGTTTAAATGAATGGATGGAGGCTTTAGGTATTCTATAATACTAGTCGAGAGAAATGCCTTCCAAGGTTTTGGGGAATATTTTAGCAACAACCCCATCCCAAGGGAGTAATTCACGTATGGCTGTAGCGTAAGCTTTGATATGCGTGTTTGGATATCCCTCACCTTTGTACTTGGGTAAATCGGGAAGGGGTCTTGGAAGCATGATGCTTCGTATGGAGAAGTCTAAGGGCTCTTTCAGATATTCTGAATAAGTCCCTATCGCATAGGTTTCGACCATTGATGGTGGTTGCTGAGGGAGTGATGGTGGGATGGGTTGTTGATATGGCGCAGCATATGCATTGGCAAGGGCATAGGGAAGTCCATGCGTTTGAGCCAAAATTTCGCGAGAGGAGAACATATCTCCTTGTGGTGATTTGGAGTACAGGTTTAAGTATGATGGGGTATTGTCTAGTAATGGATTGTTTGATACTAGACCGGGAGGAATAGTGTTAGAGATGATGGGCCTTGTTGGCGTTTGTTGCAGATACTGAGGAGGCATGCCTAACGTGCCTAATCCTGTGAGGATATCTACTTGGCCAGGGTGGTATGGAGGATTGGAACTTCCTGCTTACATGAACTGAGAATTGTGACTTGCTTGAGCAAGTTCTAACCCTCTCACTTTTTCTACTAACGTTGAAATGACTTCATTTGGTGAAGTCACGGTGCTTTTCCTTAGCGGCGTTTGTTGTATACCCTGGTGTTGTATAGGCATGTGATATCCTGCTATGAACTGATCGCTATCTTGCCAAGTTTCTCTGAGAGTATTTCCTATATGTAGTGGCATAGAGGTATTTTCTTGAAAAGTGACCTCGGGTTGTATTTGTAAACCTCCTATAGATGGGTACATACCCCAAGAGCGTTGTTCACTTCTAGGATAATGTATTGACTCTTCATTATCTAAGACCAGGTATGGGTCAGATTGTCTACTAATTTGTGGTCTAAGTAGCATTTGAGGAGATGAAATAGATTCTTCGGTAAACGTCATATTGTTTGAGCCTGAAGGCTCTGTTTGTTGCGTTCGAGGGGGTTGATCTAACTCCTCAGTTTGAAAAGATGAATTATATCTAATTCTTGGGGTTTGTGTTGACAACTGATTAGTTGAATAGTTGTCACCCCATACTGAGAGTGAGGGTGATGATTGCCTATTCTATTGGGTGTAGTATGCCTCAAGACCCAAGAGGGGTCTGCCATATGCATCGAATCCCGACATATTCGGGGGGTATATGAATACCCGCAGAATAATGGGAAGGAGCGAAGGTGATTGAGATAAGATGAAACTTCTCAAAGAGAAGGTGAAACAGTTGTTAGTTCACGTAGGGTTCACCAATTTTGTACGCAGGAAAAGTGACAAGCGAGTGTGGTAATCTACAGGTAACTCTTCCACGTACTTGACCTCCCGAGGTCATGCCGAGATAGACAGTGGGGATAGAATATGCGTGGGATGTAAACGAACTGGTTAGGCAATCTAATGTCTTTGACACGCACTAATGGAATTTGTGAATCTAAGGCAAAGAAGGCCCTTCTAACTTGGACTGGTGTGATAGATCGATCAGCAAGGATGACTGCTTGAAGGCTCCAATCAATATCAAGTTCTGGCGTGATTTGATCTATGGGTTTTGGAATACATGGAAAATGACCTGGGATAGTTTCGTGTATATCTCCAAATAAGGTCATATGGTGGGTAGTGAATATAATTGACTCTACGGATGATTCTCTAGCCTAGTCCAGAAATCTCTAGCTTTGTTAGTCGCTATATCTAGTAAGGATAGTTGTTTGATGATGATGGGTGGAAGTGGAGTGGACCGGAATACTAGTGTGCGTAGGCCAGTGTCTATATCTGATTGACTTATGGATTCGTTAGGCTGCAGGATTTGTGGATCACAACCGTAGACTCTAGGTTGTTGTGGTCCTATTATGGTCATGTACGAAATCAAGTCCTAATCCCTAGTATCCAGTAATAATATGATTTCTCAGCTTCTATGTTTAGGACCAATAACTGCACGATCTTCTCAGAATATCTCACAGGCGTTCGTGCAACCTAGATCCTTAAACTAGTATCTATGTCTGTGAGAGTGTCTCCTGCACCTGGCTGTGAGACCAAAGGATCACAACCAAAGGTTTGTTATCTTCGAAACTCTTCTACAGTCATGTGAGTGTTTTTCCTAGGGCAATCTGTAGTTCGGTTGATTTGACCAAAACGTGTGTGCTTGGTCGTCTTCTATATTTAACCCTCTCAACTGAGAGCTGATCAGTCGTAAATCTGTTGCTGTTTGGAAGACTTGTATTCTAAGGTTCTGGTCTATGTCAACTATTGTTGTGACGAGATTGGGCTGAGGCACGATTGGCTCAAATACGTATTCCCTGGGCTCCTGGGGTCCCGTGATTGTCATATAAAACAAAATATAAATCTAACTGTAACAAAATAAATTTTAACTATCTAAAACATATATAACTTCTATTTTTGTTTTTAACTTTCTAAGAAGAAAAGCAACTATTTAAACCTATCTAGAAATAACAACTAAATAACAATTTAAAACAAACAAAATAACTAAGTATAGTTATTTTTCTATGCAATTTGCAGATTTATTCTAAATAATGAAATAACTTGCTTGATCTATTTGTGTAATTTCTCGATCCTACCTCAGAAGTGAGGAGTGAATCATAGTTTCTTAGAAACTATCAATCCCCACAGCTTCCCTGGCAATATCGAGAATATAATTTATTGAAATGAAGCAATTAATTACTTTATTTGATATGATTCTAACTAGAACTTTGAAATTTAAAACTTGGATTCCGTAGAACAGTGGCGAATCTGATGGTGTGTGTGATCTTGTCCCCTCAGTGTGATCTCCTCGTTAATTTGTGTTCACACTGATCCAGAAAAGCGTGTAATGCTAGCATCGAAAGAAGTAAATATTGGGCCAAGGACAACTCAGAATGCAGACTAAATATAATTCGAGTTGGAGAGGGATAGCGTAAGAGTACAAAGCTTGGCTTATGCAATTCCTAGCAGGATTTACTGCGAGTCATGCAACATAAAGCATCCAGAACCTGAAACTATCCTATTTGAAGAGCAAAACCTGCAACTTTAATGGCTTCCTAAGCTATTCTACTCCAATGGATTGGATAAAACAACAACACCGTTTGCACAAGCTGGATATGTGGCTTACCAATAGTTGAACAATGCTAACTAGACGTATAATGAACTAAACCAAGCACTCTAAGCAAAATGAAAGCTAAGTCTATTACAAAGAGAAATTCAGAGACAAACTTCAGGGCCATTTGCTTGAGCACAAGCCACTTATTTATAGCTTTCATTCACCCAAAGATCAAAACCAAACTGAACTCTAAAAACTATAAACAATGGCCAAACACTATTCTAGGGGACCAAAAACATAAATGCAAGCCCAAGTTGGCTAGGAAAAGCTGGTGAAACGTTGATCTTTACGTGATTCGTGTCAAAACGCTTTCCAAAAAACGTGTAAAGGACCACCGCTCTAAGTAGGGCAGCAGTTACAGGACCGCCGCCCTGATCAGGGCGGCGGTCACGAGATTGCCACCCATGCAGGGTGGCGGTTTCATCAATGAAGAGCAAAAGGCCAAGAAAAGAGGGGAAAAAGGAAAAACAAAGGACGCGGGGGCTAAGTATGGCATGCGGGATGTTAACGCATACTCTGAGAGCTTTTCCAGATCCCGAACACCTTGCGAGGAGACCTGTATCATCATTGGGGCATTTGTTACACTGTTTCGGTAGTACAGTGCCTTATAATTTTGGGTACGTACAGGGTCCATCACTAATATATAGGTTAATATTTAATAATATGAAATATTTATGTTTCTATTATTAAATATGCTAACCTAGGTATATACTTTATGTTAAATATTTAATATCATGAAATGATTATTTATAATATTAAATATTATAAACCTAGGTGTATGTGTCAACCATTTAGGTTAAAAGGGTGGGTCAGGAGACATACCCAATCACCTTATATAAAAAGGACTTTAGGTGCTCATTTGATATATTCAGGAAATGTATCAAAGGTGTGTAAATCAAGTGATTTGGTTTTACCCTTAGTAAATAGGGTTTTAAAGGCGGAGGTGATCTTACTAGATCTAAAATAAGTTCTCTGAAGTAAAAGGTTATTATCAAAGTGATTTTTACCCTATTGGGGTTTTCCACTATAAATATTGTGCCATATGTGTTATTTATTTCCTGTAAGTATTTCTTTATTTAATTATGTTATGATGTAATATTTGTTTAAATATTTATTGTAACATTATATAAATTTATTAAATCCGTATTTATTAGAATCCTCAAATTATAACACACAGTTCACTTGCAAACATGAGAGAGGCAAATAGAAGCAACAAAATCATGAAAGGACATATAACTGATCACAAAACATAATTTCCTTTACTTTAAACACTTGCACAGTGCATCATTACATTAGGGAAGAGGGCATAAGATGCCATTTACAATTCGATAAGAAAGGATTGAGAGTGTACAAATTCACAGCATAGCTCAGCTTGATGAAGAGAGAGGAAGCTTGGAATTTTTCTAACTCTTTGGAATAAGAATCCATTTTTCATTTTTATAGAAAACTCTGAGTTGTTGATAGAAAGAAGGAGAAACCATAGAATCTAGGCCATAATGTAGGAAATAATTAATCATTGTTGTTGGCCATGTTTTTTCATTAATTGCACCTCCACCTTTTGAGGAACCCCTCAAGGAACAAAGGAAAACATGTAATTTTCGAATGAAAAAATTTCAAAAATCTATATTCTCATGGATTTCATGGCATAGCTCTCTTTCTCCCGATTCCAACGACTATAATTTTGTAAAAAACTGGCAACCATGGAGAAAGTTGTGGTCTACTGAGTAAAAAATTACTGTATCAGGGTATTATGAGACATTGTCCTCCATTAGATCTCTTGATAATTCTTTGTAATGCTTTCATAAATTCAAATATTTAAATTTCTCCATTTAATAAAAATAATATTAATAAATTTTGAAAAAACATCATGAAGTTCCATGGCAGGTCCCCATGGTTTCATTGCTTTTCATTAGGGAATTTTGTACTTAGGTTTATGTCATGGCTTAGTAATTGGCTCACCAACCATTCGCCAAGTTGGCTGGCGAGCTACTCCATTTTCCTTCACAATGAACTCTACATGTTTAATTGAGTGATCCATCCATTTTACATGAAGATATATGCTTATTTCTAAACTAACCACTTCAATTTTGGTCGATCTATCATAGAAAATATCATGTTTAAACATTGGCATACATCCACATTTTACAATTCGTTGGCTTACCCTTTGAAGTTATTGGTCTACCGACTTGGACATGTTATCAACCCATGTTTACTCATTGAACTCCTCATAACTCATTGACCTGGGACTTCCCCTGAAACTCCACATTGAAAAACTTGGTGGGTGCCTTCATATTGACTGAGCTACATGGAATGTGCACCGAGTTACTTAGTTTGGGATCCTCCATTGATTTGCTCGGCGGTCAATTAAGTATTCATCTAAGCCCTATAACTTAGTCCACTCATTGGAATTCCACTCATGTAACATTGAATTCCTCAATGGTTCAGAGTCTTCTCAGCCCTATCTCTTTAGAGTTAAATGGAAATCATCCCAACATGTCACTACTTCTAACTCTGAGTTACAACCGTCTCCATAACCTCTGACTCCCAAAAACCTAAAACTTTGAATTTCAGAGTTTCTGGGTTTCAGGCTTTGGAACTATTCAACTCGCTCAACATTTTTGATCCAAACAAAATCTGAAATATCAAAATGGTTAACCTTGAAAACATGACTTCAAAAGATATGCCAAATGAAAATGTAATTGGGCCTAGCTCATTCTCTACAATTCCAAACTTCTTACATGTGTGAATCTCACACCTGCACTGAGTTCTTACACTCAATGCTTCAAAGCCACTTCCAACTCATCTGTAAATATCTTTACATTCTTCATCTGAATCTAACTCAGAAAATTTTGCACTGATCCATCTACCCAAACATTCCTCTCGAGGTCCCGTTTGCATCAATGATCATTTCCATAGCCCAGCCAATGAGCTCGAGATCTCATTTGTGTATGCACAGATGACTTGGTTGTGTGCATATGATCCTACAATAGGTTTGAACCAAACATATTGATTGGATTATTTTCCATTATTTTCATAATAATCTTGTTATTCAGTGATCTACTCGATCTCTCTACATCCCTTTTACACCTTACGCTAGTTCAGAATCCTATTCATCAAAATTCACAGTGGCTCACTCATTACTTCTGAGCTCAACTCTATCAAATACCGTTCAATAAAGTTCCTTGGAAATTTTGAGCTGCCCTTAGCTTGTTGCTATCACTATAAACATCTTTGCAAACTTGACTATATCCTCACCGTGGACCTAGTATTTCAAACTTAAACTTCATTTTCACACCCAAGCCATAACAAATCAATCATGGCTTGCTCAAATATATGAATCTCTATACTCAATTGACCTTCCTAGTCTTCCATGTATTTATTATGGCTCACCTCACGAGCTTGTTTCCTCCATGTAATCATTGGCTCAGTCTGAGTCATTAGATGATTAACCGGTATGCTTCGTGATGAGTTTGGTTCATATGCATACCATTTCTATTTCCAGCTGAGCCAACATCAATGACAAAGTTCCATCCTACACAATTCGAGCCACACAGGCTCACACTTAATTCGGTTTCCATGGTCCAAGTTTCTTTGATGACTCATCTTCAATATGACCTTTTTTCATTACAATCACCACCTAAGAGTCTATTGATGAGCTTGATTAGACCAACCATGGTGAGCTATTCTTTGGAATTACCGACATGAGCTACTAAAATGCTCACCCAATGAGATTGATTCATTCCTCATATTACTGTGTTGAGTGAGCCATTTTCAATAGCTCCTAAAAATCTTGTTGACATGTTGACCAAAACTAAATGGCTGAGTCAACCTTACCCTACAACTCGTTGAGCTCAAAACCTTGCAACCTTATACACACCTTAGAACTCAATTCATCAATTCAATCATTCAAGTGAATCATTTCAAATCATTCATAGTGATCAATTCCATATAAAGCTTGATCCCATGTATAACTTGACCCTGCCAACATTGTTATTTTTGACTATTTCCTAAAAATAGATTGACCAAGCTTACCTCCCTTTGTGATTGGTATTCATACACGATCCTCTCGTAATACAAGTTGGGCCAAGCCATCAGATGTAAATACAAACATAGCACCACCACGAGCCATTATCTTGGCCGACTCAGGTTTTACTTAACATTGTAGAAACCTAGTTCTATAGATCATTTGAGAGCCCACACTCAATAAATCACCAAAAATTCCTCAATCTTGAACCTAGACATCTCCTGAGCTTGAGTTACAGTAAGAAATATGTGGTGAGTATAATTGACTAAGTAGAGCTTGATCCCTCGTAGTGATGCATAAAACTACTGATGACTTGGGCCTTATAGCTTGCATGGGCTATATTGAAATTCAACCTCAATACAACTTGATGTAAATCACAATAAAAACACTTGAATCACTGAAAATGAATCACTCCCCCATATAGTTGGTTGGATCACTTAATTTATGGATTCAATCCCTCGTATTAAGCACACTGAGTTGAGTTGTATTCATGTCTTCATAATCGAGCTTATCATCCATGAGCTCCAACTGAGCCATTCTCCTATGACTCAATCATTAGACACCTTTTGTTGGGCTCCCAATTCAATAAATCAGCCCCTCTTAAATGCCTCACACATTGAGCTCATGCTCATATTGAGACATCATTAATGAATTTACAAATAACTTGTGCAATCCATGAGTTAATCCATACTTCATTATGTCTAGTGAAGCATCAAGTTGAAGCTTAACCTAGCTTGATGGGACAAAAATCCATCATAACACGGTACAAATTACAAAATGTCCCTTTTGACACATTTTTTAAAATTTTGCAACAACCCTTTGAATATTTTTAAGGATTTTGTCTATTCAAGGCCATATGTAGATGGAGTAGAATGTACTAATTGTAACAATTTTGGTTGTGTTGGGTAAATGTGAGTCCTATAGAGCCTAGTGTACACTCTCTAAGCTCCTCAAAATCTAGAAGATGGAAAACATCTTCTAAGAATAACACATCTTCCTGGAACATTAAAAATAATCCCTAAACACCAAAATATGCCTACCAACTAAAATTATTTTGTGAGAGTCTTTTCCGGTCCTAAGGTCCAAAGACCTATGTTGTTCAATTTTTCCCTGAGGGGCCAAAATTAGATAATAGGAACCATTAAGCAATAAATTCAGGTAGGTGAAGTTGTTAAACATGTAAAGCTAAATAAACTACGCTTTTTCCCTACAATCCCATGTTTTAATGGTTATCCCTTGAAACAACATCCTTTTTTCTATTCCTTTAGTGAAAAATGTATCCTTTGCAGAGACAATGAGAATGCAACAATGTTCATGTAATTTGGAGCTCCCAATCAAAAGTTATAGACAAGAAACTAGTGTGTAGATAGGGGAATAAATGCCTTTGTAATTTGTAATTTATCCTTATTTAGTGACTTCCACACTTGTATTGGTTTTTTTTGGTGTGGATTTTGAATGTATAATGGCATACTAACTTTCAGCAACCCACATAGTACTATAGCTGACCTCCGCAACCCCAATTTATTTTTTCGATTGCTCCTTATTTAATAGCTTTTGAATTCTCACGTACTTGGGAATTTCATGCTATCACTATGTCGTGAAGCTATCCCTCCTTTTTGTGTGGAATATTTATCAGAAAAAATGTTCCTTTTTCCTCATACTTTCATGTTATGTGGAAAACAAAATTTTGGGAAATCCTTGGGGAACTAAGTTAGTGGCTCATGGCTTCAAGACTTGGTCACTTTGTAACATATGTACCTTTCTCTATACCTCTACATGAAAAGTTCCTCTTACATTTTTACATATCCTAAGAAAAACCATGTTTTGTTTCCTACCACGAAGCACTATCTTTACGACTGCAACGAATGACTAAACTTCTTTGTTATGTGGGTATTACAGTGAATTATGTGTAACACTAGCCTTTTTTCAATCGGTCTTATGTGGATTTTCTTACTTAGCCAATTTTTAACTTGTAAATGAAAATATCTAATTCAAAGGTTCAAAAAACACTAAGGATCTTGATACATACTTACATATGCCACAAAAACTACAAATTTGCATCAAAATATTTTTGTTCTTTAAGAATGGAGCGGCCTAATTTTCAAACTTGATGAGTTGTAAAAAATAACACGGGGGTGATATTTGGGAATAAAATTTGGTGACTTCTAGGGGACATATTTCTCTTATATGGTATGATCATTTATCTTTAGCATCCATTGGGCATGGAGTCAAGTCTATATATTTAAAATTTTATCTCGACCTTAAAAACTTCCTCATGAATTGTATGAAATATGAACTCAGCAATAATTTTCATTTTATTTGAAACTCATAGACTATTTTAACACCCAAAAGGTATAACTTTGAAAATAAAAATTCCACCTGAGAGCAACAAGACCACTATGTAAATCACTTAGAGAAATCAAAACTACACTACTAGGTGAACATGTGCTTGAAAAAACTTGGAATAAAGTTAAAGCTTACAAGCTAAAAACTTCACCTCAATAATAATTTTTGAGGTATATCTTGTTGACTAGGATTAGGAGCTCTTCTCCATCCAAACTTAATAATTAAAAATCATTGTGTGGCTTGAAATTATGTAGGGGCCACTCCATATTGCAAAATTTGAATGTTTTCCTAGCTTGTTGGGCCCCTGGAAAATTGACTAAGTATGAAGGCGCGTGGGTGTGAAAGGAAAAAGCATGCAGGAGGAGGAGTTAAGGAGGCATATGGTTTGCGTAGTGCGCGAAAGGAGATTCAAGACTTAGCCAATTTAAGCAACAAATGCAGAACACGTGAAAAGCATGATCGGTTATGCACGGATAAGAAGCCAGCCTGACAATAGGTAGCCTAGGAAAGAGCATGCCAACAAAGGAATCTTCTAGAAGACCATCATGAGATGGAGTGGAGAGCTCAGGCCTGAGGAAACATGCTCGCTAAAGGACAACATTCGAAACTTGGTGACGGATCTAAGGGCGCGGCAAGGCAAGTTTTTAGTGTGAGAAGGTGATAAATACAAGTGCCTGCAATGGGAAAAGGGAGACAGAGATAAGGAGACTAGATAATATACACACACAAAGAGATAACATGGGTGAAGCTCTGCAAGATTACTACGAGTGGAACTTTGGTGCAGAAAGGAATGTACTAAGCTTAGCATTGTAATTTATTTTTCTTTTTGGCTTAGTTATACAAGCATAGGGATGTGCATGACTGCGATCTTCCCTCTATGGCTCTTTGTAATGAAATGATGAATACAATAAGGTTACCTATTACAATTAGATATGAATATCAGTGGGTTTTATGTATATTTCATTCATAGAAGTTCTATTTCCTTTCATACTATGAATGAATGATTATATCTTTCCTTCTATTACAATATATGTTATGGAGTCTATTAAAGCACTTGGTCTGAAGGAACTACAAGGATCTTGAGGCTGTTTTGAGCCCCATGATTCTTGTATGTCTAAACTTCTTTCCTGAATACTCTTATACTACTCATAGATGAATGCTTCCCACTAAAAATCACATAAAAGAGAGACTCGACACCCACGCGTGCCTCGGGTGAGCATTCATCATTTATTAGGTGATAGGTTGGCGCGCATGGGATACCTTCCTTTTATAGTGGAAGTAAAATTGACTACATCTTGGTTCCATTTCCAGGACCTCTTTTCGAAGTTGTAGCGGGATATAACATGCATCATGATCTATGTAAAGAGTAATGATGGATCAGTTAACATTGGAGAATGTTGAGTCTTGGTTCAAGAGCACAGAAGATGAATTTTCCCAAAGATTCAGCATTAGACCTAAGTTTGATACATGTAGATGGGTAGAGGAGAATCTCTACGATGATTTGTATGATAATTTTTTCTGCTACTTCCTAGTAGAGTTATTTGGGTGGCTTTCAACCTATGCATCTAGATCAAGTTGGCATTATGGATCACAGATATGGAAAAAAGAAGACTACCAAAGGTTGCAGAATGTAGATCTGACATGGACCCGTATTGTAGATCACTAGTGGGGAGGAGTACTAGCTAGCTACACTCTGGAATATGCCATTTCTACATATTCTTGCCTAGAAATTGTTGAGTTCAAGTTTCTATGAGAACCTAGAGGATCATTTCTACGTGCTATTCCTCTAGATATAAAGATATTGATGGTTACCATGAGTTTAGAAGCACTCCCCATGGCCGGCTAAACCATTCTGAGCGCTGGGTAAGGAAGCTTCAGTGGAGCAAGATGGTAGATGAGATGACAGAAAAGGAGAGGGAGGAAAGATGGCTCAAGTATGGCAAAGTGTGTGAAAGGGAGATTATTAGATGCTGTGAAGCTACTAGTGTGATGGATCTATGGAGACAGACATTGCGGGAGGGAGTTGAGGTTCACACGGAGGATGTGGAACCTGAGCAGTCCTAAGTAGTCTGTGTTACCCCATCTTGGTAAGCACATGAGGGAGACCCCTTCGACTTCTGGTGAGAGTTCGTCACATGGAGAAAGGAGAGTCATTGGGGTATATCTGAACCCACCCAGTGACCGAGCCCTAACACTTGTTTTTCCCAATCCAAGAAGAAGTATTGATCCAATTGAAACTAGTGGAAGAGACAGATCCATGCCTAGGAGGTATAAATTTTCAGTTCCTTCTTATATGGCTACACATATTCCATTATTTGGAGGATTTTTTGGACAAGGAGCAAGTGTACAAGCTTTTGGTCTTGCATCAGCGAGTGGCATAGGACAAATTAGCGGTAGTGGGGTGCTATCATAGATATTCAGTGGGACTGTGGGGGAACTTGGCATAAATCCTACAATCCCTATTGGACTTAGTGATTCTGGTGGATCTGGTGGCTCTAGAGGTGCAAGACCCAGTGGACCTGGTGGATTAGGTGGTGGAGGAAACATTAGAGGGAACCAAGGATCTGGTTTAGGACAAGGACATGTTAGTGCAAATCAGCAACACCCCCTAAATGACCTTCAGATCTGTAAGTGAGAATTGGGTCATTTAGTGTGATTACACAACATGAAATCTTTTCCCCAAGTGTGGGACTTGAAAACATGGGAAAAAAATCTCTAGATTAAAGGATAGTTCCTCTACTTCTCTGATCATATGTATGCATGAAATTTGTAGAGGTTTAACTCAAAATTCTACTCTAATTCTGCCAAGGAGACAAGGATAGAAAGAAAAGAAGATAAAACTAAACTAACAAGGTGATACACCAAAGGATGGGTGAACATCTATTTTTGTATATTAGCATAGATTATAAAAAATGCAAACAATTCATGCACAAATTGCTAAAATTGTAATGAAGGATTAGGATATAGAAAACAACACAAGAAAGGATTGAAAATTCATTCACAGAGCTTGCATTATCATTACCATTTTTAAATACAGTGCATTACAAAAATAAGGAGCTAAAAATTGTGTTGTAGTCCTAAAAAAGGTCTGATATTTCAAAAATTCACTTGTCAGGGTGAAGGAGGGAGCCTGTAGAACATAAAAAAATATCTAACCCTTTACAAATGAGCCAAATCTGGCTTTTAACAATGAAAAACTGAGTTTAGGAAGGAGAAACACAGGAAAATTGAAATGAATGATTCAACCACCAACCAGATCCATCAAAATAGCATGGGTACCCTTAAAAGTTCATTCCCCAATATTTTTGACCATGCTGGAGAAGAATTAAAGCCATACTGCATTAAAAATGGTGGTTGAATGTTGGTTCTTCTCTTTTCCCCATGCCAAAGGTGTTTTTTCATTTTTCTCTCACTAAACTCCACCAAAAAACAAAATTGAAGATTCCACCATGTAGAGGACTTTAATATATTTTCAATGACACCAAAATTGAGAAAAACTGAGCTTTGGATCGAAAGATATGCCCCTTTGAAGATTTAGGGAAAAACTGGGGCAAAAATCGGGTCGACGGGCTGAAACCTAAAATTTTTCCCCTTTTGAATTTGGGAAAAATTCCCCAAAAATCTCCACACCCTACCACTCCACTACCACATGGTACTTCCTCATTCATTTTTGGGTTGAAATGGCCATTTTATGCTTTTTGAATTTTGAAAAAAATCCAAAAATTTCTTTGCGCCCTACCACTCCGAGACACGTGCCATCACCCTATTCATTGCAGGCACGTACTTCAAACTTTTCCTTTAATGCTTCTAACAAATTTGGAAAAATTGCTAAATTTTCCCCGTGCTCCCAACCTTCGCTAAAAATAGGACAAGTGTCATCCTCCCATTAGTCTGCGGGGATTTAACCAAAATTACCATTTCCTCCTTAGCGGGCATGCAGGCCAATTTTTTCCTTTGCATCTTCTACTACTTTGGCAAAAAGCAAAAAATTACTCCACCACTCTGACTCCCACCACCCTCATAGACACATAGCACACACTCATTCGACGTAGGGCTTCTGGGTCAAAATTTTCTTTGCGCCATTTTTGGAAAAAATTTCAACTTACCTCCGCTGATCCGACCTCCGCCACCACGTGGTGCCTCCTCATTCGGCACAGGCCTCAAGCCATTGTTTCTCTACGGGCCCACGGGAAAAAAAATCCTTCGTGCCCTAGCCACTCCTTGGTGATTTTTCCAGCTTACCTCCGCTGACCCGCCATTTCACCCTACCACGTGGTGCATTCCTATTGGTTTTGGGCCTTCCCAGGGAAAATTTCCCTCAAAAACTCCGCCAAGCCATAACTTGCAAAATACAAGGAGTTAGAAGGAAAATGTTACCTTTCTAGAAAGGTGAGAAAATTATCTATTTGATGAAGCCATTTCTAGATAATTTTGAGTACCTAAAAAGTGGAAAAATTTGATTGAGGCAAAATGAAGAAAGGAATGAAAGAAAGTTAGTCAAAAATAAGCAAGGGGCTTATTTTGGATAACATTTTGGCGACTTAGAGGATTCATCTGCTTACTGGATGAAGTGACCAGCTACCTGAAGCAATCCATTGGGCATTTAGTCATCAAATGAACTACTTGGTACTCTCAACTCATTAGAAAATTTCTAGAAAGAAGATTGTGAAAGTAGAACATCACTTGATCTGGAGCATGGCTTGCAAAGATGCATCCTTAGGACAACAAAGTTTGTGCCAAAGCACTTAGGGAAATGTAGAACTAAGTTACGAAAAAAAAATGTGCACAAGCACTTGGAGGAATGAAAATCTAAGCTAATATGTACAAGGTGAGGAGTTTCCCTTCTAGTAGCAATGCTTTAGATGGATTCCATTAACTGGAATCTGCAGTTCTTCACCATCCAATGTAGACAATTGGAAGGAATTATCGTTCTTACATTTTGTGACCATGTAGGGGCCACTCCAAATGGCATCAAAATTTGAATGACTTCCTGGCTTTGCTCGATCTATATCCCATTTCAAAACTAAATCTCCAACTTGGAAGGTTCTATCCTTAGCTTTCCTATCAAAGGTTCTCTTCATCAAGGGTTGGTTCTTCTCCATTGTTTTGGCTGCATGCTCTCTGATTTCTTGGAGTTCCATCAATTCTACATATCTAACCTCCATGGGTTGAAACTCCAACAATTCCAATTGCTTCATGAGTTCCAATGTTGGCAACTCAAGTGACATAGGCAATATTGCCTCTCTTCCATAAACAAGTCTGAATGGAGAGTTACCGGTGCATTTCTTGGGAGTTATCCTACCAGCCCATAAGGCAGATTTAAGTTTAGTGTGCCAAGTCCTCTGATTTTCATAAAGAGTCCTCTTGATGATCTTTAATAGGTTCTTGTTGGTAGACTCAGCTTGGCCATTACCTTGAGGGTAATAATTTGATGAAGTGCTCAGATAGATCCCAGTCTTAACAACCCATTTAATTACCTTTGATCCTATGAATGCCAATGCATTATCTGATAATATAGTGGTAGGTATACCAAATCTAGTTACTATCCCCTCGTAGAAGTCTATAATGCTAGATTCATTTGCCTATTTGAGTGCCACTACCTCAGTCCATTTGGTGAAGTAGTCTGTTGCTGTTAGAATCCACTTGTGTCCTTGGCTTGAGTTTGGGTTAATGAATCCAATGAAGTCCAAACCCCATTACATGAATGGCTGATCAACTGAAAATGGGTGCAATGGAAGGGCTGCTAATCTTTCCTTTCCTATGAAGAATGCAAAATTTTTACACCTCTTGATCCACGCATAACAATCACTAAAAACCTTGGGCCAATAATAGCCAACCTTCATAATCTTGAGGGTTGTCACTCTTGGATAAAAATGACCCCCAAATGATCCACCATAACATTCTCTTAATTTGATTTGTCCCAATGCATCTTAGCAGCACTCCATTTATATCCTTTTTGAACAAGACACCATCAACAAGTGCATATGGAATAACCTACAATTTTGAAGTGTCTTCTCTTAGTTTTTTTCATCTCTGGAGGGCATAGGCTTGTTTGTAAGAAGTGCATTATGTCTTGGGTCTAACAAGGAGTGAACATACCACCATTCTCTTCTTGAACACCTCTTTGTTCTTGGTTGTCTTGCAATGCCAAAACAACATCCTTCCCATTGCTTGCTTCCATTGATTTACTCAAGACCAGATGCTCACACAATCCATTTCCTCATACTAGCTTGGTGACTTTGATCTCAATGTCATACTCCATGACATGAGTAATCCACCTTACACGTTTTTCATTTAGGTCTTTGTTGAGGAGGAAGTTCTTAACTCCCACATGGGAAACCAACAGTTGAACCTTGTTGTTTAAAACTAGATGCTTAAATTTCTTCAAGCTCCTAATCACTGCAAGAACATGCTTCTCAATGAAGTAATATCTCACCTCATAGTCCTCCAAGATTTGGCTAAAGAAGGAAATTGGCTATTCTGCATTTTTTTTGTTCTACTGTATTAAAATTGTAGAAATTGTGTCATCACCACCAAATGCATAAAGGATAAAATCCTTAGAGAAATATGGGTTAATGAGAGTTGGAGCTTGTGAGATAGCCTCTTTTATTGCCTCAAAACTTTCCTTACCTTCAACTTTCCATTTGAAAGCCATACTTTTCTTCAACATCATAGTTATTGGCTTGACAAGGGATGCAAAGTCTGGAACAAACCTTCGAACAAAATTGATTCTTCCCAAGAAAATTTGAAGGGCCTTCTTGTGACTTGGTAATGGCAGTGCTTTTATTGCTTCAACCCTCTCTTGATCAATTGCTAATCCCTCTTTGGAAACAATGTGGCTTAGGATTTTTCCTTCATGAGCTAGAAAAATACATTTTTTGGGATTCAAGGATACCCCAAATCTTCTACATCTTTGGAACACTTGTCTCAAATGAAAGAGATGATCTGCTACACTTTTAGAAAATATAGTAATATCATCTAGGTATATCAGCACTATTTTTTTGATCAATCCCTTGAACGCCATATCCATTGCCCTTTGGAAGGTAGCTCCAGTTTTAGACAACCCAAATGGCATTTTCCTATATGCATAGGTTCCCCATTTTGTGGTGAAGGCTATTTTGAACTGATCATCCTCCTTTACCATGATCTGATTATACCCTGAATAACCATCTAGCAATGAAGACCTCTCAGAGCCAGTGACAACTTGTAAAATCTGCTCCATAGAAGGAAGTGGGTAATGATCCTTGAGGGATGCTCTATTCAAATCTATAAAGTCTACACACAATCTGATTTCTCCACTCTTCTTTCTAACTGGAACCAAGTTTGCTACCCAGATTGAATGCTTGATAGGAAATATGATACTTGCCTCTATTAACTTATTTAATTCCTTCTTCATGAGAGGCTCCATGTGTGGATTGACTGGTCTTTTCTTTTTCCTGATGGGTTTAGCACTTGGATCTAATTCAATTGTGTGTTGAGCTAGCTTGGGATTGAAACCTCTCAATTCTTTATAGCTATAAGAAAATATATCTGGGAACTCTTATCAAAGTTGTGTGAACTCATACCTTTCTTTCTTGGTTGCCACTTTACCAATTTGAAGTGATTTTCCTTCTCCCATCGAGATGGACACTGTCTCCCTTGACTAGGATGTTTTCTTTCTCCTTCCTAAATTGGTCATTATGATTAAATATGGACTCCAAAGTGACAAGTCCTTTTGGTAGTTTTTTGGTTCTTAGCTGTACCACTTGAGCACCATACTGTTGTTCTAAATTTTCTTGATTTTTGGCTGAGAACTTAAATTCTTCCTGCAAGAAATTGATGATTTGTTGGTCACTTTCGAACACTTGCCAACTTACATTATTATCTAGCACTAATGGCCTTACAATCACATGAATGTTTGGCTGCACTTTATCTTCCTTGATACTCTCCAGAACATCAAAGGCTGCTCCAACGACTGCAAGCCTATCAATATCTTGGTTTTCTTTCCTAGGGATGGAGTTGATGACAAAGCCTTCAAAATCATCAATGAGGTCCCACACCCTATTCTTATAACTATTGAGTAGGTCATTCTTGGTAGCGTGTTGCCCTTTAACTTTATTAATAATCAACTCACTATCACCAAAGACTTGTAAGTTTTTTATACCTCTTTTTCTTAACCAATGTAATCCATGTATCAAAGCTTCATATTCAGCAGTGTTGTTAGAACATGTAAATTGAAATCTAAAAGCTGAATAATACTTACTGCCTTAAGGTGAAAGAAGCATATCCCCCCTACACATTGTCTACTTCTTGATCCATCAAAGAACAACTACCATTCCTCATTGTCATATTTATGGTCTGGCTTGGTGATGCTAGGAATAAGCTGATTTTTTGCATGCATGTAATAAACTCCTAGTTCATATTCCTCCATTTCCTTGTAGGGATCAAAAACATGTACCTTGCTTGCCCATTCATCAAGAGTCAAATCTGGGATACTTCCAACTTTGATGTCAGCTTCATCAGTGCCTAGATAATCCCCTTGATCAAATGCTGAATAGTTGGCATTAATTAGGATTGGAGTATGAGGCTCAATGTGGAAGTTTACAATAGGTTTGGACCTGATTATGGCCTTAGTTACATATCTAGTCTGAAACAAAATGTGTGACCAATCAGCAGATAAATAGCCTCCAATTCTAGCTGTGAAATCCCTTGACAAACATAGGGAAAAAAGTGGAGGTAAATCTATCACTGACACATCTTACAAAATAGTGACATTGGGGCATGCATGCAAAGTGAGGCTCAAATATTTAATTACCCCTACTGTTGTTACTACTATCCCATCCAGTTGCACCACCCCTTTGGATATGACTTCATATTAGAGGCCCAACTAATTAGATATTTGCTTGGACATCACAAAACTACTTGCCCTAGAATCAATCATACAATTTGGTACTAGTTTATCCCCAATGATCAATGAAAAATAGGATGGAGGGGCAAAACTTTACTTTTCTATCCTCCAAACTTCCCCTCAGGCTAAGCAACATTTGTGACTACCTTCTCTTGAATATGAGCTTGCTGATTTGAACTTGACCAATTCTTCATGGTAGCTTGTAGTAGATCCCTTTGGCTTGGGATGGATAGTGATTCCCACATAGATATATTCACATTTGTCTTCTTCATTTATTCAATGATGTTAAATGGGGATGAAACATCTCTTTTCTACCCCTTAGCATGTACATTCTTTTCTTGTACATGGGCTGCAACAACTAGCATTTGAGCTGGTCTAGAAGGTGCCTTGGGTTGTCCTTGCACATTTGGAACTACATTTTACCTACCAACACTTTGTGGAGTGATGGAAGGTTGTAGATCACCTAGAGCTAATGACTGCCCTTCACTAATATTCCTCTTCTTTGACCATGTGTTAGCTGCTAAATTCTAAAAACTTGTTTGATTCATACCACAAAAATCTTCAGCTTGCCAATTCACAAGTGTAGTCTCATTTGGAGTTGTATTTTATTGAGATGTTCCTTTTTGTTGGTTTGTTTCTTAACTCACCTCACTCTCTATGCCAATTGTTGTCACCATCAAAGCTTGGTTCAAAGCACCATTGAATCACATAGACTAGTTGTGAGGTTCATTGCATGGGAAACACCAATCATAATCTTGAGCTATATTATTTTGCACTGGCACTAAGGCTTTAGAGGTAGATGCAACATTGGGGTTATAGGGTAGAAATGATTTGTTCATAGGAGGCCTTACTTGATTTTGATTTGCAGTTGAATTGGGTGGCCTATTAGACTGATATAGTTACCTACTAGGATGAGTTTGAGACTGATAAGAAGGTCTAAAACTTTGGGCTTGCTACCTCTTGAGTGTAACCAGCTCATTGCCTAAATTTTGTAATTGTTTCATGACTTCTTAAAGTTCATTTGAGACACTAGAGGATGAAGTAGAAGTTTCATTTGAACTCTGATTTCTAGGAGTGGGAATAGGAGCTAAAGTAGGTGCTTGACTAGTGCTTGGGTTTTCCATGTTTGGATATAAGGGCATGGGAGGCCTAGGCACCAATTTACTAGCTTGGATCAAACAATTCTCAGCCCTTATAGTGATGCTATAAGCTACAGGTATATCTGCACCTCCCATTGATTCGATTAACATAGAAATATCATAATTTAAAGCTTTGAGATAGTATAAGAAAGCACCTTCAGTTGTTATCCTTACTTTCACTGGGATTCTATCCCATGTCCTTTGAAATTTGAAATTGAAGTCTATTAGCTACTCATTGGGAGCTCTCTTGATAGTTGTCAATTGTTCCAATAAAGACAAATTATCTCCCTTTTCTTCAAACTGATCATCGAGAGCTATGCACAACTGGTTCTAATTTTGGATAGATACTACCCCAATACTCCTGAACCATTGTAAGGATTTCCCTTTGAATGAAGATGCCAACAATTTGATAGCAATTTGCATCTCAACAATCTCATGGATTACACAAAATTGGCAATGTCTTTGACATGATCACCAAGAGTGGTCTAATTTTCCCCAGTAAAGTATGGGATGTTCTTCAATGCTACAGCTAGAACTAGGTTTTGTGCATTGAGAGCAAGTTGGTTATTTCTAGTGAAGTTGACATAAGGGCTGGGTTGTGCCATTTTGATTGGCTTGAGAACCCTTGTTGATTGGGTGAAAGGTCTTCTAGGTGGAGGAGTTGATAGAGTTCTGTTTGGTGGAGATGGGGACCTTTGAATTCTTCTTCCCCTCTCTCTTCTTCCTGGGGATAACTGTAGATACTCAGATAATCCATCTTCCCTGGCCCTTGATCTTGTTTGGATCCTTCTCATGAATCTTCATACTTGGACTGCTGAAACCAGTTTATTTTATCCCTTTGGAGTTGCCAGATGTGTAAATCAGGGCTCTTTTTAAGCAAGGAACTTACAAAAAATGCACTTCAACCTTTTTTTAATGAAGATGAAGACCTCTAACTCCCACCAGGTGTGCCAAAACTATTAGTGCAAATTAGTAGCACCCCTTATATGACCTTCAGATCTACAAGTGAGAATTGGGTCATTTAGTGTGATTGCACAACATGGAATCTTTTCCCCAAGTGTGGGACTTGGAAAAATGGGAAAAAACTCTCCAAATTAAAGGTCGGTTCCTCTACTCCTTTGATTAGATGTATGCATGAAATTTTTAGAGGTTTAACTCAAAATTATACTATAATTATTCCAAGGAGACAAGGATAGAAAGAAAAGAAGATAAACCTAAACTGAGAAGGTGATACACCAAAGGAGTGGTGAACATCTATTTCTGTAGATTAACACAGATTATAAAAAATGCAACACAAGTCATGTATAAATGGCTAAAATTGTAATGAAGGATCATGATAGAGCAAACAACACAAGAAAGGATTGAAAATTCATTCACA
Organism: Taxus chinensis; assembly: GCA_019776745.2. Classification (NCBI taxonomy): domain Eukaryota; kingdom Viridiplantae; phylum Streptophyta; class Pinopsida; order Cupressales; family Taxaceae; genus Taxus; species Taxus chinensis. The sequence continues at coordinate 308,550,910 of CM034149.1, read as the reverse complement.
GAGCTTGCATTGTCATTTCTATTTTTAAATATAGTGCATTACAACAACAAGGAGTTAAAAACAATGTTGTAGTCCTAAAAAAGGTTTGATATTCCAAAAATTCACTTGCCAGGGTGAAGGAGGGAGCCTGCAGAACATAAAACAATGTCCAACCCTTTAAAAATGAGCCAAATCTGGCTTTTAACAATGAAAAATTGAGTTCAAGAAGGAGAAACGTGGGAAAATTGAAATGAATGATTCAACCACCAACAAGATCCATCAAAATAGCATGGGTACCCTTAAAATTTCATTTCCCAAGATTTTCAACCATGCTGGAGAAGAATGGAAGCCATACTGCATTAAATATGGTGGTTGTATATCGGTTCTACTCTTTTCCCCATGCCAAAGGTGTTTTTTCATTTTTGTCTCACTAAACTCCACCAAAAAACAAAATTGAAGATTCCATCATGTAGAGGACTTTAATATCTTTCCAATGACACCAAAATAAAGAAAAACCAAGCTTTGGATTGAAAGATATCCCTCTCTTAAGATTTAGGGTAAAACTGGGGCAAAAATCGGTTCGGCAGAAACCTAAAATTTTTCCCCTTTTTGAATTTGGGAAAATTTCCCCAAAAATCTCCACTACCATGTGGCACTCCCTCATTTTTCTGTGGGTTCAAATGGCCATTTTACACTTTTTGATTTTGGAAAAAATCCCAAAATTTCTCTGTGCCCCACTGCTCCGGGACACGTGTCATCACCCTATTAACTGTAGGAACGCACTCCAAACTTTGCCTTTGATGTCACTGACCACTTTGGAAAAATTTCCAAATTCTCCCCATACCCTCAACCTCCACTGAAAATAGGACACATGTCTTCCTCCCATTAGTCCACAGGTATTTAACCAAAATTTTGATTTCCTCCTTGGCGGGCTTGCATGCCAATTTTTTCCTTTGGACCTTCTACTACTTTGGCAAAAAGCCAAAATTTACTCTGCCCCTCTGACTCCTACCACCCTCATGGACACATGACACATGCTCATTCAACACAGGGATTTTGGGCCAAAATTTTCTTTGCACCATTTTTGGAAAAAATTTCAACTTACCTCCGTTGATCCGACCTCTGCCGCCACGTGGCACCTCCTCATTCGGCGGCCCCACAGGAAAATTTTTTCCTTTACACCCCACCCACTCCCTGGTGATGTTTCCAACTTACCTCTACTAACCTACCATTCCACCCTACCACGTGGCGCATTCCTATTGGTTACGAGCCTTCCCAGGGAAAATTTCCCTCAAAAACTTCGCCGAGCCATTACTTGCAAAATATAAGGAGATAGAAGGAAAATCTTAACTTTCTGGAAAGGTGAGAAAATTATCTATCTAATGAAGGCATTTATAGATAATTTTGAATACCTAAAAAGTGGAAAAATGTGACTGAGGCACAAGGAAGGAATGAAAGAAAGTAAAAAATAAGCAAGGGGCTTAATTTGGATAACAGGACCCCAACCACCACCTCAAGATTTCTTTGAAATGTCTCTGCATTTACCAGATTGTAGGGGCATTGAGGATGCTACGGAACATGTTCACAAGTGTGAACTGCTATGGCATGTGAAAGGTATCACAACCCCAGAACAAAAGGATAGTCAATTTGCAACCACATTGCAAGGGTGCGCGTATAGCTGGTATAGAAAGTATGATCCTCATCAAACAGTGGTGGATTACACTGCGTTAAAGAATGCATTCCTGGTAGAGTTCCACATTCCTGAGTTTGAGTCAAAAAGCATTAGCTCTTTGAAGGAGATACAAAAAGGAATGGCAAAGAGTGTGCAGGAGTATGATGCACACTTTAAAACTCTCTTGTCCAAGTTGTCATATGATATACATCCTTCTCAGCATGCACAGTGTTTTGTTGGAGGATTGATCACCCATTTTAGGAGGGCCTTGTCTCATAAAAATTTTATAGATCTGTGTGAAGCATTGGAGGTTTCCTTGCATGCCAAAGCTGTTGGTAGTATTGATACTAGAGTTAGCCCATTCTTGGAGGGTCAGATTGCTACTATGGCTAAGTAGTTGGAAAAGCTATCTGCGGACTCGGTCCATGAGACTCACAGTGGTTTGTGGTGCATGGATTATGAGATAGAGGGGCACGTTAACGATAATTTCCCTTGGAGGATGCTACATGTTGTGACATTAGATTGTGAAATTTTTCATGGGGACCATGATGCCAGTAGATGTCCCTTGCTTCAATGCGTGATCAGGAAGAATGTATCCTATTATTGCAATATTTACACCTCCACAATGCATGATACTAAAGACTATAGGCTCATTGATTAGATATATGAGGCCATTGATCATGGGGTGTGCCAAACCAACATTGTCAGTGGTTCTAAAAATGATGATTGCCGTTATAAGGAGCGTGCAGATGGATGCGCGCATGGAAGAGTCTTTTGAGGAGGATTCTGTGGATGAGGTAACTATGGAGGAAGGAGTGAGTTCCCGTGAGGAACATGTTTCAACTATGGATCTATAGAACATTACAAGCATGAGTGCCCAGACTTGTTCTAGTGCTCATGGTGTAGAAAGACACATAAGTATGAGGAGTGCCCAGAGTTATATGAGCATATGAATCAGCAGCACTGGAAGGATAAAGGTGTTGTGATGGTCAACATAGAGAAGGTAGACATACAATGGATGCCTCGGGTAACACAAGATGAAGGTTTGGAGCCTGTCTTAGTAACAACAAGGTCAAAAGCCATGCACGCAAAGGAGATACCAAGACAGAAGAGCCTGGTTTCAAGGGAAGAGGTCGTTCATGGAAATTACCCATACCCCACGCATCAGAAGGAGATATATCAGGACACCATGGATTTTATTCAAAGCTTGCAAGGGGAGATCTAGTATCTCAAGGAGAAATCTAGAAAGGAGGAACAAGGCAAGATATTCGAGGCATAAAAGGATGACCTGGATGAGGTTAAGGAGGTGTGTAAAATGCTAAGGGAGGAGAACATCATCCCTTTGTTAGGATCCTGGTTGAGAGAGAAGGTACCACACATTGGTCTTGCACGTGAACCTTTCCCCTTACATCCTCGACTATGACAAAGAGATTACATTGAATGTAGTTGGGGATGGATGGCTCCCTAGCAATATACTCATTGACACTAGCGCGGAGATTAATGTTTTGACTTTGGATGCATGGCATTAGATGGGGAGACCTGTATTACAGCCATCTTCAAATGTGTTATATATGGAAAACAAGACTAAGGCAATGCCCATCGGTGTCTTGAAGGATGCAACTATTACTATCCAAGGAGCCAAGTTTACTGGGGACTTTGACGTCTTGGCACTTGCCGAGGCTAACAATTTCCCAACATTACTTAGGCACCCTTGGTGTTACAAGAACAATACAGACCTCTGGTTCAACAAAGGGTACATCAGTTTTGAGAACAAAGAGGAGTGGGTCATTATACCCCTAGTTGATGGGAATTTAGCACCCTACATTGAACCATTGGGAGAAGAAGTTCTAGATAAGATTTATGTGCACTCAATCAGAGATCCTGAGATGGTAAACCCTATTAACGGGGTTATCCAGTTTGAAGATGCTCAATTAGTGAGTGTTACCACCAGTCTGACATGTGACAATCGGCTGCATGAGACATATGAATTAATGGAATGGTAGTTGATAGGATCTGGGACCAAGGTAACAAAGGCACGCATGGTTCGGAACCTTGGAGGAAAATAATTTTCCAAGTATTCAGGAGGAGCCTTCCCTGAGATCATTTTACAGGAGATAGAAGCTCAGTGGAGGAACGAGAAGGAACGAAGGGAGATGCTGAGTTACGTCTTTCTTGACACAACAGCTCATTGGTGGGCCATGCATCAAGAGAGCCTTTTAGAATGGTGCGAGGTAAGAATTTCTCTCTTTGTCATATTTTCTAGAAGTAATATACCCACCATCATCAAGGAGTACCACGGGAAGGATCCTGCCTCTTTCCATATCCAGGAGTGTGAACGGGTCTGGAGAGAAGGCACGAAGGCCTTTCCACCATCCCTCTAGGTGCAAAATTTATATTCTACATTGTAAGCTTGTGCACGCGCATGGTATATTCATTAAGAGACATGCCACCAAACAAGGAATTGGAAAGAGCTTGCAGCTGATCTTATTCAAGCCTTTGAGTATTGGAGTACTAAACCATTGGTTGATAAGGCCTTGTAAGGTATCAAGCACCTTACCATGGGGGATAGTGCCAAAATGAAAGATAGGCTATTGGAATTACTAGGTGAACTAGGAATGGAGGTGCGTTTTGAAGAGATTGAAGAAACATAAGCGTTACAGCTCTAATGTGTGTGTTTGAAGAAGGAGAAGGGAAAGTTAGTATATGTGATTGATGGAGAGGAATCAAAGAGTTTAGATGTTAACCATTTTGTAGGAACACGCAAGGTAGTGGATAGTGGAGATGCTCACATGCATGCTTACCATGAGCCATTAAAGACAAAGAAAATTAACATTGATTCAGGAGAAGAACCTGAGGAAGCTATTATTAGGGATTATTGGATAGATAGGAAGTGTTAAAGATCATTGCTCTATTGCGTGAATTCGAGGATTTATTCCTACATGGTACCATGAGCTAAAAGTCATCCACCATTCCTTGGGGGAGATGAGGATAAAACTAAAGGAAGGTGTGCACCCAGTTAGAAAAAGTCCTAACCAGATGAATCCCAACTTACGTGTGAAGGTTAAGGAGGAGATAGACAAGATGATAGCTTCTGGGATCATTGAGTCAGTGGAAGAATCGGAATGGATAAGTCCAATGGTAATCAACATCAAGAAAGATGGGTGGATTAGGATCTGTGTGGATTATAGGGAATTGAATGTAGTTTGTGTCGTTGATCCATTTCTGACCCCCTTCACTGAAGAAATTTGGGAAGGAATCACTGGGCATGAAATCTATTCCTTTACGGATGGATTTTCAGGATAGCGCCAAGTCCGGATTGCAAAGGAGGACCAGGAGAAGACAACTTTCACCACCGAGTGGGGAATTTTTGTATATGCAGTCATGCCCTTTGGGTTGAAGAATGCACCTGTTGTCTTTTCATGCATAATGGTGCAAGAATTCCAAGACTTCATTCATAAGTTTCTTTAGGTTTACTTGGATGATTGGACATTATATGGTCTGGTTAAGGACCATTGTGACAACTTGAGATTAATGTTTGAAAGGTGTAGGCAGTTGAGGATATCCCTCAACATCAAGAAGTATGTGTTTGCTACACCCTTTGGGACTTTATTGGGGAATATCATATGTAAGGAGGGCTTGCTAGTAGATCCCGCTAAGATTGCATTTATTGTGGGGTTAAGGGAACCTACTATCTAGAGCGCAGTGTGTGGATTCCTTGGGCATATGGGACATTACAGAAAATTCATTAAGGGTTATGCCAAGATCATCGTGCATTTAGAGGAGCTTCTTAGACACAAAAGTACCTTCAATTAGGGAAAGGCGCAATAGAGGGTGTTTGAGACATTAACAGATAGGCTTATTACCGCACCTATTTTTTGATTTCCCTCTTGGGACAAGCCCTTCCATGCCCATGTAGATGCCTCAGGAACCGCCATTGGAGCAGCACTTACACAACTAGGTGAGGGGATTGTTGATCATCCTCTTTGTTTCATGAGTAGGAAGTTGACACCAGTAAAGTAGAATTATACCAAAACCGAGCACGAGGGATTGTCAATGATCTATGCACTTTTCAAATTTTGACAGTATCTTCTGGCAACACCCTTTGTATTCTACACCAACCACATGGAATTAAAGTATTTAGTGAACAAGCCTGTTCTTCAAGGGTGCATATGTCGATGGGTGTTGTTATTTCAAGAGTTTGAGTTCACCATTGTAGTGAAGCCCAGAAAAAGAAATTGTGGACTTGATCATCTGTCAAGAATTGATTTAGGAGAGGACGTGAAAAGTATTGAGGAAACAATGCCAAATGCACAACTATTTAGATCATGACACGCGCCCTCAGATTTGAAAGAGATTGTTGTATTTTTAAAAGAAGGTGTGGTGTTGGATGGAATGAGGGCATTGGAAAAGAAGTATTTATCCATATGCATCGTGCCCTACATGTTGATTAGTGGAGATTTATACAAATTGGGACGTGATGAAGTTTTGCACAGATGTGTGTTAGAAGATGAGCACCTGGCCATCATGGAGGAAGCACACAGAGGAAGTGCGGGTGGGAATTATGCAAGTGATGCCACTGCGTGTAATATTTTAATGGAAGGTTTATGGTGGGAAACCTTGTATAAAGATTTTAGAGATTATTGTAAAGCATGTGACCACTGTCAGTGCATTGGAAAACCAAGAAGGAGAGATGAAATGCCTTTACGTCCTTTTCCTTGTGCTAAGCATTTTGAAAAGTGGGAAATAGAATTTGTTGGACCTATTACACTGACATCGCGTAGGAGTGGGTCACATTATGTCATCACTTACATGAATTATCTCACAAGGTGGACGGAAGCAGCCTCGACTAAATATTACACGGCAGCAACAATGACAAGGTTCCTATGGGAGAACATTATCACCAGGTATGGATGCCCTTTAAGTTTGATCAATGATATGGGTACACATTTTATAAATAAGGCCCTGAGGATCCTACTATCTGAGTTCATGGTGACTCATCATATGACTTAGCCCTATCACCCACAAGAAAATGGAACCGCGGAAGCATTCAACGAAATACTGAGTCATACCTTGACCAAAATCTGTGATGTTGGAAGATAAGATTGGGATGACAAGGTATCAACAGTTTTTTGGGCTTACATGACTACATATAAAAGAATAAATAAAGACACACCTTTCTAATTGGTGTTTGGCACGGAAGCTATTTTTCTGGTTGAATTTATGTTACCTTCTCTGCGAATAACGTGCACAGGAGGACTAGCCAATGAACAAGTGCTGGAAGAAATAATTGATGAACTAATGAAACTAGATGAAAGATCATCACTTGCCCATTGGATCCAAACATCGGAAAAGGAAAATAAAAAAGCTTGGCATGATCGCCATATTAGGAACAAGAAATTTTAGGTTGGGCAGATGGTGTTACTGTATGATTCTAAATTTTTGCGCCATCCTGGGAAGTTGAAATTCCATTGGTTAGGTCCCTACACATTCTCATACATCCTTGATTCAGGTGCATGCCAGTTACAAGTGCTGGATGGGATGAAGCTGCCTAGATACTTCAATGGTAGTAGGTTGAATCCCTACTATAAATAAGTCTTCTTGGTGTATGTAAATAAGGTAGTTTTACCAGTTAGTTTAACATTTTCCTTTAAGCATTTTTTTTCCTTTCCTTGTGTTTCCTTTCGTGTTGTTGTTTTTTTTTGTGCCTTGGGCACCAGTAGCCTTATTGCTATTTTTAGAGAATATGTGAGTGCATAGAGGACCGTTCATCACTGTTTAAGTCTGGGGTGGAGAAAGGTGAAGAAGTGCATGATTCATAGTACCAAGGAAGTTGTGTTGAAAGATCCTTGTTAAGTAGCCCGGTTGAAAGAGAGTATGATAGAGAAAGGAAGATGGAAGAATGGTTGGTGCCAGGGTAAATCTACTTGTAGATCCCACATACTGAAAAGGAGAAATCACATTTGAAAGCAACATGAGGTAGGCAAGAGCAAGGATCAAGACAAATGAAATGCCTTCGATGCAGGTTATGCGCGTGTGCATGAGTCTCCTGTCAGGTTGGATTGGTTGCACGCCAAAAGGTTGGAGGAGTTTTTGTGCATGTTGGGTGCATAAAGGAAGGTGCTGAAGATGGGATTTATTTGAAAAAAATGCATTAAATGAAAAAAGTACAGTGGTAGGTGAAGTAGCATTTAATGTTTAGAAAAGAAAAAAATTATAAGTAGAGGGTGTTGGGGAAATCTCATTTTTACTTTGTGAAATATGACGAGTTGGAGATATTAGCGAGTTAGACATAAGCTAGGGCTTTTCAGATTCGATTGAGTGAAGGAAGATCTGTGAGATTAAAAAAGTAAGCAGCTAGTTTGAGATTGCGAACCAGAAGCAAGGGGTTACACGAATGCATGGAAAGAAGTTGAAGAGACACTGTCTTGTGAAGATTTTATCCCAGTTAGGGTTCGAAAAACTACGACACAGGTTTAGAAGAGTTATATCACAGATTTGAGATCGAAGGATTAGAGGAAGTAAAACAGAGTAACAAGGAGAGAATTGGAGTGATAAAAATACCTTGACTATGGCACCCAAGAAAGGAAAGGGCAAAGCCAAGGATAAAAAACTAGAACCCGTGGTAAACACAAATGAATAATGGTATGTAAAGATGCAATACCCAGATGGGGTGATGATGGGGAAGTAATGGGAATCCCACTTGAGAATTGCATACCTGTTAGTGACTAGAATCACCGCATGAGCACAATAGAAAAATAAATGGCATTGGAAATTGGTACGCCCCACCAAAAAAGTGAACACCTGAAGGGTTTGCTTATACTACGATGATGACATGAAGGTTAAAATGGAGAAGGCAAGGCTATTGCAACTCTATTAGTTACCTTATTTTGGAAAGCTAGAGCACCTGTACCACTGGTTGATGTCACAGGTGCATGAATATTACTTCCACTTTGCTGGGTGTAAGATGCGTGTAACTCCCTAGTTGATTGCATAGTTTACAGGCCTCATATGCGAGGAAGATAGCCTGGAAGATGACCTTGGCAACAAGGAGGCTATTTAGGAGACCATCACAAAGTATGCCTGCAAGAAAGGGTCACGGTATTATGACATCTCAAACATCAAGGACCCAATTATGAAGATGGCCGCACACTTGGTAATGAAGTTGAATGGCCAAGAAAGGTGGACACAAGTTAACAAGCCATGGCTACATGCCTACAGAAAGATTACAAATGGGACTATTTAAACCTTGTCCACATACATTGCCGAGGAAATTGTAAAGTGCACGAAGGAAGGGGATAGGATCCTCTTTAGCAATGTCCTGCTCACCATATTTTTCATAGAAATTGGAGTGTCGGATGCACTAGACAAGTTTTTGTGGGAGTACCCAGCTGAAGACCCTTCACCTGTGAAGAGGTTTTAAAAGTATGCATGTGATACAATGACAACTCCCCACAAGGCATGACTTGAAAAATGTTATACATGCTTGAGAAATGCATTCGGGGCAGAGTGGAGGATCCCTGAATAACTCCCAGTAGCCACACAAGGAGAAGCTGATTTCGTGGTATACCAACACTACTACTTGGGTAGGTTCAAACTTGTTGATGAATCATGGAGCCCTTGGTGCAAGCTCCCTTTCACATTCACTACTCAATACTTCCAAGTGGGAGTGAACAGATTTAAAGAATCGAAAAAGCTAAGGCTGGAGCTAGGAAAGTTAGCCCAAGAGCATAGTATATGAGGAAGAAACTAAACTATCCTGGAGGTAAGTGCACATACGTGGAGAAGTATGTGTCACATGATATCCACATGACTAGACCAATAACAATTCCTATTGTTGGAGGATCCATGGTGCATGTATACTTGTACATAAGGCCAAAATTTGAAAATGACGCATACTTGGTGGATGAGATCTCCATACCTGAAGACCCCTTGGGAAAGAAGAAGCCAGTGTCTAAGTTGAGGGGCATAGGAGAGGAAGGATCACCAAGTGTACCAACTACTCATACAATGAGCATGCCTTCTACGAGTGCAAAGCCAATAACCTATGTTCAGAGGAAGAAGTCTCCAGTAAAGGAGAGGATGCTAGAAGTAGAGGCACCTGAACAACCCACCACCATGGAGGAGTCACAAGAAGAAAAAGAGAAGGTAGAACCTCTTGACCAGAACTAACTTCTCAGGTGTTGGTCATCAAATAGGACTTCATGAAGAGCAACAGTCAGGGGACAAGAAGTCCCTCCTCTTTAATGGGAGAGGTTCCCTTATTCAGAAACGAACCTATTTACAAATATACAAAACATGATTTTCTTGTGGAACTTGGATATTTACGAAAGTGTTTTCTATAAGGATCATAAATTACAAAAGGACTGATGAATGAGAAAATGAGAACGAGCATAAAGGCACAATTTAGAATTATAGATGACAGAGTAATTCTTTATGCATGCGAAGGTACAATGAATTGAAACAAGATCATTTATATCATACTAATAAGATGAAATTTGAAAGACACAAAGTTCTATCAATAACATTTGCAAGAATACAAATCTTCTTAATATAATATAGAAAAATGATCTTAACAAGATTAAATGAAAAGCTTAGGGATAAAAGAGATCAAATAGACGAAGAATGAAAAGCCCTTCTATATTGATTTCTTTATGATTTATTTACACTTTCAGAAAATAAGCCAAGTTCTTCCTTCTTCAAAATGGCGAGGAGAGGCCATTATATAGTTTACAATTCAGTTACTCTCGGTAACTACTTCTTTTAACTAAAGATTAGTTAAGGATTTCCAATCGCAATACCTCAACTTATTACAATAAATCTAAGAAAAATAATTGGAAGAGAAGAGAGGAATAAGGAGAAGAAGACAGGTGCTTATGACTGGGAGGGACCCACTGACTTCAAAATCCACTGCCTGAATCTCTTCAATGCCTCGGCTATGTCTCTGCCACGTGTATATTGGTCAATTCACTCGAATCAGGGCTGAAATGAGCTCTGCATGAAAGCATTGTATCTGCACATTGCATAGAGATTGGGAAACCACCAGTGAAAGACAAACCACTGTCATAAATCATCTGTGCCATTGGCGTAGGGTTTGTGTCTGTCATCCTCGACCAAAAATCACTAAAGTCAAGATGGCAAACTTCACTATCGCTGATATCGGGAATGACAGACTCTAGTGGTGAGATTTGTTCTTGCCCCTGAAATTTGATCTTCATGTTGGTAGTAATTCAGAGGGTGAAGCTACAAGCTAGACTTGGGAAGGAATTACAGAGGAAAATGGATACGCGTGCAGGAATTTAGATTGTAAAGGTTCGAGAAAAAGATAGCAGGAAAGCAGTGTGTAAAACGCATAGGGGGTTCACTAGTTATATATCCATTTAGGAGAGAGAAAGGCAATGAATGCGTATTTAATACATACCTACCAAATTGAATAAGCAAGATATTCAGGTAGAGCGGGAAAAATTAGCATGAATGGCACTTGGTTCATTTGGGACATGTGGGACGCGAAAGCGTGAAGTACGCGGCTCGGCCGATTTGGGAGAAGTGGGGAAAAGACGCACAAATTCTCTTGGAACACGCGGGAAAAAATTACGCAAAGTACGTGGCTCAGCTGAATCAGACGAAAATGGAACAATTAGTCCGAGTGAACTTGGGACATTTGGGACAAAAAGTTTCGACGGGCCCAAAAAGAACAGACTTCGGGTGAACCGGCCAATCGGGGAACAGAGGGCCCAATTGAACTTGGGACACGCGGGACAAAAATGTCCGACAGGCCCAAAAAACACACAAAATGACCCAAACGTAGATTTCTCAATTTCTTTGGCATTTCACATTATCAGTACAACAGAGAAAACACTTAAACTCAAAATTTTAAATTTTCACTTTCTTAAGAGCAGGGGAATTTTGAGTGGACAATAGCTGGCTCCTTCTGGGGATGACTTGGAATAAATTCAAGGAATGAGACAAGGTAAGAACTTAGACAAACTCGGGGAAGTAGACCAGTACCTTATCCATTGGGCAACGAAGTCATCAAATCAAACCAATACAGAGGACAACACACCAAAACAAAGGGAAAGAAAAACAAAACACTGTACAGAATATACAAAGGACTCCCTAATCACCTATGACTTGAACAATTTCAGGTACTTCCCACTATAAGGAAGTGGGAGAGAAGAACCATCCATATAATCAAGGTAAAAAAAATTCTTACCAGCAAAGTGCCTGATTTTGAAAGGTCCGAGCCAAAAGGAATCAAACTTGCCATGGCTGCCATGAGGTTCATGCCTTTTATCCCACAGCAAAATAGTGTCTCCAACTTGGAAATATCTGAACCTAGCTTTCTTATCAAACAGGACCTTAACTTTTTATTGATGAGCAGATATCTTATCAGCAACTTCCAATCTATCCTCATTCAATTTGTGAAGGTACATTATTCTCTTATCCAAAGCATCATTGAAACTAGTATCTTCAATGGCCTTCATTAGATGAAAGGCTGGCAGCTCCACTGTTACTGACAATTGAGCTTCTAATCCATATACCACTTGAAAAGGAGACATTCCAATTGCTCTCTTAGGTGTGATCCTGTCTACCCAAAGAGCATCATAGAGTTTCTCTTGCTAGTTTCGTTGAGACTCATTGACTAATTTCCTTATTATGGTCACCAGATTTTTATTAGTGGATTCTGCTTGTCCATTTCCCTGAGGATAGTAATCTGAAGAGTGAGCCAAAGAGATGCCATATCCATAAAAAAAATCCATTATCTCAGTTTAAGAAAAATTCGAAGCATTATGTGTCACAATCTTGTTTGGTACACCATACCTTACCAAGATGTTTTCTTTGATGAAATTGCACACCACTTCAGAAGTAGTACTCTTTACTGGAATGGCTTCTACCCATTTTGTGAAATAATCTGTAGTAGTTAATACATGAGTATGACCAGCACTAGAAGAGGGATTAAGTGTTCCAATGAAGTCCAAACCCCACTGTTGAAAAGGTTCTTCAATTATAATTGGCTTAAGAGGCAAAGAGGCCAATTTGGGTCTACCCACGAAAGTCTGACAAGCCTCACATTTATCAACCCACTTGGATGCATCTCTGAATAAGGTAGGCCTGTAATATCCTCCATGAAGTTTCTTATGAGCAATGACGGTTGATGAGTAGTGCCCTCCGCATGCTTGATCATGAAAAGCTGAGAGTAGATTTTTCTGATGTTCCTTGTCCACACATTTCAAAAACCTTCCATCTAACCCACATTTAAACAAGGCATTTTCCCACAACACATATTGCACTGACCTTAGTTTAACATTCCTATTTTCTTTGGTGGTCAAAAGAGAGGGGCATTCTCCATAGGTGAGAAAATGGGTGATATCAGCATACCATTCGTCAACTGAGATAAGAAATAGAACTGTAGGAAGACCAATTTTATCCTCCAGTAACTCATGTCTAGCTCCTTCAGCGATGAGTTCACAAATTCCTTTTCCACGGATGAGCTTGGTTGGTTTGATGTCAATATCATATTCTTAAACCTTAGCCACCCAGTTCCCTCTCTTGGATCCAAATTCCTGTTGTGTAAGAATTGACTTAACAGTTGTATCTGGTACCAACACCATGAAGTGAGAGTTAAGAATGTAAAAATGAAACTGCTTAACAGCTTTAACCACTGCAAAAGCATGTTTTTCCATCATGGTATATTTTAACTCATGATCTTTCAGAATATAGCTCATAAATTCAATTGGGATTTCGTGCTCATTAGAATCTTCCTTAGTCAAAACCGCAGCCAGGGTGTTACCTGTGGCGTAGCAATAGATAATAAAATCTTTACTAAAATCTAGACATGCTAAAACAGGAGTTTTAGCAATGGCTCTTTTAATATATTCAAAGGCTTATTTCCCTTCAGGAGACCAACCAAACGTTTGTTTTCCTTTCTTCATTTGGGAGATATTCAGAGTTAGTTCTGTAAAATCAGGGATGAATCTTCTCAAAAAATTGATCTTACCAAAGAAAGAGTGCACGCCCTTTTTGCTGGTTGGGAGAGGAATTTGCTGAATAGCTTGAACTCACTCAGGATCAATTTTAATACCATCTTTGGAGACGATGTGCCCTAATAATTTCCCCTCTATAACACAAAAGACGGATTTTTTAGGATTCAAAGAGATCCCATGTTCTCTACATCTTAACATAACTGTCTCCAGGTGTTGAAAATGATCTGCCCTTGTTTTAGAATACACAGTCAAGTCATCAAGGTATACAACAATACACTTCCCTTTCAAATTTCCAAAGGCCAGATCCATAGCTCTCTGAAAAGTGGCACCAACATTAATGAGCCCAAAAGGCATTATTTTGTAAGCAAAGGTACCCCAAGGGGTAGTGAAAGTTGTTTTGTGTTGATCTGCAGTATTAACTTCTACCTGATTATATCCTGAGAATCCATCAAGCATAGACAACATTTCAGATCCTGTTACTACTTGTAAGACCTGATCCATCATAGGTAAAGGATAATTATCTTTCAAGGAAGCCTGATTCAGATTCCTGAAGTCAACACAGATACGAATCTTGCCATTTTTCTTTCTAACAGGTACAATATTGGCAATCCATGTTGAATGATGGATAGGAAAAATGATTTTGGCTTTCAACAACTTCTATATTTCTTGAAAAATGGTGTCAGCTATTTTGGGATTGTATTGCCTCTGCTTTTGTTTAAAAGGCTTAATTCCAGGTTTGAGAGGAATAAAATGCTGCATCTCTTTTGGTTGGAAAACTTTTAAATCTTCATAAGAGTAGGCAAGAACATCCTTATACCTCTTTAACAGATCAATTGCTTTCTTCCTCTCATCTGTTGTGCAACATTTTCCAATGTTCACGAACTTAGGGTCAGTAGAACTCCCAATATTAATTTTGTCATATTCAGCTGATTTTTGAGGCCCAGTAGAAGCTCTAGACTTTACATAACTATCGTGTTTATCAAATAGTTCCTCTAAACTCACCAATCCTTTAGGGATCTTGTTTCCCTTGAGTTTGATACATCCATCCTGATCTGTTTCTTCTCCTTGAGTGGCTGCTTTGTCAAAGGGCACACTTTCACAAGGCAAGTTATCACTTCCTTCAAAGTATAGCTGTTCAAAATTATCTTTGAGTTCTAAGAAAGAAAGAAAATGTTGATCATTATTGAAAACTTTCCAGTTATTTGTATGATCAGGTACACTAGGTTGATAGATCATCTCAATGGTGAACTTATCTTGGGAAAAGTCAGGATGAGGTATAAGCAGTGACCCAGACACTGCTAATGAATCAGCCCTGGTATTATTCTCCCTAGGTATTGCTTCGATGGAGAAAGCATCGAGAAATTCAATGGAATCCCAAACCTGATTCCTGTAATGTTTCAACCTTCCATTTTTCACCTGGAAGAGGTTTCTAACTTGCTTTACAATCAATTCCACATCCCCATGAGCTAGAAGATTCTTCACACCTTGTTCTTTTGCCACCTGTAGTCCAAGAATGAGAGCCTCATACTCTGTTGTATTATTGGTATTTTCAAATTGCAACTTGAATGAGAAAGGATGAAGGCTTCCTTCAGGTGACACTAGTATGACACCAGCTCCAGAACCAGCTGAGGAACAACTTCCA
Organism: Taxus chinensis; assembly: GCA_019776745.2. Classification (NCBI taxonomy): domain Eukaryota; kingdom Viridiplantae; phylum Streptophyta; class Pinopsida; order Cupressales; family Taxaceae; genus Taxus; species Taxus chinensis. The sequence continues at coordinate 308,535,636 of CM034149.1, read as the reverse complement.
TCAAACTCTAAAATCCAAACACCATTAGAATCTTTAGGTGATACTTTGGGGAGTTAGATTTCTTCAAGAGACATAATCATGTAGTTACCGTGCCCCATATCCTCATAGAGTATCTGTGCTTTAGGATGATCCGTTTTTTGTACAATATACTCAGACTGCTTCTCAGGTAGCAGCTTCTTCATTTTCCCATTAATAGGTATGAGTGCATGTGACCAATCCATTTGAATTTCTCCACCCACATCCTTACAGAAGTTTCTGCTTAGCAACATCCCGTATGAAGGAGGAATATCTGCTACTATGATGGTAGCCAAAACTTTCTTCTCAGGAAAAGCAGCAAAAGCCACTTGTACATCTTTAATTCTTCCGACTAAGGGCACTTCCTTATTCTCCATAGAGTAACAAGATCCATAAGTGCATGTGAGAGTAAAGCCTAAGGAATGAGCTACTTTAGCAGGCATCACATTATCTGATGCTCCTGAGTCTATGACACAATTGCTGATCCTATGGCCAGCTATAAGAAGTGTCACATAGAATGGTTTGATTTTGTCATTGGGTGAGGTGATAGCAACTACCAAATTAGGTTGTGGTGTAGAAGAAGGAATGGGTAAAAGGCCTTTAGAGGTAGTTTTAGAATGGGAATTGACAAAGTGAATCATTTTAGCAAAGGCCTTAGCATGGGTTTGATAATATTCAGCTTCTGAGATTTGAACCTTAGTATTTTTTAGGTGATCAATAATATTGAAAGACCCAGAAGTGGACGGGCTATCATCATTTGAAATCTTAGGTTTATCAACTTTAGGAGAAATGGAAATAACTTTAGTAGTAGAATTGATAGGACTCACCTTTGGTGTAGATGAAATGGGGATAGGAGATCCTCTTTATGTAATTACGGGGATAGTTGTTGGCTGTTCTTTAGATTTCTTGGTGGGCTGCATCACTTTCTCCCTCTGATTTGTCTGCTCTTGAGTCATGACAGCGTATGATTCACTATTCATGTCTGCTACTATTTCATCATAATCATCCTCATTATCAATGCCCTCAGTGGTGAAGAAATTAACTCGAGATCCCTCAAGTTCATCTGCTTCATCATCAACCTCTTCAACAAATTCCTCGCAATCTTCATTAACCTCTTCATCTTCAGGTTCCTCAACTTCACAGGTTGCATTGACGGGAAATTTAATAGGAGGTCCTTCAAGTGCTAGCCTTGTTTGAGCAGCAGGCAAACAATTTCTGGGCTGAAAATTCCTCCTTGGAACGTCTACATAGGGAGCATTTTGAGCCAATTGTTTCTTAATGGCAATGAGATCATTTACAAGTTTTTGCACCAAGGGATCAGTATTAGGTCCAGGGGTGGAAGAGGAGGAAGAAGTAGATTTAGATTTAGAAGGGTCTCTCCTCAACTTCCCTAACATGATTAAATCATCTTCGACACTAACAGCAAGAATTTGATCTTCAGCCAATGTTGCGAGATTATCCCTTCTTAGTGCATAGCTAACTTCAAGTGACTGAGCATTTAGGAAAAAACATTTTTGAATTTGATCTACAAGTCGAGTATTTGGCGGAATTTTGTTAATCAACCTGTTGAATCGGGCCACAAATTCTCTCATGGGCTCTGATGAATCCTTCTTTATTTGAGAGATTTGGGCTAGCAAGGCATGCACGTCTTCTGCTGGTTTGAACTGGTTTTCAAACCTAGTTCTCATTGTATCTCAGCTGGTGATAGCACTGGATGGAAGGTGATAGAACCAATCAGCAGCATTATCTTGTAAAGTCTCAATGAAAAGTCTTACGGAGACATCTTCATGTTCAACTCCCAGAACTCTGCATGCAACTATGAAGGCTGCGATGTGTTCATCAGGATGCACTTTACCATCACCTTTGAATTTAGGGAATTTCTTTCAGTTACCTCTGGGTAACTCGTGTAAAGGCTGAGGAAGGGCAAGGGGCCCGACATGATGAACCCAGGGTAGTGGTACCACCATTCTTGGAAAAATGGCTTGAAGAGGAACTACAACCCCAGCAAGAATCAAAGCTTGAAGATTAGGACTGATTGAATCTAAAGGAATACCACCCGTATGGATTCTATCTTGGACAGGAGGAGTACTTGTCGAATGAGTCTTTCTATTTCTTGTTGAAGGGAAAGGAAAACCCTGCTGCTCCAAAATCTGAAATTGAGAATCTTCAATACCAAGGGCCCTTCTCCCTCGAGTAAAACACAGAGTCACCAGATCAAAGGATGATCAATAATTACAGAATTGGAATATGATTTCCCCAGCGGAGTCACCAAAAACTATTGGTCGTCAAATAGGACTTCACGAAGAGAAATAGTCAGGGGACAAGAAGTCCCTCCTCTTTAATGGGAGAGGTTCCCTTATTCAGAAATGAACCTATTTACAAATATACAAAACATGATTTTCTTGTGGAACTTGGATATTTACGAAAGTGTTTTCTATAAGGATCATCAATTACAAAAGGATTGAGGAATGAGAAAACGAGAATGAGCAGAAAGGCACCATTTAGAATTATAGATGACAGAGTAATTCTTTATGCATGCGAAGGTACAGTGAATTGAAACAAGATCATTTGTATCATACTAATAAGATGAAATTTGAAAGACACAAAGTTCTATCAATAACATCTGCAAGAATACAAAGCTTCTTAATATAATATAGACAAATGATCTTAACAAGATTAAATAAAAAGCTTAGGGATAAAAGAGATCAGATAGACGAAGAATGAAAAGCCCTTATGTATTGATTTCTTTATGATTTATTTACACTTTCAGAAAATAAGCCAAGTTCTTCTTTCTTCAAAATGGTGAGGAGAGGCCATTATATAGTTTACAATTCAGTTACTCTCGGTAACTACTTCTTTTAACTAAAGATTATTTAAGGATTGCCAATCGCAATACCTCAACTTATTACAATAAATCCGAGAAAAAGAATTGGAAGAGAAGAGAGGAATAAGGAGAAGAAGATAGGTACTTATGACTGGGAGGGACCCATTGAATTCAAAATCCACTGCCTGAATCTCTTCAATTCCTCGGCTATGTCTCTGCCACATGTATATTGGTCATTTTTCTCGAATCAAGGTTGAAATGAGCTCCGCCTGAAAGCATTGTATCTGCACATTGCACAGAGATTAGGAAACCACCAGCGAAAGCCAAACTGCTGTCATGAATCATCTGTGCCATTGGCGTAGGGTTTGCGTCTGTCATCCTCAACCAAAAATCACTAAAGTCAAGATGGTGAACTTCACTATCCCCGATATCGGGAACGGCAGACTCTAGTGGTGAGATTTGTTCTTGCCCTTGAAATTTGATCTTCATGTTGGTAGTAATTCGGAGGGCGAAGCTGCAATCTAGACATGGGAAGGAATTACAGAGGAAAATGGACACGCATGCAGGAATTTAGATTGCAAAGGTTCGAGAAAAAGATAGCAGGAAAGCAGTGTGCAAAACGCATAGGGGGTTTGCTCGTTATATAGCCGTTTAGGAGAGAGAAAGGTAATGAATGCGTATTTAATACATACCTACCAAATTGAATAAGCAAGATATTCAGGTAGAGCGGGAAAAATTAGCACGAATGGCACTTGGTTCATTTGGGACATGTAGGACGTGAAAGGGTGAAGTACGCGGCTCGGATGATTCGGGTGAAGTGGGGAAAAGACGCACAAATTCTCTTGGAACACGCAGGAAAAATGTACGCGAAGTACGCGGGTCGGCCGAATCAGACGAAAATGGAACAATTGGTCCAGGTGAACTTGGGACATTTGGGACAAAAAGTTCTGATGGGCCCGAAAAGAACAGACTTCGGGTGAACTGGCCAATCGTGGAACAGAGGGCCCAATTTAACTTGGGACACGCGGGACAAAAATGTCCGACAGGCCCGAAAAACACACAAAATGACCCAAAAACGTAGATTTATCAATTTCTTTGGCATTTCACATTATCAGTACAACAAAGAAAACACTTAAACTCATTTAAATTTTCACTTTCTTAAGAGCAGGGGAATTTTGAGTGGACAGCATCAGGAAGAAGCAGAAGATAGATGAAGAAGCTGACTTGGAGGCGACCGACATCTTGGAGAGATACCTGGGAGAAGGAGAGGATGAGAGTGAAGGAGGTGGCGATGAGGAGGAAGAGCTAGGGAAATAAAAACAACCTTTGGAACCTCACATATTTAGTGTCTATGACTCGGAGGGGAGTGGAAAATAAAATAAATATTTCATATTCACATGACAAAAAGGCACAAAGGTGATGAAGGCATTGAAGATACAAAGGCAGATGAGAGGGATGCCGAGGGGTAGAGAGCCACATGTTTTACCAAGGAGAAGATAACCAAAGTGGTAGAGTGAGAAGAGAAGAAGATGCTCGAGATCCTTGTAGATAAGGAGTTGGAGTGGAGTGCAGACATAGTGCTAAAGGAAGTGAAGGAGGAGAGCATTGAAAAAGGACATGATAGCCTAGGAGGCCCCGCTCTGATATTCAACTTCCCTAAAGGCGCGCGCTCAAGTAGAAGACCTTTGGATGTAGAGAAGAGGTAGATAATGGGCTACATGGATGATTCAAGGAATGTGCTATGCGCATGATTCCAGAGCACAATACCCACTGAGAGACTTATTGACATGGGATCGTTTGAAAAGGAGGGTTTGTACCCTAGGACCAAGAAGATGCTTTCTTGGGCATTTGAATCCCATGTCAATGAGCCAAAATTTGAAGTCTACCAAAAGGCACTTATCACATTGCTAAAGTCTAAGGGAGACAACCCCTTAGTGAATGCCCAGGATATCTCAGATGAGTAATTCTACAATGCTCTAAACAAGGTCGCGGTGGAAATAGAGGCGAGAATATTCACACAGAACAACATCATAAGGGATTTAGAGGGAAAGCTAGCCAAAAAGGAGGAAGAGTTGGCTAAGGTTGCTAGAAGCTTAAAATAGGAGGAATTAATCAGCACATAGCCAAGGCATGAGCTCAAGGAGGAAAAGGAAAAGGTGCAGGAGGTCTACAAGAAAGTAGACTCAATAAAAAGCACCATCATTTTGAAACACCCAGATCTAACACCTATCCCTCAGAGGTATGCATCGACATTGGAATGCCTAGAAGAATTAACGCGCATCCTCACCAAGGAGAGGCAACCCTTGGCATTAGAATCTATGGAGGAAGTGGCCACACGCCTGAAGGAGGAGGACCGGTTAAAAGTGATAGCAATTGTTTCCGAGTACAGTCAAGTACTCATAGAGATCAAGGTCACTGCCTATTCTGCAGAAGCCGCATATGACACATGCACGGATCAAGATAAGGTGGAAAGATCTTTGGTTGCCACGCTTGAAGTAGAGCTGAAGGAGTTCTAGGAAAAGAACAAGGGGAAAAAGGTAGAAAGGGACAAGGTTCTGGCTGAGGTAGAAAATAAATCAGAGGCGATTAATGCTTTAAGAAGCTCAACTAAGGCCCAGCTGAAGGAACTATACCCCTAGATTACAAGGAGAATGTACAAGCTCGCGGACCTGGGAAAGGAAATGGAACAAATTTTGGACACCTTGGGCACCCAAGGAGCTGATCTAAACTTTGATGAAGTAAGCACCTTGGTGGGTGACCTCTGTCAGAAGGCGCAGAACGAGGTCGATACATGGAGTAAGTTGGATGCAGACTTATGGAAGGAATTCCCCAGCCTTTTGATTTAGTATCCCCCCCATTCTTCATTCTTTCCCCTATTCTTTCATTCCTAATTGATTTTTGTAATATTTGTCTACATCTTGGTTCCATTGAAGTAACTTGCACCTTGGTCAAGTAGAATGTTTCCAAGGGCGGATAACAGGCATAGTGTGGGGTGATGTTGGGCCCTTGGAATATTGACTAATTATGAAGGAACATAGGCGTGTGGGACCCCAGTTATAGAAGGGCGTGTAAGGAAAAAACATGTAGGAGGAGGAGTTAAGGAGGCATATGGTTCACGCGGTGTGTGAAAGGAGATTCGGGACTTAGCTAATTTAAGCAACAAAGGCATAACACATGAAAATCATGATCAGTTGCGTGCGGATAAGATGTCAACCTGGCAACAGGTGGCCTAGGAAAGAGCATGCCAACAAAGGAATCTTCTAGAAGACCATCATGAGATGGAGTGGAGAGCTTAGGCCTAAGGAAACATGCTCACTAAAGGACCACAATCGACACTTGGCGACGGATCTAAGGGAACGGCAAGGCAAGTTGGCAGCATGGGAAGGTGATAAATACAAGTGTCTATAGCGGAAAAAGGGAGATAGAGATGAGGAGACCAGGATAATATACACACACAGAGAGATAACATGGGTGAAGCTATGCATGATTACTGTGAGTGGAACTTTGGTGCAGAAAGGAATGTACTAAGCTTAGCATTGTAATTTCTTTTTCTTTTTGGCTTAGTTATACAAGCCTAGGGATGTGCATGACTGAAATCTTCCCTTTATGGCTCTTTATAATGAAATGATGAATACAATAAGGTTACCTATTACAATTAGATATGAATATCAGTGGGTTTTATGTATATTTCGTTCATAGAAGTTCTCTTTCCTTTCATACTATGAATGAATGATTGTATCTTTCCTTTTGTTACAATATATGTTATGGAGTCTATTAAAGCACTCGATTTGAAGGAACTACAAGGATTTGGAGGCCATTCTGAGCCCCATGATTCTTGTATGTCTAAAATTATTTCCTAAATACTCTTATACTACTCATAGATGAATGCTTCCCACTAAAACTCGCATAAAAGAGAGACTCGGCACCCACGCATGCCTCGGGTGAGTTCTCAACCTCTGCTGGGTGAAAGGCCGGCACACATGGGATACCTTCCTTTTATAGTGGGAGTAAAATTGACTACATTACTTGTTTCTATCCTTATTCCACTTGAGGATAATGTATCCTTCTTGAAATCTTCTAGCCATTACTTTCTTATCAAAACACTACTTTATATGAGCTTGATTCAAATCCATTGCATGCATGGGCTCATCTCTCAATTTTTCCAACTTTATTAGCTTGGACTACCTAGCTTCCATGGACTCTAATTTAAACATTTCAACCTAATTTATAATCTCCAAGGCCATAAATTCAAACAATATTGGAAATTTTGCTTCCTTTCCATAAACAATCTTGATGGGTGATTTGTTAGTTGACTTATTGGGAGTGATTCTAGCAACCCATAAGACTGATTTCAACATCATGTGCCAATTTATTTGATTCTCATTCTAGGTTCTTATGATAATCCTTATAAGATTCATATTTGTCGACTCAACCAACCCATTTATTTAAGGATAATAGTTTGAGTATGTGCTTAAGTAAATTTCATACTTCATAGCCAAATCAGTTATTTTTTTTTCCAAGGAATTCCAAAGCATTATCAGATATGATTTTGGAAGGAACACTAAACCTGGTCATTATACCTTAAGAGAAGTCTAGTATTTTTACCTTATTTACTTCCTTCAAAGCAACTATTTCTATCCATTTGGTGAAGTAATTAGTGGCTGTTAAAATCCACTAATGCCCCAAACTAGAATGTGGATTAATCACTCTAATGAAATCTAACCCCCACCTCATGAATGGATACTCTACTAGGATAGGGTGAAGGGGAAGGGCTAAAATTATTTCTTTTCCTAAAAATAAGGAAAACTTCCTGCATTTTTAACCCAAGAATAAAAATATTTAAATGTTAGGATAATAATAACTAACTTTCATGACCTTGAGTTTTGTCATTATGGGGGAAAATTGTCCTCATGCTTCATCATTATGAAATTATTACAAGAATATTTCAATTTGACTTAGCTTAATGCAACTCAACATAACACAATTTACATCCTTCCAAAAACAAAATTTCATTTATGAGTACATAGGGAAAATTTAAAGCATAAAATACCTTCTCTTGGCCTTGCTCAATCTTGAATACATTATCTTGTTTGGAGAAAATGCACTATGTCATGAGTCCAACAAGGGGGGAGTGATGCTACAACTTGTTATAGTTCATTATGGAACACTAGAATAGTTTCTTTTTCACCTTGTAAATATGTAGCCAATTATTCACATAAGTTCTTTCCCCTTACTAAATCAGTTACCTTGATATTTACATCTTATTACATCACCTTTTTAATCTATACAATATTTTATCATTCAGGTCCCTAATCAAAAGAAAATCCTTCACACTTAGGTGTGACACCATAAAATGGACCTTGTTGTTAAATACCAAATCATGTCTAAATTTATTTAAGCTCCTTATGATAGATAAGGCATTATTTTCTGCAAATGAATACCTTACCTCATAATCCTATAGGATTTGACTAAAAATGTAATTGGTTGTTCTAAATATTCATCATTCGATTAAACCAACATGGAAGATATTATGTCTATGCCTCCTAAGGCATACAAAATGAAATCCTTTGTAAAATCAGCATTGGTGTGTAGTGGCTTGTGTTACTACTTGTTGGATGGCTTCAAAAATATTTTTCCCTTCCGTAGTCCACTTGAAAGGTGTGTTTTTATTTAACATATATGTTAATGGTTTTATATTCACTAAATCAAACACTTAATATGTACATCTAGCATCTAAATATGTGAATTTTACACATGACTCCTAAGCAAGAGAATCAATCATTGACACCCTTTTACTTTGATTTGATATTGCTTTTATCCTTTTTATATCCATTTCTTACTATTTTTGATTTGTAACTTATAGTTTTACATACCATTCGACATCCTAGATCCCTATTATTTTACCATTTTACCTTTCAAGCACCCTCTACAGAACCACCCATTAAGGACAGGAGTTCCTAGGTGTTATTATCCCCTTTGGGCTCTTCTATCCACTTACTCTCTTTTTTGTTTATTGGATGTTACTTCTTTCTTGTCTTTGGTTATCACCCTTAGTCAAAATTTCACTTGTTGATGATAAATGTTAAGAGAAATAATCATATATATAAATGAATTATTTAACCTCATTAATGGGGGGAAAGAATTTTAAATAGTCACTTACTACCACAAAGAACTAAATATTTCCAATCTATTACATCGTAAAATGACTGCATTATTCACTGCATAGGGGGAGCTATTATGAATTACATACCACACATTTTACATTGGGACAAAGTAATTATATCTCACTATTCTTTTTTTCACTATCTTAAGGGATACTATTCTGATCATACACAGACACATAACATCAAATTCATGGAGTCTTATATGTAGTCTCACACTGGGTGATAATCACATTGGGGTGATCACCATGGTCAGTTTGAATCAAGCATATATATTTTTTATTCATCTAATGTGCAATTAAATATTGTGTACGTGGTTATGGTTTATATTTCTAGTACATGTGTGATTGATCATAATTTTAGTGAACATAAGGTGACCTATAACAAAAAAAACTGACAAGAAGTGACACAAGAAGATCCAGGACTGAAGCTATTTCACAAAAACCGTCTCCAAGAAAATATTCTAGTGCCCAAGTGGTTGTGCCCTCCCCCTAGAAATTGTCTCTGATATCATCATATTCTAGTTTCTAAATCATAGCTTACACTACCTAGATTTAGCCTTCTTAAATTAGTCACTAGCACAAAATTAGTTCAAACCTACAAAGGTAAAATGAGTCATTCTATAAACACTATCTATCACTCTTTCTTGTATTCCTATAGCTAGATATTTCCTAAATACTATTAAAATTATGTGGTAAATATTATCCTTACATAGATTTAAATTTCATTAAATCATTTGGTACACCATATAATCAAGCACAATGCCCTTTGCATTCAATTAGCTTACCTTTATCTTAGATGATACACACATCTCCCACTTCTCATGGCCAAATTATTCTACCCATTACTATTGGACCTCTTAATATTGTTATTCCCTTTACTCTTAGATCTACTATCACACATTGTGACATGGTCTAAAGACTCCCTTGGCTTGTGGATGCTAGAGCCTTGCCTTTTATTGTTCACTTAAGCCTTATGTTCATCCATGAGCATCATCTTATTACTATTTGAGGCATTCCACTACAGAAATTTTTATCCTTAGGTACTTTGGCCATCCCATATTTAGTTGTTCCTACTCCTAGTGCATCTTATCTTATTCATGATGGCTCCTTAGCCTTGACACCTCGTACGGTATCTGGATCCCTTTCTCCTCCTGTAGAAACTTTTTCACATCCATATCAATTTCATTCACATGTGGCTCCTAATCATAGGCCTCCCTATATTTGTAGATAAACTAACTAACCTCATAGGGGAATCTATTCACATATCTCATATGATTCACATACTCCATATAAAAATCTTTTATGTTCTATTTTTCTATATGCTTAGTCTGTACCTTTTCCATATACTTGGCCATATGTACTCTCATGTGACCATTAATTCCTAGATATTGTTCACATGTATGGTTATTTTCCAATTGTGGGTACTTTCCTGGTACTCTTATTGTAAAGATCATTTTGGAATTCAAACTTGTGGGCATCCTAATTCCCACACACCACCCGATGATGCACTCCTGTTCTTGGTTCATAATTGATTATTAAAGGCATCCTTACCTACATGAAGCTCACTCTGCGCGCGGGCGCGTGCGCGCACGCACACACACACACACACACACACACACATTGGGGGACCATCCTTATTCCTCCCTTTTATATATTCAATTTCACATATTTGTAATTAAAAATCCAAGAACATGTTTTCTTAAATATTGATTGGATGTACTCTTGCTTCCTTATACTACTATATGTTGGAATTTTTCTTATCATGTTACTATAATTCATATTATGCTTCATCATTTTTCATATACACATGCACATTCACATGTTATCTTGAGGTGAATATCGGTCACTTATAGGTTATTAAATGACGCATGATGCTTGGATCTATCCATTACTAATCCCACTAAGGATCTGAAGGTGTCTACCTTTTCACATTTGCTATCAGGTTCTATCATTGTTATATTTCACATTTTTAGTCCTATATTTAGATATTACAATGTGTCATGCTATTTATATTTCCTCACAATTCTAACAGGTGCTTCGTGTGTGGAATTTTCATTATAGGACTCCTTATAATCATGGTTATTTGATATACTTATATCTTGTTTGTTATTATTTGTGAGCTATGTCTTATGTTTTCTTTTTTCCTTGCTCGTAGAATCCTTTATGGATTCAATTTTCTTGTGACATCTTGAGTGGTGTCCCATGTTTATAACCAAATCATCATTGTGTCCTTGATTTCTATTTTCCTATATTATTTTCCTATTTGTTATTTTTGTGTGTATTACAAGTTTATGACTAAGACTTGTATGATAGAATTTTCCAATTTTTCTTCTAGCACCATGGTAACTACCATGTGTAATCCCTCTCCCCCTACAATAATCCCTATATCAGATATGCATATGAGTTTCATCCTTCCTAGTTTGGGATCCATTTTCTTTTCTTTATCTCACATACCCCATACAAGTGGGGGAAAACATTTGGTGAACCTTTTCACCCTCCCAATAGTTACAAAAAGTAATTACAAAATCATCATCATCATGAACAAAATAGAAATCAGTTATAGAACCACACTAGAAATAGATTTGGCCACAAAAATCAACATGGACAAAACAACCTAGCACAGACAAGACCAATGGGCACCAGTGTCCCACCTAGGCACTCTTTTCCTAGGGGCACAACAGTTACAAAGTAATTTTCAAAAGTTACACAGTTACAATATTCATCAGTTTTAACAATCACACATTCAGTTTTAAAATGTAATCAATTACTAATAGGAACTAAATAAGTACCTAACTACTTACTTAGGAACCAGATGAGGAAAAATTAAGGAACTTGAATCTAGAGCATATGTAGGACAACAATATGCCTAGAAAAATGTGTCACTTGAGGCATGTTACAAACTTTATTTGTTATCATATGTAGTGGAACTTATCTGTGGAGAAGTGTTAATGGTTTGAGGACAAATCCTATGATCCATCTCAATACACTTTCCCTTAGCAATGGTAGTACGCCTTAATATAAATTTTAGCATTGGGATGCTCAAATCCCTAGTTTTGTCCAAATCCTTTTTATTATTCCAACCAACTCCTAAGGAAAAAGTCTACAAGCAGGAACAAATTTCTACCCCTTTCTCTTTCAACATTTCAAGTGTACTCTAACCCCTTGGTTTAGATTATTCCAATACATATTTCCAATTTTATGTATATTTTTCAGGTTAAAATTCAAATGCATTTACCATGAGTATTGACTACACTTTTTTTTATTTTACATGACCTATCCTATCCCAATAAAGGAAAATCACACAAACAACTATGAAAAAATTATCAATCACACTCCAGAAAAGATGATAGTCAAAGGAACTAAATGCACACATTATTATCACTATACACATGCAAATGTCACCCCTAGGATCCTTACCCTTCCTTTCCCTTAGAATTCCACAGTACACATTTTTCACTCTTTCATTTGGGACACTATAACACTCATTGGACACGATATAGGGAAATATTTTCTTTGGATTCCCCAAGGTACATTATTCTTTTCTACTGTATTTTACTAAATCCTTATTCACTAGCATAAAGTGGCGGAAAATATAGTCACTAAATCATGCACTTACTATCTACATCTAGCCTCTAAATATGTCATAGAGAATCACTCATTAACACTCATTTACTTTACTTTGAAACTTATTTTATCCTTTTCATCATTATTAATTGTTGTTTTTTATTTATAGCTTATAGTTTTACATACCGGCTAACATCCTAGCCTTCTTCAATTTCACTATTTTAGTATTTAAAAACCCTATACAAAATTGACCATTAGGGACAATAGTGCTCGAGCGTTGTTATCCCCTTTGGGAACTTCTATCCACTTTCTCTTTTTTTGGATGTTACTTCTTTCTTGTCTTTGGTTATCACCATTAGTTGTCCTTTCAATTATTAAATATGAACCTTAAGAAAAGGAATAATATATATACATGACTTATTTAACTTCATTAAGGGGGGAAAGCATTTTTAAGAGGCACTTACTACCACCAAGAGATAAATATTTCCAATCTACTACATCATCAAAGGATTGTATTATCCACTACACAGGGGAGATATTATGAATCCCATACCACACATTTTACATTGGGACAAATTATTTTTAGCCAACTATTCTTTGTTCCAATAACACTAGAGAAACCTATCTTAAGGGACATTATTCAAATCACACATAGAATAACTACATGGAGTCTGAAATTTAGTGTAACGCAAGGTGAAAATCACATTAGGGTGACCATTGAGGCCATTATGAATCAATCATATGCATATTTTGTTCATCTAATATACACTTGAATATTATGTAGGTAGATAGTGTTTCTTTTACAATTACATGAGTTATTGAGCATAATTGTAGAAAACTTAACGCAACCTAAAATGAACAAAAAGTTACAAGAAGCAACATAGGAAGAATCGGTACCAAATTTATTCTATAGACACTAACACCCATAACACACACTAGCACCCAATATTTTGTGTCCTCTCTCAAGTGCTTAAGTCACTAAGATCGCCACATTCCATTTTCTGAATCAAAGCTAACCCAAACCATATTTACCCTTCCTAAATCAGTCACCATTCTAGAATCAATTCATACCTACAGAGGTAAGATGCATCATTCTAAAAACCCTATCTATCAATCTTGCTTATATTTCTATATCTAGATATTTCTTTAATACTGTTATATTTACTTGATCAATAATTTCCTCACATAGATTTAAATTGTATTAAATCACATTTGACAGGACTATTAAAATGAATGATAAATCTCTAGAAAAAGTTATTACTTCCAAAAAAACTTTGTAATTCCTTCTTGTGACTAGGTAATAACAATATGAATATGGAATTTACCCTTTCAGGGTCAATTGCAAGCCTTTTTTTTGAGAAAATGTGGCCTAGGATTTTTCCTTTATGCACTAATAAGATACATTTTTGAGGATTAAACAAAACTCCAAACTACCTGCACCTATAAAAAACTTTCCTAAGATGGAATAAATGATCATTTACATTCTTGGAGAACATTATGATGTTATCAAGGTAAAAAATAACATAATTGTTAATTAGTCCTTTAATTACCATATCCATACCTCTTTGGAAGGTTTCTCTTGCGTTAGAAAGGCCAAAAGAAATTTTTCTATAAGCAGGTGTTCCCTTATTTGTGGTAAATATTGTTTTGAATTGATCTTCATCCTTCACCATGATTTGATTATAACTAGAGTAACCAACTAATTATAGAGAGAAATTTTCTAAATTGGTGACAGTATGAAAGATCTACTCCATAGAAGGTAGTGGATAATAGTTTTTCATGGATTCCTTGTTCAAACCAATGAAACCAACCAACAATATGATTTCCCCATTCCTATTCCTCACTGTAACTAGATTGGAAACCCAAGATGAATGTTTTATGGGGAATATTATAAGATACTTTGTTAACATGTTTAGCTCCATCTTCATTAATGGATCGATCCTTGGATTGAAAATCCTCTATATTTACCTAATGGGCTTGGCTAGTGGGTCTAACTCAATGGTATGTTGTACCAAGATAGGATCAAAACCCTTGAGGTCATCATATCCCCATGCAAAGACATCAACAAATTATTGATATAGGTTTACAAATGTATGCTTCACTTGTAAAGTACATACCTTTCCAATATTGAGTAATTTGTCTTCCCCAATTATATTGGTTCATGATCTTTTCCTTTTACCATCATGTTTTATTTCTCCTTTCTGATATGATCATATGATTTTAAACTAGACTCCAATGTGACTAGGCCTTTGAGCAACCTATTGGATCTTAGCTAGACAATATGTTCTCCATAATGTTGTTGCAATTTATCTTTATCTCTTGGTGAAAACTCATCCTCTTCTTGTATGAAGTTTATTATCTATTGGTCACTCTCAAATACTTTCCAATTTATGTTATTGTCTCAAAAATAAGGTCAAGTAATCAATTTAATATGTTGTTGTTTCCCTTCTTTTTTAATACTCTCAGGAACATAAAACTATGCTCCCACTGATACTAACATATTAGTTTATTCATTCTCTTTTCTTGGGATAAACTAGATATTGAAAGCTTCAAATTCTTATATAAGATCACATACCCTATGTTTGTAGGCTTTTAAAATATCACTCTTGGATGCATTCAACCCTTTTACTTGATATACTATTAACTCATTATCACAAAAGGTTTGTAATTATTTAACATTCTTCCTTCTTACCCATTGCATATCATGGAAAAAGTCCTCATACTCAGCTAAATTATTGGAGAAAATGAATTGGAATTTGAAAGTAGAGAAATAATTTATACCCATGGGAGATACAAGCATCACACCGCCACCTACACCTTGCCTACTCCTACATCCATTAAAGAACATTTGAAAAATTACATTGACCTATTCATTGGCTTTCACAATACTTGGAATAAGTGAATCCTCCTCATGTAAACAATAAATTCATAGGCCAGCTTCTTTAGTTCATTTGTAAGGATCAAAACCATGGCATTCACCCCCATTAATTAAGCAAAAAAAATTGGAATACCTTCAACTTGAGTGTTTGTTTCTTTGACAATTGAGTGATCTTTTTTATCACATTGAATATAATTGGTACACGAGAATCAATATGGAATGTGTAAGGAAATGCGGGGATAAATAATACTACATATTTATATATCCACCAAAATAAACAAGATAAAAATTATAGTTTATGATTGAACAAGTTATTATAAATTATATCACGTTATGAATTATATATTAGATTGCATGCATAAATAGGAAATTAAATGAACAAAACACAACATAAGAACACAAGATATGAGTGAGAAAACCGTGAGAGGTAAAAAAGCTCACTAAAAATAAATTATCTTTATTGATAATGGAGGTTTCACCCAACACTCCCACTATTTCAAGTAGTTACACCTTTAAGGAGGAATTATAATTGTCTAATACATTTTCTCATGAATTGAGATCATTCTTCCCCTCATTCACATCATGTATCTTCACTTATATTTCATTTTTACTCACATATTGCTATATCAACTTCATTTTCAATATCCAATGAGATCACCTTATTTTATACAAGATGGATTACCAATTTGGGTCACTCTTCATGTCAAAATGTCATGCTTATATTTTAAATTTAATTCATAATCCATGATCGTTAGTCTTTGGTGGATTTCTATTAAGTCAATTTCCTACTTAATATTATAACCCCAACACTCCCTCTTAATGTTAGGTAGGGAGCATGTAAAATTTACTTTTTATATAAAAATAATTAAAATCCATAAATCATCTAAGTGATTTAGGCTAGCATGAAATAAAACATTTATTCTAAAGATTTTATAACTCCATGATATACTACTTCAGTGCCATGGTTCACTGTCACAATATTTCATGGAATTAAACAAGTAGTGAACCAAATGAGTGTTTCAAGGGTTTTAAAAAATATTCAATACACTGCTTAGTATTTCATAGACTTCAAGAGGCCACAATACAAATAAAGCGTTCCATGGGTTTTGTAAAAACTACATTACACTCAAAAATTATAAACTCTCAACATAAAGTGATTATATATGAAGTATTACATAATATTATGGAGTTAACAAATTCATATCTAATGCTTTGCTAGGTATTATAATTAAACTTGTGATAAGTGTCGTTTTAGCTTGTACTTTAATCAATTTTAATATGTCAATCTAAGGTGGCATCTGATGGCTATTTGCAACAAAGGGAATAATATGAACAAAAATTCAGTATAGGTTACTATACTAGGATTGTAACAAAAATGAAGTTCCATCTAAAGTATTAATATCAAAGATTGAATTGAATTTTGAAAGAAATAGTAATCTGATAACAATACTTTAAATAACAAAGTAATGAAAAGAAAAATTAGTCTCCCTTTCGTTGGGTAGGAGTGGCTCTTTCCCCTTCCCTTCAATCAAGATTATACTGAGGCTCTTAGCAAGATAAATTCTCTTGAAATTCATCTTTATTAAATTCCTAAAATGCTACTACATAAAAAAAAACAACTACTTTTATTATTACATTCCTCCTTTTTATATTATCCTCCCATGGAGATCTAATTATTCAGACTGACTAATTATAAATCTAACTAATTTTTTGAACTCAACAATTTCCTTTATTCTCAGCAATATATTAACGGTGAGAATAACTCATGGTTGATTGATCGTGCCTTTAGAATAACTAAATAAGAGGTATTTGATTGACTCATAGAAGGAGTTGATCACTTCTAGAAGATTCCCAAAATATTAGCTTGATTAAAGAAACTAAAGTGGTGATGAGTCTTTAGTTATTACCACTAAAATTTATGATTTGGAACATTGATTGATAGATGTTATGGTCTTTGATAGAAGATGATGTTGATAGCTGGACTTCCAGGATCTTCTTACCTGCATGTGTGTAGATGCCATTTATGGTTTGAGGGATTTGATGAGCTGGGTGTTTTGAAGACACTATCCTCTAACCCTTATCAATAAGGAAAAGATTCATTTGCAAATATAAAAATAATAGAGTCAACTATGCCATATCACAGAACAGAGTCTTGGGCCATCATATATCCTAAGTCTTGCACTCATTATAATTTTCAACACATGCATTATTTTCACAAGGATCAACATTTATCCAGATCATATTTAATACATTCATGAACAAGAATTAACAATATGAAACATAAAAAATAAACTCAATAATTACCCATAAACATTTCAAAGTAGTAAATATGAAGTATGTATTTTTCCCATCATACATAATAATATCAAAGATAATATAGGTTCTATACTAGACAAAAATGAGGCTCATCACTCCCCCAGACTAAATATTTATTAGGTCCCCTTGCTACCTATTAAGTTTTTCTACTATTCTAGAACAATTATATTCAACAATAAATGTCTGTCATGTTTCTTCAGCTCTTGTATTAGAAAATCCAAATTGATCCACCGCATTCTTTCGCCAAGTAGTATAACTATTGACTTCCTGATCATTAGTGACATTCCACCTTGGTACTGGCATAAGAAGTAGAGGTAGTTTGTACCACATCCAAATCCACTACTCTTTGAGATCCAACATAATTTTTCATACATCTTTTGCCCTCTTCAAGGACCATCTTAGATTGGTCGGTGAAATGACTTCCTTCCTTTTATATTGATCAACCAACAACTGATAGCAAACATGGGATGCAAGAAATTTAACATTGAATGTAGGGATTACTTGTTCCCTAAAATTTTTGACACAATTTTGAAGAATATCGATATACTTGTATACCAAATTGAGACAGTACACCTGTGAATGGAACCTGCTGAAAAAATTGACGCGGGTTAGCAAATCATGCCTCATAAGGAGGCCCAATGTTGATTTCAACTGTACAAGTACTACCCTCTAATCCCTCCATTCACCTTGGTGTCTTAATGCCAAATAAAATGAGCTCAACTGGACCTCACCCACATATAAATTTACTGGTATTTTCACCTTCTCAGGAAGTAACAACTTATGCACATAAAATTCACACAAAAATTCTTCTCAAAATCATTGGCAACATTATATGCCCCTATAAATTGATGATCATTATCAAAATCAATGTCTAACATTTCCCATGCTCTAGTGATTTTCCATTTGAAGAATTGATCTTTTAAGAATATGGCATAAAAATTGGAAGGAGGCATGCAAGAGAGTACCTCATCATATAACTGATTGACATGGCCAATATTTTTTTTGAGAAATTGAATTTTATCTTTTAACTTAGTATTTTCCTCCTCAAATTTTCTTAACCGATAACACTCTTCCATCCATTTTTTCATGCCTTTCAATATGATAATTTGAGGGAAGTATCTTTCTTGTTCTTCCTGTATGACAATTTATCAGCCCTTTCCTTAGCTATTTGAAGGTCAAATTGTACTTTAGAAAGGGAAAACATGTTGGGTAACAAAGTATAAGGGTTTAGAGGAGAACTAGGTTTGGCCTTTTCCATGAGTGTTTTACCCTTATCTCTAATTAATCCTTCCTCATGAATGGATGGAAGCATTAGCTCAGGCATAGTGTTAACCATGGTTTGAATGGTTGCAGTTTCTTCATGTTCTTCCTTTGTTAACATCTGTTCCACTGGTTGTTGAGGAATAATGGGGTTTGTAATAGAAGTATGGAGATGCTTTCCAAGTATGCTAGAAGTGGACGAGGGAGAGTATGATTTTTAAAATTTGATCCATCATCTCATTCCATTCCTATTTTTAAAAAACTTATGCTTGCAAATTAAATGATTGAAACCTTGAAACTTGAGATAAGTTACCCCCTAACGAAATTTTTCAGTGGCCTCACAAATAGCCTCATAGATAAATTGAGGTAGATTAACCTTATACTGGGGTTTGGCATTTCCATTGCATAAATGTATGAGCATCCTCAACACTGGGCCTAAACAAATCTCAAATTGACCCTCACAAGTAAAATATTTTATCAACCATTTTTCTATCCCTACCTAGGGTTCTGGTATGCTCAGTCTTTTAATCCCTTTTTACTTTCCTTTACTGTTAACTACTAGTTGCAATTTTTCCTTTCTTCCCACTGCAAATATCTTAATTAATTCATGGTACAATGTTCTCTTAGTAACAGCTAAACCATCATTTTGAACCCCTGATAATTGACTGATTACAGTGGGATAGAAGGGTATTTCCTTACCATTTACTATTGAGTAGCCTTCCTCCCTATTCCTTGCGAACTCCTCTATCATTGTAATGTTGAAGTATTCATATGCCAAAAATAAAATCTAGCCACCCTGCTTTGTCAAAAACTTCCACCAAATTCACATCTTCCAACAGCTCCACTGAACTGGTAGGCTCATGTATAAGTCTAAGCCCCATTTAGGTTGTAAAAATCATAGGACTAGATGGAGAATGGATTACAACGTATATCATAGGAGTAGTATAATGCAGTCCAAAGAAAAACCCAATTGAGAGCACAATCATCGAATAACTCTATTTTCAAAGAATATAACCATCCCGTGGAAAATCTAGGCCAAAATCCTGAGCTGATGAGATATATATCTTGAAGTGTGTGAGGCATAATGATTTTTAATGGGTGGGGGATTTAGAGTGTATTTCGGAACGTGTAGCATGGTTCTTGGAAAAGGTGGCCAATTAATATGCATGATGGAACAAATTAACTTTAAATTTAAAACCTTGTAATGATAGGAGTTATTAATTATGCATACCTTGATATTAAAGCTTGTCGTTCCTCACCGCTATTTGAAAATGTGAAGTGTGTAATTATTTTGCCACCTTTCATGACATCATGCCTCGAGAATTTATCGCACCTTCCTAATATTACCCCTTTTTATTCCTTTTTTAGGAGAGAGAAAATTGCCATGTCTAGTTTTCAATTTTGTCTATTATTATATATATATATTTCTTTTTTTCCCACTTTTTCTTCTTTCACGAAACATTTGGCACCATTTTTGGTTTTCACCCAACACTGTGAGAGAAGATGATTTCCATTGTTGGTTTTCAATCATCTCCTCTTTATTGGTTTAGGTCTACATTGTGATGGGTAAGACATCCTTACCTACACAATGGAGGTCTGAATCCACTTGTATTGACTTCTAAAATGCATGTCGAGATGTTGGTTTATGGTATATCCTCAATCCTTGACCATTAACTAGCATGAACTTCCTTTCACCATAAATTAGAATCAATTAGATGGTACCATTATCATACACTTTGGCAATTTGATAAATACCTATCCATCTCATCTATAGCTTCCCTTTGAAATCTTTGTACTTTGAATCAAAGATTAAAGCCCAGTCTCGATTTTGAAATTTCTTTGGCTTGATTTTCTTGTCATGTCATAGTTTCCTTTGTTGTTGAATAATATTTGTCTGATGCAATTCTTGAAGCTTGATCTCATCCATTTCATTCAATTGAATGAGAATTTCTTGCTGAACTTTGGTTAATTAAATTCCCACCTCAGATGTTTTCCTTAGTGTCTTGTTATCAAAATCTATTGGCATGATATGATTCTTACCATAGACTAACTCATATGGAGTAAATCATGTTATCTTATATGCAATATTATAGGCCCATATAACTTCTAGTAATCTTTATGCCCAATCTTTCCTTGAGATGTCCATCGTCTTTGTGAGTATGTTTTCCAGCTCCCAGTTGGTCACCTCCACTTTCCCATTTGATTGTGGATGGTAGGGAGATGATTTCTTATGTCAGAGCTGATATATCTCTACAAAATATCTGATTACCCTTGACATAAATTGTGGCCCTTGGTCTGATAAAATTTATTTCGGTGTAAAAAATATTTGAAAAAAAAATTCATACAGAAAATATGCAACCTTTTCATCCTTTTCATGTGATAGTTTTTACACTTTAGTCCATTTGGTAACTGGGGTTGAGTCAAATGGGCCGATGAAATATAGTCCCCATTTCTCAAATGGCTCCAAAACAGCTTGTGGTATAAGTTGCATCTCTAATGTGAATGTTGGCTTCCCCATTTGTTGGCATTTATCATAACTCCATACATATTTTGTGGCATCCTTGAACAAGGAAGGTCAGTAGTATCTTGATCCCAAGATTTTATGAATGGATATTTACACTAAGAAGTGTCATCCTGATGGTTCATCATGGCATGTCCGTAGGATGTCAATTATTTCATTTTCAGAAACACACCTGCATAACACATGATGAGGACCACATTTAAACAATATGCCATTTAACCAAATATACATCACACTTTTCTTAATTAATTGCTTCTTTTTCTTAGGTGTGAAAAAATTGGGAAAATTCCTTGTGGCTAGATAATTTTCCATGTATGTATACCAGGGAGAGACCATATATAGTGCAAAAAAATTCTCATCTAGGAAGTCATCACTGACTTGTTCATTTTCCTCTGAAGTCGTAATCATGGAGAGAAAATCAGCCACAACATTGGACTTTCCTGGTTTATTAATAATTTTAATATTGAATTCTTATAGTAGTAATAACAACTTGACAATTATGCCATGAACCAAAGGTTTATTCATGAGATACTTAATGGTAGAGTGTTCAGTATGTACAATGACTTCATATCCTGTGATATAATGTCTAAACTTATTGATCGCATATACCATGGCCAAGAATTATTTTTCTATGGTTATATAATTTTTCTTAGTAGGAGAAATATTTTTTACTAATATAGTACATCACATGCATATGTTTTTATTCTTCTTGTTGTCCCAAAATAGCACCAATTGCTTCATTGGAGGAATTTGTTTGGATATGAAATGTTAATTCCCAATTAGGACCTCTCAACACTGGAGTACTGATAAGTTTTTCCTTAATTTCATCAAAGGTTCCCTGACATGCTTCTATCCATTCAAACTCATAATCTTTAGTTAGTAAAGAAAATAATGGAGAATCGATTTTACTAAAATTTAGTATGAACCTTTGGTAATAACCAACATGAGCTAGAATACTTTTTACTTCCATTTGATTGGTGGGTGATGGCAACTTTACTATGATTTTCACCTTGTCTGGGTCAACTTTAATCCCCTCGATCGAAATGTGATGACCTAAGACAATACCTTGTTCCATCACAAATAAATATTTTTCATGATTTAATGAGAGCTGATGTTTTTCATAGTGAGGAAAAACATTATCTAGATTGTTGATTGCTTGTTCAAAAGTTTCTCCATAAATTGTAAAATCGTCCATGTAAATTTCTACACAATCATGAGTGAGGTCTGAGAAGATAGCTAACATGGCTCTTTGGAAAGTGGTTGGGGCATTGCATAACCCAAAAGGTAGCACTTTGTAAGAGAATTTCCCCTAAGGGAAGGTGAATGTTGTTTTGTCCTATTCTTCTAGTGTTATAATT
The DNA here is from genome assembly GCA_019776745.2 of Taxus chinensis. Classification (NCBI taxonomy): domain Eukaryota; kingdom Viridiplantae; phylum Streptophyta; class Pinopsida; order Cupressales; family Taxaceae; genus Taxus; species Taxus chinensis. The sequence goes on along the minus strand of CM034149.1, from coordinate 308,512,737 downwards.
ATCTGATTATACCCACTAAATCTATCCATAAATGAGAAGTATCTTTTACATGATAGATTATCTAGGACTTGATTTATAAATGGTAATGGAAAATAGTCCCTGTGAGTGGCCTTTTTTAATTCCCTATAGTCCACACACACCCTCCATTTCCCATTCTTTTTAGGTAATATGACTAAAGGAGAAACCCGTTGACTGTCTAAAATTGGATAAATAAACCCTACATTTAAGAGCTTTTCAATTTCATTCTTAACAATGTACCTAAGTGTTGGGTTTATCCTTCTTTGAGGTTTTCTGAATGGTTTTACTTCAGTAGTGTAAATGTGATGTGTACATATGTTAGCATGTATACCCTTCATATCACTGTATTCCCAAAAAAAATCTTGAGGATGAGAGGAGGAGTTTAAAAAATGCGTTTTCTTCTTCATCTTTCAACTAGTTATTTACTATCAGATTCTTTCAAGGAATTATAGATAATTATTTTGTATCAGGTTGGATTGAATTAATTTTTGGATAAATCCTTAGAATTGCATTTTCTTGGAATTTATGTGGTAGGATTTTGTGCACTGATGTTATGTTCTGAAATATGCATTCTGTTAAATCGATGTTCCTTACAAATGGAAAAATATTTGGATGGTTATTCTCATATATGAAGTCATTTTTGATCTCTGTAAGCTGCAGTGATGGTTCTAGTTTAGGAGTCAAGTGCATGACTCAACATGGGCCTAGAATTGGACTCAAGTGTAGGAATCAGGCTATTTACAGAATCATTGGCATGGTAATCACTTTGAATCTGTCGTGAGTGTTATGGAATTATTACCATGGCAAGAGAGGAAATAATATCCTCTGAACCCAAGGATGTCGTAGGATTAGGGGGTACCCAATATTTCTATTCTTTGTTTTTTATTATCATGAAATCTACCACATAGTCCCAAGATTTGATCATAAAAATAACATATTATATTATCCCCTTTGGTTTATTCACTAGCTGATCTACCATCTACAAGACAATGTGAATTGTCTGAGGTTTGTGGAGTGCCAATGTAAACGGAGTATATGTGGTCACGACATTTATAGAAGCTCCTAAATCAATAAGGAAATTAGGGATTTTTACTTTTCCTATACAAACAGTGACAATAGGGCTGATGGATCCCTGTACTTAGGAGGAGGATTAGTTCATCCTAAAATGATAGCAAGTTTCCCATCAACTTGGATGGTTTTTGTTTCATTCTTCCTTCTCCTTGGAGTCTTGAAAAAAATATCTTTAATGGGTTTATTTAACCCATGAATGTCTTTAAGATATTTTAGAAAAGGAATACCAATACTTAAATTCCTCAATCCTTGAATTAATTCTGACTTTGGATTCTTAGGTACCACGACAGTTTGCTTCTGAGTTAGCCTAGAGGGGAAAGCAATGTTAGTGTTTAGTTGAGGAGTTTCTTCTACATTCTCAGGATGTGATTTCCTCGACTCTTTGATGTCTTAAGGAATCTCCTCAATGATATGGGAAGAAGGTTTAGATGTAACCTTTCCTGAATGTAGCATTATGTCCTTGCAATCCAAAGAGTTTAATGTAGGGTTTTTCTCAGATTCTACCATATCTGTTGGATTGCTCTGCCTTATATTTTTAGGGTTTTCCATAGTCTGAGAAGGTATATGTGGTTGGGCAAGTTGATCAGGTTGGGCCGCATTACTTGGTCAGCCAAAAGTGCTTGTTGACCCGGCGATCTTTGTTGGTTGTAATATTGTTGTATAGATCCTTGTGGTACATTACACTATTTTTGGTGATGAGAATTATATGGTGAATATTATGGAATATTTGGATGTGAATCCCATGGTTGTTAATAAAAATTTGGTTTTGAATATTGTTGGCTCCACTCCTGTGAAACTTGTTGAGCCCAAGGAGGTGGATATAACTAAGGTCCATTCCATTGGTTTGGAATCCATTGTTCTTTTTGGTTGTAGTTTTGATGTCAGATGGACTGAAAATTTCCTCCCTACTTTTGACCCATGTAATTTAGCTCAGTTTATTCATGATTGTTTTGTTTTAAATGATTATTGAGTAGGGGAAGTAGACCACATTGATCAATGACATGCTTACATTTGTAGATAAGACAAACTTATGTTTTTTCTAATGGACAGTCCTTTAATCCATATTTCTCCCTACACCTTGGGTAGTAAATGAACAAGGGATCCATATTTCTAGCTTTTTCTCTATCCATGGTAGTGTTGAGTTGAATTAAGAGATCAGTTTTTAAGTATGATATTTCTTCCCTTAATTTGGATAGGTCTCCACTAGCCATTTTGCATTTTGTCTTCCTAAAATTGGGGTGAGTTCTTGAGTAATTTATGCAAAGTTCAATGATATTTGTAAAGTCTAACTTATTCATATCTCCCTTCCCCATTAGGTTGAATTCTTATTGAGTGTCATCATCTAATCCTTTGAGGAATAAATTTTTGAGTAGGTTAATGTTGAGGCCATCTCCACACCTTCTATGAAGAAAATGAAAATTTTCTAAGTAGTCTTCTACACTTTCATCCTCCTATTGGATTCAGAAGAGTTCTTCTTTCCTATCCCTTACTTGATAGTAGTCCTAGTATTTATAAGAACTCTTGTTCCATATCTTCCCATGTATGGATGGAATTTGGGGTGAATCCCATAAGCCATCTCATAGCTACTTCTTTTAAAGTAGAGGGAAAATTTTTAAGCTTTTGGCTATTAATAGTGCAGTCATAAGTTTGACACAAAACTTTAAATTCAAAAAGGAATTGATCGGGATCTTCTAAAACCATCCCTCTAAAGTTTGGAAAAATTGAAGGGGATATATTTTGCATAGGAGCTTGATCATCAGGATCCAAGTAGATAAGAAAGATAAATTTTCTTCCTGGTGGATTTTCTACACCATTTTCTCTAACATTGGGGTCTGCCATCCTGACTTGAACAACAAGTTGTTCCATAGGTAGATTTTGTGGGGGGTTTTGAAGGTTTATTCTAATGAATCTTCCTCTACAGTCTCTAGGTCTAAACATATAATCCTAACATACTATAAATGGTTCCTTAATTATTTATACTGAACTTGGTTGTGTGTGTTCCACATACTCACCTTAGGGAATCTGTGTTGTTTTACCTAGGTTTCTTGATTTTTTTAAAATGACAGGGAAAGAAAAAAAAGAGTTACAAAAATGAACTTTCTAAATGGAAACTTACAACACACCCCCACAATGTCTTCTAATTAGAACCTTAACCTTTGATGACACCTTATTCCTCGGCAGCGACACCAAAAAGTAATGAGTGTCATTTTAGATCGTACTTTAATCAATTTTAATATGTCAATCTAAGGTGGCATCTGATGGTTGTTTGCAACAAAGGGAACGATAGAAACACAAATTCAATATAATTTTCTATCATAAATTAAATTCATTAAAATGATCATGATTACAAATGAAATGCAGTAAGTTGTTATACTAGGATTGAAACAAAAATAGAGATTGATCTAAAGCATTAATATTAAAGACTGAATTGAATGTTGAAAGAAATAGTAATATGATAACAATACTTTAAAGAAAAAAGTAATGAAAATAAAAATTAGTCTCCCTTTCGTTGGGTAGGAGTGGCCCTTTCCCCTTCCCTTCGATCAGGATCATACTGAGGCTCTTAGCAAGATAACTTCTCTTGAATTTGATCTTTATTCAATTCCCAAAATGTTGCTACATAAAAACAACAAATAATTTTATTTTTTACATTCCTCATTTTTAGATTAGCCTCCCACAAAGATCTAATTATTTAGACTGAATAATTCTAAATCTAACTAACTGTTTAAACTCCACAATTTCCTTGATTCTCAGCAATATATTAACAACAAGAATAACTCATGGGTGATTGATCATGCATTTAGAATAACTGAAGAAGAGGTCTATGATTGACTCATAGAAGGATTCAATCACTTCTGGAATATTCCCTAAATATTATCTTGATTGAAGAAACTAAAGTGGTGATGAGTCTTCAGTTATTGCCATTAAACTTTATGATTTATATATTTGATTAATAGATGTTTTGGTCTTTGATAGAAGATGATCCTGACAAATGGACTTCTAGGATATTCTTACCTGCATGTGTTCAGATGCCATTTATGGTTTGAGGGATTTGATGAGCTGGGAATTTTGAAGACACTATCCTCTGACCCTTATCAATAAGGAAGAGATTCATGTGCCAATACAAAACAAAACAGAGTCCACTACGCCATATCATAGAATACATTCTTGCGCCATCAAATATCCTAAGTCATGTGCTCATTATAATTTTCAACACATGCATTATTTTTACAAGGTTTAGCGTTTATCCAGATCATATTTAAGCCATTCATGCACAATAATTAACAAGATGAAACATAAAAAATGCACACAATAATTATGCATAAACATTTCAAAGTAGTAAATATAAATTATGTATTTTTCCCATCATACATAATAATATCGAAGATAATATAGGTTCTAGCATGGCTTATACATCATTACATAAGGTTTTGACCAGAAAAAAATGAGGCTCATCAACTCACATAGTGAAAATTTACTTAAATAAAATGGAAATATTATATGGAGTTTATAGTTTACACAATCGGGTCGATAAAAGGTGGCAATGTAAAGAAGGATGTTAAGAGGTGTCATTGTTAATTTTCTACCTATTAACCATCTTATTTCTGCCTCAAGGGAAGCTATGAAAGGAAAAATATCATCTGATATAGAGGTGAAGATTAAAGTCATTCACATGATCATTTGAACAAAACTATTAAATTTCCAACATAACATGAAATTTTAAGAACTTTTTAGCACATAATTACTTTATAAAAATGTCTATATCACCATTCAGAACAAAACTTGATGTCTATGTCACCATTCAGAACTTCATCTTGGATGAAATACATATGAATCTCAATATGTTTAGTTTTTTTATGTTGAACAAGATTGTTTGCAATAGCAATGTAACTTTTTCATTCACATAGAAGAAGTGTAGTTACTTTGACGCTCATATGAAATTCATCCAGTAGTCTTTGCAACCACATAACTTCCTTTGATGCTTCCATAACACTTCTATGTTCTTCTTCAGTAGAAGAGATATATATTTTTGGATGCTTATTGTTACTCCAAGTGATTACACTTGCACCCAACTTGAAAACATATCCATAAGTATTTTTTTATTCATAATATCAAGAAAATGGTAATAATAACAATAACCAAATAAATTTACATCGTCACAAGAAGAATAATACAAACCATAATTTATTATTCCTTTGATATATCTTAGAATCCTTTTTTACCATTTTCCAATGGTCCTCATAAAGATCATGCATAGATCTAGAAATAATTATAAGTTCATAGGTTATATCAAGCATAGTGATAGGATTAAATTTATCACAAACAAGGTTTGCATCTAATTTAATTCCAACTTCCATAGGAATAAAGAAAAACTTACAATTAATCATATTAAATCTTTTAAGAAGGTTAGTAGCATATTGTTCTTGAGTTGTAACAATAAATTTATGATTTTGAAAAATAACCATGCCTAATAAATGATTTAATAGTCCCAAATCAATCATTTCAAAATGCCATTTTAACTTCTCTTTGATTCAAAAAATTATATTCTTATCACTAACAATAATCAACATATAGAACAATAATAATAATATGATTGTTTTCAATTTTTACAAACAAATCATTATTAGTAGAACAATTCTTAAAAGAAGATATGTATTTTAGCATACCAAGCTCTAGGATCTTGTGTAATATCATACAAAGATTTCTTAAGCTTACACACATATAATTATTTGCAAGGTTCTTTAAACCATTTATGTTGATGCACATAAATTTATTATTTTAAATCACCATTTAAAATGCATTTTTCACATCCATTTGGTGAATATCCCATCCATGTTGATTAGATAGAGAAGGAATAATTCTAACAGTTCTCATTTTGGTAACAAGAGTAAAGGTTTCAACATAATATATACTAGTTTTCTGAGTAAACTCTATAGAAACTAATATATCCTTTAATTTTTTAATCTTATCAGTAGAGTTATATTCACTTTTGTATAACCATCTAGATCATACAATGCTTATTTTAGAAAGATGAGGAACTAATTACCGGGTCTTATTCTTTATAAGAACAATTCATTCAAATTTCATAATATTAACTGATATTTCATCTAGGTTGGATTCTTCAAAATAACAAGGTTCAATATCATACATGTTTGACAAGGCATGACAAGAATGTTGACTTTGGGCCATCTTTCTCAAATTACTAGGTTGAGAATTAGAAACCAAATTTTTATCCCATTTAGGAATCCTATATTGATACACAACTTGAGAAGGTTTCCCCTCAATATTATCATCCATCATATCAGAATAAGGGTGATCAGCCTCTTGGAAATCAGTTTCCTAATTTTCTGAAGAAGAATTATCAAATTGAAGAGATTCAGACACGTGAATTGCATGAGGGAAGAGATGAGGTTTCACAAAATGGTTTCTCTAAAATTTTCACATTCCTATTTTCTACAATCACATGCTTGAATGGATCATACACTTTTAATCATTTTTTGTCAATGGCATATCCAAAAAATATGCAAGAATAAGAGGTAGTATCAATTTTTTTCTTTTAACCTTAGGAATGGGAAGGGAAGTAGGATTACCAAATTGAAATATCTTTAAATGAGACATATCAGGTTTTTGTTTGGTCCAAACTTCATGAGGTGTATTTTGATGTAAAGATTTAATAGAAACTTAGGCACTTTGGACAAATGAATCATGGTCCTAACCATTTCTATGATTAATTTATTCTTCCTTTCAACTATGGAATTTTCTGTGTGGAATATGGAGTTTTTAACTCTCTTTGTATTCCATAAGACACACACATATCATCAAACATTTTTATTAACATGCTCACCTCCATTATCGGTTCTAATTCTCTTTATTTTTGTATAAGACCATTTTAAACCAAGGCTATAAACTCTTGAAACTTAGATAGAACATCAGACTTTTTATTAATGAAACAACATCAAATAATTCTAGAAAATTGATCAATGAAATTAACAATATACAAGGCTCCACCAAGAGAATAAATTTCCAAATGAGCTCATACATAACTATGGATTAACTCAATCAAGTTAGAGTAATTAGACTCCTGATGTTTGTGAAATGGTTCTACATGTTTCTTACCATGCAAACAACTTTCAAAAGATCCATGGTCTTATTTTAACTTAGGAATACCTATAGCAAGGTTAAGATGAGACATTTCAAATACACTCTTAAAGCTCACATGCCCAATCCTTTCATTCCATAATTGAACATAAGTACAATAAGAAGAATAAAGAAAAGATTCAACAACAAATCCTTGAAAAATATACAATCCATTCTTCTGAAAACTAGTAGCAATAATATTACCAAGATCATTCTGTACATACCATTTATTTGTTAAGAACATAACTTTGTAGTTTTCTCTAGCTAACTGAAAATAAGGTAAAAGGTTTGTCTTTAAGTTAGGAACAAATAAATCATTATTAAAATAAAATAATGGTTCCATTTTCTAAATTAACATTACCACAATATTGAAACCAAATAATTAAATTATCTCCTAGATATATATTCTCATCGAATTCAACAACATCAGTGAGATATTCATGAATGTATGTCATGTTCCTAGACTCACCACTATCTAGAATCCATTCTTTTTTATTAGAGAATGAAAGAAAATTATAAAAACAATAGTTTTTCTCAGCCTTATTAGCTTGGTTTTTAGACTGATTTTGATTTTGATTCTTCTTGTTTTTATTGTTGAATTTCTTATTTTTAGAATGATTAGGAACCTTATTAGTTTTAGAATAATAATTAGTTGTTTTATATTCAATATTTTTATAACACCCATGTTATGATCATCAAAATTAAGGGTTTTGAAAAAAACATACCCTTAATGTTCAATTAATGTTATTAATTATTAACATTATTATTTAGCTTGTTGCTAAATAATCCATCATTATTAAAATATTCATAATCCCTATGATAACATATGATAATGATGTCCAGGTGTAAGGGTATATCCATATCTTCACGATCTCCCTTAAGTCACTCTACCTGAGTGTGTATACTATGTATACTTGGTCAAACCTTTTATAGGTTATGCTAACTATGTGCATTTCCTAAGTGCCTACCTAGAAGATAATCATGCAAATTTTATCTGGTATCCAACACTAATAAATTAGGGGATTGGTGAACAAATTTAATGTATTCATCTAATAAATTACTTTGGAAAATTTTTCAAGTATCGCTTTGGAAGCTTAGTTTTGAGACCACACAAAAGCATACGAAACTCTTCTTCCATCACCACACAACTATATAGATTCCTTTTATTTTTTAACAAGGTAATGTTGACACCTAAATTTGGTATCTATACCCTTAATCACCTGCGTGTGAATATTTATTTAAATACATCCCCTTAATTTAATTAAATGCTCATTTATCCTATAACTTATAATTCACATTAATAAACATTAATTAATTAATCAATCAACATCCCTAATGTTCACCTTCAATTTTAGAAGATTATATTCTATATATAAGTCACCTTACTTGTATATGCTCCAATCGATGTCAATCCGGTCCAATGGGCATCGACCCATTCTCAATCGGCGTCAACCTAGTCCAATCGGCGTCGACCAGACCCATCTTCTAAATCTAGATCCAACATTAGAAGAGCTTACAATTTTTTTGTAGGTTCATTTCATTAGATCCATTTGGTCTTGAGCCATACTAGGTAACCTTTAATTTACTAGTTATTCCAATTGTATCATCTTCTAGATCAATTTTAATCATTTCTCAGATTCAGTATATTCTTGTATCTGCATGCTATCTATTATTTCTTTATTTCACTCTTTCTAAACACACGGGGGCTAACATTCATGAAAGGAAGCTAATCAATTATTTGAGCTGAAATTGTTTGGGAAACCCCCATATTAATCTATTTAATCAATCCCATTTCATTTAATCTTATTTGCAGGTGATCAGCTACAATGAGAATCCATCATTCAATTTGTGCCCATATCGATCACATTACATTTGAGGTACCTTAAAACCTCCATGTTTATAGTTGTGTACTTTCCTTAGTAGCTAACTCATTCATTTGAATCGAACAAGAAAACTACAACAACATTCTAGAATGCTCGGTGGGACCACACTCTAAGTGATCCCTTACATTTCTTTCTATTTTTTGTGTTTCTTCTGTCTTCTACTAACACTGCAGCACAAGGTTTCATTGTTTTATTTCTTGTGTTGGTTCAGCTACTTGGATCGCTCTTCACTTAAAGTTTAGATAAAATGAAAATATTTATCCAGGTATTCCTCATTTTCCATATTTTCTCCTTTTTACATCGTATTTCCTTTCATGTGTGTGTCCTCATTGAAAGATCACACTTCAATTTGTTTTTAAAAATAGCCTTTCTTCTCTACATCCTACTTGCTCACATAGCTTAAGTAAGGGTTTAACTTGTTGCATCTCATAATTCTCACACACAACCTAAAACTCACGCATCTAAATAACACATCAAAACATATCCTTACTTGGTTTACTAATTGCGATTTCATCACCCAACATGAAGCTGCCAAAAATCTCCCTAGCCATAACTACATGAAACCAACCTTAGGCCGTCGTTCCTTATTTTCCTTTTTTATCCACTTTTTTATTTTCACATCTCCTAATTATTCATGATGATAAGAAACTTGTTGCTTGATTTATTTTTTAACACATTACATAGAAAAATTCCATCTATTTCATGCCTATTATCACTCTTTCTCTAGTCAAAGGAATACACCAATCCACTCAATACAATAAAATTCCTTCCCTTAATGATATCTCCCAACAAAATTCTAAATTTGAGACCACACCTTTGGTTACCCAACCCCTTGTCTCCATGGTCTCACCTCATGAGGACCATGTCATCCAAAATTGTCCCCACCTTGGAACCAATCCTCATATCTCTCATCAATCCAACCTTTCTAGACCAACTACACCCCCATCTCTAGATCCTTTAGAAAATATTTTGCCTCCCTCTAGCCCTATCTATGACTTAATAGATCTTAGACCCCATAAAATCTCTCATCCCTATCAATCTACTCAATTTGTGTATCCTATTCCACCCACATCACTTTATATCAACTTTATCTCTATTCCATCTGTTATTGTCACTAGTATGCCTATCTAACAATATCAATCTCATAAAAATAATATTCTCACTCATCATATATCTCAACAACCTACCCAAAACCAAAAATCATACCACATCGCTATTTCTCAACATCAATTATGGAAATAACTTATCCAATATCAACTCATGACATATATTAATCCATATCAAATGATTCCACAAAAACTCACACATCCAAAAAATTATCAACTGCCTTATCAAGCTAATTTCCATGCCACAAAACCAATCCAATCCCAACCTATCATCACATCAAATTATCCTATGCATGCCCTAATGAATATTTTATCTAGTCTAGAGGTTGTTACATTGAGAACTAAGGTTACGTTGTCTTATGAAAAAATCTTTAATGAACCCATCCATCCATCGATTCCAATCAAACCTTACCCCCCTCATTAGAACCTTCCCAAGTTTAAAAAGTTCAATAGAAAGGAATATCCATAGTAGTATCTATGCACATTTAAACATGCATGCTACCATATCACACATGATCAGGAACTGATGCTTCACACTTTCCCTGTGTCTTTGGATGGTCCAGGACTGGATTGGTACAATAGGATTACTTGATATTCTTTGTTCTCCTTTACCTAGCTCAAGAAATTGTTTCTAGAACTTTTTTTTATTAATATTGCACACAAAATCACTATCAATGACTTATACGCCATTAAAAATTTTGATGAAAAGTCTATCATAGATTCCGTCACTCGATGGCATGACACTATAAGTCAATTATCATTTATCGTGCCACAAACTAAACTCATTGAACTCTTCTCACATTCTTGTGTGAAGTATATTTTTCCTACATTGAAAATTTAATATTTCCAAACATATGAAGAATCCTTCACCATGGCTCACAATATTTAAACTCACACCCTTGAGAAAGGCCAACTAGAACTTAAATTAATCAAGCCCAAGACCAAGTTCATCAAACCCACTACACATCACGAAAATTCTAAAACTACTTTAAATACCATCATCATTCAATGTCCATCCACATTTGTCTCTTGTACGAAGTATTTGCAAATAGATTTTAGAACACTCCTAACTACACCCGCTTGGGGGAATCCTATAGCTCCATATTTGACAAGTTGATGGCAATACACTCCATACAACTTCCTCCTAGACAACCTGTGGATAACTCGTAACCCAAGCCCATTTGGTATCACGAAGGCCACTATTGTAAATATAATAAAGTAAAAGGTCTCAGCATTTATAAGTGTCATTCCTTCAAATATCACATCCAACAACTTATAAATTATGGGGGTATCCAAATAGATAGCTCCACCACTTCACCTATCTAACCCCTTGATAGAATTAAACATCCTTTTCTTAATCAACCGCCAACAAATCAAGTCACCCCTTATACATCTCAACTACCAAATGCTCACGCCATTAACACCATTAATCAAGATCTCATCTCATCAATGAATTTACCTATTCCTATCGTAGACATTACTCCCACCCCTTATTCAACACCTATCATATCCATGACTAGCACACCTAAATCAACTTTTTTTACATGTCATATGTATATATCTACTCTTACCCTTACCACATCCATACCAAACTTCACTATACCTCCTACTTTTTCCACTTATATCATGCCCCAATCCATCACATTAGATTCATCTTTAATTCCTATTTTGGTCCCATTGATATCCACACCTATTCGTAAACCTCTCACATCTATTCCTCCACCCACATATACATAGAACATACCTATTACTACACCTACACCATTGATCTCCACATCAATCACAACGACACTCATTTCTACCACATGTACCTCTACAACTCCACTTAAAACTATCCCAACACCTATCTCGACACATGCACCTGCATCTTTACAAATGACTACATCATCCATTCCATCCCAATATTTTACTCTCACTCCTTCTCCAATATCCATTCCTATATCTACACCTATATCCCTTATTGCACTAGTCACATCAAATAAATTTTTGAATATATCAATGATGCCCCTTATAGCGTTTATGAAACAAACACCTCCATCTAAATAAACACAATGAGGAGTCATTCTCCCTTTTCAAAATTGACCATTTCTACATGAACCAATCCCAAATCTACACTACAATATTCAAATCCACCAGTTGAGAGTATAGCTACCGCAATGAGGGTAATAATTCTTGATCCAAATCTAACATCAGTAGTAAACATTCCCAAAGGTCTCATATGTGTCCTCATAATATGTTAGACCTCTCCTATTCTCAACAATTCAACATTACTAAATCCATCTAGCACACACACTCATATATTTTAGGACTAGCCCCTTCACCTAATATGTCACGTAATAATAAAATCCAATCTAAACAATATAACTCTCCTCCCAAAACTTGTTTGCATTTAAGGCTGCCTAATTCATCCATCCAATTTACTTTCACACCCCTCCAACCTAAATCCAAATCTAAACAATCTAACTCTCCTCCCAAAAATGGTTCGTTCTCTAAGATGCCTAATCGACCCATCCAATCTGCATCCAAACCCATCCAACCTAAATCCAAGTCAAGATATCCTATTAAAATCTACAAAAGCTATCTTCCTTTCAATACCTCTATTAGATATTATACAGACATCCTTAGACATTTACTTCAAATATCTATCATCCTACTTCCTCCCATTATATTTTTTAATCCCCATCATAATAATCCATCATGGTTCAATCCCAATTGCATTTGCACCTATCATCGTACCCTGGGTCATGACATTGAACATTATAATTCCTTTTAGACCATCGTCCATGATCTATTGAGAAATTTGACTTCCTCATTCATAAAATCCATCCTTCTCCATCCACCTTGACCAATCGAACTCCTATTCCTACATCCCCATCCATCAAAATTATTAAGCATCCTCCTTCATCCACCCCTTCACATATTGTTCCTCATATAAAGGGTCCTTCCTTATTCATCAATATTGTTTTTCTTTCTGATCACACTTGTGGCCTTCGACCATTTATCCATTCCAAATCCAAAATGATCCTATGTAAATCCACATCTAATTTTTCCATAATGATATGATCTCCCTCATTAGGGGGACATCTTCCCCTCATCCTTGAGCATATCTTTCACATCAATTCATCTCTTATCCATCCATACAATTCCCTTGATGTTAGGGGACTTCACTTTTGACATCATTTTATTTAATCTCATCCAATCTTAAATCCAAATTAATCGTGTCTTAGTCCTCATCCCGTTTTAAAGTCCACCTTTGTGGCCATACATATGCCTCTCTTGAGCACCATATTTTCATTTAAAAGTCCAAATTTTTGGCCATATTTTTCCTTCTCTTAGGGGACCATTTATTCTAATCTAAAATCCACCATTTTGATCATATTTGTCCCTCTCTTGGGGGACCATCTATCTGTCTTGTTTGGGACGTAACTTTTATCTTCCTTAAGGGTAACACTTAATTTTATCTTTGTTCATCTATCTCATCATATCCCACCCTATCAAGTTTTCATCCTATCTCAAACGTGACTTTAATCAGGACATTGTTTGGAAATTTTTCCTTCCCTTAAGGGTAAACTGAAAGTAGAACCTATTAACGCTATGCACTCGTGACTAGTCTCCTATTAGCATGTCTTCCAGTGTGATCTTAGTCATATCCTTAGATCATGCCTCCATCATTATCCTCTTCCATATTTCATTGTAATTATTTAGAATTATGTGGGCTTCCATTACTTTCCTAAACATGACCTTAAATATGGGCACTGCGGCTCTGACCATAGCATTTTACTTATGGATAGGTTCTCCCATCTCAATGATGAATCTATGTTCATTACGTACATCACCCTCTCATTCACATTTTGGAACCATGCAAAGGGTCCAAGGATGTCTCTTATACATCCTTATCCCCTCCTAAGTGGTCTACTTAGCTATTCCTAGCTCTCCCCCATGTAAAATAAAAACCAAAGGATGCTCTAGATTGATCCCTCGAAGGACAACTGTTCATGCAAAAATAAAATAAAATAAAATAAAATCATGCAAATTATGCAAATCAAATTTAAAATCAAAATAAATAGACTGATCCCTCAAAGGATGGATATCATATATATTACTCTTTCCATCTAGATTTTGTATAAAGTAGATCATACCCTAAAAGGATGGATACTCTCTTATGGCATTGAAGGCTTCCCACATTGATCAGCCTTCAATTTTATTATGATTCTATGAAGGCTTCCCATATTGATCAGCTTTCTTTTAACATTACTCTTTCCTCTTCCCAGAGCTGGGGAATATTTTTAGGGAACATCACTAACCAAGAACCCTCTTCTCACGTATAAGTTACATCTCAAACCCCTTTTTCATGTCAAAATTAGGTTTATGAGTATATCTTATCCATCTTTCTCTCATGATCTTTGGTATAAAAAATTATCATTGGTTATATGCTAACATTATGTTTTGGTCGCATGTGCCTTGCATTACCTGGATCATCCTCTTGTTTACCTCCAATGTGGTTAGAGGCATCCTTTCCTCCTAAATTCCTTGATGACGTAGTGTCACTAACACCCATAGGTCTCCATTGTTAAGTCGCATCACATCAAAATATCACCTAATCTCATCTAGTCTCCCTCATCTATAAGTCTGCATTTGTGGCCATATTTATTTTCCCTCTGGGAATTTTAATTCTATATTAAAATAATTAATTTTTGTATTCATAGTCCCACTGGGCCATGTTTACTTCTCCTTCAAGAATTTCATTTAACAATCCTATCCAATTTGTGCATAAATTTTACCTTGTGGCCATACTTATTCCCCCTTTGGGCATATTATTTCACCACCCACTTTTTCACTTTTCCTTCTTGTTCATTTTTGTGTCATGTGTTGGGGCACCATTCCTTTCATCCTCGTCCCTTGTGGACACATAAATTTTCACTCGATTCCTTGTATTCGAAGGATTTTTCATTCCTTTCAAATTTAAGTTTTTCATGCTTTGATTTTTTCTTATGACTCATTATTCATCACGGTTTGCATCCATACTACATTGATCTTCACCCACGTATTGGCCCATAGAAAATTATATCCCATCTCTATTAAGACCGTAATTTTCCTCTTCCAATGTGATATTGGAGTCACTACCATATTCATTTTACCCATTTTTCTTCATACACCCGCCCTTTATGATCTACCTTTTTTTCAAATGTGTCATTAATTCCCCTTGGCATCATCGATCCCCTGTTTGAGGGGGGAGCTCATTATCAACCTTTCTTCAATCCTCATTTACCATTTATCTCTCATCATTTTTTATCTTGTGGATTGCTAGAGCAAACCACTCAACAAAAAGGGGAAAAATGTAGACACCTAAATTCGGTATCTATACCCATGATCACTTACATAGACATATTTATTTAAATACATCCCCATAATTTAATTAAATTCCCATTTATCCTATCACTTGTAATCTACATTAATAAGCATTAATTAATTAATTAATTGATCAACATCCCTAATGAACCTTTTATTTTAGATGATTTTATTTTATATATAAATCCCTTTTCTTTTCTATTCCTTTATCCTACCTATCCTTATCCCCTAACTACCCATCACTCATCAAAACAACCCAATCCCACCTATAATATTTAAATCACTTTTCATATCCTTGAAAATCCCAAATCCCGATCAAATCACAAAAGTAACCCCATCGGGGAAACTTTCCCCGTAATTGGTGGTGACCCTATAAAACTAAGTCTTTTCTCTCCATAATCATCAAATCCATATGAACATCTGACCTCCCTTACAACTTGTGAGATTTCTCTCTTACCTAAAAATTTATAAAACAATCACACATCTCCCATACATCATTTCAATGTGCTATCGCTCACGATCATTGTTTGTGTGACTTATCGGTATCTTTGTGTTGCTTTATTAAGTTTTTTATAGGATTATCTTTGTATTGCTTGTGTCTAATCTTTTGCAATTTTATATCAGATTTAGTAACACTTAGATATTCTCCAAACTTCTTTTCTCATCTATTTACTCACATGTCACCTTTTTCATCCATCCATCCTCAGCCTTACCCAGCCCAGATCCATTCGGTGTAGACCCAGTCTAATCGGCGTCAAACCATTCCCAAAGGACATTGACCCAGTCCAATCATCTTTGACCTGGTCCATCTTCTAAATCCATATCCAGCCATAGAAGAGCTTGCAAGTTTGTTACAGGTTCCTTTCATCAGATCCTATTGGTGTCGACCTACCTATGTATAGTCTGGGTTTCCATCGACCCTGACTAGGTAACATTTAATTTACTATTATTCCAAATGTATTAGCTTCTTGATAAATTTTAATCATTTCTCAGATTCAGTATATTCTTTTCTCTGCATGCTATCTATTGTTATTTCTTTATTTAACTCTTTCTAAATGCACGGGGGTTGACATTCGTGAAAGGAAGCTAACCACTTCTTATATCCAACATTGTTCAAGAAACCCCCTACACAAATCTATCAAATCAATCCTGTTTCATTTTATCTTATTTACAGGTTATCAACTACAACAAGAATCCATCATTCACTTTGTGCACGTATCCATCACAATGCATTCAAGGTACCTTAAACCCTCCATGTTTTGAGTTGTGTAATTTCTTTAGTATCTAACTCATTAATTTGAATCGAACAAGAAAACTACAACAACATGTAAATTAGTTAAGAATAAGGAGAGTCCATTATTTTCTCATTTCCCTAAATGAAGAGATTCCTATTCATACCATCGTAGGATACCTATAGGAAATATAGAGACCACATAATGATTACACATCATTACATCCTCACTACCATTCTCGTAGCCATGTAAAGTTGGTAGAAAGTAATATTCTAGTGAGACGAAGTAAGATCACTATGCCCTACACTCCTTATACACTAGCTACCTTAGTTGATTAAAATAACTATCTTCCTAAGCAAGATGTATAAAATTATTGTATTACACTATTTAATTGGTTCACATAAGAGGGTCATAGTAACTCATCAATTTACTATATATAATTATTTCCTCTTAACATGATGTTAATCAACTTAGCAAGTATCATCAGTTGTAGGTAACTTATTCATCTTGATTAATTCATTCATATCATAAAGTACATAACCATATTTATCTCATTTCATATGTTTCCTTTTAGTTTATCTTTTTATTCACTTGTATTGATTTTTCTATCAGAAATTAATGATATCATAAATAATCACATTCTTAAGAATTTATAATCTTAGTTTATAAATCAACTTATAAGTAGAGTATCTATATTTTTAGCTCAAATAATAATGTAAGTCATATAAATCTGATTTCAAGTTAAGAATAAAACTCAATCTTTATTTGTAATAATTTATAACAAATAAGCAATAATAATACATTGGGCCTCAATTCCTTTTATATGTTGTGATGATATTTCAATCGCATTATCAGTTGATTACAACAATCCTTTTTAGTTTTATATCACAATAAAATCTAGACATAAAAACAATCAAGAATCTAATCCAAGTAGTTACTTTGAGTATGCCAACCTTTCCTATAAAAATGTAGGAGAGAGATTGATATGGTCAATTCATATGAACTGTCATGATTCCATATCTTCTTATTCTATGTTTTAATTATAATGAATTAATAGAATAAGAGTTGGCTAAAATTACTTTTAATCAATACATTATAATCATAAACTCCCTATTTTATATTAATCAATATATCTCTTACACATATAATAATGAGACTTCATAATTATATAAAATCAATATGCATAGTATCATTATATGCAACTAGCCAAATATGAATTAGTTATATAGATAATCATGGATCATAAAATACAATAAAAACATCAATCCCAAATGTAAAAACTCATGATAATTTCAATTAACTTCACAAAATTCATGCTTAACTATCAAAAAATCAAGCCATTTAACATATCTATTAACAATAGCATCTGAAATCTACCCCTACTGAAATCATAAAATGAAATATTATTTTCATTACTATGTAACAAATAATGGATTTGACCATTGTTACTTCATATCCACATTAAAAAATTGAAACAACTTACAACTAAGAAGAAGGCAATTTATGTTTTCTAAAACCTTCATCATTTCAAGTTTCCAATCACCCAAAAATTTAGACCTTACTTTTTATAACAAAACAAACAAAATGGTAATCAGTAAAAATAAAAGGAGAAGCTGAAAAATTCTTAATCCTTTCCCCATATTTCACAAAATAACCCAAAAATGTATGCAACATGTTATCAGTTGAGCTCAAAGAAGGATATATAAGTAACTAATTAGGTTCATTTTTGTTTCACACAACTCCATATTTTATTTTCCAAAACCAACACCAAAACAAAAAAAAATCAACAAAATAATAATAACATCAACACTGTAAAAAGGAGCTATTGTCCAAATGATAACATCTATGCTCACAAAAGGATCTATGGACTATATGATAACAAAAATGCCCTATAAGATCTATAATAAAAAACATGAGAACAATGCTCAAAGAGAGAGCCATAAACAAACATTTTTTTTTTTATTTCACTCAACTCTTTAATCATTTTCTAGACCTATTAATAACCCAAATCAAAAGTGTACCCCTTTCCATTTTTCACATCTTAATCAAACCAAAAATCATATTCGCAATGCAACCAACAATTCTTAAAAAAGAGAAATAAAAAACTAACTCTTTTTTTAAATCATAAAATAAATATCCAAAAACAAGTTTAGAGAAGGATTGAAACAATAATCCTCCATAAAGAAAATGTAATTAACTCTAATAATTTTCCCTGATTTCTCATATTAAACCAAATCAAGTTAAAAATTCCAAATAATAAACAACAACTAAAACACATTCAAATTCCTCATAATAGTCAAAGATTCAAACACATTCTTTTTCATATTTCACATTATGGGGAAAAAACTCAAAACCGTATTTAAAATAATAACAACAATTCTCTAAAAAGGAGTTATATTAACTTTTATTTTTTTCTAGATTCACCCAATAAGCTAAACACGTATTCAATTTCACAAAATTTGAATCATAATCAAAACCTAAAATGAAATGTATAAATATTTCAACAATAATCCCAAAACCCAAAACACATATAATTGTTTCCTTATTTATTTTTCCAAGTTTCATATAAAGATCAAAACTAGAAACGTATTCAATGATTTCATCAAAATAACAGTTGATGCAAGGGCATCACTCTAAGGGATAATTTAGGGATGTTAGAATAAAATTTGGCTTGTGTAAGTTATTAGAGGTCTTACGATTCATTCAATTTCAGTTTTATGGGCTCATGAAGTTTAAAATTTAAATTTTGGAGTATCCCTAATTTTTTGTAATTTTGAAAATTTGAACTATTTTGAGCTAATTTTGGCTTCTTAGGTAGTTTTAAAGGTTTAAACGTGTCTTTCCAACATGTTTTAGATTTTTTTAGGTCATAATATGGTCTTGGAGCCTCCCTATGATGTCCTATGGGCTCATATAACCTCTTAGTCTTCATAAAACTCTTTTCTTAATATGTAACTCCACATCTTTTCTTGAGCTTCTATGACCCTAGAGGTCACTTCCTGGGGTAATTTGATCCAAGGGAGTATAAGAAGGATTTAATATCTATTTTTCTTCATTTATGAATTGAATGGAATGTGGAGTTCCAAGAATTATGAATGATTTTTTTTTTTTGTTAGCAAATTATGTTTGAATATTCAGAAATCCGTGTTTGTGCAAAAACATTTGGTGTATTTACTATATTATATATCTTTTAGAGGAACATACATGTGAAGGAAGAGTATATATTTCTTCTGTTTGTATCTTACAAGGTGTATTTAAGGCCCTTAAGAAACATACTGGAAATAACAGTTTCAAAGGAACTCAAAAACCTTTGAGGTTTGGTGTTATTCGTGTTAATCTGATGATTAAATGGATTCATGTGATCAATAGCATGGAGACCAAGGATGATAAGAGAATATAAGGTATATTCAGGATACATCCTTCCTTCTAGGATCTCTACAAGATAGGTTATAGTATCAATTTAGTGACAAGACTACAACAAAACTTGTAAGCCTTGTTTCAAGAGATTGTACCATCTAGGTTTATGTCATCATTCTTTACCATTTATGTTCAAGCAACCTTACTTTCACTTCTAAAATATCAAGAACATTGTAACAAAAATATAATTAGGATTTGGGAGAAATAAAAGTGAAATCAAATGTTTTGGAGGAAAAATAACCCTTCTTGGGCATGTAGGTAACCCTCATATGGTTTTAGAGCAATTGATTGTTTGAAAGGCCTAAAATTAATTACAAAACCCTAAAACCTTAAAAAAATATCTTCAAAGTACTATTAAAAAGAATCAATGTAACATTTACTTTGATAACCTCTCACAAGATAAAAATCCTTGATAATTGGGACAGAACACTATAGTTCAATAACGAGACCTAATTTTGAGACTTGAGACACTAATTCTAGGTATTTTTCACAAAGGAAGTTAAGATGAAATATATTACATGGCATGTTTTCTAAAAAGGGTACCCTAAATTGTGATTATTTTGTAAGGTGAGGTACTAAATCCAAAGATATGTCTGATTTTTTTCTGGTGTTAAGGTTAGTTGAGTGGAATAGATCTAGGAAGGTAAAGGGAGTCAAAAGGAAATTTTCTTTAACAATTTTGATAAACCCTTTTTTATACACTTCAAGAAGAGAAAATGGTATCCAAACCAGTTTTTAACTTTTTCAAGGCTTTGTAGAATGCTCTAAACTCAAACTCACCAAACCCCCTATTCTTGAGCAACTTAAGGAAAATTTGAGAAAAATAAGGTCAAGTTGATTAATTTTTGAGTTTTAATCCAATTTGATGGTGGAATTAGAATGTTGGAAGGTTGATAAACATGTTCCAAGTATTTTATTTCTCAAACCTGAGAATTTTGGGAAAAAAAATAGATTTGAAGGTTTTTCTTACATTGACAAAAAGTGAGGTTTTGCAAGTTAAGGGAAGTTTTGAGTTATCTAATGAAAAAACCTAATTGTGTGAGTATTTTCATGATATACTTTGCAAAATTTGGTATCAGAGTGGAGATTAAGAAGAAATTGAAAAAGGAATAATACAAGAAAGAGAAATAAGATATTTACAAGAGAATTCAAGAGATTGAAAAGATGTCAACAAGAAGAGTGGTAAGAGGAGGAAATAGAGATCAACGAAGGGATGTTGAGTTATTGTTTGTGTTTAGAAACATACAAGAGATATTAGGATCATTGGAAGTTTCTTAAAGACGAGGGAAATCATTGGATGAAGAAAATGAAGAAGAGAAAGAAAGAGAAGTGGCAACAATAGAGAGAGAACTAGAGGAAGGACTAGAAGTTAGAATACTGAAATAAGTCATGGGAGAAGGTACTAGGCCAAGGATGAAGGTAGTAGAGTATGGTGAAAGCTAGCATCCAAAAGAGTTGATATATTGGATAGAAAATATGGATAAGTACTTTGATTTTGAGAGTATAGAAGATGATAAAAAGGTAAAGTTTTCTTAAACAAAATTAATAGGACATGTTGTTATTTAGTGGGACTTTATGCAAGAGGAAAGAGAAATTAAAGGCAAGGATAAAATCAAAAAAATGGGATAAGATGGTGGAAAAAATTAAAGGTAAGTTTATTCCCTCAGATTACCATACCAGATTATTCAAAAATTTACAAAATTTAAGATAAAGAGATCTAAGTGTGTTGAACTATACTGGTGAATTTTACAAATTGGCTATAAGATCTAGCCACGTAGAGGATGATGCTGAATAAGTGGATAGATATGTCAATGGTATGAGGCTAAACATACATGATGAAATTATTTTGTTTAACCTGAGGATAGTGGAATATGCATGCCAAGTTGATCCAGAGGATCCTCATAGGGAAATACTGATCTAAGATCTTCTTAGAATCAGTTGCAGTCAGTTCCATGGCATGGTGAATAATTAGACATTTCCGTCAATATCTCGTTTGCAGGAAATGTAGTTTGTATGCAAAAGTTATGGCTCGCTAAAAATTTTTGGGGATTATGCACAGGTTGAACATGTGCACACTCATCAAGTGGACCAATGGAAAAGTGACACATGGCAATATGGAAAATACATAAATATTAATATTAAAATTTTAGCCACACCCATTTAATACTCCACATTGACCACATTATTTAATTTCCAACACACATTTTCCAAACTACCATATATTAAAATATCCAAGCACAAATAAATGCCATATTATGCCTCTTATCTCTCCAATCACCCAAATTGAGCATCCGATCCTTGGGGATAAGATAGCTCTTAAGCCAATAACTACATACACTACCCACCTATATAAATTCCTTCCTATTTGCATGCCCAACAAATGCGGGGTCTTATCCCTATGTAAAATGTGCCCCACATGTAGTGGAATTTAAACCTGAGCCACTTGGGTAAAAATATAAGTTCCCAGCCATTTCACCCAAAGCTATGAAATGTTATAAAAGGAGCTATGTTTTACTAGTATAGATACGGGAAAGTGACTGTGTTATTGTTTTGCTCATAACTTGAGCTAGAGATGGAAATTTGAGATGAAGTAAAAAGTGACTCCTATTATTTTTGGTAGAGGAACATGCTGAGAAGATAATATTATTATATAAATATTTGTAAAGATTTATTTTTAATATTTTAATAGATCGGTCCCATTCAACCGGACCCAGAGACGTAGGCCACAAGTGCCGAACTTCGTTATCAATTCTTGTGTCAAATTGCTGGTGATTCATCTCTTTATTTTCTATTTTTACACAATACTTTCAGTTTTAATTCTTTAAAAAAAAAAAAGGATATAATAGTCAATTTTTATATCAAAAATCAATACAAATCAAAGTTAAGTGTGTGCACAATTGCTAGTTAAAATTGATTTTTAGATCACAAGTAGCCTTGAAGGGAGAGGAGAAATTGTCTAGGAGGAAACCTCAATACTTGAGAGGTATAGGAATAGGAATGAGATGAAGAGATTTGAAATCAAATAAAAGCCAATAATAGTATAAAAATAATGAGGATGTGAGAAGCTCACAAACACAGTCTACTTTTAGAGGTGGATATCCAAGGGGTGGTTACTCATATAGAGGTAGAGGTGGATATGGAAGAGGAAGAGGTGAGTTTACTGGAAGGTGATTCAAATATAACAAGTTTGTTGGACATAGGTCATTTGAGTGTCCTGAACATCCATAAGGAAGAAGAAACAAAGCTAATGAGGCAAGAAATAATATTGCACGTGCAGATGAGGAAGAGAGTGTGGCATCACCATCATTAGTGGATGAACTAGAAGTAGGTGAACAATTGATGATGAGAA
Organism: Taxus chinensis; assembly: GCA_019776745.2. Classification (NCBI taxonomy): domain Eukaryota; kingdom Viridiplantae; phylum Streptophyta; class Pinopsida; order Cupressales; family Taxaceae; genus Taxus; species Taxus chinensis. Next base: position 308,489,174 of record CM034149.1, on the reverse strand, counting down.
TAACCTTGATGAATGCAAGAATACAGAATGAAGAACTAATTTAAAGATGGACCTTGTTTAGAACCATATGCAAAGCCAAAGGTAAATTTTACAAACTCATTATTTTCAGATAGTGACAATATTGATAACTTAGTTTCCTTTGAGATGGTTAAAAATATGAACTTGAAGAAAACTAGGCATATTATTGCATATAAAGTTTATTGGGTTCATAGAGAACATCAGGTTTTGGTGAGTCAATAATGTTTAGTTTATTTTCAAGGTTGTAGATATCATAATAAAGTTTTGTATGATGTATTACCCATGGGTACATGTCATCTTCTTTTGGGTAGTTCATGACAATTTGATAGAAAATCTATCCATGATGGATGGGAAAACACAAACTTTTTTGAAGTATGGGTTTAGATATATATTGAATCCATTGAAGGATAGGAAAGCATGAAATTAATAGCATCCTAGAGTGATTCTAATGGGATTGAAATCATTTTTTCAGAAGGAAGAAGAGTATGATGTGAATGAAAGAAAAATTAGTACATTTAAGAGGACGTGGGGATGGGTATGTGGAGAGAAGGAATACCAAGGAAAATTATAAATAATAATGAGTGAGAAATGTGAAGGAGGATCAAAAGAACATACTGAGAGTGAGGATAGTTATCAACTAGTAGAGATAGTCAATAATAGATACAACTCAGAACTTGAGGAATACAAGAAGTGATCATACATAATGAAGGGTGAAAAAAATCTTATAAAGTGTAACAAAATAGTCCAAGAAAACCAAATAACATAAGGACAAAAGGAGACCAATCAAGAAGAAGACATGAAGGATATATTCAAGTTTTGCAAACTAATTTTACTTTGAATGTGGTGTATATAGGTATGACACAGGAAGCAAGGAAGGAACAATCACCTAAAGGTTCAAACCTCAAGAAAAAGATAGAATTTATCAGTCTTGAAAAAAAAACCATGAAGAGAAAGAGGAAGGTCTCAAAGATGATGTAATAGTCAAAGATAATGAAGAAACACCATAAATACAGATGAAGCAAGTGTACAATATTAGTCAGAAGGGGGAAAGGACGGTACACAATCTTAATGCAGTCAATGGGCCTATGAGGATAACTAATTTTAGGATGAAGGATCTTGTAAGAGATATAGTACAGTTGAGGAAGATGAAGAAAACATGGATTTAAGTTGAAGATCACATTCAGAATCCCATATGCAATTGGAAAGGAAAGAAAGAAGGAGAAAACCCATCTTGTAAGCAAAACACCATACGAAGACTTCTCTTTCCCTTTAAATGTATGATGCAGGGGCATCACTTCAAGGGATAATTTAGGGATTTTACAATCAATTTCAGATTTTTTAAGTCCTTATAGGTACTCGGAGTCATTTTATTTTGGTTTAATGGGATCAAGAAATTTAAAATTCAAATTTTGAAGTTTCCCTCCATTTTTGCAAATTTGAAAATTTAAACTATTTTGAGAAAAGTTTGGCTTCTTAGGTAGGTATAGAGGTTAAAAAATTATTTACATCATGTTTTATATTGTTTTAGGTCATGATATGGTCTTAGAGCCTCCATATGATTTCCTATGGGCTCATGTAACCCCCTTAGTCTTCATAAAACTCCTTTTCTTGATATGTAACTTCACATATTTTCTTGAGCTTTTATGACCCTAAAGGTCATTTATTGGGATAATTCAATCCAAGCAAGTATAATAAGGAGGTTGTAACTATTTTTATTCATTGATTAATCGAGTGGAATAGGAAGATACAAGAATTGTGAATTAAAAATTTGTTTTCTAGAAAACTGTGTTTGAATATACATAAATTTGTGTGTGTGCAAAGGCATTTGGTGTATTTAATTTGTTATATCTCTTGTCTAGGAACATGCATGTGAAGGAAGAGTATATATTTCTTATATTTTTAGCTCAAAAGTTGTAATACCTTCCCTTAAGAAACATATTGGCAATAACAGTTTAAGAGGAACTCAAAAACCATTGAGGATTTGTGTTATTTGTGCTAATTTGATGATTAAATAGATTAATGTTATTAAGATAATGGATACCAAGGATGATAAGAGAATCTAAGGTAAATTCAAGATACATCCTTAGTTCTAGGATATATCCAAGATAGGTTATAGTATCAATTTAGTGACAAGACTATAACAAAATTGGTATGCCTTATTTCAAGAGACTATGTCATTTGGGTTTATGTCATCATTATTTACCATTTGTACTTAAGAAACCTTACTATCACTTATAAAAATATCAATAACATTTTCATATAAATTTAAGAAGGATTTAGGGGAAAGAAAAGTGAAATCAAATGTTTTAGAGGTAAAATAACCCTTCTCGTGCATGTAGGTAACCCTCCTAGGGTTTAAGAGAAGTTGATTGTTTAAAATGCTTAAACCCATTGCATAATCCTAAAACATGAAGAAGTTATCTTCAAAATCCTCTTAACAATAATCAAGGGAGAAATTTATTTGAAAAGATCTCACAAGGAAGAAATCCTTGAAATTTGGAACACATCATTGTAGCTCAGTAAAGAGACCTAATTTTGAGACCTGAGACAGTGATTTTGGGTATTTTTCACTAGGGTAAGTTGAAATTTTGTACACAATATGTTTTCTAAAAATGGTACTATAAAATGTGACTAGTTTGTAAGGTAAGGTACTAAATCAAAAGATATGGCTGATTTTGTCTAGTGTGAGGGCTAGTTGAGTGGAATAGGTCTAGGATGTAAAAGGGAGTGAAAAGGACATTTGATTTGAGAGTTGTGATAAAATATTTTTCCCATACCTCAAGCATAAAAAAGGGTATCCAAATCAATTTGTAACTTTTTTCGGGGCTTTGTAGAATGCTCTAAACTCAAACTCACCAGACCCCTCTATTCTTGAGTAGTTTAAGGGTAGTTTGAGAAAATAAGGCCAAGTTTACTAATTTTTTATTTTTAATCCAATTTTATGGTGGAATTATTATGTTGTAAGGTTGATAAACATGTTCCAAGTCTTGCATGGTTCAAATGGAGCATTTTTGGCAAAAATAGCATATTTGAAGGTTTTTCTTACATTGATAAAAAGTGAGGTTTTGCAAGTTGAGGGCATATTTGAATTATCTAATCAAAATAACCTAATTTTGTGAATATTTTCATGACATGCTCTACATCATTTGGTATCAGAGTAGAGAGTAAGAATAAATTGACAAAGAAATAATATAGAAAAGAGAAAAAAAACAATGAGAAAGAAGAGATTTACAAGAAAAGTGAATAGATTGACAAGATACCACAAAGAAGAGTGGTTAGAGGATTAAATAGAGAGAATCCAAGGTATTTTTAGTTGGTTGTTGTGCTAAGAAACATACAAGATAGATTAGGAGCATTGTAAGTTACTCAGAGAAGAGGGAAAACATTGGATGAAGACAGTGAAGAAGAGAAAGAAAGGGACAACAAAGAGAGACCCATAAGTTAGAATAATGAAACCAGTCATGGGAGTAGGTACTAATCCAAGGATGAAGGTACCGAAGTATGGTGGAATATTTAATCTAGAAGAGATGATAGATTGGATAGAAAATATGGATAGTACTTTGATTTTGAGAGTATAACAGAGGATAAAAAGGTAAATTTTTCTTGTACCAAATTTACAAGACATACTACTATTTGATGAGACTTTGTGCAAGAGGAAAGAGTAAGAAGAGGCAATGATAAGATCAATAAATGGAACAAGATGGTGGGAAAATTGAAAGGTAAGTGTATTTCCTCATATTACGAGACTAGTTTATTCACAAAGTTACAAAATTTAAGACGAAGAGAACTAAGTGTGGCTGATTATACTAATTAATTATACAAAATGGATATGAAATATAGTCATATAGAGGATGATGCTAAAGAATTGGATAGATATGTGAATGGTTTGAGGCTAAAAATATAGGATTAAATCAATTTGTTTAATCTAAGGACAATGGAAAAGGCACACCAATAAGCCTTAAAGGTAGAGGATAAATTGTTTAAGAGGAAACCTTGGTACTTGAGAGGTAGAGGAAGAGGAATGAGAGGAAGAGGTCAGTTGTCAAATAGAAGCCAACACCAGTAGAAAACTAATGAGGAGGAGGTAATAAGCTCACAAAAATAGGGTACTTTTAAAGGTGGCTATCCAAGGGGTGGTTACTTATATAGAGGTAGAGGTGGATATAGAAGAGGAAGAGGTGAGTTTACTAGAAAGTGTGTCAAATATAACAAGTTTGTTATACATACATTATTTGAGTGTCCTAAACATCCACAAACAAGAATTAATAGAGCTAATGAGGTAAGAAATCACATTGCACTTGTAGATGAGGAAGAGAGTGTGGCATCACCATAATTAGTGAAGGAACCTGATGTAGGTGAAGCATTGATGATGAAAAGAACCTTGATGAATGTAAGCAGGAGTGAAGAACTAGTTCAAATAAGGACTTGTTCAAAACCATATGCAAATCCAAAGGTAAGTTTTGTAATTGGTATAAGTTCCATCAAACTTAACCTTAAACGTTTTCTTATTCCTATTGTTTTTATGATTAAATTTGTATATAAATTTTTAATTATTGTTAGTATTTTTATCTTTAGCAGCTTTGTCATTTTGGGAGAACAATGACTAAGAGGCATTCTATTTTGAGTTAAATTTCTCCATCATATTTCTTCTTGAATGAGTAGACAAGGAAAGGTATATAAATTAAGTAAATCAAAATATTTTTGATAATTAGAATTTAAAATAGAGATATAATTCTAAAATTTCTTGTGAATATTATTCTAAATCATAAAATATAACAATTCATCTTGAAAAAGTTTATAATCACAACATTTTAACTAACCCTTAATGTTATTAATTTTTGTTAAATAATTATCTATTTTTTCATGTCCTTTCATTAGAGTTGTAGATAGTTGCATAATTAATTTTATTATCTTGAAAAGACATTTGCCTTCATGTATTATTTGCAATTGCATTCATAACAGCGGGCCTTCTTGTTAGCTTGATCCCTCCACCATATGATGAAGTAACCCGCATGATGATACGGTTCATCTCCTTGGAAGGGAGGTTTGTCACTGTTCCTGCGAAACACCTTATTTTTCTTAATCATTTTCGTAGGGATCGACTGGTTTGTTTCCCCCATTACTTGCTGAAATCTATTGAATGCTCCATTCTTGAGTTTCAAAAGCATTCCCGGGTGGTTCCTTTGCACCAAGGGCTCATTTTGTTGTTACACAAATGTTGTCTTCTCAGGTTTCCTTGTCTCCCATCCTCCCCTAGCTCGATTCCTCCTTTTCCAAGCTCTACTGCTGCCAGCCCTGTTTCTCCTTTCTCTATCCTTGCCACCACTACTGTCACCCCCATGCCGGTCGTTCAGGCTTCTTCTCCTGTTCCCCCCTTTTGAGGCTCCTGCCCCCCACTTGGCCTCTACCTCACGAAGACCGGTTTCCAGGGCTTCTAGGAAGTAAACCTCGAGACCCTTGCTGTGGAGAAGGGTTCTCATGAATTTGAAATTGCTCACGACCTCCTGCATATCAGCAGTGTTGGCCCCTGGGAAGTGCAATTGGAAAGCCCTACTAAAAGGCTGGAAGCCTTAGAGGCAGATATGAAATTGTTAAAGGATGAAGTTAAAAACTTGACAAAACAGAAAGGAAAGAGGAAGAAGGAGGAGGAGGAGGATGTGGACAGCAACCAAATTGAAGATATATATAAGAAATTGCACTCCTTGGACTCTCGCTTAGGGAAGGCCAAGACTAGGCATGATTACAACATTGCCATCTTTAGGGAAATTGAGGAATTTATCAAACAACATGTCAGAAGTGTCTCCAACCTAAGCGGAGTGCCGGTAACTCTTTGGGGTACTGATAAAGAAATAAAGAAGACCTTGGAGCAGCTGGATTCTAATGACGCTGCCCATATGACTACTTTGGGAATGTTTAATTCCTAGAAGAATATCAAAACCATCTTAGACAAAGCTACTAGGAAGTAGCTACAGTTGATTATGTTGTCCTTGTTTTCTTTTTTGTTGTTTTTTTGCGGATCCTTTACTACTTTTTTGCAGTATTTTTGTTGTTCTGTCTCGTTTTGGTAGCTATTTTTTAGCTACTTTGAAAATCATTGTAACATTTGGATTCTGATCCTTTTCGCTCTGGTTTTCTTTCTTATCCTGGCTTTTAGGCCTTCTTTTGTATTCAAGGGTATAGTCCCTTTCAAAAAACTATTTTCCAATGATAAAAAAAAACTAGAGACTCCATGTGTCATATATGAAACAAAAATATATCTTTGATACTTTACAATAGGATTGACATGGCATCTTGGGGATTTTTAGAGAATATTATCAAGTTATCAGGGGTATCTTATCTCCCAATGGGTATCGTTTTAACACCACTAACCAAATCCAATAGCTTTCTAACCATAAGTATAGATTTAAGCCTAATACTCCAAATACTATAGTTAGTTCTACTCAATAAATGTGATTTATCTGTGGAAAAATTAAATGATCTAGCCATATATTACAAAAATTATATTTTTAAAAAATAGTGTTATGATGCTTTTAATGAGTTGCATATATCTGCAATTAGAAGAAATTAAATTATGCAGATTTCAAACACACTTTATATTAACCTATAACTTAGTAAAAACAATAAAAAATGTATTAAAACCAAGAAGGGAGGCCGAAAAAAAAATGGACTAACTGCGAGAGGCTATAAAGAAATAGAGAAAAAGTTGTAGAATTTTAAATTTTGAAAAGTCATGGAACAAAAGAACTGTGTTCTACATGTTTTTGTACTTTTAGTGTTCCATGAAATGCTAAGGAAAAATCTGCAGAACAAAGGAATCTACACCAGGGAAAATTTTATCAGTGAATATTCATAATTTGGTTATTTTATGACCATAATAGTGACCACATTTCACCAAAAAAAATCCAAAAACAAGAATTTATTTCATGTGAATAGCCAAGGATCTCCATCATAATGTATATTTTTTATTGAACTACCGTGTGATCAACGTTTCAATATTTTAAAACATTCTTGGAAAACCAAGAAATATATGGAACCTTCCAATTCCTTTGGTCTCATTGGCTGACATGTTTGGGAATTTTTTTTAAAAAAATTATTAAATTTACCAAACATATACATAGATCTAGATTTAAGAATCACTAAGCAAAGGTCAAATGTTTTTTTAATATTTTCTTATTTTACAATTTGTGAATTTACAAAGTAGTTGAAAAGGATTCATTGAATCATCATATTTCAATTTACTTACAAAAATCAAATAAATCAAGGTCTTGTTGAATACTTTGTTTTAGTTTACATCTTACAAGCACTTAGTTTAGGTAAGTCTATTTAAAACTTGTTTTCTATCATGTTACATTTCTTTATCTACTTTTGTAAGCTATTTATGTCATTTTTATTTTAAGATATCGTAAGTGTCATGATACTACAATGCCTTAGTTTATTTTCCTCCCATTACTATCAACTCAAAAAATTTCCTTACATGATTCAAGTAAATGGAAAATAAAAAGAGAATATCAGGAAAAAAATAAATTCCAACACCTCTAGGTAGTGGCATTTGTAAAATAACATCTTATTTTGAGAAACCATCTAAGGAATTCCATTCTTCTATAGCAAGACCAAAACAATCAAGGGATAATGATTACATTTGAAATGAAACTCAGAATGAGTTCATTGATGATTTGATGACTAATGTTGTCAATGAAAATGATAATGAAATGCCTCCCCTTGAAGACGTCCCATTGAATGAAGCTAAAACGACATCACTATATGATTTACATTTCCACTCTATTGCTAGGACATCATCACCTTCCCAATTGAATGTTGGAGGTGAAACTTCAAGTAGTCCAAAAATTTAAATTCCACCATGGAAAATACTTTGGGGAAACCTATTTATGGAAGAAAGAGAAAGGAAATAAAATGGGGCTTGGGAAGGAGTTTCCAATTAGATTTGGTTTCTAAATATCCATTAACTAAACCTATTGAAATTAAAAATAAAGTTGTACCTCCCAAAAATGTAAATGTACAATCTGTAGCTAGAAATTGGGCAGGGAAAAAACAATGAAACTTAAATAGGATACTATTAAGAAGCACATAGGAAAGATTTATGAATACCAAATTTTAGAAAACTTTGTGAATAATGTTGCCAGATGGAAAATTGTGGATGATTGTTTACATATTAGGTATGAAAAGTAATTTGAGGAGCAAAAAATAACCAAAATAATAGTTTAAGAAAATGGATGGACAATTACCTCTCAATTTAATAAGGTCATTCAAAATAGTCGTTTACGTAAAACACTTCAACTAACTACTATTGTTAACATTCTAAAAAAATATCTCATCCTATAACATATTTTCCTAAACAAAAGAACATGTTGACTTATCTTGGTGTCCTACACTTTCCTCATCCTCACTGGTCTAAAATTAATGGTTAGGAATGGGAAAAATGCATTGCTATGGTTGAGAATGAAGACTTGAAAGAGAAACTAAAGTCTACACGATACATGTCTTTATATATTGATGAGGTCAAAATAGTATATAATATTGCTTGGGTCTATATGCATGTTTATACTATTGAGAATCATGTGGAACATCCTCACTTAATTTCTATTCACAAGATGGGAGACAACTCCAATACTGTAAACCTTTGTGAATTAGTGATAATAAGTTTGAAGGAGATCAGTGGCATGGATGATTCTATATTTGTAAAAAATATGGTATGTGTTGGGGAAAAAGGGGCATATGTAATTTAAGGTCATTGTAATGGAATGTGTGTAAGACTAAAAACATCTCACTACTTGAATATAATTTCCATTTATTATATGGCTCATAGATTGAATCTAGTATCCAAAAAAGTCAATAAATTTAAACATATATAAAACGTTGAAGAACTTATTTGACAGGTGCATGTTTATTTCTATCGTAGTCCTAAAAGGTTCATGGAATTGTAAATCTATATAAAGGGACTGAAAATGGGCAAAAAGTATTAAAATATGTCATCACTAGGTGGATCTCATTGTATCAACCAGTTTGGAGGGTGTACGATGAGTATTAATCTATATTGGGAGTAATGTGGAAGAATCACATGGAAGTGGACAAGGCTCAGAATTTGATACATCGTTTGACTAATATATAGACATTTCTAATGTTGTGTGGTATCCTTCCCATGTTGGATAAAATGCATCATTTAATTAAACAATCCCAAGAAAGAACTATATATATATATATATATATATATATATATATATATATATATATATATATATATTGCTAGTTTTTCTAGTTTGAGGAAATGTGATTATCTAGAAATTGAATATTTGTTTATCAATGAGACAAATTTTTCAGGTCCAAATCAAGGCTCATTTTAAGAATTTTATAGTAAATTGGAGGTGAAAATCCTTTGCAAATATACCTGGAACCAATTTTACCGAAAAGGTAAATTTTCTAGGATTTCAGAGTCAAAATTTCTCCTATCATTTTCTTAAGGGGGAATCACTTAGAATTGTTTTTTGTCATGCAACAATAAGGTTTGTTTTCACATGATAATAAGCCTTGTTGTCGAGTGACAGAAAACCTTGTTTTTGCATGACACCAAAAAATGATTCATTTTTTCGACCATCTACAAGCCCCTTGTCGCTCGTCAACAACACTCATTTATCACTCATATATAACCCTCCCTTTTCACACATCAAAAAACCTCTTATCACCTGTAAAAACCTTCTCTTATAGGGCATCAACAACACTATATTGTCACCCATATGGAAATGAAAATATTCCTTTTCACACATCAGTGACACTTTCCTGTTGCAAGTTTGCAATAACCATTTTAAGACTCTGATCCACACTTTGTCTACTTATAATTTACAAGTAATTCATATGGTACCTCAGTAAGCTACTATTATACTACTAGGCAAATTACCTAGGTTTATATAGGAGTGTTTTTCAATGGTAGGTGAAATCGACCCCTAAAAAAAATTATACTAGAAATTTTAGGTGAACAGTACACTAACCTACTCCAAAAATATCACCTTTTCAAATTTTCCTAAAATGGAATATTCACCAAATTATGAATATTCACCACTACAAAAATCCCTAGTCAAAAATTTGATGGTTGGAATAATTTGAAAAATATTGGAAATTTAAGTATCTTTTTGTGGTTAAAGTTGTTTGGATAATTATGTTCTTTTATAAGTGGATATGAGATACCAATCCATGTGTTTCAAATAGTAGTTAGTAAGGTTGAGAAGGTAAATGTAACAAGGATGCTCTTTGATAACAATATATCATCAACAAGGGTAAGGTTAAGAGAAATTATAGTTTCCCTACTAGAATAAATAAAGGAAGTAGGGATGCTTTACTTGAAGAAATGGCTTTAGTAAATCCAACCTATTGGAATAGTGTCCAAAATGAAATATATTTGTAGGAAGACTACCATGAGAGATTGACTACATTGATCCAACATTTCTGTAAGCCTTTTAATATTAATGGAATGGATATTCTAGGTATTTAAAGAAAAAACAACTTGATTGATCAATCCCATGAATTCACCTCTATAATGATTGAGAAATTCAAATGTTTGGATAATACCTTAAAGTGTGGAGCAATAACCTAGCTATGGAAAAAAATTGGGTTAAGTGCTATTTTATAGGATACAATGTCTAAGTTTTTCTCATTGGCTGAGAAATGTCAAACTATGACTTTAGGTTCAGTTGAAGATGAGATAATTTTCACTGCCTTGAAATTTATAAAGTCGAAATTACAAAACAAGCTTGATAAAAATTTGGAAAGTTGTTTGAGAATTTACACATCATGGTAAAAATTGAATAACTTTCCCTATGATAGGGATTTGGCAATATGGAAGTTGATTAATGAAAGGAGATGTCTGAAAACAATTCAAAAAATATTGTAGACGACCCTATTGGAGACAGGGATGGATCTATTGCACCATTTCATTGTCATCCAAGTCAGAGAATTGGTCAAGTAAATAATAGAGACGATCCGCCATCAATACATTGAAAGCTTCCATTCATATATGTGTGATAAAGATGATCATATAATATATTAAAATAATCATTACATTGTTCTGATAATATCTTTTTCCTTATTTATACTTGATCAATGATGATAAACTTCAAAATACTTGAGTAATTGTAGATATGTAATTTTCTTAACTTCTTAATCTCTTAAAACAAAAATACTCTATTTTTCTTCGTAATTGCTTGAATTCGGAATCAAAAATATATGTAATAGCTCAAATATCAGGTGCTTAAGTATGAATTTTTTTTACCTTATTTAAATCATGTATCCCCCTATATTTTTCTAGTCTTTTGACCTTTAAAAAAGTCCTATTAATTCCACGTGGTGAGCTTTGATATCTTTAGATGTTGTTTTCCTATGTAAGAACCATGTCAGAGTGTGAAAGGTGAGCCAGTAAGAAATATCCACGTATGTACAATTTTAATGGGAAATTTTATAGTAAATGATCTATTGGTCATGTATGTTTTACTGTGAAGTGCGAACAAATAACAAAATACCATGTAGGTACAAATTAGTAGTTTTATACTATACATATCCTCGGTTAGTCACTCTAATCTGAAAACCAATAAGAAATTTCCACTCTTATACTATTTTCAAAATGTGAGACTTCATTTTATTTCCATCTTGGTAGTTCCAGTCATTCATTACAAAGTGCAAGACAATAGAAAAGTTCCAACTTACTTCACAGTTTGTAATGTTAGTTCTTTGATAACCTTATTGGTTGTTAAGCAATACGAATATTCCATGCTAGTTTACTTTTTACAAAACTAATCTATGCTAAGAGTTTGTCAGAATTATTTAGAAATGAACCAATAGGACACTACACATTATTTCACATGTTTATTTCAATTGTAAGAAGTATGAAAGAGTGAAAAAGGTGATCAAGTAAGAAGGCTCCATGCATTTATAATTTTAACAAATCATTTTCTATTAAATGACCTTTTGTCATGTATGTTTTACTATGAAGTGTAAAACAATAATAAAACACCACGTACATATGGATTTTATAGTGTCAAACTCTACATGTCATTTTTTAGTCACCCCAAAGCGCAAATCAATAAGAAATCTCCACACTTATACTATTTTCACAATGTCAAACTTTAGTTGTTTTCTAGCATGGTAGGTCATGTCAGTCATTACAAAGTAAGAGCCAATATAAAATCTCTAAGTTACTTTGTTATTCACAATTTCATCCCTTTGATAACCTTGTTGGTTTTTAACTAATAATAATATTCCGCGCTACTGTTCTTTTTTCATAACTAATCTCTTCTAAGACTTTTTCATAAATAGTCAGAAGTAATCCAATAAGACATCTCCATATTCTTTTGCATGTTTTTTTCAATTGCAATAACCATGTTAGAGTGTGAAAGGTGAGTCGGTAAGAAGTCTCCATGTATGTAAAATTTTAATGGATCATTTTCTATTAAATGATATTTTTCATATATGTTTCACTGCGAAGTGTAAACCAATAACAAAACACCATGTAGCTATTTATTTTACAGTGTCACTAGATAGACTCTGCATATTCTCTTTTAGTCACTCCAAAAATAAAATCAATAAGAAATATCCATAATTAAACTATTTTCATAATGTCAAACTACAGTTTCTTTCTATCTTGGTAGGTATTTTTAGTCATTGCAAAGCGCGAGCCAATAAAAAATCTCAAAGTTACTTTACAATTTGCAATGTCAGTCCTTTGATAACCTTGTCGCTTGTTAACCAATAGGAATATTCAACGCTAATTTTATTTTTGCATAACCAATATTTGCTAAGAATTTTTCATAAATCTTCAGAAGCATGTTGTTTTCCTTTGTAAGAACCATGTCAGAGTGTAAAATGTGAGCCAGTAAATTTTTCATGTATGTTTCACTATGAAGTGTAATCTAATAAAAAAACACCACGTACATGTGGATTTTAAAATGTCACACTCTACATATCCTCTATTTGTCACCTTGAAGCACAAACTAACAAGAAAGATCCACACTTATAATGTTTTCAGTAAGTATTTTGAAGATCTAATAGCACATTAATGAATAGATTTTGTGTAGTGTCCTTTATTTAGAGAAGTCAGGGTTTGTAAGATTCGTGAAGTACGTGTCCTGTCGATTTGTGAATAGAGAATAAATAAAAAATATCCGTGTAGTTTCATAACTGATTAAACATTGACGGTTTAGCTAACACTATGATCACATTATGTAAACTGTCACATACCAAAAATTCTTGTTTCCTTTTCAAAAAAATATTAACTTCCGATCAATTAATTTCCAAATTAACCATTTGTAATTAGAAATATTGGTTCAAACTTGTAACATTTGATAAAAATGAAGTAATTTCTTGAAAATACCTAAGAGCATAGAGAAACATAACTATAGAGAAAAGAGAAGGAATGATCCAAATGTGAAACATAGATAAACATGTAGATCAAAGACTACAAATTATTTTTTACCACTCCAAATATTGGAACTACTAAGGGACAAGACTATATCAGTTATAACTACTATATGGTCATGAACTAGTTTTTACAGTCTTGACTTCAATCTTTCTAGTCTTGAATCCTTCAAACCTTAACCTTTGAAAATATTGATTTGAAACTTTTTGTGTGTTTCACTTGTTATAAAGTGATGTTGAATTTATTATATAGCCTTCTGTATGTAAAATATTTTTATAAGGCATACCATATGAATATAAAATGAAAATAAAAATTAAAAAAATTAAATTAATATAGATCAAAACATAGCTACCATCAATGGGATGCTTGGGAGATTTTTTGAATATGTTTCAAATGGTTTTTTGACATGGTGTGGATAATATTGCATCATTAAGTCTTAACAATGTCTTATAGTGCTAAGTATACTTTTTGGTCATTATAGTGCCAAGTTTTAAATTTTGTTCACATTATAACCTTGATAGTGCTACTAGGTCTCTATAAGCAGTAAAAATAATCAAATTTATGACTATGTAAATAGGGTTTGCACATTTATAAATTTCATGAAAAATAAAAATATATAGTGATTAATCAATCAAAACAAATCTAAGAAACTTTGTAACATAATTGAGAAAGCAATATATAGAAATTGAAAAACACTCACTGAAAAATCCTTTGACTATTAAGTTCATTCTTTATAAACAATATTCCTCCTTAAGAGGGTAAACCAATGGTATAATTACACAAAGTTACCACCATAATGAGGCTTAAAAATAGTTCAAATAATCAAAATGTTTTTGAGTGGATAATTAAAGGATAAAAAATATAGCTTCCATGCAAGAAAGACGATACTTATTATTTTGAATATTACAGATGTAACAATATTAAATCCTAATAATAGGAAAACTATTTTTTGCACCTTGTTCAAGCTCTACTTAGGTTCCACTAAAATTTTCCTATGTATAATGTGTTTGATTATGTTGAATTTTAATCACACATGTTTTGAACTCATTCTAAATATAACCTAGGTCTAGAATAGGCAACCTATTTAGATTAGACACTTCTTATATGAGTAATTGACCCTTTTTATAAATAGATTTAGCATTTTCACTTAGAAGTGAAGATTTGTCCACTTTTAGACTTTTAGAAGTCACCAATGCTATCCTATGTGATGTATTCTCATCCATATATGCCTAGGAAAAGATAGCACTTATACTAGTAGTGAATGCTTGTAATTATTGCTCAAACATGGAATTATGAATTAACCTTCCTTGTGGTTAATGCATAAAGGTAATGTGAGATTTATCTAATAAGTTAGATATCTTCTCTATTATACCCCATAGTTATTTCAACAATCCTTCCATTGTGGTTGTCCAATCACCTAATTATTTCAAAATTTTAGCCATGCATATCTTTCCTATATTCAAGTCTAGGATTTTGATTTGTAATACATTGAGAAAAAGATCCCTATTTATGAAAACTTGTAGCCTTTCCATAATGTAATTTATCATAGTCACATGTTTGTGTTGACCTTGTACTTGTTATAACTCTTTCTCTGCTACATATTGATGAATTTGTATAGAAAATAATATCTCATACAAAGTTCTCAAGGAAATTTGTACATTGAGAAAAAAAATTATTTAACACACTGACTTGCTTCTATGCATGCATAGTATCAAGTCTATCCTACATTATCTTAACAAAATTACCTGTCATCTACTGAGTGACATTAATAAGTTAGTGGGGGTTTCCATCCATGACTTCTTCCCCTATGTGTGATTTCTTGGAAATACTCAAAATTTCCTCCTCTATTTCCATGTAGATGGTATTATATCCTTGGGAAAAATTCCTCTTTTTTGACTCTCTTAAGGGTTCCTGTGGGATTATCATACTTGAGTTTCACTTTTAGGTCTTTAATTTGTGTCAATGCAGAAGCTGTTTCTTTTTTCCCAAGATGAGGAGTCCATGTTGCTTATGAAGTAGTATATGTAATTTTCATTATGGAAATAGAGGTATAAGAAAGCCTTACCACTTGTTTTAAGGTGTTTGGTGTTCAAGGAAATTTTATTTTATCTTGAACATGCCCTAAAGAGACCAAGAGATGGCTCATGAAAATATGAGTGATAATATGATCATGAAAAGAAGAAATGAGAATGAAAGAGGGAATTGGCAGGAGTGGCATATACATTCCTGATAAGAAAGTTTGGGAAACATATGGTGCAATAGCATGAAGAAAATTTGGATGAAGAGACTGATCAAAATGGGGAGAAATTGAAGGAAGGTCAAGGAAATAAGTATAAGGTTACATTGGTTCCTTCAACTTAGGCTTAGAAGGTCTTCTGACAAGACTGTCAGATGATGTTAGAGTTGAAAAAGATACAACGATAAGAGGAGTGGAAGAAGAAATTAAAGAATTAGAAATGTTCATAGGATCTACACTCATTGATTATGATATTGTTGTAGTAACTACAACATTCTAGGAAGAAGTTATGGCAACAACTTGGGGATATAATGATATAGTCATTGGTGATGAAAAATAAGTAGAAGAAACAACTGAATAAATGGGTGAAGAAGAAGAAGGCATAAGAATATAAACATGTTACAAAATAGAAGGAAAAAAGGAGAAACAATATAAGTAGTATAAATAGGGGAATATAAAGGATGAGTTTAATAATCAGTAGGATCCAATATCCCATGATCTCCCACCACTTCATCTTCACAAGAAGAACTAGTAGAAATGACAATACTACTAGTGAAAGGTCCTAGGGTAAATGAAATAGAAGAATAATAAACCATCCTTATAGAAGTAGGAATTGACTAAGTAGAAAGAAAAATAACATGCATATGAGGTAGAATTGTAGCAATAATCACCAGAGGATTACTAAGAATAGGACTTGTTGCTTATGGATTGTGTGGACTTATGGTTGTCCCACTAGACCTTATAGGGTTTGTCATTCATATGTTTCAAGAGGGATTAGAATGAGAAGGACTATAATTTACTTTAATGGAGGATACACATAAAAAAAGGCTTCTAAAGTTTTCCTGAATCAGTACCTTGGTTATCTAAATCTTCTTCATATTCATCCTAGTGTACTTTTACTCCTCATTGCATAACTTCTAATCCACCAACTCTTGCCTACCTGCTACCCAACAAGTGCATAAATAACTTTGAAATTTCTCATATTAATGGAAACCCTTTTACCATTGACCTCATCTTTATAAATAAGGTCATACTTGTGGGGTTGATATTTGTAGTTGTAAGTGGCCATGTCAGGAGTGCACTTCTAGAATTTTCCCACTCTTCCTAATGGGTAAAAATTCTTAAGACTATGATAGTCTATGTGGAATGATGTCCTCGAGGCTATTATTCTCTTGAAAATTTTCCAATCAGTCAAGACCGCTAAACCTACTAAGAAAGGAAGAGGAGGATAAGTATATTTTTTCTTCTTTTTTTCCTTTTTCCAAATGATTGATGTCATGGACACAGTGATATACAATATCCTACTTAGCTAGCTTGTATAAAACATATTTAGGTAGTTTAAAAGGGATAATTAGAATCCCCTCTACTCTTATCACTGTAAAATTTAGGTAACACCAGAAATATCCCCATTCTCTCAATGAAGTGATGATTCTTTGATTTTACTGGAGGTATGACATACCTACCTGTTTCTTACCTATAGTTTATGCATGTGTGGACTATGGTTGTCCCAATAGACCTTATAGGGTTTGTCATCATAGGTTTCAGAGGGAATTAGAATGAGAAGGACTATAATTTACTTTAATGGAGGATACACATAAAAAAAGGGCTTCTAAAGTTTTCCTGAATCAGTACCTTGGTTATCTAAATCTTCTTCATATTCATCCTAGTGTACTTTTACTCCTCATTGCATAACTTCTAATCCACCAACTCTTGCCTACCTGCTACCCAACAAGTGCATAAATAACTTTGAAATTTTCTCATATTAATGGAAACCCTTTTACCATTGACCTCATCTTTATAAATAAGGTCATACTTGTGGGGTTGATATTTGTAGTTGTAAGTGGCCATGTCAGGAGTGCACTTCTAGAATTTTCCCACTCTTCCTAATGGGTAAAAATTCTTAAGACTATGATAGTCTATGTGGAATGATGTCCTCGAGGCTATTATTCTCTTGAAAATTTTCCAATCAGTCAAGACCGCTAAACCTACTAAGAAAGGAAGAGGAGGCTAAGTATATTTTTTCTTCTTTTTTTCCTTTTTCCAAATGATTGATGTCATGGACACAGTGATATACAATATCCTACTTAGCTAGCTTGTATAAAACATATTTAGGTAGTTTAAAAGGGATAATTAGAATCCCCTCTACTCTTATCACTGTAAAATTTAGGTAACACCAGAAATATCCCCATTCTCTCAATGAAGTGATGATTCTTTGATTTACTGGAGGTAAATGGGTGTCATGTATGACATTAGAGATCAAAGGGTAGTAGTTAATACACATCACCTACATGTTCTTCCTATAGTTATGCATGTGTATATTGTTAAATTTCATGGGGACTATATATATATATATATATATATGTCTTGTGGTTACCAACTGGGGACTCCCTAAATTTTTTGGACTGCACACACAACATCAAGAAAGCAAGACATCATATATAAATTACCAGGATTATCCATGGCACTCAAAATATTATTAAAGCGGTTAAAATCTAGAACTCTAACAAGATTAGGTATCTTTTCATCATCAATGATCATGGATAGAAGGGGTACCCATGTTTGATTGACATGCATAATATTTGGTGCTCTAAGTAATCTATTCATTAAGGCCATCCCCACCTTCATTCCACGTCTAAAATATCTTATATTCATCTTGTCTTTTGAGACTTTGGACTTGAAACTAGTTGGGTCCTTTACCCAATATTTAAGCACAATCTTAAGGTTATTGCTCTTTCCCCATTGTTCCATTATTTCTTCATTGAACTATATATTAGATCTAGGGATTCCATAGTAAGCATTAATAACCTCTTGAGTTATATTAGCAATTAAATTTCCTCTTTTGGATTGTATAATTCCTTCATTACAACTTATATTTTCACCAAAAATTCCCCAAATCAAGTCGATACAATACATTACCTCTAGTTTTCCAGCTAAAATATACAACCCACTCTGTGGAATGGCCTCTAGATCAGACATGAACGATGCTTCATCTTGGTCTACATCATCATTGTCATCTATAAAATTGGCTCCTTCTACCTTCATTTTCAAGGTTGTGTAATGCTTTAAGCTGATGATTTGTTTATTAAAAACTGTGTCTCAGAAGAGTTGGTATGAGTAGAAAGTGTGCAGGTAAGCCTCCTTTGACAATAAACTTTAAAATACTTAAGCAACTATATGCATGCAAATCTCTCAATCTCATAGAACACTAATACTTTATTTTTCCTTGTTTTCACTTGAATTTAGAGTTTGAAAACTTAGTTATAGTTCAAATACCAGGTGTTTGAGCATGAAATCCTTTCAAGAGTTTTGTAAATATTTCTAAATCATGCTAAAATGGTGGTATAACGTTACAAAATTGAATTCTAGTTCGTTATTTAATAATTTATACATTTTGCATTGATTTCCATCAATTTTTCTTATGTTTTCACATCTTAGTCTTGTTAATACCATGTGGCAAGATTTGATACCATTGCATGTTAGTTTTATTTATAAGAACAATTTTAGAGTGTGAAAGGAAAGCAAGTAAGAAGGATCCATGTATGTACGGTTATTACAAATTGTTTTCTATTAAATTATATTTTTGTCATGTATGTTTCACTGTGAAGTGTGAACGAATAAAAAACACCACATACATGCATATTTCACATTGTCAGACTCTAAAAATCCTCTCTTAGTCACCCCAAAGCACAAAACAAAAGAAAATCTCCGAGATTATACTTTTTCCCAATGTCAGTTATCTGGTGGGTCCTATCAGTTATTATAAAGTGTGATCCAATAAGAAAGCTCCAAGTTACTTCACAATTCACAATGCCAGTCCTTTGAGAAAATCAATGGATTGCAACTTCAAACTTAACACCATAACTTTATTACAACATTTTTCAGTCCCAAAAATCATAATGTATGTATAAAAATGTGAAAAAATTGTAACTAAAATATATGAATTAATGGGACTTGGATATGAAAAGGAAATAAATATATATGGGAATATGTAGAGAATCAAGAAAAGTGGCGTATTAAATCTACACTAGTTGTAAAAACCATGCGTACTAGTTGGCAGTAGCTCAAAATCAAGTCATATATAATATACTAATCTTAAACCATTAGTTTGATTATAATTTATGATTTATGACTGGGTTGATAAATAGTTTATTGTGTCACACATTAAATTCTAATTATAGAAATATTCATTTCTTAAAAATCAAGACCAACTTCAAATACACTTTTCTATTTTATCATTGTTCGTACAATTTTAATTAAATGCATAAGTGAAATTTTTTTTTATCTTCTAGTTGTGGTGAATTGTATATAAGGACATGTTAGAGCTAGTATAATTCACAAGTTCTATAAGCATTACAATTTGATCTCTCTCTCTCTCTCTCTCTTTCTCTCCTCATCATGTGTTGCTTAAGCTTTAGAGCTTCCCATTAAAATATGTTATTTTTGTTTACCCATTATGGTTGACATTCCAAGGAGCTTATTATGCACAATATTTTATGTCGGTGATGTTGAATTATATTTTTTCAATCATGTCTTAGCCTTTTCTAATCCCATGGAGTCATTAGAGGATTTTTCTTCTGTTGAAAGTGTTTGTTTTGGTTTTCTTACAAAACTAGCTACTACTACCCATGTCTTTTAAATGTATCAATTCCTTGTTCAGAGTATTTTTACTGAAGGATTGTTTACTTCTGAGGATGGCTTAAAGACTATATGGGAAAAATTCCACCCAAAGGTTATGGGCGTAGGAGGTGCAAACTATGACATATATTCTCTAACAAAAATCCATTTCTGAGTTTCCGAAGAAAGTAGGAATATTAGAGAGAAAGGTTTTGCAAGGCATAAAATAGAGAATTGTGGTTGTGGTATTGCGCTCGAGGGAGAAATTTAAGGCACCAATTTTGGGGTAAGGGGAAGACAACCCTTCCCTTATGGTCTAAAAATGATGTAAGAATGGCTAGCCATGCTCGAAGGGAAGACTAAGATTCTAAATATTTTAATCGCCCCTCCTCCATCTCGAAGGATTTTGATTGAAAGGGGGTGTATTCTTTATGTATTAGTCAAATTTTGTATGTCTTTTAGGCCATGGATGATTACAAGGAATTTCATGAGAGGAAGGAGAAAATAATATTTTCATTAGTTTCAGGTCCTCTTACTCGTATGGAACTGTGAACAAGAATAGTCTTCTATCTATTTTGTCAATTTGTTAATTTTTTCATGTCGAGACCTATTAATTTTGTTTCCTCCTATCTTATAGGATATATTACTAGTATTATAATTATATGCATTTATTTTGTACTTCAATGTGTGTGTGTGTGTGTGTGTGTGTGTGTGTGTGTGTGTGTGTGTGTGTGTGTGTGTGTGTGTGTGTGTGTGTGTGTGTTTCAAGGGTGAGGGCCCCAATAAAACCCTCTTATATTATGCAAAAAAACAAAATAATAACATGTGAAACATTGATGTAATAACTTTTGAACATACAAGATTTCATTGAAGTCTACTATATTATGCGAAACAAACTCTTGGAAATCATTGCATTGGTTTTTAATTTATTTGTATTTTAATTTTTTTCATAGCTTGGTATCTGTTGGGGCATTTCTTCTTGTTACTATTTAGTTTTGTGATTGTCGTAACATTTTATTATTAATTGAAGCATTCTCAATTCCAAAAACACA
The DNA here is from genome assembly GCA_019776745.2 of Taxus chinensis. Classification (NCBI taxonomy): domain Eukaryota; kingdom Viridiplantae; phylum Streptophyta; class Pinopsida; order Cupressales; family Taxaceae; genus Taxus; species Taxus chinensis. Next base: position 308,467,837 of record CM034149.1, on the reverse strand, counting down.
TTGAAAATACTTTGTTTTCTTTTCAATATTTGGAAATTTTCATTATTCTTCTTAGTGCTAGATTGTCAAGTGAGTGTCATTGAAACAAAGATAATTCATAAATTTTGTTTGAGAGAAAATTTGATAGAGTGTATTTGCTAAACTATTTTTTCTAAATAACACTAGATTTGTCATTTGATCTGGAACATTTTTAAAATTTTTTACCATTTTCACGACAAAATTGATGGACGACATTACTACATTATCCACAAATACAAAAATTATTGTGAGTACATTCATCGTGATTTTTACAAGTTGTTTTTTGGGGCTTCCTTAAAATTTTCCCTGATCAGCATAGCAAGAAAATTTGCACTGCTAAACAAAGGAATTCACACAGCAAGAAAATGTAATCTATGGAATAAAGGAATCAACAAAACAAAAAAATACAAACTGAGTAATATAGGAATCCACACAATAATAAAAATTCCACAAGAGATAGAAAGTCTACAGAATAAGGGAATTTAGATTAATTCTCAGATTTAAAGGAATTGGAAATCCTTAAAAAAAGGTATAGAGTGATTAAGGAGAAGACACAAACCATGAAAAATATTTTGCAAGGAAACATGATGAAAAAAATTAAAGTTATAGCAAGTAAAAGTTAAGAATCCATGGAACAAGGAAATAATGTTTCGTGGAATGTTACAGAAAAATCTATAGAATAAATGAATGTAAGTTGTGATATAAGGAAAACAATTTGTGTGACAAAATTTTTATGTGGAACAAAGAGAATGGTCCACAAAACAAAGGATTCCATAGAACAAGGAAAAAATAGGTCGCAGAACAAGGGAGTCCATGGAACAATGAAAACAAACTACAAGATAAAGGAAGTCTGCAGAAGAAAGCGAGATGTTCGTAGAAAAAAGAAAAAAGTCTGTAAGACAAAGGAAGTCCATGGAACAAAGTAATAGTTCCATGCAAAAAATGTAATATGTAGAACAAAGAATAAGGTCATACAACACAGGGAGTCCAGGGGAAAAAATAATAAGGCTTCAGAATACAAGGAGACCACGGAAAAAAACAAGAAGACTACGAAACATAGGGAGTCCACAGTAAAAAACAAGAAGGCCATAGAATAAAGGAACGTAAAAATTTCCACAAACCAAAGGAAACTCTGTGGATTAAAGATAAATCTTCACAACATACAAAAAACCACGCAAGACTTTGAAAATTAAGTAGAACTATGAATAAGTTGCATAAAACACAAATAAGCCACACAAGACTAAAACATTCATGTAAAACTACAAAAATGTGTACAAAACTAAGAAAACCATGCAAGATAAAATAATTTGTTCAAGACTAAAAAATCCATAAAATACTACAAAAATTTGCGCAAGACTACGAAAAAGATGCATAAAACTAAAAAATCTATAGAAAACTAAAAATCCATGCAAGACTACGAAAAGACATGAAAAAATAGGAAAAATCCCTGAAATACTTTTAAAATATGTGGAAAAAGAAGATATGTTGTGAAACATTCAAATAGGCTGCGGAACATAGAAATGACCGTGAAAAATAGGAAAAGCTTAAGGAAGGATGTGGATGACCAAAAAAACAAATCCAATTACTATGAAGGATGTAGAAGGAAGATACATGATAACACACAAATTTTTGATCTTCCACACTTAATTAAATGTTTTGAAACTTCCAAACTAATGAGGATATGGAAACTTACACCTATAGGTAATGAAAAAATTGTGAAGCATAGAATTAGACCTTCATAGGTTTTTGAAAACTTCAAGTTATCTTCTTCAATCTTGTTGGTGCTCATAATTTTTCATGATAAATCCAGGCACCATTTGTAAATTTTCTTATTGGTCTAGGTCAGTTCCTAGTTTGGATTTGTGTTATTTTTTGAATCTTCAAGAACAAGTATAAGTGGTCTATGTCATGTTTCATTCTTATGATTTTACCTTGTGAGGACCATCTTTGATCTTGACGGTGCAAAGAATATAATAGTTGACATCCCTAGATTAATGATGAAATACTTATTTGTATGCAAGATTAAAAAAATTATGCATATGTAAGATAGATGTTTCTTCCCAAAGTCTATAAAATAATATATTCCAAGAAGCTCAAAGGCCACATAGAAAATGAGCATAAAATTTTGAACTCCTTATATGCTTATGATTGTGTAAAATGTAAATTGTTTCCCGGCCCTGAGGTCCCAGTAAAAAGGTTATGTAGCTAATAATGGGAAGTTAGGATGAAAAAATCAAACCACACATCACGTTTCTTCATGAGTGTAACTTGCAAAATTAACTCTGAATCCTGAAAATATGTTCTATATCAACAAAGCATGTGGCATGAAACCATGAGTGGAGGAGGAAACACATTTTGCATTTTACAAGTTTGTGTGTGTGCTTCCTTATAATATGTTCCTGAGGCCTATCAAAAAAATGAGGTGGATCATAAATGTACTAGTTGCACATGAAATAGGTATGTAGAGGTGGGAAAGTTAGCAGGGAATGACCCATGTGGAAAACTTATACAGGTAATAAAACATGAAAATCTTGCAACCGTTAAAAAGAGAGGAAAACTGTTAATTACGAAGAAGTTTCTACAAATGCAATATTCAGAATTAATGCAAGGATATGAAGGTAATTAATATGAGAACTTGATATAAACATTCATTTCACATTCAAAATCTCAAAAAAATTTAAGTGTCGAAGCATCCTTAACGAAAACTAAAGTAGAAGGTGTATTCGAAAAATAAGATGAGAATTACAATGTTTTTCAAGAAAAATTTGGGGTGGTCTCCAAGTCCAAAGTAGAAATTAGATCCTAAGTTAAATGGGTAAGTGAACTAGTTGTCTTGTCCATGTGAATTTTTAAGGTAAATCTCAAGGTTTTTTTTGTGAGAAAGTGGAGGATTTTTGAAAGGAAGTCATATTTGTTAGTGCTTTTTTTGATCTTTCCCTTCTATTCTAAGTGTTCCTTTAAAATTTTCCATGATTGGTTCGACAAAATTAAAAACATGTATGCTTAAAGAATGAAATCTTGTTGAATATAAGAAAATCCTATATTTGATTCGTGAATCCAATGTAAATCCTCTTTTTTGGTGAAGGAATGTGATAACTATGTCTTCCTTGAGTGATCTGTGTGTAAAAAATATCAATTTATCATATTAAACCAAGAAAATCCCATTTTTATATCATCCTATGATCTTCAGTACATATTGAATATTTTCCTTCGACGTCAAAAAACACGTGGCGTAACTCCAATAGTTGCAATATAGCAACATTTATTTACAAAATTACATAATTCATATAGTAACTACAGATTACAAAACAAGCTCTAAAGCCCGACGCATATTCCCATGAATATTCAGGTCAAATAAATGCAAAAGGAAAATTTGACCCTTCTGTTAAAAGGAATACCTGTCAAAATGGGATTAGAGCAGAGAATCAGGTTGATAATAAAATTTTGCATCAATAAGCTGATAGTGTGCAAAATGTAAAGAAACCTCTGAGGCTCGCCAGAGACACGTGTCATGTTCTCTGAAAAATTCAAGAGACAAATTTTCAAGTCAAATCTACAAACTTGCACTCATTTGAAAATTAATGCAAAAGAGTAAAAAAATTCCTTAATTCTATAAAGCCCCAGATCAAGCCATGTGGACGGTCCACATTCAAATGAAAGAAGAAGAGTAGATGACCGAGATGTGACGAATTTATGGCTACCACCATTAATGTGTTTTTTCATGAAATAAGGAAGTTTTTTTAGAATTTCTCAAACATTTTGAATTTTTATCATTGTATGCAAAGATTTGTATGCCCTAGCCACAAGATTTTGCAAATAAAAGAAGGAAAATCGACTGCAACATAGTGTAATTGAGCTAAAAGAGTGTGAAATTAAATTGTGGAAAGTAGAATTCAGATAGTGTGTGGAAAAAAATTGTAAGTTATGTTGTATCCTTGTAATCTTGTCAATTAATTTGTGAGTTCTAAATCAATTAGGGGAAACAAATTTAAAGAACCAAGATGAAGATTTTGGATTTGGGTTTTCAAGTTTCTTCTAGTATCACCAGTGACCTGGATAATGTAATGGATAAAAATTTATTAGACGTGGATTTGGGGTATTTTTTTGGAGACTTTGGGCCCAAAATAGAAGCCAATGGATGGCAGCAATCAGTGACAATATTATTGCTTTGGAAACTGCTTTGTCACCTCCAATCCATGGTTCTGAATTAGTCTAGTTGTGCACTAAAAATTATGACCCCAATAAAATGGAAGTGTTACATGGAAGTGGTGAAAGGGTCATTAATTTAACATTTGGTAATGTTAATACCATATTGGGATTACCACAAGTAAATCAACCAGTAGTTGCAACTATTGAAAGTTCACAAAAAATTTATAATGCAAAACATGATGACTATGCCATGGTATTTAATTCCCAATGGCTAAAGGATAGAAAACCATCTGCCAAGAGGATTCCTAAGAAATTAACCCAAGCCTTGTTCATTGAGGAGGTTGAAGATATTATTGTTTTGTTAAGAAGAATGGTTACGTTGGAGGGGTCCAACAACTTACAGGAATGGATGTTCCCTTTTATTTGGGTTATTTTTAAAAAGAAAGAAAATTTTTGTTGGGGAATTCTTATATTAGCTTCAATTCATGCCCAATTAATGACAATTGTAATAAATATTAAAGCAAGAAATAAAATTGACATCTAGTTCTCAATAATGTCATATTTCATTTACAATATTGAATGTTTTAATTTATTCCCAGTTCTTCCACTAAAATCCATCTTTGAAAATCATAAATTTTATGATGTATATACACAATTAAGGTTGGAAAATTGGAACGGGAATGTCCGATAAGGAAATGATGCATGCATTTCCCCAATTACATGTCTTTACAAGATTGAATGGGAGAAATATAGACTATATGTTAAGGAAAGGACTATGATTTTAGAATATGGTTGTCTTTTTATCTAATACATGTGTTTTACATATCTTAGAGTAATTTGATTTGAAGGGAGGCCCTAAAAATTACCAAGGTATGTTGATGATAAGTGGGTTCTAATGGAGCTTTCAAGGAAAATTGTCCATGTGCACAGTAAACTATCAAAAAGGAATAAAACCAATATAAAATTTCCTCTCTAACTTGGGAGATATTATTGTTAAACAGTGGCAAAAGCTAGGATGAAGGATGGGGAAATGGAGAAATTCCAAACAGATAAGTTTACTCCAAGGCCTAACTTTGATATTTGATGGATTGTTACTTCTGGTGGATATGAGCCTCATTTCAAGGATTATTGGATGAACTGTGTTGATGAAGAATATGTTAGGAAAAGGGATTTCTCCAGGATGACCTTGAGAAAAATATTTGATTTCAAAATTGATTGTATTCCCCAAGGAATAGAGGATGGCCCAAATGTGGTAATACAATTTTATCTTGAAAAAAAATTAGAATCAAAATTTATTACTCATTTATATTAGAACAAAATGGAATCAAATGATCCCCACCAAATAATTGTTTATGCCATGAGAATAACTTTAACCTGGTTATTTGGAAAGGGTATTGATTTGTCTTTACAAAATAGAAGAGTACTGAAGGAGTTTACAGACCCAAATCTTTTGAAAGATGAAATCCCTCCTTTTAGAGGAGTTGATACTATACACCCTTTGAATGGTCAAGCCCCTCAATTTATCAGTGGGAAACCCACCATAGAAAATATTGATTAATGGATTGCTACAAAGAGCAAAAATGGAACATCAAAGACAAATTTAGTTCAAAAGGAAAAGGATATGATTTCATTGGTAATGCAAGATACCCCTATCACTATAGAAGTGTCATTGCAATCAAAATGAACTGGTGTAACCAAGCCAAGGACTCTATAATTAAAATACTAGGGACATAAAGCACATCCAAGGTGATGAGGGGAGACTTTCCTAATGCTAATCCAACTCTAATAGTTCAAAGTGCCAAAGGAAGAGAGGGTCCAAACATCAAACACTTTGAAAGGGCATAAAAAATGCCCAATGTGATACTACCTTTGGTGAGGGATGTTGGTATGTAAACTGAAGAAGGTGAGCATAGTGCAAGGAAACATAAGAGAAAGGATCCTAAGGTAATTGACCCTCCTATCTTAACTAAAACTTAGAAAAAGGTTGTTGCTTAATTATCCCATCAAACCATGCCATCATAGGATCCTAAAGGTATTCATTTTGATATTTTTAAACCAACACCTATTGTGGCTCCATATGCATTTCCAACTGGAATAGTTGCGGGGATGATTTAAGGTGCCTAAATATCTAGCTAATTAGGTGGTATTGCAACAACTCAAATACATAGAGAGATATTTATAATGCATCTTGGTATGAAAGATGAAAACAAGATAGAGTTTCCACAAAGGCAACCAAAAAATTAGATTGAAATAATTAGTGTGGAGGAACTTAGCAATAGTCCATACTTTGAGATTGAGGATGTTAGAAGTAAGTTTCACAAAAAAAAAGGTGTAAGTGTCTCTTTTGAGGATAGAAAGATGTCAAGTATTGGTCAATATCCAAACATTGAAATGGGAGCCCAACCCCAAAATACCCAAATGGAAAATATAACCCCTATTGTGAAGGGAAATGAAATAATTCAAGAATATATGGATTAATAATCTACCCAATATATCACTCTAATTGCAATTAAACCATATAAAAGTGTACAAAAGAAACAAGATAGTGAATAAGTTCAAACTACAATGACCCCAGAAATAAGCACAACTAAATTTGTGAAAGATACAAGTACCCCTATCAAGGGTAGTGTTGTAATGAGGAAAAATGTTATTGATGAAAGAAAATATCAAGGTTTAATTTCTCAACAATGCTTAGAAGATCAAAAAGAAGAAGACTCTACAAAGTAGAAGAACTATGAGGCAAAATCCCAGATTGAGGTGCGTACTAAAAAACCATTTTTGGAAAGTTTCATAAAGAACAAGGAGAAAATTGAAACTCCAAGCCCTGATAAAGGAGCTCTAAAAGAAATAGAGAAAGTAGTTACTACCCCTCCAAAATATTCATAGGAAGAAACAATAAAGAAGGTCGCTGGTATAGAATATTTAACCAAAAGTGTAAGTGTGGTGGTTACCCCTTTTAAGAGCTTGAAGGAAACAATAAGTCCACCTATTGGTCCAATGAAAAGTAAAGGTTAAGAGGAGAAATCAAATATTGATAAAAAAATTAGATAACCTAAAATAACCTCAAACCCTAGACCAAAATGAAGGACAACAAGAAATGCAGGCATCTGATAACATAAAGTAGATAGTAAGAGTGGATGTGCCACATACAGAAAAATTAATACCCCATATAAGTCAAGAAGCATCAACAGAAGTGGTATTATTTTCCCATACTGTAAACATCACACCAACAAGAGTAAACTTTGGTAATGCTCCCATGGTTGGTTGGTTAGGAGGATATCTTTAAGAGAAATAAAAAAGGAAAAGAGGTTGTCCAAGGAGGAGCCTTAGACATTACCAAAATTGATTTCAGAAGACACATAAAGGCTTCAAATAAGGTAAGAGTTATAACTCGAACATATATTGATAAGAAAGGGTTTTAAAATATGGAAATTGTAACTCCTCATCTAGGGATCTCAAGAGATAAAATTACAATCATTAACTATGACATCAAGTAGATCCAGTTGGGAAAACCTAAAAGGGAAGTCCTTAAGAAATACATAACAGTAGTTGCTGAGGGTATTTTCCAAAGAGTTGATGAAGATAACACAAGCAAAAAGAAAATAAAATACCAAGTAAAAGCTTTAACTTCATGTTTGCAGCAGTTAGTGGGTCCGTCAGGGGAAAATCAAGAAAATCCTGTTACTATCACTTCAAATATTGTGGTAAGCATAGAAAAGGCTACTAAAAAGGTCAAGGTTGTTGATATTTGGGTTGAGGAATTATCTAAAGGAGGAAAGAATATTTTTTGTAAGAAACAAAAAGGTATGGATAACTTACCACCAAGCTCAGTGATATAAGTGATTTAATTGAACAATGTGAAAATGAGCTATTCTACTTTGAAGGGATTCTTCCCAAGTTAAACCTTATCAACCATCTTGATGATAATATAGTTGAAAAAGAGGGAATCATGCCACTGAATAAACTGGGAACTCAATATGGTATGGAATATTTGATCCAAAATATAGGATAGACGATGGTGAATTAGGTTAAAGAAAAGATGGAGATAGAAAATAGAATGCATTGGGAAAAACATTGACACCATAGACCATGAGATTAGAGGACATGGTATTTGATAAACACAAAAATAGCTATGGTGACTTGAAGATTGATTTTCTATGGTCCATTCCTTTGAAAAATACATCCATGAATGAGAACTATTCATATGATGTTATTAAGAGGCTTGGTTTCTATGGAGGACACAATTGCACAGTTGAAAAGAAAGTCGAGGGAAAATAGGAGAAGAATGGACAAGTGTGTGGATGCACTTGAATAGGGAGAATTTATTATTCCAACACCTACACAGACCTAGATGAAAATGATATAAGGTACAGTTGTTCATAGAGATATGATGCATACAGGGAGAGACAACCAGATAGAGAAAAAGATGACAAAGATGAAGATGTGACCATGTTGACCAAGTGAGAAAACTTAGGCTAGTTTTTCTTAATCAAGTCTCATATTTTCATAATTGATATTCTTGTTTTATAAAATTTTAACATTACTTTGAATTTTTAATCTACAATTTTGAATGTAACATTATACAATAAAGTAGAATTTTATGTTTCTTTAATAGAATTCTAAATCTATTATGAAGCATGTGAGTTATTGTAACAGTTTTAATTTTATGTATTGATGAAAAAGTAAAATTGGGCTTCTATAGGGGCCCCAACCCATGGAAACATTACATACATTCTTGTGAATTACATAAAAAAAGAAACTAGAGAAAAATGACACCTAATCATCTTCCACTTCTTCAAAAATCCTCACTAAAAGGAGGAATTTTGTTTAGAAGCCTATGTTCTTCATTAAAACAAGCTCCTCTAACCCAACATCCATTTGTGCAAACAGAACTTCCCTTGTCAAGGTGCAAGACATCCCCATAGCCATGAGCTTCTCGATATTTATCCTAGGGTCCATCTAAGATATTCATTAATTCCATCTTCTTCAAATAAGAAGAGACCTAATTTAGGAGATCCAGACCACCTTTGGGAAATTATTTCCTCCCTTTTGCTTTTTAGACAGAGGGTTTAGAAATAACAATTGACATGGACTGGAAGTGCAAGTAGAGTGGTCCTTGAAGTTGGATGAGCATGAGCTATTTGTAAGCTGGATTCACACTTGCCATTTTTGCATAATAGATGGTAACACTTCAGAAGGTTAAGAAGGTGGAGATTTTGTGGGTTTTTTCTCCAAATGAAGAAACGTGTTGTTCCAACTCAATCACCTTGCAAAAAAGAGTACAAATAGTGTCTATACAAACCCCCTCACTAAGATCATAATATTCTTGAAGGAATATCCTTCATAGTGAATTATTCATTACACATGAAAGGGTATATGTTTTCAATTATACCTTTCACAAATGGCTTGCTCTTGAGCTATAATTGCTTCAATACCCTCAAGAGCCTTCTGATGTTTGCACCTGAAAAAGATGAAATTACATCATTTGGAAGGTAGAAAAGATGGGACTGATTCTGATGAGCTCTTTGAATCAAATCCACACATGAACAACTTGGGTTGTCAATGACCCATTATATTCCGCCAGATCTACAATTCCAAATAACATCCTCACAAAGTCTTCATCTAGGCTTGATAAATAAAAAACTGAATTAAAATCCTTAGAGGATATTTCCTTCAAATTGGATGTTAATGTCACTCCCACCATGATGCTGACAGAGAAATCCACCAAGATTTTTCACACGAAAATGAAGGGATGTAAGTTTGTAAGAGAACTGATGGAAATTTATAGTAAAAATAAAGTTGGTGAATTAAGCTGAGCACAATCATGATGAATTGATCTATGAGATTGTTTGTGATACTCGCATGAAGGAGATAAGTGTGAAATATGCTGATATCATATGAAATGAAGGAAATTGGCTTGATATGATATAAAACATGTGAAAATAATCATCTTAGAAAGATATGACAATGATTAGGTTTGTTTTGAGGCAAACTCCCAAAAGGTGAGAATGATTAAACATCAAATATAACCATTTGGAGTCACTAAAAAATCATTAAAATGTCTCTCGATTTACCTAAAAAAGAAATAATTAAACAAATGATACCAAAAGGGTGATATGGCATCCCAGTTATTCTATGAGAGTGAAAAATTACAAATCATTTGTAGTTCCTCCACATGACATCCAAAAATTAGATTATTTTCAAAGGAATGATAGTAGATCATATTGTATGCCAAAAAGAGGAATATCCTTTACAAGATTCACATTTTTTTGGGGAAAAGGAAAAATTAAGAGAGAGAGAGAGAGAGAGAGAGAGTTGTATATATACGAGAGGAATGTTCTCATATCAAAGGGGGGTTAAATTTTTCTAAATTCTTAGAGAAAACAAAGAAAAACCGATTGTACTTTTCTTAAAGAATTTAAATAAAAATAAGATACCTATGAATTATTTTATTTTGTCCAAACCTTCTCATGATAAGATGATTGCAAGTGTATAGTCATTGGAAAAAATTGAGGCCTTAGGCTTTATGGCCCCTTGCTGAGAAATTTGAGTTTCTTTAAATTAATCGTGTGTTTTCTTCTGAGTAATGTTGTCTTTGTTCCTAAGGTAAAATACTTTGAATCAATTACTTGCCTTCCCTATTGCAATCTTATGTTTATATTTGCTTTGAGTTATACTAGATCTTGCCTTAATTAGTGGCATTTTGGCAACTGTAATTGCATTGTAGATAGAGCTTTATCATTATGGTGTGATAAAAAATATTTATATTTATATTTCCTCTGTTTGGTTAAGGAGATTCTAGTAAGATTTTAATTATATCTTCAGTGTAGTTGAAAAGGAAATATTAGAGTTTTATTGAGAGTTTATCATGATATTTTGTTTTTAAATTCTCAAAGGTTGTGTGAAATCTTGTCGTTTTGGGCCTCCATGAGTGAATACCTTCTTGTTAACTGTAATGCCCCGTTCAATGTTTCCTAGTCCCTGACCTGCCGAACCTGTTACTAATCCTAGGAGACTTGTGTGCGTGGGCTTGCGTTGACCATTGTTGACCTTTTCCTAGTCTTAGTGATGTGTTAGCACCTTTCCTCTCCTTGCTCTCTCGAGTTGTTATCGACACCTTTGTGTGGGGACTGTGTAATGTCTTGTTCGTTGACCTAATTGAAGGAGGACCTTGTTGTCACCTGGTAAAGTTGGGCCAATATTCATTATCAATTTGAATAGTAATTATATTTATATATTTATAATATATAATGATAATAATGTTATTTTAATTTAATATACGTTTGGCCTCTATTTGATAGTATTATTGTTTTACCTTTTTGTCGAGCGGGTATGTCAGTCTTTGTAGTATGATTAATAATCATTTTAAGTGGTAATAATAATAATAATAAGTAAATAATAATAATAATAATGATGATAACAATATTAGTATTTTAATTATTGATGGACGATAACTTCTTCAGATGATCGTCGATGTGTTACCAATTTTATTGTTGATTATCGATAAGCAATTTTATTCGTTTGGATTAGTCACCTCATTCCACGTGAGAAGACAACCTCTTGTTGTGATGCCACGGTCAGTCTGTGTATTGCGTTCAGTTTTGAATGCCTCTGGGACAGAAGGGGAGTCTTGTTCGTCTTGCATTGTGGGTTGTTGTACGAAAAGGAAATTTTTTTAATAAATAAATAAATAAAAAAATAATTAAAAAAATAAAATAAAAAAACTAAAATTTAAAATATTCGTGTTTGTGGGGGTGGATTAGGTCAAAGTGGAGAAGGGTAGAAAAAGCTCCAAAAACTTTGCGCTAGGGTTTGGTCGCTACTTTTTGGAATGGGCAGCTAGTTTGGTGTGCAAGATCTGTACATAAAAAAATGAGTTTGTTGAAACGGCCTTGGAAAATTTCATGCAAATGCAGTGATTCATGCAAAGCTAGACTCCACAGCTGTTTCCAGCTTCCTCCTAGGCCGCGCCTCATACCCGCGTGGAAAATAATGTAAAAATGAGGAAGTTTTGTGTGTGTTCGTTTTGTAACTTTGCCAGCGTCCTCCCAGCTGTGCCCAGACCTGTGTGGGCTCCCATCAAAGTCAAAAACGTAGAGGAACTTTGCCAGATGTTGTTTTCATAGGTGCCCTGGTCGATTCATATGTAAAAACATGAATGAATTCAAATAGTTCATCTAAAGGCGTGGGAAAAGAATGCAGTTCCATGGACTACAATGATTTCAAGATATGCACAAATGCGTTTGTTGAAAAGGCCTTTGAAACTTCCAAGAAAATTTAGTTAGTGCCCCATTTAGCATGTATGCAAAATGTGAAGGCATACACAACTCAGGTGAGCTGTTTGACAAAATACCTGAAAGATATGTGGCCTCCTAAACAACAATGACAACAGGTATGCAAAAATAAAATAAAAAATAAAGGGTCTGTTAAAGAGATGTTGAACTATTTGTTAGAATGCCTCAAAGAAATGTTGTCTCATGGAATGCCATGATGGCAGCATATGCACAACATGGATGTGAAGAAAAGGCCAGTGATTTGCTTGGCAGAATGCCTCAAAAGATGTGGTCTTCTAGAACATACCCTGACCATGTAAGCTTCATTTTTGTTTACTTAGCATTTAGCCAAGCAGGTTTAGTGCGTGAGGGTTGTAAATACTTCGATGGCACAAGTGCCTCTTGTAGAATCATGCCTAGAATTAATCATTATGTTTTCTGGTTTTTGATGAGCACATGAGAATGTGAAAAATGTGGAGGCATGCATAAGGCATGAGAAGTGTTTGACAAAATGCCTTCAAAAATCATGGCCTAATGGTTGCAAGATTTGAGGCTATGCACAAAAGGAGGAAGATCTCATTCTATCCAAATAACAGCAATAAGAAACCATTTGATCATGCTCAGCAAGTGGTGGGTCGAATCTAAAAGGAAGGAGGAATGTGATCAGAGTAGCAGAATGGTTTTTAAGTCTGTAGTTACATATTTTGTAGATAGACGTGCATGTAAAATGGTGGAGCTAAGGACGCTCATGGACTGGTTGACGAAGTGCCCAAGCAAGAGACTAAACCCAAGCCTACAGCTTCGACTGACTTCGTTCTCTAGGCATGGTTCTTCTTCCCTTACCTCTCATAATTCTCATGTTTTTTTTCTCTTTTGTAACTAAATAGAATTTTAAATTATTGGGATTTTTAAATACAGTTAAATGTCTCTTCAACTCATTACAAAACAATAAAGTGTCGTGTCGCAAATCTCGAAGCCATTATAACTCTCCTAATTTAAACCATGAACTATCACCCTTGCTTCGAGATGATCTAGAAAACTCTTACCCTTCTTGATTGCTCCAATATTGTTTTATGGACTAGACGAATTTGACTGCCCATTGATTAAGTTGACATTCTCCTTGATATAAATAGTTAAATTTTACAATTTTTGGAGACTCACTAGGTACCCTTCGCAACTCTAGAAACGAGATGTGAAGTTTCATTCGTGTACCTTGGTATACGAGGAGTCACAATTACCTTTGGTTTGACTTGAAACAATCATATGACATCCTTTTGATGCCCTTATAGGAGCCCTGTTACACCGGTTTTCAATAGTAGAGAGTTGTTAAAACTAGAAAGTTGGCTTTCGTTTGGGACCACCATTTGAAACCCGGAAAGAGAAATCAATTTATGTCCTCGCAAACCTCTAGAATTTATATTAGACAAATGCATGGAACATTCAGTATAGGAAAGAGAACTTTTTAGGATAGTTTGGCGAAGCCATTTTGTAGGCCTCTGGTCACAGTTTGACGAGGTCAAACTGGTCCAATTTCATCTTGTCACTCCAGAAAACTTGTTGCCGTTTAAGAATGGTTCTCTAGTTCTCAGTCCCATCGACTCTGATGAATTATTTTCATATAGGGGAACTAGTAGGAGATGTCTCGTTGTGGGTTTCCTCCATCGAACGTCAGTTATGGATGTGGTTTTCTGGGTGCTCAAGCTAACTTTTGTCATTTTACAACTGGGTGAACTACGACCAGTGGCCCTGGAAAACTAGCCGCCAAACGCAAACCGTGCGCTCTTTTTCAATTCCGTCAGTTGAAATGAACTCTTGGTTTATCTGGGGACATGTAGACAGTTATTCATGGTGTGCGTGTTCATTGGAAGATAACCTTTGTAAGCAGTTTCTTAGCCTCCAAGCCCATTTTGAACATTTTGTAGCTAGTGAGAAAATGTAAGAATAGATAGCTGTGGGACCTCGTAGGGTTTCCATATCACCCTGAAAATGTTTAACACATGTAAATAAATGTTTAAAAAACTATAATGAAACTTCTTGTGTGTGTTAGAAATTTTGACAAAACGATGTTTTCTCTCTCTTCCTTTCTCTTTCTCTCTCCTGGGTTTATAAAATGAAGAAAAATGAAATGCAATGAATACATGTTTCTAGACCTTTTTATTTCGATTGCAAATTGTAATTATTGTCATATGTAAATGAGAAAACTGAAAAATGACAATTATGATTAATTAGGGTAGATGCCATGCCAACGATCTATCACTGATATCATGCTCACGTGGGTTTTGCAGGATGGAAGAATGACGACAAAAAAAAAGGGCAATGTGTAATTTAATTATTATTATTGTAATTTTTATAGGTAATTGTAAAATGAATAACTGTCTAATGTAGTCTCTTGTTACAGAAAATTTATAATTGAAATTTGTTAATATGCATGAGATGCTAGTTTTAGTGATAACTTAGGAAATGTGCATCTAATCACCAGTTCAATTTGATTTTTAGTTGTGTATGGCAAAAAAAAAAAGATTTGATATATATATAGTAAATGAAATTGAAGTTAATATATTGTAGTATTTTCTCAGTATTCAATAAACGATTAAATTAATTACTGGGTTATCTTCTTACCTTGCAAACGTAATAAAGAGTCCTTTTTTAATGGGAACACTCAACCTTAATAAAATATTCGTGTATATCTTTCCTACATGTGTGATTCCTTTTTACCATATAAGAAATTTAAAACCGTAGAACGACCTTAAAATTTGCACTCGATGAGACCTCCTAGGTTAGGTAAATAAAACCCCTAGTCAGAGTGTACCGTCATTGTCAATATGTTTAGTGATATAGTTGTGAAACCATATTTTAGGAATGACATGGTTCAACCTACCCAGAGTATGTGATTTCCTTCTAGTTTTGGTAATCACGAGAAGAATGTCCTCTCTTCAGGTCTGACACCAGGTTGAGTGTTAAAGACTTCCTTAGAAGCCACCTTATGATTCATTATTCGAAGGAACGATTCAGTGGTGCTACCTTGGTTTCTATCAAAGTAACATCTTGGTATTTTCTTGAATGTGGTTCATGTATGGTTACAATTCTTCTGGTCATGTACCCCTTCAAGATGTTAGTCAAATACTTATGTAACTCTTGTTTTCAAAACAACGCTAAGAACGAGATCTTAGTGCGATGTAAGAGCATATTATATAAATGTTGTACACAAGATTGGAGATTAGGATTAAGGTCAATCTTGGAGTCCTTATAACTGAATTAAACTTTATCATGCGTTGCAAAGAATATAAGTTACCTTGGTGTGACCAAACTTTGAGAAAAAAAAAGGATATGGACATATATACATATATATATATATATATATAAATCTTATAGGAATTCAATAAGTTTTCAAATTATAATAACAATGGTATGGAAATAAATATAGTGTGAATCGAGAAATATTTTTGGTGAAAAGCTGCCCTGTATGTAAATCTCCGTCAAATCCTTTTATTGCGTTTTGGACATCAAGTCACTTTCGCTTGAGTTGTAAGAGTAAAAATATAGACATCAAATAAATGTTGGAGAAGAATATTTTTACATAATAATAAGATAATTAAGTACTTTGTATGTAATTTGATTTATGCCAAATATGTATGTCAGTTATGGAAATTTATATAAAGTATAAGAAGCTAACTCGAGAAGGTTGAATTGTTTTTTTTTAACCATGAAATAAACTTAAGAATATGTAGGTGGACAAACGAGAAAATTTATCCTTTCTCGTAATGTCCTTAGAATGTTAACTTTAACCAAAAATACATTTAAGGAAATGATGTGTTGTGGGTTCGCCATTCCTGAAGCCATGTTCTTGTGGTTGGGTCTTTACTAGTAACCTTCCATTGGGAAAAGTGTAGTGTTAGCATGCCTATGTCGTTTTTGTGTGTCTATGTGAGTAGATGATTTTTGTGATTGTTGTATGCGAGTCAAGTTCTGTACTTGAAGCCCATGTTGTGAGCATTGTAAGTAAAAAAATAAAATTATCCTGGTATTTTACTGTTGTATTTGTGTGTGTAAAGTGTGGGCCCTACATTAAAGGGTTGCTACTGGTTGTGTTATGTATTCCTCTTTCCTTGGGGTGATTTCCAAACATTTATAAGGTTTTATTGAGAAAATTGTATAATTAAATTTATAATTAACTTGTATAAGGTTTTCAGGACTATCCTTCATATTTTAAAGAGAAAGATTAGAGACTACAATTTCATCCGCCTTTCTCACAATTACAGGTTACAAAATGGTACCTCTCACCCTGGTTAAAGGAACAACATGAATTAGGAGGGAAGGTCATACCCTTTTTGAGTGTAATCCAATCTCTCCCAATTCAAGTCTCAAAGAGTATGTCAGACATGTCCTCGACTACAAATGACTAAATACTCAGTATTTCTTTCTTTAAGAATCCAAATCAATTTTTCTATGTTGTTTGGCTCTCAAGGTGGTGCAAAATTGGGTACCAACACTATCTTGGCACTGTTGCTAGGGACTATTTCCTAAAATTGAGTAAAATACATGTCTCTAGTGATGTTTATTGTGTATCTAATTTAAATACATGTCTGGAATTTGATCCTTTGTTGAGATTTTCTAAAATAGAGCCTGATTTGAACTTTTTTTTCTCTATATTATCCTAATACAAGCAAGCTTTCCATTAAATTTGACTTCGTTTGTAGAATCCTGAAAAATATTGTGAAAAAATGTATAGCTTTGTTCATCTACAGGTAAGGCTATCATCTATTAAGTGGTTTCAAGTAATCAACACATTTAAGGTGCAAAACATTAGTGGTGGCTCCCTCTTCTGTGAAAATTCTGATTAAAACTAGTACAAAGATTTTAAATAATGATTGATTTACTTGTCAATTTCCTAAATCTAGAAGGAAGGAGATCCTTTGCTAAGTCAGATACTACCAAAGCATTATTCCTAAATCTGTAGAAGACTAATCCATGAAGAAAAAAAGTTTGGAAAGTCTTGGTTGACTAAATATATGCAAAAAAAACATTGTACCTATTGCTATAATTGATCAACCTATAGTGGAAGATTATTCCAACACTTCAGATAGTTTTAGATCAAGTATTCCATGTTCCAATCTATATTCTTTAGCTCAGGAGGGTCCTTAATTTGTAAGTAATTAGGGTATTCTTCAACTCTCTCCTTTATTGATTTGGGATAATATGGTATTTTGTGAAACAGAGTCATTAAATGATATGTAATTTGAATATTTTAGTCCATTACCTCAAAAAATAGATGTCCCTAACCATTATAATCCTTCTGTATTAATAGTTTCAATTAAAATCATGGCCCAACGTCTTCCTAGACTCCCCTTTGTTATGAATGTGTACAGGTCTATAGATTTCCAGGGTATGGTGGGTTATCCTAATGCAATCCCACATGAGGTAAGAACTAGATTTCCTAAATTCGATGGAAATAATGCCATTAGTGATGACCAACACCTCAAGATCTTCTCTAATACCATGGAATATTTTGAAAATTAGTATGATGATGTATATGTAAAGTCATTTATACATACTTTAGAAGAAGATGCCCGCAATTGGTACAAGTCACTACTAGATAACTCTATTAACTCATTAACAGAGATGAAAAATTCATTTAAATAACAATATGGTGATAAAAGTAATCCAAGGTTACTCGTCATAGAATTTGAGAACATAAAAAAATCCTAATGAACCTGTCCAAGATTTCAATACCAGATTTAGAAAGACCTTGACCAAATTTCCTGTAAATATGAGGCCAAGTGATTATTCAATCCCAATCAAATATTTAGATGCTTTTGTAAAAAAGGTATCCTATTACTTAAGAGATAAAAATCCTAGGTCCTTGAGACAAGACTTTGTTATGGCTATGCAAGTAGAAAATAACATCAAGGTAGTTGGAAATCCTCCTAAAAAGGGAGGGAGTCAAGTTGATCAACCTAGAAAATCCCTAGGCAAGTAAAGCAGTAGATCTGAAAGAGGAGTTCAAAACTCTAGCAGGATAAGTAAAGGAAAATTCATATAAAGTTGCTAGAATAGAGAAAGGGCTAGGTCAAAGTTCTCAATCCCAACACCAACCTCAAGGGAAAAATAGATTTTGAAATAATCCTAGGGGTGACCACATAACATATGATAGAGGGAAGGGACCCATGGGGTTAGGAAACAAACAACAACCACCAAGGGAAAACAAGTTGGTTCATGATCCATTGATTGCTAGAGTATCTATGGTATAGGAGGATCATGTTACTGAATGGTGTGATAAGTTCTTTCGACCACACTCCCCATGTTATCTCCAAATGGAAAGTGAAGAGGTTGATGATGATGCCACCATTCATGATGTATGAATGATGGAATTATCTGATAGTCCACAATAAGGAGCTACCTATATAGAATTTCTGATTGTTAGGACCATGGAATGTTTTTGGGATTACATACACTAGGTATCCTTTATCCCTTCTACTAGTAGTCTTGATGTTGACATGGTTCATGACTTTGATTTACTTAACCATAAATTTGAATATTTGATGGAATTAATGATCAAAAAAATATGATGGTGGTATTCCTTTTGTAGGAGGATAGACAAGCTCCTAATGTGTGCAGTAGTGGCCCAAGAAAAGGAATATAATATAAGAAATAAGATGGTTAAAGGACCGGGGTGATTTCCTAAACCATAAAATCCTCTCCTCACCAATATCCCCAAGGATTCCCCTAAGAAATAATTACCAAACAATGACCCAGTTATTGATTAAAAATTTGATCCCACTACCTCTACTCAAGTTATAAAGATCCTCATACCACTAGAAAAAGAAATCACCCTACCTCCTAGTGAAGTGTCACATAAGTATACCCCTTATGATATGGCTCAAATTTTGAGTCATATGAAGGTTACCGTGCCAATTGTTGAGTTTCTCAGGATTCTTGAGCACAGAAGATGAGCATTCAAATACTTAGGATTCAAGGAGGAGTTGGTGGCCACAGGTAAGAATGTTAACAATGTGGATCTTCTACATATTATTACAGAATTAGAAGTTCCCCAAGAAATGAAAAATTTGGGGGAATCACCTAAGATATATTTAGGCACTTCTTTGGTAGAATATCAAGTAGATGTGGATCCATTTTTTATTACTTTGATCATCAAAGATAGAATTTTCCACAATTTTATGTTTAATTTAGGAGCTTCATGTAATGCAATGCCTCTTAAAGTTATGAATCAATTAGACATCAAAGTGACACCATATTTTGGAAAATTCTAGGCCATGGATTCAAGAGAGATGTCAGTGATAGGATATGTAAAAGGTTTAGTAGTGCAGTTAGTATCTTATCCTGGTAAATACTTGATTATGAATGTGGTCATTATTGATTTCCTTGCTAAATGGGGTATGTTGTTGTCTAGAAAATGGGCTGCAAGTATTAGAGGAAGCTAGCCGCAAATGTGACAGGTCATATACCACCGTGCATAACTAAGGAAAGTCATGGAAAGTCAGATAATGCTGTAGAAGACTAATAAGCCACACTTGATTGAGGACCCAAACAATGCCACGATATGAAGTGTGAGGAAGTTGATGAGAATGACATGAGAAAGTTGTTGGATATGCAAATGATCGAATAGCCATAACATATATGACAAAACATACCAGAATGAACAATTTGAAGCCAAAAGAGATTATGATGTTTGATGGATTATGCTCTAATATAGTGTCTTTGAGACATTGTGGTGCTCATATCCCCATTTATTGTAACGTTTAATGTAATGAGTCAAGCTAGAAATTGCATGCATGAATAGATATTGCAGAACATGAAGCACTGCTCATAGGCTTGAGGAATTATCATGAAAGTAGAGAATAAAGTAGATAATTGTTAAATGGGATTGTGACTATAAATTGTAAAGTAATTCATTAACTTGTATGCAAAAAATAACCAAAGATGGAAGTAGTATAAGCAGTGAATTTTTTTATTTAATTTAGATTTATAATTTCTATTCATATATCTAATACCATGATAGGGCTTTCCCAATTTTACATCCTTAAAAAATATTCCAATGCTTCCACCTTTAGCCTCGATGAGTTTGTTGGGGTTTTCTTTACTGTCAACTATTATGTAGAGGTGTTGTTAAGCCCAAAGTCCTGGTGGTTGATGCCCAGTGTCAGTTTATTGACATTTTTTTTTTAAAAATGCATTTTTGAAGAATTTTTGGCAAAGTGAAAGAGAAATTTATAGGAGTCAATGCATCAGTTAGTTGTCTCGATGGATTCAGACAAGTGTTGGAAAAGGGGGAATCTATGTTGGAAAAGACATAATTCAATTGAAATTTTGACATAATTCCCATGAAGTTCGTTTCTTTGGAATCTAGTTATGATAATGTAGATAGAGATGGTCCATAGGAATATCTCTACTTCAAGAGATAGCCGTGAAGTGATAAAGATAGCCACAAAGTGATAAAGCTAGCCGTGAGGTGTGGTTAGGATGTCATCTAAGAATAACTAAGAGAAGCAATCCTATGTGACATTTTTTGACAGAATAACACCATAGTTTAAGATGGTCTAACTCCGAGTTAAAGGCTAATAAAGAAATAATTGTTGATAACATCTAAGGATAGCCTGCGAGAGACCAGAGAAAGCTGCAGACATTCAGGACAAAGCAGCTGTCTGAATAACTCTCTTTTTTCACCAGAGATGACATGGAGAGCTGACAAATTTGACGGAGTCAAGGAGTAAGTGTCTTTTGTGATATATTATATTTTGTATATTTATTGCCAATCTAATGTAATGAGTGAGAACATCACAATGGAGAAATAGATGCTGTGTGCTGGATTTTGAGGAATTATGATGAAAGCCTAGAACATAGGAGAATGGATCCATGTACCTAATACGGGATAACATGATGTAGTTCATTACATGATGAGTAAATAAAGATGCAAGTTTTGGAGTAAATTTTGTTATTTTATTTCATTTATAATTAGTGAAACATATCACTAAGGTTTATAATTTCTTTCACCAAGCACATCCTTAACAAATATGTGTATTTGAGACTTAAGCCTTTTGGATTAATAAATGTTGGGGTTACTTTAGGAAAACAACAAAATGGTCTTGGTAAATACTTGACTATGAATAGGGTACGTTGTTGATTGCCCTACTAAATGAGGTATACTACTATCTAGAAAATGGGTTTGCAAGTGTTGGAGGAAGTGTGCAAATGGACATGTCCTATGCCACCATGGGCCATGTGGATAGGAAATTTTAGTGAAGATTGAACGGAGAAAAGAAAATGCTACTCTTGATTGAGGATCCCAAGACAATGCCTCCTACTGAAGTGTTGTTTGTTGATGTGGATACTGATAATTTTGTTGGCATATAATAGACTTCATAGGGTCATAGCATAGATCTTGAACGAGTCCATTCCATTGGAACAATTTGGTTCCCCTTGGACTATGATGTTTGAAAAGGAGCATGATCCAATCTTTATTTGGGTCAGATGGGGCTGGTGTAGGTGGTTATATCCCCAAATTTTTCTGAAATAACCATTCAATTTTTCATTCAAGCATGATAAATTTGAATGCACTAGGTAATATTACAAAATATGGAAGTAGAGGTTCTCCTAGGCTTTAGAATTGCATGAAAGTGTGGAATTAATGGACATACCCCTGTTAAAGCTAGATCCAAGGAGTTGGTAAGTAAAGCAAGTTCAGAGATAATGTATTTTTCAACTAAGGATACAAAAGAATTTGAAGTGTTTTATAAGCATACAGTGAAGGGAATTCATTGAGACCTATTTAATTCCTTAGAATATCTTGTACCATGATAGGGCTTAGAACTAAAATAGACCATCATGGATAAATTGGTAGTGCTTTCGCACTTGGATTCAGGATAATTACATAGTTTTTAGGTCTTATTGTAACTATGAGTGTCAAAGATGCTATCAAGACTTATCTACGCTCATGACAATGGTAAAGGCAATATTTTCTGAGATGTTTGATGATCCATGCCCAATGTGTTAGAGATTAAACAAATTGCACAGGAGTATGATATGGACATACAAACTAATAAATCAGTGCATGGATTAGGAGTCTTGAAAAATTAATGGTAGAAAGTAACTTAACATGTGATGGAAAATAAACTCTATTTGGTAGAAGGACATGTGGATATTCAGTTGACAACCAACATTAATTCCTAGGGGGTATAAGGATGTACTATTGGAATCTCAAGAACATGGAGTGTCAATGGCAGATAGACAACATCCAGTGAAGCATATCTTAAATTGGCCTCCCAAAAAATATGTTGAGGACTACAATTTGGGTTGTCTTAAAAGAATCCCAGGAAGGGAATGTGGTTAAGGATGCAATCACAAGCAAAGAAGAGAAACAATCTTATGTGATATTATTGACAAAATATCATGAGGGAGTATGTTTGGCATGATTACTTACCTGGAGCTGAAGGATTATAGAGAAGACTTATTCTAACATGAAATACCCTTAAAGCCTAACACTAAGCCATTCGGGAAAAAAAAAGAGGCCTATTAACCCTCTTCTTTCACTTAAGATGCAAAAAGAGATGATCAAAGATTGATCTAGGAGTTTGAAGGAATAATGTGATTTACCTTCTCCACAAGATAATCTTCACTGGTGGCCAATATTGTACTAGTGAGAAAGAACTTTATTGGAGATATTTAAGGCTCTTTAAGTGTGGGATTTTAGAAATCTAAATATTAGTGCCTACATAATATTTCACTAAGATGCGTTGAAGCCATTCCTACCTAATATAGGATAATCATAAGTTATTTACTGGATTACAAGATTTGAACAATATCATCTGTCAGACTCTGGATTTCCTACAAAGATAGTAATTGATAATGACACATGAGTTATAGAAAAAAACATTTAACAACTATGTGCCAAAAATATGGTATAAATTTGACTTATGATTCTATTTATAACCCTCAATGGAATGTCTAAGTTAAATCCAGACAATAAAAATTTGTCCCTCAAAATACTCAGAAGGACATTAGAAGTTAACAATATAAAATGGGGTGAGAAAATCAAGTTTTCTCTATAGGAAAATAGAGTTACTACCAAAAGGGCCACTTGGAAAAGTCCTTTTGAATTGGTTTATGGTGTTTAATCTCTTCTTCCCCTTAATATGCAGCTATCATCTTATCAATTCATGTAACAACTTAAGAATGGGGGATAAGTAAACCCCTATGAAGCTAGAATCGACCAGATATTTGAATTGAATGAAGAGAGAAGGAAATCCCACCATAGATACCTTAAGTTCATGGAAAGAATCAAGAAAATAATTAATATAAAAGTGACTCCTAGAGCCTTCAATGTTGGGGATCTCATTTTTCTATAGGATAGTACACATGAAGAAAAAGGAAAGAATCAAAAATTTGATGCCTTATAGATGGGTCCCTACTCCATTGATATAACGATCAGTGAACACACATTCTTCTCGAAGGACTTGTAGGGAGACTTGCTAGAGTTTCCTTTCAATCACATGCACATCAAACACTGTTCTAGATTAGACACACACGAACATGTATGAAGTTTTTTATAGTGTATAGTTTTGGTGTTTTTGTTTTTGTTTCCTTTTACATTTTCCTGGTCTACAGTGGCTAGTTACCTTGGTAACTGGGTGTAAATTTTTAAAGTGTGTTTTCTCTGGTAGACCTTGTGCATGTTTTTGAATGACTCTATTGCCCAATGGATTAAGGCACTTGGTATGTGTGATGTTTTGTTTCATGTGGTGCTTGTGGAACCCGTGGAGGGGTACCCATCCCTGAGTCGGAGCCAATGTTAGTGCTCATTTTTTATCTCTCCCTTCTATCCTAAGTGCACCTTCAAAAATTTTCCATGATTGGTTTATCCAAATTAAAAAAAACGTATGCTTAAAGAATAAAATCTTGTTGAATACAAGAAAATCCCATGTTTGAGTCGTAAATCCAATTTAAATCCTCTTTTTTGGTTGAGGAATGTGATAACCATGATGTTCTTGAGTGATCCATTTGAAAAAAACCATCGATTTATCATATTAACCCATGAAAATCCCATCTATATATAATCTTGCGATCTTCAGTGCATATTGCTTATTTTCCTCCGACATCTAAAAACATGTGGTGGAACTCCATTCGCAGTGATATAGTGGGATTTATTTGCAAAATTACATAATTCACATAGTAATTTTAGAATTTCAAAACAAGCTCCGAATCCCGATGAATATTTCTGCGAATATTCGGGTTAAATAATATAAAAGGAAAAGAAGACCTCGCTCCTGAGAGGAATACGTGTCAAAATGGGATTAGATCGGGGAATCAGGGGTTGATAATACACTTTTGTATCAATAAGATAATGGAATGAAAAATGCAAAGAAACCTCTGAGGCCTGCACCAGGGATATGTGTCATGTTCTCAACAAAATTTAAGAGGCAGAGGTTTTGGGTTAAATCTAAAAACTTGCACTCATGTCTGAGAAAATAACGAAAAAATGTACAAAAAAACTCCTTAATCCCAAAAATCCCCAAATTAAGAGACGTGGATGGTCCAAATTCAAACAAAAGAAGTAGATTGTACAACTGAGGATTTGGTGCATTTATGACTACTACCATTTAATGCATTTTTTTACATGAATCAAGCCATATTTTTAATTTTTTTTTGAAACATTTTTTATTTTTCCCATTTCATGTGAAGATCTAGATGCCATAGCAACAATAATTTGTGAAGAAAAGAAGTAAAATCAACTACAAATTTGTGGAATTGAGATAAAATAGTTTGAAACATGATTCCAAAAAATATAAGTTGATAGAGTGTGTAGGAAAAAAATTGGTAAGTCACAATGTATCCTTGTACTCTCGTCAATTAGTTTTTGAATTCTGAAGAAATTAGGGGAAACAAGTTGAAAGTAGCAAAATGATGAGTTTGGATTTCAGTTTTCAAGTTTCTAGTATCACTAGTGACCTGGATAATGTATAGGATAAAAATTTATTGGACAAGTATTTGGGGGATTTTGTGAGGATACATCATGCCTAGAACATAAGACAATGGATGACAGCAATCGGTGCTAGCCATATTACTTTGGCATATGCTTTCCCACCTTCAATCCATGCTCTTGAATTACTCTGGTTGTCTATGGAAAACTATGACCCCAAGAAAATGGATGTGTTAGATGGAAGTGGTGAAAGGGTCATTAATTTAATACTTAGTGCTTTTAATACCATATAAGGGTTACCACAAAGTAAATCAACTAGTAGTTGCAACTATTGAAGATGCACAAAAAAATTATAATGCAAAACATGATGACTATGTTTAGGTATTGAATTCCCAATGGATAAAGGAGAGAGAAAAATCTACCAAGAGGCTTGCTAAGATATTAACTATAGCCCTGTTTGTTGAGGAGGTTGAAGATATTATTCTTTTGTTTAGCATAATGGATGGGTTGGAGGGGTCCAAAAACTTACAAGAATGGATGTGCCCTTTTATTTGGGGTATTTTGGAAAAGAAAGGAAATTTTTGTTGGGGAAGTATTATATCAACTTCAATTCAAGCCCAGTTGATGAAAATTACAGTAAAAATTAGAGAAGGTGATACAACTGACATATAGTTCTCAATGATGTCTTATTTTATTTACAATATTACATGTTTTAATTTTTTCCTGGGTCTTCCATTAAAATCCATCTTTGAAATCCCATATATTTTATGATGTATACACATAATTAAGGTTAGAAACTTGGAAGGGGAATGTGTAACAAGTAAATGATGCCTTCATTGGCCCTAATTTTCTGTCTTTTCAAGTCTGAATGGTAGCAATATAGACTATCTTATAAGGAAAGGGATATGGTTTGGGAATATGGTTTTATTTTTATCCAATACAGGTTTTTCACATATCTTAGGGTTAGTGGATTTGAAGAGAGGCCTTAATAATTACCAATGTATGTTGTTGATAAGTGGGTTCTAATGGTGCTTTCAAGGCAAATTATCCCTATGCATAATAAACTATCAAGAAGTCATAAAACCAATATAAAAATTCCTCTCCAACTTCGGAGATATTCTTGTCAAATAGTTGTGAAATATAGGATTATGGATGGGGAAATAGAGAAATTCCTAATGGGTAAGTTTACTCCAAGGCCTAACTTTGATATCTAATGGGTTGTTACTTTTGGTGAGCATGGCCCTAACTTTTAGGATTATTGGATGGACTGTGTTGATGAAGAAGAGATCTAGAAAAGGAATTTCTCCATGATGACCTTGAGGTAAATAATTGACTTCAAATTTTTTTTGATTCCCCAATGAATAGAGGATGACCCAAATGTGGTAAGCTAATTCAATCTTGAAATTTTTTTTAGAATCAATGTAAATTATTCCTATAGATTAAAACATAAAGGAATTAGATAGTCCCCACCAAAGAATTTTTTATGTTAGGAGAATAACTTTAACCTAGTTCATTGGAAAGGGTATTGATTTGTCTTTACAAAATCCAAGAGTATTGAAGGAGTTCAGGGACATAGATGCTTTGAAAGAGGACCTCCCTCCTTTAAGAGAGTGAGATAATACTATGTAGCCTTTGAATGTTCAAGCACCTCAATTACCCTACAATAAACCCACCAAATAAACAATTGATGAATGGACTACTCCAAAGAGTAAAACTTAAACATCAAAGATTGATTTAGTTCAAAAGGAAGAGGATATGCTTTCATGTGTAATGCAAGATGCCCCTATCACTACAACAGCGTCATTGGAATCAAAAGGAACTGGTGTAACTAAGCCAAGGACTCCTACATTGACAATACTAGGGACATCAATCACATCTAACATGATGAGGGGATATTTACCTAATGTTGATCCAACTCTTATAGTTTATAGCGCTAAAGGAAGAGAAGGTCCAAAACTCAAACACTTTGAAAGGGCATAAAAAAGGCCCAAAGTGATATTGCCTTTGGTGAGGGATACTGGTATCTTTTCTCGAGAAGGTGTGGATAGTGCAAGGAAACATAAGATAAAGGAGGCCAAGGTAATTTACACTCCTATATGGAAGGAAACTTAGAAAAAAAAAAATTCTTAATTAGCCCATCAAACCATGCCATCACAGGATCCTAAAGGTATTCATTTTGATCTTTGTAAACCAACACCAATTGTGGATCCATCTACATTTCCAACTAGAATAGTTACAGGAATGGTTCAAGGAGCCCAAATATCTAGCCAATTAGGTGGTGTTACGACAAGTCAAATACAAAAAGAGCCAGTTATAGTGAAGAATTCTATGGAAGATGACATCAAGGTAGAGTTGCCACAAAGGCAACCAAAAAAGAAGATTTAAATAATTAGTATGGAGGAACTTAGGGATAATCCATACTTTGAGATTTAGGATGACTGAATTGAATTTCATATAAAATAAGGTGTAAGTGTATCTTTTGAGGATATACAGATGTCAGGTATTGGTTAGCATCTAAGCATTATAATGGGGGCCCAACCCCAAAATACTAAAATGGAAAATGTAGCCCCTCCTATGAAGGGAAAGGAAATCATTCAAGCATCTATGGATTAAAATTTACCCATGGTGTCACTATCATTACAATTCAACCATCTAAAAGTGTAGACAAGACACAAGAAAGTGAAGAAGTTTAGTCTACAGTCGCCCAAAAAAAAAGCACATTTGAAGTTGTGATAGATAAAAGTACCCCTATCAAGGGTAGTGTTGTTAAAGTTACAAGTACCTATTATGGATCCATATGCATTTCCAACTGGGATAATTGTAGGGATGATTTAAGGTGTCCCAAATATCTAGCCATCTAGGTGGTGTTACAACAAGTTGAATACAAAAAGAGATAATTATAGTGCAGCTTGGTATGACAGATGAAATTAAGGTATAGTTGCTACAAAGGAAACCACAAAAGAAAATTGAAATATTTAGTGTGGAGGAACTTAACGATAGTCCATACTTTGAGATTGGGGATGTCAAAAGTGAATTTCATACAAAATAAGGTGTAAGTGTCTCTTTTGAGAATATATAGATACCAGGTATTAGTCATCATACAAACATTGAAAATGGGGGTGCAACCCAAAAATACCCAAATGGAAAACGTAGCCCCTTCTTTGAAGGGAAAGGAAATCATTCAAGTATCTATGGATCAAGCATATACCCTAGATTTCAATCTCATTGTAATTTAACCATCTAAAAGTTTAGACAAGACACGAGAAAGTGAAGAAGTTAAAAATACACTCTCCCTAAAAAAAACATAACTGAAGCTGTGAAAGATACAACTACCCCTGTCAAGGGTAGTGTTGTAATAAGTAAAGAGGTTAATGATGAAATAAAAGATCAAGGTTTAATTTCCCAACCACACTTAGTATATTAACAAGAATAAGACCCTATAAAGTAAAATAATGGTGAGGGAAAATCCCAGATGGATGAAAGAGTTTACGAGAATCGTATCAAAAATGGTGCACTGCGATGAAGTTGCACTCAAAAGGAAACATAATAGCTCCAGCGTAGTTATAAGGAGGAATCGATCAAAAAATGGAAGAAATTACATAACAGAAAAAAGCTTGCACATATAGAGAAAGACAATAGAGTGTCTTGAAATACTCATAAATCAGAAATGAAAGGGTACATATAGGGTGTTGAGTAACCCTAGTGCATGACACACAAGCAAACCCTAAACCTAACCCATGTGAGATGATCCTCCATATGTGAGTGGAAGACACATAGGTTCCCATACACCAACAACCCCCTTTCATTGACATTGGGGTAACGACTATTATGAGTCAGACATAATAAGAAGATACTCCTAAATAACTAAAAAATATGTGTCAATGGGGCCTAGAAACTAAAGGCCTGATAAGGTGCCCATGTATAAAAACATCTTCCTAGAAGAAGAATAAGAAGAGAAGGACTATATATCTCGAAGAAGATGAGCAGCTGCATAAGACCTCACCCCAAGAAGACACTATAAGTGAATAAACTTCACCTTAATGAAGGGCTTGGTGAATATATTTGCAATCTAATTAGCTATCTGAATGTACTGAATGTCGATGATATATTCAGGAATAAGCTCTCATATGAAGTTCATATGGATCTCAATGTGCTTTTTCCATTGATGCTGAAATGGATTTCTACAAATTGAGATAGTTCTTGTGTTATCACAATATATAATGGTAGGCCTCTGAAAGTGGATGCCAAACTCTATCAGAATACCCTGTAGCCAAAAAAACTCTATGGCAGTGTTAAGTACTCCTCTGTATTATTCCTCTATAGAAGATATCGCAATTGAATTATGCTTCTTGTGAGACTAACTAATAGGACAAGAATCAAGAGAGAAATTGTAGCCAGAGGTAGATTTTTGATGATCTAAGTCATCAACCAAATCAGAATCTGTGAACCCAGTTAATTCAATATCCACCCCTCCATAATAGTGAATGCCATCAGTATAGGTTCCATGAACATAATGAAGGATCCACGTATCTTCTTTCTAATGTAGCTCATGTGGCTCCTGCATGAATCTGGATACAATCCCAACATCATAAGATAAATCTAGTCGAGTGTGAGAAAATTAAATCAAGATCCCCACCAACTATCGATAGAGCAATCAGAAACCAACTTAACCCCGGAAATAAAAGGAGTAAGAGAATACTTACAATCAGACATCTGAAAATTAGAAAGCAATTCAAGAGCATACTAAGGTTGCGAAATCAAAATTTCTGAGTCATATTATGAAATCTACATCCCAAGAAAGTAATGAAGCAGACCTAAGTCAGTCATGGAAAAATTGTTAGCCAAGGTGACCTTGACATAATCAATGATAGAGGAAGAGCTACCTGTGATCAACAAGTTATCAACATAGAGAACAAGAATGAGTATGGAGTCATCTTATCATAGAATATAAACATTTGGATCAAAGTGACACCTAGTAAACCATGATGTAAGTAAAAAGGATTCCATCTTGGCATACCAAGCATGAGGGGCTTGTTAAATGAGGGAGGGATCATGGACATAACCTTGAGGTTATTCCATGTAGATATCTTCCTCTAGGTAACCATGAAGGAAGGCACTCTTAACGTCCATTTGATGGACTTTCGATCTATTTGTTGTAGCAATGGAAAGGGTCAGTCAAATAGAAGTCATCTTCGCAATTGAAGAAAAGGTTTCAGTATAATCAACCCTAGCTATCTGGGATAAAACCTTAGCTATTAATCATGCTTTAAACTTTTCGACATCTCCATCTACTCCATACTTTGTTTGGAAAACTCACTTACACCAAATGATTTTTCTTCCTTTCGGAAGAGGGGTGAGATCCCAAGTATCGTTTTTCATGAGAGAGGAATACTCCTCATCCATGGTAGAATCCCACTCAGGAATACCAGAAGCCTCCTAGAAAGATTGTGTATCAGAAGCATAGGTGAATAAAGAGTGGGGTCCAACAAAATTTGAGTGAGTATGTCTCATATCTGAAGTATCTCCAACTAAATCTCCAACACTTTGCAAATTTTTCCTAGCCCAAAGAGGGCCAAGAGGATCAGGCTCTGATTCAGAAAATTCATCACTTGAGTGAGAAGGGACATAGTCCTCATCATCACTACTGTCAGAATCAAAAGACTCATAGGTTTGATGGTAAGAGCATCAGGAAGAGGAGCATGCTCAACAACATAATCATTTGATGATTCAGAATCCAAATCAACAAGCTAAAGAACCTCAATAGGTAGATAATTAGAAGTTGAAGAAGACTCATCGAAATTAACACTTCTCTCAATATAAAGCTCGTGAGAATTAGGATTCAACAATCGATATCTCTTCATGCCATCAGGATACCTTACAAAGATACAAGGCTTTGATTTTGGTTCCAATGCCTTGCATTTCTTCTTGGGAATCCAAGCCATAGCCTTGGATCCAAAGAATCAAAAGTTCTCAACATTAGGATTATGTCCAAACTAGGCTTTAAAGGGTGTCATCCCTCTTATTGCCTTGTGTGAAACACACTTCTGAATGTAATTAGCACAATTCACTTCTTCAGCTCAATACTGCCGAGGAAGAGACTTCGATTGAATCATACAAGTGGCCATCTCCTTAAGAGTATGGTTCTTTCTTTCTATGACTCCATTCTATGAAGGGCTATAAGCAACTATATGTTGTAAGGATATCCCTTCATAAGTACAAAAATCCATTAACCTATTGTTTACATATTCACCTCCATTGTTAGTAAGAACCTTAATAGACCGCTCCGCATGTTTCTCAGCAAGATCCTTAAAGTATTGAAAATTTTCAAAGACTTCAGACTTAATCTTAAGAAAATATACCCAAGTATATCGCAAATAGTCATCAATGAAGGTGAGCACATAAATAGCTCTAGTAAAATAAGGAGATGGAAATGGACCAAAAATATCGCTGTGAAAAATATCCAAAGGACGAGTAGCTCTCTAGGATTTTCCTTTGTCAAATTTCTTTTTAGGATGCTTTCCAAGGGTACAACCCTCAAAAATACCCTTAGAAAACTTGACATAGGGTAACCCATTGACCATTTCATTTTGGCTTAATTGTTCAATGTAGTGATAATTTAAATGTATGGAAAGCTCATGCCATAGCTTACTAACCTCATTTGCATGAGTGAGCAAGGCAATGAGCATAAAATCAGAAGTAAAGTGGGAAAAGGTATACAACCATGAAAAGTGATCCACCTTTCCCTCAACCACTGTAGTGTCATCGTTAAGCTCACGAATAATCACCGAGTTAGGACAAAATTCCACTCACATTCCTTCACCAAGGTGATTAATTTGGTAAACCGATAGGATATTGGTAGAGAGATCAGGAACACTCAACACTTGATTGAATGTTCCTCCATCCATATCTACCCATCCACTACCAGAAACTAACCTTGTCGTGTCATTACCCATCATGATTTGGGAAATAAAACAAGGCTCGATGTTGGAGAACTCAACATGCGAATAAGACATGTGGTGGGAGGCACTAGAATCTATAATTCATGTTGATGAAGGAGTAACTTTGGCTACAAGGGCCTTTCCTTTCTTCTTATCAGATTTAGACCCTTTTGTAGTAGAAGACTTGGCCTTTGGAGCATTTTTTTTTATAGAATCAGGAACACCTACTTGATTTATCTCAAGTAAATGAGTAAGGTGATCAATTTGTTTTCTCATACACACATGCTCTTTATGACCGGGCTTCTTGCAATAGGAACACAAAAAAATTTCTTTCTATGATCTAGGCTTAGAAGTCAAAGAGTTTGTGTTAAATTTAGTTTTGGTCTTGGTTTCCTTCTTAGGTTCATCCTTTCATTCTTTTTTCTTTTCAGTCTTCTTTTCCTTACTAGTACTTGCTATAATGAAATGAGACTTGGACTTGAGAGATCCCATTTCAATGAGTTTTTCTTGTTCTCGAATGATTTGGGTTGAAAAATAGTCAAAGGAGGGCATATTCCAATCCTTTCCCAAGGCAGCTTTTGTAGTGTAAAAAGTTGACACCAAGACAAAATATTTGGGACCTAACTTAGAGAGAATCAACAAGATCAGTTGAGAATCTTTCTTCTCTACTTGACATTCCTTTAACAACAATCTAGTGTGGAAAAAATTAGAGAAGAATGCTTGTAGGTTTTCAAAATCACTAAGATTTAACCCTAGTAGTTCATTTTCCAACTCATGCGCTCTCATGTCATCTTGTTGTCCAAACATTCCATCTAACATTTTCCACGTAAAATTGGGTGTTTCAAATGACTCAACATGGAAGAGAAAGTCAAGAGAAATAGAAATGCAAGGAAGACCTAAACCTTCATCACTACGGTTTAACCACTTAGACTTTTTAGGGTCGTCATCTGGTTCAGTCTCAGTTCCCATGGTGATGTAGGATAACCCTTTACCCCTTAGTTTCATAATCATTTTTGATCTCCATTCGAATAAGTTGAACAACGTAAGAAAAGGAATTGAAAGTGCATCCATAGTGAAGAGAGAGAGAGAGAAGGAATGTAGAAAAAGAAAAAAAAGAATCACAACCACCCAGGACAATGTAATAACCCCCTTCTTTCGGCACTTTATACTTTACTTTGTTGAATACAATCAGGTCCGATTGTGCATCTTGAAACAGTTGGTAACTTACCTTGCAATCAGCGTAATAACACGCAAGAGAGGAGACCACAATTGTGTTTTTTGGATTGCAACAAAGTGACACCGTATACAAGCACAACTTGAAAAAAACTAGGAAGGAGGTGAAATCAAATCCTGGTTATGAGAAAGAGCATCTCACATCGCAATGGATACCCCCTTTTTACAAAGTGTGGTGGATGCACTCACTATTCGCAAGAAATAATAAGGGTAAATACAAGTTTTATTTGAACTCAAGATGAGTCCAAGGTGCTCAAAGTTTCATTGCACACTTGAGCACACAATAAGTAAAAAAATTGACAATAACGCCTAAAATATTACCATTTTGAAACATCTAAAATAGCTAATTTGAAAGCTATGGGAGTAAAAAAATGATAATGATCGTTAATTTAAAAGATGATTTAAATTATTACTAATCGAAAGGATAAATAAATTAGATTTGTAATTAATAAAACTAGATTAAATATAATTAAATCTAATTAATTACGATTAGTAAAGGAATGCTAATTAATATCTAATTAAAATTTAAATCCTAATCAACTATTTAAATGTATTTCCCTTTTTTTATAAAAGGTCAAATTTAAATTGTTTTCCACTACAATTAAAATTTTTACCATTTGGATCTATTAAGATCTATTGAGATCTATTAAATCAAACTAATTAAGATATATTAAAGGAAACTAATTTCTATTAGGATTGATTAATAGAAATAGATTTTTTTAAAAATCTTACCATTTGTTTGAAATAAATGAAATTTAACAAACATATCATTTTGGAAATCTTGATTTAGAGGTGTTGGGAAAGCCATGTAACGGCTGAGCTTTGGAGATTGGTTCGGCATGGTTCTTGGCGAGATGTTGGGGGGAAGGATCCCACGTCGGGTGGAGATGGTTGATAGGAAGGTATGAGGTGTAAACATGGGCAGAGTATAACTCATGGCCACAGCCACGAAAAAGAAGGGAAGAGCACGCAGAGAACCAGAGGAATTAGCCAAGAGAGCCACGTCACAGGAGAGGAGCCCAAACGTGGAGAATTCAGGCTAAGCTTGAGCACCTCAAGAGAGTGCAAACCAATGCAAGGAACTCCATACAGAAGTAACAACGAGCCCAGGGTAAACAACGAGCTTGGAAGGAAATGCAAGAGCAAATGAAAACTCAGTAGAAGTAACCACGAGTAGAGATCTGGAGAGGTTGAAGACTGCGCAACCAAATTCAGAGACCCCAAAACCAATATAGGCCAAAGATCCACTAACAAAGCTAGAAGAAAAACACAAAATTAGAACCAATCAATGAGTACAAATCGAGTTGGAGAAGCCAAACGTAGGTCAGAGATGACTCAGAAAATGTTGCAGATACCAAGGGAGTGAGAAACATGTGAGTTAAAGACCAGCGGAATGGAAAACACGTTGAGTCACAATCAATGCAGGTCAAACAAGCAATAGATCAAGCTTGGTGGCATGCAAACATAGAAAAGACCAAAAAATAGAGATCCAAACAAAATTTTACCTGTAGTTTTTAAAAATGATTAAAAAACTAGAATAAAGAACCTCTATTTTAGTTGATCTACCATTAGCTACAGTTAGCTAAATATAGCTGTAAAAACCCCGAAAAACTCAAGGAGATACATGTACATGCACGAAGAACACAAAAAAATGACACACTTTTCAAGAACATATTGCTAAATACGTTAGCAATAAAATTCTAGAATCTAATGATAAAAAAACTTACATGAGGAGTAAAAAATTGAAACCAAGAGTAATCACAACTCAAATGATGAATGCATGTTTACCCGATCTCATATCTGATATCATGAAAGAGTTTGCAAGAATCGTATCAAAAATGGTGCACCACAATGAAGTTGCACTCCAAAGGAAATGTAATAGCTCTAGCATAATCACAAGGAGGAATTGATCAAACAATGGAAGAACTTGCATAACAGAACAAAGCTTGCACATATAGAGAAATACCACAGAGTTTCCTGGCATACTCATAAATAAAAAATTAAAGGGTACATATAGGGTGTTGAGTAACCCTAGTGCATGACACACAAGAAAACCCTAAACCTAACCCATGTGAGATGATCCTCCATATGTGAGTGGAGGACACATAAGATTCCACACACCAACAATGGAGGTGCCTACTAAAAATACATTTTTGGAAAGTTTCATTAAGAAAAAGGAGAAAATTGAAACTCCAATCCCTAACAAAGAATATCCAAAATAAAAATAGAAAGCATTTGTTCTTCGACCAAAAGTTTTAGAGGAAGAAATAATAAAGAAGGCCATTGCTATAGAATATTTAACAAAAAGTGTAAGTGTGGTGGTTACCCTTATTGAGAGCTTCAATGAAACAATAAGTCCACCTATTGGTCCAATGGAAAGTAAATGCCAAGAGGAGAAATCAGAGAATGATAAAAAACTGGAGAACATAAAACAACCTCAAACGCTGGAACAAAGTCAAAGACAACTAGAAATGAATGCATCTAATAGTAAAAATTAGATAGTAAGAGTGGATGTACCACATAAAGAAAGATGAAAGAATTTTTTGAAAGGAAAAAAGAGGTACAGAGAAATTACCACTAAGCTTAATGATATAAGTGACTTAATTGAACAATGTGAAAAAAAGCTATTCTACTTTGAAGGGATTCTTCCCAAGTTAAACGTTATCAACCATCTTGATGAGAATATAGTTGAAAAAAGGGAATCATGCCACTAAATAAAATAGAAGCTCAATATTCTATGGAAGAATTATCCAAAATCTAGATTGAGGTTCTAAATCAAGTCAAAGAAAATATGGAGGCATAAAAAGAATGGATTGAGAAAAGCATTGACACCATAAACATGAAATTGGATGACATGGTATTTGATAGATACAAAAATATTTATGGTGACTTGAAGATTGATTTTATGGTCCACTCTTTTGAAAAATACATCCATGATAATAACTATTCATATGATGTTATTAAGAGGTTGGTTTCTATGGTGGACACAATTACAGAGTTGAAAATAAAGTCAAGGGAATATAGGTGAAGAATAGACAAGTGTGTGGATGAACTAAAGAAGGAGACTTTAATATTCGAACACCACACATGCCTAGATGAAAATGATATAAGGTAGTTGTTCCTGAGATATGATTCATACAAGGAGAGACAACCAGATAAAGAAGAAGATGACAAAGATGAAGATGTGACCATGTTGACAAGTGAGAAAGCTTAGGATTATTTTCTTAAATAACTCTCATCTTTTCATAATTGATACTCTTGTTTTATAATAGTTGAACATTACTTTGGATTATTTATTTTGAGTATGAATGTAACATGAATCAATAGAGTATACTTTTATGTTTCTTTAATACGACTCTAAATCTATTATGAAGCATGTGAATTATTGTAATAGTTTAAAAAATTTTTTTTGATGAAAAAGAAAAACGGGGTTCTATAGGGGCCCTGAACCATGGAAAAGTTACAAACATTATTGTGAATTACATAGAAAATAAACTAGAGAAAAGGACACCTAATCATTTTCCACTACCACAAAATCCTCACTGAAAGGAGGATTTTTGTCCAGAAGCCTATTTTTCCTTGGAATAAACTCCTCTGACCCAACAACCATCTGTGCAAATAGAAATTCCCCTTCCAAGGTTTGATACATATCCATTGCCAAGATCTTCTCAATATCCATCCTAGGCCATCAAATATACTCATCAATTCCATTTTCTTATGATATGAAGAGACCCAAGTTAGGAGATCACAGCCCCCTATGGGAAATTCTTTCCTCCTTTTTTTTTGTAGACAGAGGGATGAGAAGGAAAAATTGATGTGGATAGAAGTGCAAGTATAATGGTCCTTGAAGTTTTCTTAGTAGAAGCATTGGATGGATTCACCCTTGCATTTTTGCATAACAAATGGTGACACTGCAGAAGGTTGAGAAGGTGGAGATTATTTGGGCCTTTTCTCCAAAGAAGAAAGACGTTGTTCTAACTCAATCACCTTATGAAAAAAGGTAGGAATAACATCTATACAAACCCCTTCACCAATATCATAAGATTATGAAGGAATCTCCTTCATAGTGAACTATTCATTACAGATGAAATGACATATGTTTTGAATCACACCTTTCACAGATGGCTTGCTCTAGAGCTAGAATTGCTTCAATACTTCAAGATTCTTCTGATGCTTCCACCTAAAAAGATGAAAGTACATCATTTGGAAAGTGGAAAATAGGGGATTGATTCTAATAACCTTGAAATAAAATCCACACAAAAAAACTTGGGTTGTCAATGGCCCATTATAGTCCTCTGGATCTGCAATTCCAAATAGAATCCTCACAAATGCTTCATCTAGGCATGATAAATAAAAATCAGTGTTCAAATACTCAAAGGATATTTCTATTAAAGTGAATGTCAATGTCACTGCCATGATGATGCAATAGAGAAATCCACTAAGCATTTTCACACTCAAAATAGGGGATGTAAATTTGTAGGAGAAGTGATGGAAATTTATTGTAAAAATAAATTTGGTGAGTTAAGTTGAGCACAATCAAAATGATTTGATCGTTGAGATTGTATGTGATACCCACACGAAGGAGATAAGTTTGAAATTGACTAATATCATATAAAAGGGAGAAATTTTTCTTGATATGATACAACACATGTAAAAACATTCAAATACAAAATATATGACAATTATTATGTGTGTCTCGGGGTGGATTACCAAAAGGCAGAATGATTAAGTATCAAATCAAGCCATTTAGAGGCATTCAAAAATCATTAAAAATTCCCTCAACCTACATGAAAAGGAAATAATTAAACAAATTATACCAAAATAGTGGACATGACATCCAAGTCATTCTAAGATAAAGAAAAAATACAAATCATTTTTAATTCCTCCACATGGCATCACAAAAGTGGATTATTTTCAAACCAATTATAGTAGATCAGATTATGTGACGAAAAAGAGAGAATATTCTATTAACAGATTCACATTTCTAGGGAGAAAAGGGAAAAGGTAAGAGAGATAGAGATAATTGTATATATATGAAGAGGAATGTTCTCGTATCAAAGGGGGTTTAAATTTTTATAAATATATTAGAGAAAATAGAGAAAAAGTGATTGTAATTTTCTTAAAGAACCTATGAATCAAACTGAGAGACAAGTGAGATTATTTTACTTTGTCCAAACCTTCTCATTCCAAGATAATTGTAAGTGTACAATCATTGGGAAGCATTGAAGGCCATAGGATTTATGGCCCCTTGCAAAGAAATTTGAATTTCCTTGAAATTAATCTGCATGTTTTCTCCTAGGCAATGTTGTCGTTGTTCCCAAGATAAAATAATTTGAATCATTTACTTACCTTCCCTGTTGAAAGCTTATGTTGATAATTTATCTTTGAATTACACTATATATCTTGTCTTAATTAGTAGCATTTTGGCAACTACAATTGCATTGTAGATAGAGTATTTCTTTCTGTGGTGTGATAAACAATTTTAAATTCATATTGCCTATTTTTTGTTGACAAGATTCTTAGTAAGATTTTCAGTGTATCTTGAGCATAGATTAAGCAGGAACTGTTAGATGTTTTATTAAGAGTTTAGCATAGAGATTTTTTGTTTTTATTATCTCAAAGGTTGTGTGAAATATTGTACTCTTGGGAATCCATAAGTGCATACCTTTTGGTTAAAGGGATACTCACTGGTTTTGTTGACGTGTTCCTCTTTTCATTGGGGTAATTCCTAAACATTTGTAAAGGTTTTCTTGTAAAAACTTGTATAATAAAATTTATCCTTGCTTTACTCTCCCATTTATACACAAAAATTACAACCTACAAATTTTAAAACTTATGAATTACCCATGTTTTCCCTACTTATAATCATTTTTAAAGGGAATGTTACTATCTCTACCCTTTGTTTCCATAAATATGCAGAAGAAAGCTAAGACCTACATTGTCAAGATTGACCTGAGTCCTATTTTGAAATACATGTGCATTATTTATTGTGACAACTTCATGAGAGTTAAATTATGCTTGCATTGACCTATGTCTATATTCAAGACTATCCTTCATATTTCAAATATAAAGATTAGAGACTACAATTTCATCAACCTTTCTCACTATTATAGGTTATAAAATGGGTCTTGTCACCTTGGTTAAAGGTAGAACCTAAATTAGGAGGGAAGGTCGTCCCATTTATGAGTGTAATCAAATCTCTCCCGAAGTCAAGTCTCAAAGAGCTCTATTCAGTTATTGTCCCTAGACTACAAATGACTAAATATTCGGTCATGTCTTTCTCTAAGCATCCAAATTATTTTTTCAATGTTGCTTAGATCTTAAGGTGGTGTAGAATTTGGGTACCACCACTCTCCTGACACCGTATTGTTAGGGGACTATATTAATTAAATTGATTAAGACATATCAACCTCATGGTAATGTATGAAGTACGTGTTTAGATGTAAATATATGATCTAGACTTCAATCCTTTGTCAAAATTTGTTACTAAAATAGAGCTTAATCAGAAGTTATTTTCTCTATATTTTCCTAGTTTAAGGGAGTTTTCCATTAAATTTGAGTTCGTCTAGGGCTAGAATATTGATAAAGGATAACTGAATATTTTCCAAAGATTTGATGAAATCTGTTTGTGAAGCTATATCGTTTAGCAATTTATTTGAAGATATTTACACATCTAAAGTGACAAGACCTTATTGGAAAACTCCATATCTTCTCATGTGAAAATATTCAGTAAAATACCAGAGCTAATCTTGAACTTAAATTACTGGTTGATATACTCATAAAAGATTTGTAAATCTTGAAGGAAGAAGGGATTTCTTCTAGATAGATCATACTAGAAGGTTGTTTCTAGATTTACGAAGGAAGACTAATCTAGCAAGAGAAAAAAGTATTGGAAAGCCTTAGGTGATCAAATGATCGAAAGAAAATGTTATGTACCTATTTGTTGAAAGGGATCAACATTTAGATAGAATATTACTCCAAAACTTCAGATACGATTCTGGATCGAACAAGTCCCTGCACAAATCTTGTATGCTCTAGTTCAAGAGGGTCCTTCATTTACAAGTGATCTAAGGTATTACTCATTTCCCTCCTTTATTGATTCAGGGATATAATAGAGTATTTTGTGAGATAGAATCATTAAAGGATCATTACTTTCAATATTACACACTCTATTGCCTCAAATAAATCCATTTCCACACCATTTTAATCCACCTTTTTGAACATCGTCCTTAGAATAATATGGGTCAACCATCCACTCTATAGACCTCCATTTGTTGTGAATGTATAGAAGCCTATAGATTTCACATGTTATGGCGGATTATCCTAATGTAGTCCCACATGAGGTAAGAAATAGATTTCCTAAATTCTACGGTTAACAATGCCATTAGCTGGTGACCAACACCTCAAGATTTTTTTTAATACCATGGAAGATTTTGAGATTAAGTATGAATATGTATATTGTAATTTTTTTTTTTATACATACTCTAGAAGAAGATGCCTAAGATTAGGTAAAATTCACTACAAGATAACTCTATTGACTTCATGGAAAGAGATGAAAAAGTACATTTAAATCATAGTATATTGATAAAAATTATCTAAGGTTCCTCCTCACAGAATTTGAGAACATAAAAAATAATCCTAATGAACTTGTCTAGGATTTTAATACCATATTTAGCAAGACCTTGACCAGATTTCTAGTAAATTTGAGATCAAATGATGATTCATGCCTAATGAAATATTCATATGATTTCGGAAAAAAGTCATTCTATTACTTAAGGGATAAAAAATCCTAGGTCCTTGAGGAAACCCTTTTTTTATGGTTGTGAAAATAGTAAACAACATCAAGGTAGTTGAGAAGCCTCTTAAAAGGGAGGGAGTAAATTTGATTAACCTAGAAAATCCTCAGGTAAGTAAAGAAGTATATCTAGAAGAGGTGTTCAAAAATCTAGTAGGATCAGTAAAGGAAATTTTGTAAAAAATTTCTAGATCAAAGAAAGGGATAGGTCAAATTTCTCATACCCAGGACCAACCTCAAGGGTAGAATAGATTTGACAATAATATTATTGGTGAGAACATAATAGATGATAGAGGGAAAGGACCCATGGGGCTAAGAAACAAGTAATAATTACCAAGGGAAAAAAATTTGGTTTTTGATCCATTGATTGGTAGAGTATCTATTGTAGAGGATGATCATGTGATTGAGTTGTGTGACAAGTGATTTCTTCCTCATTCCCCATGGGAGATAGATTTGGAAATTGAAGAGGTTGATGATGATGCCACCTTTAGTGAAGTATGCATGATTTAATGCTTTGATGGTCCATAACAAGGAGCTACCTCTACTAAATTGCTGAGTGCTAGGACCGTGGAATGTTTTTTGGATTGCATACATCGGGTATCCTTTATCCCTTCTACTAGTAGTTTTGATGTTGATATGGTTCATGGATTTGAGTTATCTAACCGTAAATTTGAATATTTGAGGGCATTAATGATAAAAAATATGATGTTGGTATTCCTTTCGAGGAGGATAGGTAGCTCCTAATGAATGCAGTAGTGGCCCAAGAAAAGGAATATAATATGAGAAACATGACGGTCAAAGGGGACCAGGGCCACATACCATAAACCAAAAAATACTCTCCTCACCAATATCCCCAAGGATACCCCCAAGAAATATTTACCAAACAAAAGCCTAGTTATTTCTAACAAATTCTGATCCCCATACCTCTACTCAAGATATAAAAAACCTCATACCACAAGAAAAATTAATCACCCTACCTCCTAGTGTAGTCTTACCTAAGTATACCCCTTGAGATATGGCTCAAATTTTGAGTCAGATCAAGGTTATTATGCCAATTTTTTAGTTTCTCAAGATTCCTGAGCATAGAAGAAGAGCATTTGAATACTTAGGATTCAAGGAGGATTTGGTGGCCATAGGTAAGGATGTTAACAATGTGGATCTTCCTACCATTTTCTTGCAGAATTAGAAGTGCCCCAAGAAATGGAAAGTCTGGGGGAATCACCTGAGATATATTTAATAAATTCTATGGTAGAGTCTCAACTTGATGTGGATCCATTTTTTACTACTTTGAGAATCAAAGATAGACTTTTCCACAACTGTATGTTTGATTCAGGAGCTTCATGTAATGTAATGCCTCTTGAAGTTATGAATGAATTAGACATCAAAGTGAATAAATATTTTGGAGAAATGCCAAGGCCATGGATTTAAGATATGTATCAGCTGATAGGATATGTAAAAGGTTTAGTAGTGCAGTTGGCATCCTATCCTGGTAAATACTTGAATTATGAATGTGGTTATTGTTGATTTCCCTACTAAATGGGGTATATTGTTGTCTATAAAATGGGTTGCAAGTGTTGGAGGAAGTGTGAAAATGGCACATTTCCTATGCCACCATACCTGTCGAATTAAATTTGGTGAAGTTTTATGGAGAAATAAAAATGCTAAACTTTATTGAGGACCCAAACAATGCCTCCTATGAAGTTTTATTTGCTGATTTGGATGATGATAATTTTGTTGGATATATAGACTTTGAAGACAACAATATAAATGAGAGTTCATACTTAGAAAAAATTAGTGCCCCTTGGACTACGATGTTTGATGGAGCATGCTCCAATATGGATAATTGAGCTGGTGTGGTGCTTATATCCCCAAACAAAGAAACATTCAATTTTTCATTCAAGATAAAATTTTAATGCACCAATAATATTGCAAAATATGAATCACTGCTCATAAGCTTGACAATTACATTGAGGTATGGAACAAAGGACATAATTATTAAAGAGGATTCTGAGTTGGTGGTAAAGCAAGTCAGAACATTGTATGCAAAAAAGAACCAAAGAATGAAGCAATATAAGCATGCAGTGTAAGACTTTATTGAAATATTTGAGTATTTTAATATCTTATACCATGATAGGGATTAGAATGTTGGAGTTGATAAATTGGTAGTTATTGCATCTTAATTGTATAATTGTACAGTTTCTTCTTACTATAACTATGATGTAGAGGTGTTGTGAAGACCGTATGTGCCTAATAATTTAAAGGACTGGAAAGTGTTTTTCATGATGATGCCCAAGTGTAGAGATTATTGAAAAGTGAAGGATAATTTATAGATTAGTTCATGGATTGGGAGCTAGTGGTTTCACCATGTGATGGAAAAGAAACTCTATTTGGAAAAAATATTATTTAGTTGAAAACCAACACAATTCCCAAGGGTTTGGTTGCTTTGGAATATAATTTTGACAACACAGATAGGGTTGTCCATAGGCATATCTCTACTTCAAGGGATGTTGAGGAGTACAATTTGGGAGCCAAGGAGAATCCTAGGAAGGTGTGGATAAGATGCAATCTAAGAAAAGAAGAGAAATAATCCTATGTGAAATTGTTGAAAAAATATCAATATTTTTTGGCATGGTCTTACTCGGAGATGAAGGCTTATAGAGAAAACTCGTTCCAACATGAAATAACCTTACAACTTGACACTAAGCCATTAAGGTAAAAAAATAGACCCATTAACCCTCTTCTTTCACTTAAGATGTAAGAAGAGTTGAAAATGTTGAGCGATGGAGGAATAATAAATCCCACAAAGATACTCTTCATGGGTGGCCAATCTTGTACCAGTGAGAAAAAAATGGATATATATGGCTTTGTGTGGATTTTAGAAATATGAAAAAGTCCTCAATAAAATACAATTATCCATTACCTAATATGAATAACATGTTGCATTTGGTTATAGGATTTGAATTTCTGTCAACTTTGGATGGCTTCTAAGGTTATAATCATGTGGTGGTGAAACAATCAGAGAGGTTTAAAATTTCTTTCACCACCCCATGGGGAACATATGTGTATGTGAGAATTCCATTTATTTTTATAAATGTTGGGGATACTTTCCAAAGAGCCTTGGTTATTGATTTTTGAGGTTACATTAATTATTTTATTGATGTGTATCAAAAAGATGTAACTGTGTTTTCTAGGAAGAGAAGTGATCACCTGGAACATGTGGAAAATATTTTAAAAAGATGTAGGGAGTATGGGATCTCACTGAATCCCAAGAAATGTTAGTTTGGTGTTGAAAATGAAAAACTACTGGGCCATATAGTATCTAAAGAGGGGGTCATGATAGATCCCAAACGAGTAGAATCCATTGGCAAAGCTCTCATCCCCAAGTTAAAAAAGGGTATCTAATTTTTCTTTGGGAAGATCAATTTAATTAGGAGGTTTATTTTAAAATTTTGTGAAATAACCATCCCTATTACTAGCATGCTAAAGAAATAACATGTTATCAAATGGAAAGAAGAGGTTGTC
This sequence comes from Taxus chinensis, assembly GCA_019776745.2. Classification (NCBI taxonomy): domain Eukaryota; kingdom Viridiplantae; phylum Streptophyta; class Pinopsida; order Cupressales; family Taxaceae; genus Taxus; species Taxus chinensis. The sequence continues at coordinate 308,422,978 of CM034149.1, read as the reverse complement.
CAATATTTTAATGGGATCAAGGAAGCATTGAATAATTCCCCTATTCTAGCCAGCTCAGATTACAAGAAATTGTTCCAATTTTTTAATCTTTTCCTCTAAGAATATAATATCTTTTTTAATGTTGCGAAAGGATGATAAAGGGAATGAGAGATCTATTTCCTTTTTCGAAAAATATTTGCAAGGAGCTAAACTAAAATTCAACATCATGGAAAATAAATCTTTTGCACTTGTTTGGGAAACTTAAATTGTCAGGTCATATATATTGAGTTCAAATGTTATAGCTTATGCCCCTCATACAATGGTAAAATACATCTTGTCTGAGATGGAAATATGCAGCAAAAGGTGTTGTGGGTAAAAAAATTGCAAGAGTATTACATGTACATATAGATTGATAAATTGGTTAGGGGTTTGGGCCTTGCACAATTAATGGCAGAAAGTAACTTATAAGTGATGGAGATCAATTAAGTTGAAGAAGGAAATGTGGATATCCAAGACAAGATGACTAATTCCACATGGTATAAGGATGTAATATTTTACTTCAAGAATTTGAAGTGTCTAGGGAATCTAGACAAGAATCAAAGAAGGACACTTAAATTGTATTCCAAAAAATATTTTATAACTAAATATGGGTTGGATTGGAAAAACCAAAAAGGGATCTTATTGAGGTGCATCATAGAATAAGAAGCTCCCAATATTGTTGCAGAATTTCATGGGAGAGCATGTGGAGGTCACTTTAAGATTAGGTTACTGGTGGCCCACACTATTTAAAGATACAACTTTGTTAGTTAGAATATTTGAGAGTTGTCAAAGATTCTCTAGGATGTTGAAGGCCTTAGGTGCTTTACCTTTGCAACCGGTATCAGTGGAATCCGCTTTCAAGCAGTGGGGGGTGGAATTTATTGGGGAAATTTAAGACTCTTCAAGTGCGGGACACAAGTGGATATTAGTGGCTACAAATTATTTCACTAAGTGGGTTGAATCCATTCCTACCAATAAGGAAACTCATCAGGTAGTTATGGACTTCATTTTAAACAATATCATTTATAAATTTGGGGTGCCTGCAAAGATAGTAGGTGATAACGCCATGAGTTTTATCATGAGTTTTTATATCATTTTAAACAAGCTTCGTAGCCCAATGAATATTGGCATAAATATTCGGGTAAAATAAATGTAAAAGGAAAAGTTGAACCCACTCTTGAAAGGAATACATGTCAAAATGGGATTGGAGTAGGGAATGGATTTGATAATACACTTTTTCATCACTAAGCCGATGGAGTGTAAAATGAAAAGAAACCTCTGAGTCCTGCTAAGGACACGTGTTGTTTTCTCAACAAAAGTCAAGAGATGGGGTTTCGGGTCAAATCTACAAACTTGCATTCATTTGAAAAGTAATTAAAATTTACAAAAGGACTCCTTGATCCCACAAATTACCAGATCAAGCCATGTGGATGGTCCAAATTCAAAGAAAAGAAGCAGATTGGATGGTTGAGATGTGGCGCATTTATGGCTACCACCACTAATGCATTTTTTAGCAAATCAAGGAAGATTTTTTAGATGTTTTCAAACATTTAAAATTGTTACCATTGCATGTGAATATTTGGAATCCATAACCACAAGGATTTACAAATAAAAGAAGAAAAATCAACCTATAAATGATGGAATTGAGCTAAAAAAAATTGAAACAGTATTGTGGAAAGTAGAATTCACATAGTGTGAGGAAAAAACTGGCAAGTTGTGATGTATCCTCGTACTCTTGTAAATTAATTTGTGATTTCTAAATCAATTAGTGGGAAATGAGTTGAAAGTAGAAAGATGAAGAGTTTAGATTTAGGTTTTCAAGTTTCTTATAGTATCACCAGTGACCTGGATAATGTAACAGATACAAATTTATCAGACATATATTTGGGGGATTTTTCGAGGAGACTTCGTTCCTAGAACAAAATCCAATGGATGGTAGAAATCATTGACAACCATATTGCTTTGGTAGTTGCATTCTTGCCTTCAATCCATGATCCTGAATTAGTTTTTTTGTGTGTTGAAAAATTAAGACCCCAAGAAAATGGAAGTGTTAGATGGAAGTGGTGAAAGGTTCATTAATTTAACACCTGGTGCTTTTAATACCATATTAGGGTTACTAAAAGTAAATCTACTAGTAGTTACAACTGTTGAAAGTGCACAGAAAAGTGATAATGCAAAAAATGATGACTATTCCCAAGTATTGAATTCCCAATGGCTAAAGGAGATAAAATCATCCGCCAAGAGGCTTCCTAAGAAATTAACTTGAGCCTTGTTCATCAAGGAGGTTGAATATCTTATTGTTTTCTTAAGCAGAATGGTTGGGTTGAAGGGGTCCAAAAACTTGCATGAATGGATGTGCCATTTTATTTGGGGTATTTTGGAAAAGAAAGGAACATTTTTGGGGAAGTCTTATATCAGCTTCAATTTATGCCTAATTAATGACAATCTCAATAAATATTAGAGAAGGTAATATAACTAACATCTAGTTCTCAATGATGTCATATTTCATTTACAATATTGCACATTCTAATTCATTCCCAAGTCTTCCACCAAAATCCATATTTGAAATCTATATATTTTATGATGTATAAACAAAATTAATATTGGAAAATGGGAAGGGGAATGTCCAAAAAGTAAATGATGCCTTCATTTCCCCAATTTCCTATCTTTTCAATCCTAAAGGGGAGAAATATAGACTAATCTGTTAAGGAAAGGGACATTATTTGGTAATATGTATTGGGGACACCAATATTGTCACACAGAAAAAATAAATTGATATGGTATTCGACACACAATAATATTATATTTCTATATCACTGCACAACATGTTTGGCTAATATATAGCCAATATAATAGAAGAACTACTTCCTAGAAAATAGGAAGTCAACAAACAACTTACCCATTTATAATTTTACGGGTACAACAAAACTCTATAATAATATATTGTTGAAACAATATGAATTGTAATATCAACTCAATTATATCACATAATTATAATATAACTTTTATAATAATGTGAGCACTAATAATATGAAATCCTAACATTCCCCCCCTTAGTGCGAACATGGGAGAACAACAATTGCACTTCCTTCTGCAGCGTGCCGCCCGTGCGTGCTCATGATCTGGATGGTTTTTCATGACAGCCAACAACCTCAATATGGATGGTTTTATAGGATAACCAACAACCTCAACATGGATGGTTTTACAGGACAACCAACAACCTCAATAGGGATGGTTTTACAGGACAACCAACAACCTCAATATCATGATGCTGCTTTTCTTTTGTGCTTTCATCTGTTCAAAATGCTTTTCCTTCAGGGAATTATGCAGGAAATATCACTCACTGATTACAAATATGAAAAGAGAAAATGGAACATTGAGACCATGTTCCCCCCCTCAATGTGAACATTTCACTTATTCAAACCAAAACAGGAACACTGAAAAAGAATCATGCTGCACACAACTGAAATCGATTGCAACTCTAAAAAGAAAGAAAATTCACACACACACTATCACCACAGCTTCGTGTGGCCCCATCATTGGTGATTGACGAGAGGTCGTTGAATGACCTCCAGCCTCCTGTGCCTCCATCCTCCAGTTAACATGCTGCTAACTCAACCTGATTTGGATATGAATCTCAATTATTTCCACATTGTTTATTATATCTTCCCTCCCGCAATGTGAAACACTTTATTTTCACGGACGTCGGGTAACACCGAAAATGCGTCCATAAGGCAAATTTTTTTTTTTCAGACTTTTTACAATTATACGACATTTGACGACAACTCACAGATTTGACAAAGACTATTTTGAATTGGACAAGAAGACTCGACTAACTTTTAAAAAGTAATAAAACGAGATTACTTTTTAAATTAAAATGAGAATTAAAAAATCCTAAAATCAGCTATATGGAATTATTTATTATGACACTTAACTCTAAATGAAACTAAAAAATAAATAAATAACATACCCTAGATGGTATACAATGGTCTTACTTGCTAGACTCACCAAAATACAACATACAAATGTGATTTGTAAGGATGGAATATGACCACTAAAACAAATTGAATTTATACTTCAAACACTCAAATGACATATAAGACCATTGGACCTCTATAGAATTCAACAATAAACAATACAATATTAAAATAATTGAATGCTATGGACCAATGAAAAGACTTGTCACAACACCCGTGAAAATTAGAAGTAAAAGACTCTTCACAATGACAAGAAGAAAGACATAACTACTCACCTAAAGTTTCATGGAGTCTCCAACAAACGTCACTTAAATGCACTGCACTGAATCACCATAGCACCAAACACGTTGAATACTCTTTGAAATAGTCTTTGTAGCGAATGCCCCCAATCTCGTTCTTATTTTGAACACAATAATTTTATTCCTCATCGGGCTCAAAATATACCCACAGTGAAACTCTGCACAACGTTGGAACGTGTATAGATCTACAGTGTGAAGAGTTTGCTATCTGGAGAAAAATCAACCAAATATTACTTCCAGTTAAATTTTTAGACGTTGTTTCTGACAGATCTGAATAGTTGGATCGTCGTTTTAGACAATTTTGATCTTACAAGTATTGTTCAGGATGGGACATGAATCTGGAGATGAAGTTGACCCACCAAAACAATTGGATATATAGAAATTATAGTCAATTGATAGGGATCAGGGCATGAATTATCTCCACCTTTGTTGGCAATCGGTATTGATTTGTCGAATCTTTCTCGTAGATCATAAGCTGAGTAGATACGGTTTGAATGAACAAAATACACCAATCACTTCGATGTTCAATACAATATTTTTTACATGTGAGTCAAAGAGGATTCTGTAGACACTATGCAACCCACGGATCAAATTTGAGAAATTGATACTGCTAATCTATGACGATGTGCGCATGGATATGATCCTATGTGGTAAATAAATCCGAAGAACCAATATAATGTAATAGAGATGCATGTAAGCCTATTATGGCACGATCTGATCACTGTAGAAGTCTTAATAGAAATTGGATGCTTTGTTGTGCACGTGATCCGATGAAGACTATGGCAAACAACATATATATCATACACAAAACATTTGGAAGGAAAACTTAGATGTGTCGAAGACCTCCGATATGCACAGCCACGCATTGATTAATGGACAACATTTTTAAATGAGAAATGACTCTCATTTGGACACAACCTCGGACCTCTGATCACTCTGATACCAAATATTAGGACAGCAATATTGTCACACAGAAAAAATAAATTGATATGGTATTCGACACACAATAATATTATATTTCTGTATCACTGCACAACATGTTTGGCTAATATATAGCCAATATAATAGAAGAACTACTTTCTAGAAAATAGGAAGTCAACAAACAACTTACCCGTTTATAATTTTACGGGTACAACAAAACTCTATAATAATATATTGTTGAAACAATATATTATAACAATATGAATTGTAATATCAACTCAATTATATCACATAATTATAATCTAACTTTTATAATAATGTGAGCACTAATAATATGAAATCCTAACAATATGGTTGTCTTTTTATCCAATACAGGTGTTTTACATATATTAGAGTGAGTGGATTTGAAGGGAGACCTTACAATTTACCAAGGTATGTTGATGATAAGTGGATTCTAATGGATCTTTTAAGGAATATTTTCCTTGTGCACAGTAAACTATCAAAAAGACATAAAACCAATATAAAATTTCCTCTCCAACTTGAGAGATATTCTTTTTAAAAAATAGGAAAACATAGGATGATGGATGGGGAAATGGAGAAATTCCAAATGGATAAGTTTACTCTAAGTCCTAACTTTTATATTTGATGGATTTTTACTTCTAGTGAGCATGGGCCTCATTTCAAGGATTATTGGATGAACTGTGTTGATGAAGAAGAGGTGAAAAAAGGGATTTATCAAGGAGGACCTTGAGAAAAGTAATTGATTTCAAAATTTTTGTGACTCCCCAAGGAATAGAGGATGACCCAAATGTGGAATGCCAATTTTATCTTGAAAAAAGTTTAGAATCAAAATCAGTTACTCCTGTATATTAGAACAAAAAGGAATTAGATGATCCACACAAAATAATTGTTCATGTCATGAGAAGAACTTTAACATGGTTAGTTGGAAAGGGTATTAATTTTTCTTTACAAAATACAAGAGTGTTAAAGGAATTTAGGGACCTAAATGTTTTGAAAGAGGACCTCCCTCCTTTCAGAGGAGGATTTGATACTATAAACCCTTTGAATGGTCAATCCCCTCAATTTCCCAGTAGGAAATCCACCACATAAATAATTGATCAATGGACTTCTGCAAAGAGTAAAAATGAAACATCAAATACTTCTTTAGTTCAAAAGCCGGAGGATATGCTTTCATTTGTAATTCAAGATGGCCTTATCACTACAGCAACACCATTGCAATAAAAAAGAACTAGTGTAACCAATCTAAGGACTCCTACAGTGACAATATAAGGGACATCAAGAACATCCAAAGTGATGAGGGGATATTTTCCTAATTTTGATTCAGCTATTATAGTTTAGAGTGCTAAAGGAAGAGAGTTTCCATAACTCAAACACTTTGAAAGGGCATAAAAAAGGCCTAAAGTGATATTTCCTTTGGTGAGGGATGTGTGTATCTCAGCTGGAGAAGGTGAGAATAGTGCAAGGAAACATAAGAGAAAGGATCCTAAGCTAATCAACCCTCTTATTTTGACTGAAACTCAGAAAAAGGTTAGTGTTTAATCATCCCATCAAACCATAAAATCATAAGATCCTAAAGGTTTTCATTTTGATCTTTGTAAACCAACACCTATTGTGGATCCATCTGCATTTCCAACTAGAATACTTGCATGGATGATTCAAGGAGCCCAAATATATATCCAATTAGGTGGTGTTGCAACAAGTTAAATACAAAAAGATCTAGTTATAGTGCAGCCTTGTATGAAATATGACATCAAAGTAGAGTTTCCACAAAGGAAACCAGAAAAGAAGATTGAAATAATTAGTGTGGAGGAACTTACAGATAGTCCATACTTTGAGATTTAGGATGACTGAATTGAATTTCATATAAAATAAAGTGTAAGTGTGTCTTTTGAGGATATACATATGTCAGGTATTGGTTAGCATCGAAACATTGAAATGGGTTCCCAACCCCAAAATACTAAAATGGAAAATGTATCCCCTCCTGTGAAGGGAAAGGAAATCATTCAAGCATATATGGATAAAAATCTACCCCTGGTGTCACTCTCATTACAATTCAACCATCTAAAAGTGTAGACAAGACACAAGAAAGTGAAGAAGTTCAAACTACACTGGCCCCAAAAAATCACATTTGAAGTTGTGATAGATACAAGTACCCCTATCAAGGGTAGTGTTGTTATAGGTATAGAGGTTAATGATGAAAGAAAATATCAAGGTTTAATTTACCAACCCCACTCAACAGATCAAAAAGATGAAGACCCTTCAAAAAAGAAGAATGGTTAGGGAAAATATGAGATGGAGGTGCCTACTATAAAGCCATTTTTCGAAAGTTTCTTAAAAAAAGGAGAAAATTGAAACTCCAAGCCCTAAAAAAGAATCTCAAAAAGAAATAGAGAAAGCATTTGCTTCCCCACCAAAAGATTCAAAGGAAGAAACAAGAAAGAAGTCCACTTATATAGAAGATGTAACAAAAACTGTAAGTTTGGTGGTTACCCCTACTGAGAGCTTGAAGGAAACAATGATTCCACCTATTGGTCCAATGGAAAGGAAGTGCCAAGAGGAGAAATCAGAGACTGATAAAAAATTGGAGAACATCAAACAACCTCTAACCCTAGACCAAAGTAAAGGACAACTAGAAATGAAGCCATCTAATAGCACAAAGCAGATAGTAACAATGGATGTGCTGCATACATAAAAATCAATACCCCAAAATACTCAATAAGCATCCACAGAAATGGTATTATTTTCCCAGATGCAAACATCACACCAATAGGAATAAAAGTTGGTAATGCTCTCATGGCTAGCTGGTTAGGAGGATTTCTTTAAGAGAAAGAATAAGGAAAAGAGGTTGTCAAAGGATGATCCTTAGACATTACCAAGATTGATTTCCCAAGACCAAAAAATGCTTCAAATAAGGAAAGAGTTATAACTTGAACACATATTAATAAGTGAGGGTTTAAAACAATGGAAATTGTAACTTCTCACCTAGGGATATCAAGAGATAAAATTATAGTCAGTGACTATTACATACAACATATCTAGTTGGGTAGACCTACAAGGGAATTCATTAAGCAATACATAGTAGTAGCAATTGAGGTTTTTTTCCAAAGAGTTGATGAAGATAAGGTAATAAAAATGTAATTAAAATACCAAGTCAAAGCTTTAACTTCATGCTTGTAATAGTTAGTGGGTCCGTTAAGGGAAAAGCAAGAAACTCCTACTGTTATCACTCCAGATATCTTAGGAATCATAGAAAAGGATACCAAAAAGGTCAAGTATTTTGATAGATAGGTTGATGACTTATTTGAAAGAGGAAAGAAGATTTTTGAGAAATAAAAAAATAGGTAGAGAGAATTTACCACCAATCTCAATGATATAATTTATTTAATTAAACAAGGTGAAAATGAGTTATTCTACTTTGAAGGGATTCTTCTCAAGTTAAATCTTATCAACCAACTTGATGAGAATATAGTTTAAAATGAGGGAATCATGCCTCTAAATAAAATGTGAAATCAATATGCTATGGAGTACTTGTCCAAAATTTGGACTGAGGTTCTAAATAAATTCAAAGAAAATATGGAGGCATAAAAAGAATGGATTGAGAAAAGCATTGACACCATAGACATGAAATTAGAGGGTATGGTATTTGATAAATACAAAACTAGTTATGGTGACTTGAATATTGATTTTCTGGTCCACTCCTTTGAAAAATACATCCATGATGAGAATTATTTATAGGATGTTATTAAGAGGTTGGTTTCTCTAGAGGACACAATTGCAGAGTTGAAAATAAAGTCAAGGGATAATAGGAGAAGAATGGAAAAGTGTGTGGATGTATTGAATAGGGTGAATTTAATATTCCAACACCACATAGGCTCTAATGAAAATTATATAAGGCATTTTTTCCAAAGATATGATGCATACAGGGAGAGACAACCAGATAAAAAAGAAGAAGAAAAATATTAAGATTGACCATGTTGACCAGTGAGAAAGCTTAGGCTTGTTTTTCTTAAACAAATCTCATCTTTTCATAATTAATACTATTGTTTTAAAATAGTTGAACATTACTTTGAATTATTTATTTCAAGTATGAATGTAACATAATACAATACAATAGAATTTTATTTTTCTTTAATAGGATTCTAAATCTATTATGAAGCACGTGTGTTATTGTAACAGTTTGAATTTTTTGTATAGATGAAAAATAAAAATGGGGTTGTATAGGGGCCCCGACCCATGGAAAAATTATACATTTTTGTGAATTACATCAAAAAGAAACTAGAGAAAAGGACACCTAATAATTTTCTAATACCACAAAATCCTCGCTGAAAAGAGGAATTTTGTCCAGAAGCTTGGTTTTCCTTAGAACAAACTCCTCTAACCCAACAGCCATATGTGCAAATAGAACTTCACCTTCCAAGGTGCGAGACATCCCCAAATCCATGAGCTTCTCAATATCCATCCTAGGGTTATCCAAGCTACTCATTAATTCCATTTTCTTCTGATAAGAAGAGACCCAATTAAGGAGATCCAAGCCACCTATGGGAAATACTTTCCTCCTTTTTGATTTGTAGACAAAGGGCTGAGTAGGAACAATTTATGTGGCTGGAAGTGCAAGTACAATGGTCCTTGAAGTTGGCCAAGTAGGAGATTTGGAGTTGGATTCACCCTTGCATTTCTGCATAACAGCCAGTGACACATCAAAAAATTGAGAAGGTGGAGATTTTGTGGGCCTTTTTTGCAAAGAATAAACACATTTTTCCAACTCATTCACCTTGCAAAAAAGAGTATGAATAATGTCTATACAAACCCCTTCACCAAGCTCATGAGATTATGAAGTAATCTCCTTTATAATGAACTCTTCATTGTAGATGAAAGGGCATATGTTTTCAATTACACCTTTCACAGATGGCATGCTCTTGAGCTAGAATTTCTTTAGTACCTCGGCAGTCTTCTGATGCTACCACCTAAAAAGATGAATGTACATCATTTAGAAGGTGGAAAAGATGGGATGTATTTTGATGAGCCTTCAAATCAAAGACACATGAATAACTTCGGTTGTCAATGGCCCATTATAGTCCTCTGGATCTGAAATCTCGAATATTATCCTTAAAAATGCTTCATCTGGGCTTGATAAATCAAAAACTAAGTTCAAATCCTCAGAGGATATTTCCATCAAACTAGATGCTAATGTCACTCCCACCATGATGTAGAAAGAGAAATCCAACAAGCTTTTCACACTTAAAAGAAGGGATGTAAATTTTTAGGAGAAGTGATGGAAATTTTTAATAAAAATAAATTTAGTGAGTTAAGCTAAGCACAATCATGATGTGTTAATCGATGATATTATCTATGATAACCACATGAAGGAGATAAGTGATAAATATATTGATATCATAAAAAAATAAGGAAATTGGATTTATATGATATAAAACATATGAAAACACTCAACTTAGAAATATATGACAATGAATGTGTGTGTTTCAAGGAAGATTCCCAAAAGGTGGGAATGATTAAACATCAAATCAAACCATTTGGAGGAACTAAAAAATCATTAAAAAGTCTCTCAAATTACCTGAAAAATAGGAATGATTAGACAAATGATGACATCATGATAAGGGTGACATAATCATTCTAGTTCATTCATGGGACTGAGTAAAACATACACCTAGAAACATTTGTAAAAACTCCCTCCACATGGCACAACAAGGAAAATAGATTATTTTCAAAGGAATGATAATAGATCAGATACTTTGTGCTTCAAAAAGAGGAATATTCTCTTAAAAATATTCACATTTTTGGGGGGGGAAAGGAAGATCAAGAAGATAGAGTTGAGAGAGTTATATATAAATGAGAGGACATATTCTCATATTTAGGGGGGTTAATGTTTTCTAAATTTTTAGAGAAAAAAGAGAAAAACAATTTTAATTTTCTTGAAGAACCTGAATTAAATTAAGAGACATGCAAGTTATTTTATTTGTCCAAACCTTCTCATGCCAAGATGATTGCAAGTTAACAGTCATTGAAAAGAATTGAGGCCATTAGGCTTTAATGGCCCCTTGCTAAGAAATTTTAATTTCTTGAAATTAACTATGTTTGTTTTCTCCTGAGAAATGTTGTCTTTGTTTCCTAAGGTAAAATAATTTGAATCAACTTACTTGTCTTCCCTGTTGTAATATTTTGTTGATAGTTTCTTTGAAACTACACTAGATATGGTCTTAATTAGGGGAATTTTAGCAACAATAATTACACTGTAGAAAGAGGTTTCCTTTTGTGGAATGATAAATAGTTTTAAATTCATATTACCTTTACTTGGTTGAGAATATCTTAGTAAAAATTCTTAGTGTATCTTGAGTATAGTTGAGTAGGAATTGTTAGTGTTTTATTAAGAGTTCAGCATGAGCTTTTGTGTTTGAATTCTCAAAGGTTGTGTTTAATATTTTACTCTTTGGCTTCCATGAGTGCATACATTCTGGTTAAAGGGATTATACTTCTGGTTGTGTGACATGTATTCCTCTTTCCTTGGGGTATATTTCCAAACATTTTTTAAGGTTTTCTTGGAGAAAAATTGTATAATCAACTTTATCCTTCTTTGATATCCCATTCATACACAAAAATTACAACCTACAACTATTAAATCCTTCTGAATTACCCATGTTTTCCCTACCTATCACAATTTTCCAAGGGAATTTACCATCTATACCCTTCCTTTCTATTAATATGCAGACAGTCAAGCTAAAATTTACACTTGTCTAGAGTGAACCTGAGTCCTAGTTTGAAAGACATCTGCCTTATTTAGTATCACAAATCTCATGAAATTTAAATGATTCTTTGCATTGACCATGTCTATTCAAGACTATTCTTCATATTTCCAAGAGAAATCTTAGAAACAACAATTTCATCCACCTTTCTCATAATTAGAGGTTACAACAATGGGACCTCTCACCCTAGTTTACAAGACAGAAACCTAAAGTATGAGGGGAAGGTCATCCACTTTGTGAGTGCAATCCAATATCTCCCAAGTCAAATCTCAAATATTCTTTCAGACATGATCCCCAGCTACAAATGATGAAATCCTCAATCTGTCTTTCTCTAAGCATCTAACTTAGTTTATAAATGTTTCTTGGATCTTAAGGTGATGCAGAATTGGGTACAAATAGTAGCCATGAATATCCATTTAAATTATCCAAGGACAACCTCCAGTCTCAATTCTCCTTTGGAAAAAATCACATATTTTGACCTCGTTAATGCAAACCTAGAGGAGTTTAGGTAGAGATTGCATGCTAGAAAAAGAAGAGAAACTATGGCTTGTGTGACTAGTAGTTATATTCACCTCACTTCCACTTTCTCTTCCACTACATATTACCCATATCTTGTATGAGTATGCATGAAACATTACAACCATATAACAAGAGAAGTATGGGATGGGAATGGGGCCTTGGTCTTATCTTTCCAGGAAGAACCATTTTACAGAATGTTGGGTTTTCCACCTATACAAGAATAAGGTGCCATTATCATGGAGTCAACACAGTTGTACTAGAATTCATGATTAAGCAAATGAACCAAGTTTATAAATGACCATTGGTTGGTTAACCCCCAAGTATTTATCTCCAGATTTCCTAATAAATTGAATAGAAGATAATTTCTTAAGGAAGTTGGAGATGTGATCACGTTGTTAAATAGGTTGGTGGGTATGGAATCTACCAAAATGTTTTATGAATGGATTTTTTAGTTCATACAGGTTATACTTGTAAATAAAAAACCTCTCCTTTGGGCTGAAATGATAAGTAGGAAATCATAGTGAAAAAATGATGGGAGTTGCTTGAATAGTAAGAGGGGAAAAGGCTGGTATGGCGTAGTTATTTATGTCATATTACTCAGTATCTAATATTTCTTTGCACATAAATTACCTAGGTTTGCAGAGAGGGGATCTTAGTAATGCCAAGGTATATGACATATTTTTCTAATTGAACCTGGAGAATTACATTCCACACTATAGGAACGTTTCTAATGTATTATTTATACCTTTGATATGCATCTTTCACCCCAAATGGGAGGCTAAAATATTTTCATGAGATGCTAGATAGGTCATTGCTTAGTATGGATGTTGTTTCATCTAGTTCTGGAATTCCTCTTATATCATGGTCAATGGTTTTGATAGAATCTCTTACTTACTCCCTAAGCATGTGGACAAAACTTTAGTAAGATAGTTATCGCAAATACATCACATCCCTTATTAAGTTTCCTATGACCATTGGGAAATATAATTAATCAAACATCTAAAAGGAGATAATGCAAAAACTAAAAATGGTTAGGGTCATACTAGATAGATTTGAGTCTAGGCCTCATTATGATATAAAAAAAAATTGTACACAATGTTGTAGCCACTTTGATGGAGAATGAGCCCCATTACAAATGATTTTGGATGGATTGTAAAGATGAGAAGGATGTCAAACAAAGGTATTATTCAAGGATTACACTCTCCCAGATGGTAGACTTCAGAATTATTCAAGTTCCCAAGGGGTTAGAAGATGATAAAAATGGAATGAATGATGATTATATCAAAGGTAAAATCACTTCTTAACCCTTACCACCAATCAATTGGGAGTCTGATGAAGGAAGGGAAAATCATAACAGGACTATTAATATCATCTGGTGATCTTTAAAGTGGTTATTATCGGAGGGTATATATGTAATCCATCAAAACACTTCTTACCAATGGATTACAGGGTTAACAAGATAATTGATGATATAATACCCCATACCTAAAATTTCATGCTATTAGGGATGTTTTGGGGAGGAAAGGTGTCAAGATCTCTCTTAAAATATTATCATCAACCGATGAAAGGGATGACATAAGTTCCCAAATTAGTAAAACTATGACCTACATTACTCAATTTACAAAATGAATTAAGGAAGTACTTCAAGGGAGCATGAGTAGAGCCCTTGTTGTTTCTACTACCCCTTTAAAGGTTGTTCTAGCACCGAATTCAGGGTCAAAAAGGGAAGGAAAAAGTGACAACATGTGCTTCAAAGAGATCTAAGGGAGTAGGTATGTCTAGGGTTCCTCATAAGGTCCCATGACAAAGAGAGATCTACGTGACTTAGAGGAAGAGGAGGAAAAATCTCACCTCTGAAGGAGAGAAAGGACCAAGGTATCTAAATGGTTTGATTTGGAGGAAGAAGAATCAATTGGGGATATAATGGTTTCAAATATTATTTTACCTTCACCCACCATTTCCCAACCCCTAGGGATTGCACTCTTTGTGGAAACGAATCCTATTCACCTAACCCATGTTTCCTCACTTGTCCAAGTTTTTTCACCTACTAAAGAGCAACTAGTTGTGATTATACCCACATCCCCAGCCTTTCCTATTCCACACCAGATTTATGAAATGATTATAGTAGAGAATTATTTTGAGGAACACAATACATTAGAGGTTGGGATAAAAATTGATCTTACACCAGAAAAAAAATCTTGATATTGCAGTGGCTAAAAGGGCACAAAAAAATGAACATAGAGTTCAATCTACCATTAAGACAATTAAGGATGCAATAGTATAATATCATGCAGAAGGGATTGTAGTGGGAGAATTATAGAAATAATATATGGGTTTCACAATTGCAATGACACCCTATCATGTTGAGGTAGTTGCAAAGGTTCTTGCAGTCCAACTTCTAGTGACCAATGTTACACATCAAGAATCTCATGAGATAGTTTCTTATTCCAAAGAAGAAGTGATTGAAATTTTGGCACAAATAGATGGAGAGGTTGATGACCAATTATATTCAATTATGAATGAAGGAGAAGTAAAATATTAGTATGGGACATTAGACAAAGTAGATGCCCATAATGAACCTGTGCAGAAGTTTTATCTAGAAGAAATAATACATGTGACCACTGGAGGAACTCCTGCAGCTCCTTCATCCTCTAAAACTCTAGAAATCATTCGTATAACTTCATTTCCATAATTACATGACTAACACAAGAAACCAATAGGAGTCTGGGTAGGATATGCTATCTAAAATAATAAGAAGATGTAAATCTAATTGGATGAAGATGATCTACAAAGAATTTCACCCTCAACCCCTCTATGCCACGCAAAAGGGAAACATTTATGTCAAGAGAAGTTCTAAACAAGAAGGGAAAAATATTTATGGAGATTACAGCTCCCAAATCCAATGTGCTCTAGACTGAGGAATCTCCATATAATTACTAGGTCACAAGGATACCATTAGGTAAGCCTTATACCAATGAAATTAAACATGACTTCTCTATGGTAGAGATAGAGTTTTCTTGAAAATTGATGATTTTAAGGAAACTAAGAAGAACCTGAAGGCCAAAAATGAAGTTTTTTTTAACTTGGTTATGAAACTAGCTAAGACCCTTAGACAGGAAAATTTTAAGTCCCTAAAATCACCTATGATGATATCAGAAGAGAAAATTATTTAGGAAAAGGGTGGATGTCACCATACAATAAGATAATGACTTAGTCATTAGAGGTGAGGAAGTGATTAGGGAATATTTGAAACACTATTCCCGCATCTTTGATAAAATAGAAATAACCAAGGTATTGTTGTACAATTGTAAGGCCAAAAGTAAAATATGGAATGATATGTTACCAAAGTTGAAATCCTTTATAAACTTATAAGATGATTTGGTTGTTAAGGAGGGGATTATCTCCCTTGAATCTATAGGAAATCAACATGAGTAACATGAGGCTCCAAATTTAGAGGAGCAGAAGAAAAGGTGACTGAACAAATTGATGGTTTGCACTCTCTTCTTGAAAAATTAATTAGAGTAAGTAGTGGGGAAAGGATTAGGATGCAAAATATAGATCATGTGGTTAAAATTTTCACTGATTATGCCCTTTGAAATTTGAAATATCCTAAAACTTTTCTACTATACAATGACTTGTGCAAGTCGATAAAACAACTTATAAACTATTGAAGAGGATAAAGAAGGGGAAATATATTGTTGTGGAGCTTGATAAATTGGGTGCTAGGGGAGAAATTATTTTCCATTATCATTCAAGGCCAGAAGAAGAATCTATATTACAGATGTTCGGTAAGTTTTATGTTTACAAGGACATGATGAGGGACATTTTTGAGAAACAAACCATAGATGTGGACCCAAAAAATAGAAGAAATAAAGAGGAAGAAATTGAAATAAACTTGTCATCTTATTAAAGCATTTTGGAATCATTAAAGTATGAGGACTTTCTAAAGATAATTCAGTTTTGTTGATTAAAAACAATATTTGTTAAAGGATAGGGGAATATCCTTCTTTTCCTCCTCAAGTGTCATCATGTGACATCATCTTGTTCAACTCAATTAGCAAGGTGGGAATGTTTTTAGTTATAAGGATTTTCCACCCTAATTTTGGAAAAAAAAAATTGTTTCATGAGGTAAACTCTCAAGGTTGTCTTAGGTAGTTTTGGGGGGACTTGGTCCAAAAATATTTTAATGAAAAATGTGTATAAGAATGGAGGTCTTATCCTTATTCTTAGGGTTGGTAGTCAGTTAATTTTTGTAATTGGTTTGTTTCAATTGTAGTTACTTTTTTACCAAGCATTTTGTAATTGTCCATCTCTATGAGAAAATGCTAATGTGATTGCATTGTATATCCATTAGGAGGTTTTTAAGGAATTTGTTTATGTCACCTCACAAAAACTCATATGAATGGACCCTTTTTGCTTTGATATAATTATACTTTACCTTTTTGTGTTTTAATATTATGAACAAGGAAATATAATTTTCATTTCAATTTTGTACTAGTTTCATTTAGTGGAATACACAACGATAATTTCTTAACTATTGCATTTCTCTGGTTACTACATGAATATTATGAAGTAGGGTATACTCTATAATATTTTTGTGTAGTTGTAAAATCCTAATGGTAACACTATTTTGGGAAGGTTTTTGTCATCCCTTAAGGTTATTTTGGGTGTATGAAACAAAGGTAACAAACACTTTACCTAAATTCTATCTCAAAGATTTATGTCTAGGGTCTCAAGGACTATTAGTAACATTTTTGGAAATTTGGTATCAATGAATGAAAATGTTATCTCATGAATTCTATTAAATTGATTGTTCTTCTCAAAATGTATGGTGCTTCCTTATCTTAAGTTGGTCCTATAAATTTTTTCAACAAAGGTATTTTCGTATTTGCATTTTCTAGCTCCCTTTGAGGTAGTAATAAATTTTCCTCTTATAAATGGTTCTAAATAGTTATAGAATTTAATATTCTAGTGAAGAATCCTCAAGATAAAGCTGGGATATAATATTTTAATCTAAATATATTTATTGATTTAATCTACATTTTGTAAAGCTGGAAGGACTTCAGTCTAATTTTAAATTTGATCCCACACAGAAGTTACTTCTAGAGTTAGAAGGGGTCCATAAAAGAAGAAAGAAAATATGGGAGTCTGTAATGGGTCAAATTTCAAAAGACAACTAGTTGAGGACTACTCTAGCACATATGACAGATCTGAAGCATTTAGCCTTGATTTTCATTTGTGCTCCTTGTACATACGAGTCCCTGATCCTGATATTTCATGAAGTAATCCTAATCCTATTCGTTTTTTTACCAACAATAATAAGGGATTCATTTTATAATTTTTCCCTCTCAAAGACCCTTATCAAGTTGTTAAAACTCCTTTAGTCCATCAACCCCTTGTTCATCATTTGTTTTATCATCATCAATTTGAATAACCTACGTAAATTAATGTGGCTGACCCCCTCCTAGGGAACCCTTCAAATTTCACACGTATGGACCTATTAATTTTAATGACATGAAAGGTTCTCCTATGAGGTCCTCAATGAGATTAGGATGATGTTTCCTAAGTTATAAGGAAATAATGCTATCAGTAGTGATCATCATTTACAACTATTTCAAAATATGATGGATGATTACAAAATTGAATTTGAGGATGTTAATGTAAATTTGCTTATACACACTCTGGAAGAAGATGATCGTGAATGATTTAGAGCTCTACCTAATAGATCAATTAATTCATAGAAATAAATGAAAACATATTCAAGTTTCTATATGGTGATAAAACAAATACAATGTTTCTGTTGTCTGAATTTGAAAATATTAAGAAGAATCCCAATGAGTGTGTGTATGAATTCAAAACTAGATTCAATAAAACCATGATAAGGCTACCAAATAATATTAGGCTTAGTGATGAGTATTTCCTTATTAAGTATTCAGACACATTTGACAAGAAGGAAACACACTATTTAAGGGATAAAAATCCTCAGAATCTTAGGAAGAATTTTACCATGGCTATCCAGATTGAGTATAATATTAAAACCATCAGGAAACCACCAAAGAGAGAGGGTGTAAATCTGATTAACCCAAAATTCCCTGACTAGTAAGACTATTGACCTTGAAGAAGTTTTCAAAACTTTGGGAAGATTTAGTAAGGAAATTTCTTACAAGCTGACACATGCTCAAAAAGGGTTATCTCCCAATCCGTAAGATCAACATCAAAACATTGGGCATAATAGGTTTGGAAATGATTCCATATGATATTTTTGGGGAGGGGATAGAGGAAAATAACATATGGGTCATGCTGGTAAACAATAGAGATTCAGAGATAATCAAGAAATTCCTGACCATTTGGTGGGAAGAGTAGCTGATTTAGTAAGGAAATTTCTTACAAGCTGACACGCGCTCAAAAAGGGTTATCTCCCAATCCGTAAGATCAACATGAAAACATTGGGCATAATAGGTTTGGAAATGATTCCATAGGATATTTTTGGGGAGAGGATAGAGGAAAATAACATATGGGTCATGCTGGTAAACAATAGAGATTCAGAGATAATAAAGAAATTCCTGACCCTTTGGCGGGAAGAGTAGCTGATGTCAAGGAAAAGTGTATCATTGATTGGTGGGATAAATGTTTTTTCTCCATGTGATTTTTGATCGACCTACAAATGATGGTAATGATGAAGCTAATTTTAGTGATATGTGTTTGCTAGAATGTCAACATGATTATGAGTTTAGTGCATCTTCTCTCGAAATCCTCTATGCCCAAAATGTGGCTGATTTCTAGACTTGTGTTGAAAAGGTTAATTCCCCCCCACTAAATTTAATGATTAGGTTGATATAGCTCAATACTTTGAGTATTTAAGATCCTTTATGATAAAGAAATACTATGCCAATGTTCCTCCAAGTGAAGATTAGAATTTACTGATCAATGTTGTAGTTTCTTAGGAAAAGGAGTAAAAATTGAGGAATAGGAAAATCAAGGGATCTATCCCTTCAGCTAAACCTAAGATTCCTATTATTTCAAATGTCCCCAATGATGCTCCCTAGAGAAATGTGTTAAACAAAAAACCTATAATTCAGCATGGGCCAAGTGGTTCTTCCCCTTTTTCCACTAAGAAAGACCTTTTTCCATCTGACAAAATAGTCACATTGCCTTTTCATACTCCACTTCCCAAGTATAATGCATGTGAAATGGCCCAAATCCTAAGCTATATAAATATCATAGTTCCTATTGTGGAATTATTAAGGATCCATGAGCATATAAAGCGAGCCTTTAAATATCTAGGATTTAAAGAAGATATGATTTCTACAAAAAGTACTCATGTTAATAAAGAATCATCCCCCACAATTGTTAAGGCTTAGGTGGAGGAAAATGAAGAGGAAATGGAAACACCTCCATAAATATACTTGGGAACTTAGTAGAAAAAAAATTAAATGTTGAACCTTTTTTCACCTCCCTTATTGTAAATGGGTGGCTCTTATACAATTTTATGTTTGATTCTAGTGCTTCATGTAACATCATGCCCATGGCAGTCACTAATGAGTTAAATATAAATATAACTAGTACTTTCAAGAAATGTTTCGCTATATATTCCATGGAGGTACCAATGGTTTGCTATATGAGGGGATTGATCATGTAATTGACATCTTACCCAGGAAAGTACTTGACTATGAACGTTGTCATTTTTTATTGCCCCACCTAGTGGGGAATTTTTTTGTCAAAAAAGTGGGTAGCCAGTGTGGGTGGCAGTTTCCAAATGGATATGTTGTATGCCCCCATATCATTGGAAGGAAAATTGGTCAATTTATATATGGAAGAAAAAATGTTGCACTTTATTGAAAATCCCCATAATGCATATTATGAAGTAATTTTTGTTGATGTAGGCTTGGATAATTTTATAGGAAACGCTAATTTTGGGTACCAATGTTTGGATATAAATGTTTAGCTAGAAGACCCTGTGATCCTGTGGACTATGATTTTTCACAGAGCATGTTCTAATATTGGTGATGGGGCAGGTGTGGTGTTGACCTCTCTAAACAATTGATCTTTTAACTTCTCCTTTAGATTAAATTTTGACTACACAAAAAATGTTGCAAAATATGAAGCAATCTTGTTAGGATTAAGGATTTATTAGAGACATATAATAAAGGATCTTCTTGTTAAAGGGGGTTCTTAATTGGTAATCAAGAAAGTATGAAATTCATATGTGGAAAAAAACCAATGGTTGAAAAAATATTGAAATACAATGTGGGATCTCATTGAATTTTTTAATTCATTCAATATTGAGTACCACGAGAGAATCCAAAATGTAGTAGTTGATACTCTTACAATCTTGGCCTCACAATATGAAAATGAGGATCTATCCCCATATTGTAGATTCAAGGTGGAAGAATTATTTTGATCCTCTGTACTTGATAATATCCAACAATGGAAATTATTTTATGATGATTCACATATCAAAATATTCTTGAGTTGTCAGTGCTAATTCACTAACTAGACCATTGATTTAGAACCTATGGTAGAGGTATGTGTGGGGAAGGAAACCCTTTTTGGAAAATAAGTAATTCAATTAAAGACTAATTTGATCCCAAGGGTATTATTTAGTCTGGGATCTTATTTTGATAGTACTGATAGAGTAGTTAATAAATCCATTATTCTGGAAAGATATGTCATGGAGTGTAGCATGGGTTCCTGTCAAGATCCTATAAACATATGGTTGGGAAATAATTTTAATGAATAAGAAAGAAATGCCTATATCAAGTTGCTAAAAATGTATCAGGACTTCCTTTCCTAGTCTTATTCTTAATTAAAATCTTATAGGGAGGATATGTTCTAGTATGAGATACCATTGAAACCCCACACTAAGCCCTTCAGAAAAAAAAAGAGACCTATCAGCCCTATCCTCACAGCAAAGATGCAAGAATAATTTAATAATTTGAGAGATGGTGGAATTATAAAACATACTTGGTATTCCTCATGGGTAGAAAATTTAGTAATGGGGAGGAAAAAGAATGGGGATATAAGGCTCTACGTATATTTTAGAAATTTGAATAGGACTTCACTAAAAGATAACTACCATTTTCCTAATATGGACAATGTATTGCAGAAGGTAAGGGGGTCAGAACTATTGTCTACCCTAGATGGTTTCTTTGGGTACAATAAGATTTTAGTCAAAGAGTTAAAGCATTACAAGACTACGTTCACCTCCATGAGGGACTTATGTGTATTTAAGAATTTCATTTGGATTGATAAATGTTGGTGCTACATTCCAGATAGCATTGAGCATTGATTTTGTCAGATTCATAAATGAATTCATTATTTTATACCAGGATGACATTATGGTTTTTCCCAAAGAATATGATAGCACCTGTTGCATTTGGAGAAGATCCTAATTAGGGGAATGGAATATGACGTCTCAGAGAATCCCAATAAGTTTCACGTTTGTGTACATAAGGAAAAATTGATCAGACACATAGTATCCCATCAAGGAGTTATGATTGACCCAGAAAGAGTGGAATCGATTGATAAATTTCTCATCCTCTTGTCAAAAAAGGGAATTCAATCATTCTTCAGGAAATTTAATTTTGTGAGAAGATTCATCTCCAATTTTTCTTAAATCACCTTGCTAATTACAAATATGTTGAAAAAGGATCAAGTGATGAAATGGAGGGAGGAAGTGATTCAATCTTTCAAAGGGGTAAAACAGGCAATCAAAACAGCCCCTATATTGGCTAGTCTCAATTATAAAAAATATTTTCAGATGTTCTCATTTTTCTCTAAATTCACTATTACTTCTAAGTTACTAAAAAGGAATTAAGAAGGCCATGAGAATCCTATTACATTTTTTATCAAGGCTCTGTAAGGATCTAAATTTAAGTAATCTTTCATGGAGAAGAAAGCTTTTTCTCTTGTCACAGTGACTAAAACATTTATACCTTATATTCTTAGTTCAAATATTGTAGCATATGTACATCACACAATGGTGAAGGACATCCTATCTCAAATGGAAATGTCTAGTAAAATGTGCATATGGTTTAACAAGATACAACAGTATGACATGGATATAAAAACTACCCAATTAGTATGTGGTCTTGGTATTATAAGATTAATGGCAGAAACAAATTTTTAGATTGTTTAAATTCACATTATTGAGAGTGATGAGAAATGTCTACATGTAAAGGTAAGTATTTTATCTTGGTAAAAAAATATTGTGTACTATCTCAAAAATTTGAATTATCATGATGGGATAGAAAAATATCATAGAATAACACTCAAACTAGTGTTGTAGAAGTACATCTTAACAAAATATGGAATGGCTTGGTAAACCCTAGAGGGAATCTTATGAAGATTCATTATAGAGGAAGAAGCCCCAAAATTGGTTCACGAATTTCATGTACTGGGGAACATTTTACTGGAAGGGTTACTGCACACAAAATTTTGAGAGTTAGATACTAGTGGTTTTCCTTGTTCAAATATGTTGCTTTAATGGCCAGAAGGTTAGAAAGATGTCAATGTTTTTCTGGGAGATTAAAATCCTCTAGGTCTCTCCCTTTATAACCTATTTCAATAGAGGGTCCTTTTAAGAAATGGGGGTTAGACTGTATTGGTGAGATGTCAGATACTTCGAGTGCAAGACACAAGTGGATCTTAATGCCCATAGACTATTTTACCAATTAGGTTGAGCTATTTCCTACTAGAAAAGAGACTCATCAGGTGGTCATGGATTTTATCCTTAATCACATAATTTATAGATTTTGTGTTCTTTCTAAATTGGTTCCTGATAATGCTATGAGCTTTAGGCCTAAGCCTTTGACAACAATGTGTCTTGAGTATTCCATAACCCTTAATTACGCTTCTAATTACAATTCATAAGGAAATGGGAAGGTAGAATCAAGTAATAAGAATCTACTCAAAATAATCCGGAGAACGTTAAAAGTAAATAAGAGAAAATGGTGTGAGCAACTCAAAGTTACATTTTGGGCTGATAGAGATACGACTAAGAGATCCACTGGTAAAATTCCATTTGAGATAGTTTATGGTGTTCAAGATCTTCTTCTCCTTCATTTGCAGTTATCTTCTTACCAGTTTATGTAGTAATTTGATGATGGTGATGGTGTCAACCCTTATGAGGAAAGAATAAATAAAATTATTGAGTTAGATGAAGAAAAGAGAGATTCTTATTTGAAGCATGTCAAATTCAAAGAAAGAAATAAGAAAATATTTGATAAAATTTTTATTCCTCTTATTTTCCATGTAGGAGATCTTGTAATAGTATACGACAGTAAGCATGAAGATAAAGACAAGCATGGAAAATTTGATGCCCTTTGGATGGGCCTCTGCTCCATATATTTCAGAATCAATGAGTATATCTTTTTCCAAAGATACTTGGATGGAGAAATACTATAATTTCCTATCAATGATAGGCATTTGAAACATTTACTTGATTAAATGGTATTTCTGTGTATTACTATAACATGTACACTTTCCCTTGTTCTTTTCTATTTCATTGTGTTGAATTTCTATTGTTGTTTTCATTTCTGGTGTTTCATTGTTATTTTTTATTAGAGTGTCTCATGTGGTATAGGTTTGTGTGTCAATTTGGTTGTCATATTTCGAGACTTCATTTCCCAATGCATAGTTTTCTGGTCCTTTTCTTCTGTATTCATTTTTTTGGTTCTTCAAACACCTATTGGGGGAGTCCACCCCTAGTCGGAGCCATTTTTGGTGCTCGTAATTTTTCATGATAAGTCTAGGCACCATTTGTAAATTTTCTTACTGGTTCAGGTTAGTTCCTAATTTGGATTTTTGTTATTTTTTGAATCTTCAAGAACAAGTGTAAGTGATCGATGTCACGTTCCAGTCTCGTGATTTTTTCCTTGTCAGGACCATCCTTGATCTCGACGGTGCAAAGAATATATCAGTTGACATCCTTGGATTAATGATGAAATACTTAGTTGTATGTAGGATTAAATTTTTTTATGCAGATGTAAGATACATGTTTCTTCCCAAAGTCTATCAAAGGAATATATTCGAAGAAACTTGGAGGCTGGATAGAAAATGCACATAACAATTTGCACTCCTCATATGCTTATGATTGTGTAAAATGCAAATTGTTTCTAGTCTCTGAGGTCCCTATAAAATGGTTATGTATCTAACAATCATGATGTTGAGATGAAAAAGATTAAATTGTTGTTCATGTTTCTTCATGAGTGAAACTTACAAAATTAACTCTGAATCACAATAGTGTTTACTAGATCAACAAAGAAAATGGTGTGCAACTATGAGTGGAGGAGGAAATGCATTTCATGTTTTATAATTTTGTGTGTGTGTTACCTTACAATATGTTTCTAAGGCCCATCAACAAATTAAGGTGGATCATAAATGTACTATATTTACATGAAATACGTATGCAGAGGTGAGAAATTCATAAGGGAATGACCCATGTGGTAAAAATACGTGGGTAATAAGACATGAAAAGATTGTAATGGTTAAAAAGAGATAAAAGCTACGAATTATAGAGAAGTTCCCATGAATGCAATATTTGGCATTAATGTAAGGATCTGAGGGTAATTAATATGAGAACTCGATATAAACGTGCACACTCTACATTCAAAATCTCAGAACTTTTAAGTATCTAAGGAGATTTAAGGAAAACTAAAGTAGAAGGTGTATTTGAAAAGAAAGAGGAGAGTTAAATTGTTTTTTAGGAAACATTTGGGGTGGTCTCCAAGTTCCTAAGCAGCAACTAAAGCTTAAGTTGAACAAGTAAGTGAACTAGTTTTCTTGTCCTTGTGAATTTTTAAAGTAAAGCTCAATTTTTTTGTGAGAAAGTTGGGGATTGTTGAAAGAGTTGTCATAGCCATGAATATCCATTTAAATTATCTAAGGATAACCTCCAATATCAATTCCCCCTTGGAAACAATTACAAATTCTGA
The DNA here is from genome assembly GCA_019776745.2 of Taxus chinensis. Classification (NCBI taxonomy): domain Eukaryota; kingdom Viridiplantae; phylum Streptophyta; class Pinopsida; order Cupressales; family Taxaceae; genus Taxus; species Taxus chinensis. The sequence goes on along the minus strand of CM034149.1, from coordinate 308,397,530 downwards.
TCCTCGTTAATGCTAACCTAGAAGAGTTTAGGTAGAGATTGTATACCCCAAAAGAAGTAAAAATATGGCCCATGTGGCTAGTAGTTATATTGGCCTCACCACCACTTTCCCTCTCATTGTGTAGTGCCTAGAGCTTGTATGGGTATGCACCCAATATTATAACCCTATAACAAGAAAAATTAGGGATGGGAATGGGGCCTTGGTATTATCTTTCTAAGAAGAATAATTTGATAGAATGTTGGGTTTTCTACCTGTATGAGAGGAAGGCACCATTACCATGTAGTCAACATAGTTGTACTAGAATTCATGAGTAAGAAAATGGACCAAGTTTATGAATGACCATTGGTTGGTTAACCCCCAATGTTTTTCTCCAGATTGCCTAATATATTGAATAGAATGGAATTTTTTAGGAAGTTGGAGATGTGATCACATTGATAAATAGAATGATGGGTATGGAATCTACCAAAAAAATTCCATGAATGGATGTTTTAGTTCATACAAGTCATACTCACAAATTAAAAAACCTCTCCCTTGGGCTGAAATAATAAGTAGGAAAATTCATGAACAAATAATGGGAGTTACCTGAATTGTAAGAGGGGAAAAGGCTATGATATGGATGTTTTTTATGTCATCTTACTTGGTCTATAATATTTCTTTCCACATAACTTTCTTGGGCTTGTAGAGAGAGGGGATCTCAGCAGTGCCAAGGTATATGATGTATTTTTCTAGTTTGAACCTGGTAAATTACACTCCACACTATAAGAACATTTCTAATGTTTTCTTTGTGCCTATGATATGCCTCTTTCACCCCAATTGGGAGACTGAAATATTTTCCTAAGATGCTAGGTGGGTCATTACCCAGTACGGATGTTGCTTCATCTAGTTCCAGACTTTCTCTTATATTAGGGCCAGTGGTTTTTATGGGAGACCTTACTTACTCCCAAGGCATGTGGACAACAAGTGGGCATTGATGGATTTGGTAAGACATTTACTACTAGTACATCAGATCATCACCAAGAAACATCTCACATCCCCTTTTAAGTTTCACATGACCATTGGGAACTACACTTGCTCAAACATCCAAAAGGTAAGAATTCTGGAATCAAAAATGGGTAGGGTCATGTTAGACAGATTTGAGGCTAGGCCTCAGTATGATATAAAATGAATTATACACAGTGTTGTAGCCACTTTTATAGAGCATGAGACCCATTATAAAGACTTTTGGATGGATTGTAGAGATGAGAAGGAGGTCAGAAAGAGGGATTATTCAAGGATGACACTCTACTAGATGGAAGAATTCAAAATTATCCAGGTTCTCGAGGGGTTAGAAGATGATAAAAATGTAATAAGTGATGATTATATCAAAGATAATCTCACTTCTCATCCCTTACCACCAGTCAACTAGGATAATGATGAAAGGAAGGTAAAATCATGAAGTGACTATGAGTATCAGCCGGTAATCTTTGAAATGGTTATTATCATAGGATGTAGATGTAATTCATCAAAACACTTATGTACTAAGGGATTACATGGTTATCAAGATAATTTATTATGTCCTCCACCCATACCATAAAATTCATGCTAACAGGGATGTTTTGTGGAGGAAAGTGAGTTAATGATCTATTTTAAAATATTATCATCAACCTAGGTGAGGGATGATGTGAGTGCCCAAATCAGAAAAACTGGGACCTCCCTTACTTATTTGAAAAAAATAACCGAGGAAGTACTTCAAGGGAGTATGAGTAAATCCCCTATTGTTTCTTCTACCACTTTACAGGTTATTCTAGCATCGGCTTCAGGGTCAAAAGGGAAAGAAAAAGTGACAAAATATGCTTCAAATAAATCTAAGGGAGTAAGTTTGTTCTGAGGTTCCTCATAAGGTACCCATGTCAAAAGACAGGTCTGTAAGATTCAGAGGAAGAGGAAGAGAAAGTTCACCTCTAAAGGAGAAAGTAGGACCATGGTATCTGAATGGGTTGATTTGGAGGAAGAAAAATTAATTGGGGAAATAATGGTTTCCAACTATTCCTCATACCTTCACCCTCCATTACCCAATCCCTAAGGGTTCCACTCCTTATAGAATCAAATCATGTTGACCCAACCCCTATTTCCCCACTAGTCTAGGTTATTTCACCTACTAAAGAGAAACCTAGTTGTGATTATCCCCACATCCCCTGTCCTGACCTATTCCCATAGTAGAGTGATGAAATGTTGATAATAGATAAACCTTTTAAGGAACCCAGTACATCATAGGTTGGGATAAGAATTGATCTTACCCTAGAAAAAACTCTAGATATTGCAGTTTTGAAAGAGGCATAAAGAAGTGAACATAGAGTTCAATCCAACATTAATCCCATTAAGGATAAAATAGTACAATCTTGTGCAAAAGGGATTATAGTGGGAAATGTACAAAAAGAATTTATGGGTGTCACAATCACAATGACACCCCAAGATACTTATGTAGTTTCAGAGGTTCTTGAAGTCCAACTTCTAATGACCAATGCTACTCATCAATAATCTCATGAGATAGTTTCTTATTTCAAGGAAAAAGTGGTTGAAAATTTTACACAAACAGAAGGACAAGATTGATGAAAAACCATCTTTAATTGTGAAGGAAGGTGAAGTAAAGGATCATTCTGGGGTAGTAGACAAAGTAGATGGCCATAATGAACACTGTGAAAATTTTTTATCTTGAAGAAACAACACATGTGACCACAAGAAGCACTCCTATAGTTCCTTTGTCCTCCATATCTCTTGCAATTATTCCTATAACTTTAGTGCTGCAATCACCTAAGGAATATGGGCCACCCATACGAGTCTGGGTAGGAGATTCTCTCCCAAAGAAGAATAATATATAAATCAAGTTGGATGACTATGATCTACAAAGAATTTCCACACTCAATCCCTCTAGGAAACCAAAAATGGAAAGTGTTATGTCAAGAGCAGTTCTAAATAGGAAGGTAGAAATATTTGTGGAGATTACATCTCCCAAATCCAATTTACTATAGACTAAGGAATCTCCATTTAATTACTAGGTCATAAGGATCCCATTGGGTAAGGATTCCATTGATGAAATTATACTTGAATTCTTTATGGCAATAGGATTTTTCCTTAAAATTGACGAGTTTAAGGAAACTAAGGACCTGAAGGCCAGAAATGAAGCTTTGTCTTACTTGGTTAGAAACTGGCTAAGGCCCCTTATGAATGTCAATTTGAAGTCCTTAAAATCACCTATGATGATGTTAGAAGAGAAAATAATTTGGGTGAAAGGGTGATGTCACCATAAAATGGGAGAATGACATAGTCACCAAAGGTGAGGAAGTTATTACGAAATGTGTGAAATGTTATTCCCACATCTTTGATAAAATACAAACATCCAAGGAATTCTTGAAAAAGTGTAATACTGAACATAAACTATGGAGTGATATGTTACCAAAGTTGAAATCCCTTACAGACTTGAAGGATGATTTTTTTGTTGAGGGGATTATCTCCCCTAAATTTGTAGGAAATCAATAGTATCATGAGGTTGTAAAGATAAGGGTTGAGATCTTTAAGAATTGTGTCAATTTTCTAAGAGGAGAAAAATAAAAAGATACTGAACACATTGATGGTTTGCACTCTATTCTTGAAAAATTAATTGGTATAAGTATTGGGGAAATTATTAGGATGGAAAATATAGATAATGCGGTTAAAATTTTCACGGATTATTCCATTAGAGGTAGAAGAGCCTAAAATTTTTAGCTTGTCTATTGTGAAACAACTTGTGCAAGTCAAGAAAACATCTAATAAACTGTTGAAGAGGATAAATAAGGGAGAAATAATTTCTATGGAGCTTGATCAAGTAGGTGCTAAGCAAGAAATAATTTTCCATTGTCATTCAGGGCCTAATGAAGAATCTGTCTTACTGATGTTTTTATGAAGTTTGATGTTTAAAGGGACAGAATGAGGGACGGTTTGGAGAAACAACCCATTGATGTAGACCTGGAAAATTGAATAACTAAAGAGGAAGGAATTTAAACAAAATTTTCATCACGTTGAAGAATTTTGGAACCATTCAAATATGAGGCTCTTTCTAAATAGAATGCATTTTTTTAAAGGACAAAAAAGTTTTTTGAAGGAGAGGGGAATATCTTTCTTTTCCTCCTTAAGTGTCACTGTGTCACATAATCTTGTTTAACACAGGAAGAAGAGGGGAATATTTTCAATTAGAAGGACTTCCCCTCCTAATTTTCGAAAAAATCTTTGGTTTCATGAGGCAAATTCTCAAGGTTCTCTTAGGTATTTTTGGGGCGAATTGGGAAAATATTTTTATGAAAAAAATGTATAAGAGTGGGGGTATTTTCCTCATTCTGGGGGTGGGTATTTGTAAAATTTTTTCAATCATTTTGTTTTAATTCTAGTTTCTTTTTTAGCAAGAAATTTTTAATTGTCCATTTCTATGAGAAAACGCTAAGGTTATTGCATTGTACAACAATTAGTAGGTTTTGAAGGAATTTGTTTAGGTCCCCTCACCAAAACTCATATGAATGGACTATTTTTTCTTAGATATAATTACACTTTCATGTTTTGTGTTTTAAAAGTATGAACAAGGAATTATAGTTTTTGATTGAATAATAAGTTATTATAAATTATATCACAATATGAGATAGATATCAGATTTCACACATAAACAAGAAAGTAAATGAACACAACACAACACAACTCAAGAACACAATATATAAGTGGTAAAACCATGAGATATTCAAAAAAGAACTTAAACTCGCTTATCTTTATTGAGAATATATGTTCAAACCAACACTTCCACTATTTCCAGTAGTTACACCTTTAAGGAGGAATTATAAAATGTATAATACATTTTCTCATGAGTTTAGATCATTCTTATCCTCATTCACATCATGTATCTTCACTTAGATTGCCTTTCTTACTCACATATTACTATACCATCTTCATTACCAATTTTTAATGAGATCACCTTGTTTTATACAAGGAAAGTGACTAATTTGGGTCACTCTTAATGCCAAATTATTTCATGTTTATATATTAAATTTAATTCATATGTCATGCACATTAGCCTTTTGTGGTTTGATTTTAATTCATTTTCTCACTTAATATTACAACCCCAATAGTATGGGGTAATATACTTTGACATTAAAAATGATTTTTTTCCATTCTTGGTTTTTAAAAGTATGTGAGACTATTCATTTGATAAGTACCTTATACTTTTAGTTATAAAGTCTCTAGAGAGGTTCAAAGGAAAAAAGGAGGAAGATCAATAATGAAAAAATCATGAGGAAGAGAGAATTTCGTACATGCACACAATTGAGGCATAAAATTATGATAACTCCAATAATTACTTTTTCTATTTCATATAGTTGAAACACCCCTTTAGAGATATTCATATTCTAAGCCAAGATAATTTGCTATCTGTTTGGACATCACTGAGTTGGTGTCCCCTAAGAAAATCATGCATTATGAACCAAGTGATTGTAAATAATTAGACATACATAAAAAAGGTGGTGGTTTCATACTCTTACTTGGCTAACTATCCTTTGATTGAGGTGTATTAGTGAGCATAAATTTTTCCTATTCTTTTGATGAGTCATTTGAAATGGAGAGGTCGGCCATGGTAGCTTGAAAAATGTCTCTTTTTCCAGTAATAAATAGGGATTGCCATATTAAAATATGCACACTATTATTTTTCATTTGCTCAAGAATGTTGAAGGGGCTAACAGCTTATTTTTAGAATAAAGGAACTACATTCTCCTTCCTTTTTTGTTTCATCCACGGGGTCTCTTTAGGTGGAAAATTTCCTATGTTCCACAGATTTATTGTGTATCATGGTTTTTCTATATTCTTTGGATTACTCGATGGAGCCATAATTTTTACTAAGTCCACGGGTTTTCTATCTCTAAGATACAGACCTGGTGAAGTAGGAGATGAGGAGTTTACTTTCATTTGTCTCCTTTTGGACCTAGTGTTAATTGCTACACATTAAGATGAAAATTTATTTATCCCTTGAAGTTGATTCATTCTACAAAATTCATTCATTTGTTAATTACAATCGGAGAATCATGAGTAGCCTCTTACGGTGGAGGTTCTTCTAATGATGCAACTTGAGAGAAATAAGCATTATGTACCATCAAAACTTGGTTTAAAATTCCATTTGGGCAAGTGGCCTAATTATGAGGTTGATTAGAAGGAAAACACTATTAATAATATTTTACTAAATTGTTTCAGACTAAAACCATTACTTTAGATGAGATAGTTGTATTAGGATTGTATGAATGGAATTGTTTCAGTTGTATAATTTTCCCTTGATTTTGAGCATTGGCTTAGAATAACATCTTATTTGGATAATAAAGAGGTTTGTTTGGCCAATAAGAGGTATGATAAATTCTAAAATGTTGTGTTTTTTACCTTTTCAAGATCACTAACTCATTGCCAAATTTGTTTAGTTGTTTCAAAACATTGTGCAACTACAAGTCACTAGGAGCGCTTGGGTAAGTAGTGACTTGGCTTGTGGAATGAATTTTTAGTGTTGTAAAAGGGTCTAATTTAGGTGATTGATCAGGAATGGATGATCCTTCTTCTAGAAAAGTAGGAATTGGAGGCCTTGGTGTAATTTTCCCATCCTGAATAAGACTATTTTCCACCCTAATGGACATATCATAAGCATCGAGGAGATTTCTACCCCCAAAGATTGAATAATGAATAAAATTTCACTATTTAAAGCTCTTAAATAATATAAAAAAGGCATATTGAGGTGTAATTATTACCATTCATGGGATTCTAACCCAAGTTCTTTAAAATTTGATATTAAAATCAGATATTATCTCATGTATTGATCTCTTTGTTGGAGTCAGTTGCTCCACCAAAGAAAAATGGTTTGATTTATCTTAAAATTTCCTATAAAGAGCCTCTCCTGATCCATCCCAAGTGCTAATAGAGTTCAACCTTAAACCTCTATAAAATTACAAATATTTCTAATTGAAAGAAATGGCTAATCATTTTATTTCTACAATATCTCGTGTGATGTGATAGACCAAGCATATGTTTGCAACATCATGGATGTGTTTTATGGGTTTTGTTGTATTTTATCCACTAAAGAAGGGAACACTTTTGAGGGCTTGACTTGATATATAATCATACTGAGATAAATTTAAATGGCTTCCACCATAAAAAGTGATACAATATTGGTTTCTTTTATGATCCATGAAGGTGATGGGTCTTAAAACCCTATAAGATACTAATAAAGGCCTACCAGGAGGAGGATTAGAGGGGAATATATTTGGAGGTGATACAAATATTTGTGATGATATTCCTCTTCTTCTTCTCCATGGTGAAAGTTGCAAATATTTGAAGGAATTTGTACTTACTACTCTTTTTCTTGTTTGAAATCTTCTCATGAAATGAAATAATTAGACTGTTTGAATTCAAAGAAATTGAGCTTGGGATTCACCACATGTGTAGAATATTGACTCTAAAGGTTGATGTTCACTAAGGTAAAGACCAATTCTTAGGAAAACATAATAAAATGACCAAGGGAAACTTCAAACCCATCCCACTGGGTGTGCAATAATTTTTAACTCTCAAAATTGGCACCCTAGAATTTGATCATGACATATCAATACTTGTGGCTAAGATGGGAATGTCTCCAAGATTTGGGACCTTGATCCTTGAGACAAACCTCCAAAGAAGTTTTGTTCCTTATATTCTAGCTCACTAAATACTAACCTAAATAAATTCAAAGTTCAACTACTCAAATCTAATCTAAAAATTGCCATGATCCAAAAATGAGAGAGAGAAAATTTTGCAAAATGAAAGAGGTGATGCCCCAAAACTAGAACAGGGATAAACTCTGACCTTTAAGAGATACACATATCTCTGAACGAGATAAATGAATAAAAATAAAGGATATCAAGATAGTGACACATCCGCATTGAATACAAAGGAATTAAAAGGGATAAACCATTATTATATTACACTTAGAAAATATTTACTTATATTTACATAGTAGAGGTCTGGAATTGTTGCAAAAAATGTGAATTATAGACGTATGAAGGTAATAAAATTTAAAACTCCAAGGCAGAGCTTCCAAATCAACATAAAAGAATGATTTTGTGCATAAGTACTTACGTACATAGAAAATGAGAGAGAGAGAGAGAGAAGGGGAAGTGAATAATCAGCCAAAAATGGCCCATTTCCACCTACCAAGGATGAAATTCCATCATTTTGTATAAAAAATCATGAGCACCTTGTCATCCTTCAATTTACGTGTCATTGAGGCTATAGGATAAGGCATGGGTTTCATTAATAAATAAATTTTTGTAAGTGAATTTATTGATCGCATAAAGCCAAGTAAACTATGATTTTCCCTGTAATCCAATATTTTAATGGTTCTCCCTAAAAAAATCCTTTTCCACATTCCTTTATTGTAAAATGTATCCTTTGGAGAGACGTAGTAAATGCAACAATCATCATGTAATTTAAAGCTCCCAATTGAAATTTATTGCCAAGAAACTAGTGCATAGTTGGGAGTAGAAATGCCTTCTTAAATTGAAATCCATCCTTATGTCATGGCTTACAAACATTTGTAGGTTCTTTCTAATGCATATTTTTAATGTTTCATGATAGAATAACTTTCACCAACCCATATAGCACTATAGATTACCTATGTGGCTACAATTTAGCTTCACAACTATTCCTTATTGTGTGGATTTTGAAATCCATCATACTTGGGTGTTTCATGTTCCCATCATGCCTTAAAGCTATCCCTCATCATTATGTAGCATTTTTATTTAGAACCATGTTCCTTTATTCCATGTACTTTCAAGTTTTTTGAAACACTACATTTTGGGAAACCCGAAGCGATCTGAGTTAGTGGCTCATGGCTTCCAGAACTGATCACTCTATAACATACTTACCTTTTCTCTATAGCTCTGTACGAATGTTACTCTTGCACTGTGATTTATCCCTAGCAGAACCTATGTTTTTTGTCCACCATGAAGCACTAAGTATCTTCACCACTGCAGCAGAAGACTAAACTTCTCTATTTTATGGGTTTTACAGTGAAATCCATTGAACATTAACCTTTTTGCAACTAATATTTTAGATATTTTTTTCCTTAGCCAATTTTTAACTTGTAAATGTAAAGCTCCAATTCAAATGTTCAAAACATGATAAGGTTCTTGCTACATACTTACATATTCCACAAAACTTGCAACTTTACATTGAAATCTTTTGGGTCTTCAATAATGGAGCTTCCTAACTCTAAAACTTGATTAACTATAAAAAATAAAATGGGGGTGTTGATTGGGACAACATATCTTAATTTGATTAACTATTATGTTGTGAATCACCCCTTTAAGAAAATTTTGAAATTAAATAATTATTTTCAAGCTTGTTGATCCCACAATTTTGTCTGCATATAAAGAAAAATACATAAGGTATCATCGAAGAGGAAGTACATATGAAACATTTTTGGATAGCCCATATAGGATCAATTGAATTGAGATCACATAAGGAAAGTTGTAAAAATTTTAAGTAGATAAATAGGTGTCATGAAGAGATTTCATAGAGGCAGATGAGTTGGTGGAAAAGTACAAGAAATAAGAGGACATAGAGGTTGATAATGAAGAAAGGAGTGTGGAAACATGATACGTAAGGAATTATATACTAGCAAAACTCATATATCTTTGATATTTCAATATATATATCTGAGGTTAAGGTACCATCCTTTCTCCTAAATTAAACAGAGTAATATGCATCATCCATGTACTAAATATGTCCCCATTATATATATCTAGGGGAATCCCACAAAATTTTGAAAGTGCGATAAAAAATTTTGAGCCTAAAAAGGATCCACATTTAAACCAAAAAATGCATCTAAATTGACTCTTAGATTCTTGGAAGTGAGCTAGTGAGGGGTGAGAGGAAAATTGATGTGCCAAAATTAACAGGAACTTGACAAGGTCATAACTTGAGCCCCGGGTGTCTGTTTGAGTCCGTTTGTTTTTCAAACCACATATCTTGATGAGATGAATGCACTAGCAATTGACCCTACTGTTTGGGGCAAGTTTTAGCACATTTTCGAGCCCTAAATCCGCCATCTTGAGGCCAAAAATTAGGATTTAAGTTATAGTTCAGTTTTTTCCTATTTTTGGGCATTAGTTAATTTTAGTCTATTACTTGCATTATGAGTTAGAAATTTGGAAATTTCTCTAATTTAGGAATGTATAAGATGTGTGGAAATTTATGTTCCTATACGAATAAGCATGTGAACTTACTAAGAATAGCAGGTTCTAGTAAACTGCTAAAAATAGTAATTTCCGCCACATAGAGTAGATTTAGTCAAAGTTAGTTAGAGTTTACTTGGAAACTCGAATTGGGAATTTTTTTCCTATTTAGGAAACATTTTAATTCATTATTGAACAACAAAGAAGGAGATATATTTTATTTTGAATTTCATATTATTTGCAGTATATCAAGTTTGTTTTAATTTGGTTACATTATCTGATATCAGAGATGGTACGAGTCTATAACAAAAATGGTAGGAAGAGGAAGAGGAAGAGGAGGTGGTATTACTTAGATGAATATAAATAGGCAAGATATGTAGAGGTAAGTTGTTGTGCTTGCTGCAATGATAACCCAAAGAGGAAACCAAGGTGGAGATGACACAGATGAAGAAGAAGTTTGTGAAGAGGAGGAAACGCAAGTGCCACCATTAGAATTTGAAGAAAGGATGCTTCAAGCATTAGAAGGAAAGAATGATGGGATAATATTTGATGTTTCAGAGTATGGTGGTAGTATAAAACCATAGCAGTTGATAAACTGGTTGAATAGCATGGGAAAATGTTTTGAGTGGAACGATATGTCAGAAGAAAAGAAGGTGAAATTTGCATGCACAAAATTGAAAGGTCATGATATGTTATGGTGGGATCACCTATAGAAAGAGCATTCAAGAAAGAGGAAATAAAGAATTAGGATGTGGAGTAAGATGGAGAAGAAGATGAAAGATAAATTCATCCCTCTGGATTATGCACAAACCCTTTACAAGAGGTTTCAGAATCTTAAACAGAACTTATAAATGGTGCAAGAATACATAGATGATTTCTACAAGTTTTCCATTCATGTAGAGCATGAAAAAACTAAGGAAAAAATGGCTACAAGGTATGTAAATGGATTAAAATTTTCTTTTCAAGATGAGATAATTATGCATAAGATTAAGAGCATGGAGGATTCCTATCAATTAGCCTTAAAGGCCAAGGAAAAAAAAATGTTAAAGTTTTAGGAGATCACCTAGTATGAATAGGGGGTCCTCGTCTTCCTTTTGGGGATGATCTGGTTTCATCCAAGGTAGGGGAGAATCATCTCGTGGATTGGAAAATCAAGAAGATAAGAGACAAGATTTCCAGAATCAATAAAGAGGCAAAGGATTTTCTAGAGGAAGAGGATATGCTAGCAATAGAGGATGAGAGGCTCCATGAAGAACATTTGTTTATTACAGATGTGGTGAAGAGGCGCATTAGGATTTTGAATGACCACATTCTTATACACATGACAAGAGGTAAGGATATTCTCCAAGAGTAAATATTGTTGAAGCTGAACAAGTAGAAGATGAAAAGGACCTAGAAATTCCACCAGATGTTGGAGAAAATATGATGATCAAGAGGATGATGATTGCTCCAAGAAAGGATATCAAAGGGGAAGCATGGCTGCATACAAATATTTTCAGAACAAGATGTACTTCAGAAGGAAAGGTATGTAATGTTATTATTGATGGTGGTAGTTGTGAGAACATGGTTTCAAATGAGATGGTCGAGAAATTGTGTCTACATTGTGAGAAGAATCCTAACCCTTACTGTATTGCATGGTTTAAGAAGGGTAATGAAGTTACTGTTGATAAGATATGTTTAATAAGTTTATCTATTAGAAATAGTTACAAGGATGAGATTTGGTGTGATATTATTCATATGGAGGCATGTCATATACGAGTAGGAGTACCATGGCAATTTGATAGAAAATTTATTCATGACGAGGGAAAGAATACTTATACTTTCTAGAAGGATGGCACAAAAATAGTTTCTCTACCTCTTAAGGAAGAGGGGAAGGCTGAAAATATTCTATCTGCAAAGTAATTTTTGAAGGAGGAAAAGGAAACTGGTTTTTTAATGCACTAGTCGCAAATAAGGATGAAACTACAAGTGCACAAATACCAGTAGAAACATCAAAATTAATAGAAGAATTTTTTGATGTTATTCCTGATGAGCTACTAGACGGATTACTACCTAAAAGAGATATTCAACACCATATTTATTTTATTCTAGGGTCTTCACTCTCAAATCAAGTGACTTATAGGATGATCCTGACATTGCATGCAGAGTTGAATAGGTAAGTGGTAGAGTTTGTGAGAAAGGAGGTCGTAATGGAGAGCATGAGTCCATGTGAAACCCTAGCTTTATTAATACCAAAGAAGGATGGAAAATGGAGAATGGTCACAGATAGTAGAGCAATCAATAAAATTTCAATCAATTCTAGGTTCCCAATACCTCACCTTGATGATATGATGGATGTGCTTGTTGGATCTAGGTATTTCACCAAGATTGATTTTTGAAGTGGTTACCATCAGATTTGGATCAGAGAAGGAAACTAGTGGAAAACAAAATTCAAGATATGAAATGGATTATATGAGTGGTTGGTGATGCCATTTGGGTTATCCAATGCACATAGTACTTTTATGAGACCGATGAACACTGTGTTGCGGGAGTATAATGGTAAGTTTGTTGTGGTTTATTTTGATGATATTTTGATCTTTAGTAAAACTAAGGAAGAAAATTTGAGGCATCTAAGGGTGATATTTGAAGTGTTAAGGAAAGATAAACTCTATGTAAATATGAAGAAGTGCACATTTATGCAAGAGAGTTTGGTATTCTTGGGATTTATTATTTCAGCAGATGGGGTATAGATGGACTCAGAAAAGATAAAGGTAATTATTTAAAGGCCTACTCCATAGAGTATAACAAAGGTAAGAATATTTCATGGTCTAGCAACATTTTACAGAAATTTTGTTAAAATTTTCAGTAGTATTGTAGCACCTATAACAAATTGCACAAAAGGAAGGGAGTTTTGTGGACAAAGGAAGCTAAGGATAGTTTTCAATTCTTGAAGAAGAAGGTGACAGAGGCACCCATTTTGGCACTACCATATTTTTATAAAGTGTTTGAGGTTGATAGTGATGCCACACATGTGGCTATTGGTGTTTTTCTAAGTTAAGGTGGAAAGCCAATAACTTTATTTAGTGAGAAATACAATGAGGTAAGAAATAGCTACTCTATTTATGATGTGGAATTTTATGCAATTGTATAAGCATTAAGGCATTGGAGGCATTACTTAGTGCCTAAGGAGTTTGTGTTATTTACAGACCACATAGCCCTAAAGTATGTGAATACACAAAAGAAGTTGACTAGTAGGCATGCAAAGTGGGTATCATTTTTGTAGGGTTATACTTTTTCTCTAAAACATAAATAAGGAAAATAAAATCAAGTTACAGATGCATTGAGTAGGAGTGTGACTTTGTTTACCACTATGGAAAATGAGGTGGTGGGTTTTGAAGAAATAAAGGGTTTGTATTTTTCTGATTCTGATTTCAAGGATATTGTTGAAAGGTTAATTCATCCATTTTCATACAATGTAGGAGATGTCCTAGATGAGTACATTTTGCGGGATGGCTACCTATTCAAGGGATGCCAACTATGTATTTTAGTTGGGTCTATGAGAGAGAATATAGTGAAAGAGTTGCATAACAAAGGATTGGATGGAAATTTTGGTAAAGATAAGATGATAGCCTTGGTAGAACAGAAATACTATTGGCCAAAGTTGAAAAGAGATGTGGTAAGATATGTGGAGAGGTGTCGAATTTGTCAAGTCTCAAAAGGCCATGCATAGAATATAGGGTTGTATATGCCGTTGCTTGTTCCTAAAGGGTCATGGACAGATTTGAGTATGGATTTTGTTTTGGGATTACCAAAAATACAACAAGGTAATGAATCTATTTTTGTGGTTTTTGATAGGTTTTCTAAGATGGTTCATTTTATTGCCTGCAAAAAAACAAGTGATGCAACAGGTGTAGCAGATTTATTTTTCAAAGAATTTGTTTGTTTGCATGGTGTTCCAAAACCCATTACTTCAGATAGGGACATAAGGTTCTTAAGTCACTTTTTGGTAGAATTTATGGAAGAAATTTGGAACTCAACTACAGTTCAGTAGTGCCTATCATTCTTATACTGATGGTAAAACAGAGGTGGTAAATCAGAGTTTGGGAAACCTGTTAAGGTGAATCGTTGGGGAAAAGCCGAAATAATGGGTCTTAGCATAACCACAAGTTGAGTTTGCATATAATAGTTCCATAAATAGATCTAAAAGAAAGTATCCATTTTCAATTATGTATGGGAGTAATCCAAATGGGGTGTTATATTTGGTACAACTACCAATTACTGGCAGAGTTATTGATGATGTAGAAGCATTTACCAAACATATACAACAATTGCATGAAGAAGTGCGGAAGAAGCTACAAAAAATTAATGATAAGTAGAAGGAAATAGCATATGTGCAGAGATAGAGAAAGGTATTTACAGTTGGTGAGTTGGTTATGGTATATCTGCAGAAGTAAAGGTTTCCAAAAGGAACCTATAACAAGCTGAAGTACAAGAAGATTAGTCCCTGCAAAATCATGAAAAAAATAAATAATAATGCTTATGAGATTGAATTGCTAGGAAATTTTGATATTTCTCCAGTGTTTAATGTTTCAAATTTGTATTATTTTCATGGGAATGGTGTAGAAGGGGATGTTATTAATTAAGTATTAGATTGGAGGCAGCAGATTCCTGTAAAGAAGAAAGAAGAAGTGGATCATATTCTAGATGAGAAAACAATGGACACACGACATGGGAAATACAACAAATATTTGGTCCATTCGAAAGGACTAGAATAAGAGGAAAATATTTGGGTCACAGACTAGGAGATTAAGAATTTGGATGTAGATAAATTGAAGGATTTTGAAAAAGACAACTTGTAGGAGGTGCGTGTTTTTCAAGCAGGGGAGAATGATGCGCCAAAATTAGCAGGAACTTGACAAGGTCATAAATTGAGCTCCAAGTGTCCATTTGAGTCTATTTTTTTTAAACCACATGTTTTAATGAGATGAATGCACTGGAAAACCACCCTACTAGTTGGGGAAAGTTTTAGCACATTTTCAGGCCCTAAATCCGCCATCTTGAGGCCGAAAATTAGGATTTAAGTTGTAGTTCAGTTTTTTCCTATTTTTGGGCATTAGTTAACTTTAGTCTATTAGTTACATTAAGAGTTAGAAAGTTGGAAATTCCTCTAATTTAGGAATGTAGAATATGTGTGGCAATTTTTTTTCCCGTACGAATAAGCATGTGAACTTATTAAGAATAGCAGGTTCTAGTAAACTTTTAAAAATAGCAATTTCCACCACCTAGAGTAGATTTAGTCAAAGTTAGTTATAGTTTACTTGGAAAATTGAGTTGGGAGTTGTTTTCCTATTTAGGAAATATTGTAATTCATTATAGAATAACAAAGAAGGAGATCTATTTTCTTTTGGAGTTCATATTATTTGCAGTATATCAAGTTTTTTTAGAATTTGGTTACCTTAAAAATTTGATCATTTATTTGATTGGATAGTGGATTAGATCTCATCTTATCTAGATCGTGTGATATTTTATCAAGTATATGCAAGTATGTCAAAAACCTAACTGGTTTTGGATTATGTACACCTTTAATTTCCCCCTTGTAAATCTTACAAAAAAATGAATGAATATATGTATAATTTTTAATAATAAATAGTTGTGTCAATCTATAGCTCTCTTGAGTATAGTTGAATGGTGATGTATGTGATTCCTTTGTGAACATGAATAACTATTAGTCAAATCTATTATTGTTACTAAGTGTGATGACATGTATTTCATTCCCTTAATTAACAAGGGACCTGATGCATTGAGTACACCTTGGGTAAGTCTATGGGACAAATCTCATGTGATATGATGGTGTGTGCAGTGGGTTAAAAGCGTTCATGTTCTTGTTTCAATCTATCCTTTCTAGGATAAATATGCAGGAATGATAAGATAACTCTAACCTTTTGGCTGCATTATTAGGGCCTTACTCATTGTTGTCACTTTGAAATGCACCCTTTGGAGAATGGTGTGATAAATCTCCTTTCAATTGAAAAAATGGAAAAAATCATAGGCTTTGGTTGACATGTATGTTGGAGTGAATCTCTAGAGAGGGTTGGTTCCCCTAGTAAAACACATAAATTTATTTTATCTCTTAAGGCTAACTCTATCGTACCAACTAATTAGGAAAAGGGAGAAGAAAGGGAAAGAAAAAAACTAAAAAGGGTACTGATACACCTGAAATTTTAGAGAAATTCTGACTTATTTGGATCAAATAGATAAAGAAAGGATGCCACAAATACCATACAATAACTACAAGTAATTGATTCAAATTGAAATTGATTCACAAAAGGGTTCTGGAATTGATTGTCACTGGAAAATAATGGGAAACATATGGCACCACAACAAAATCCTATAAATAACCTGTCAAAGACAATTTATGACCTAAAATTTTGACAAAATACTGCATAATGCATGAGAGATTAAATTGATAATACAAGGATAGAAAATTATCACAATATAAAATCATTTTAAAATAGATTATGCATAAAATACAGATTGTAGAAGGTAAAACACAACTCTTTTATTCCTCTAAGAGGTGGAATAAACACATATAGTCACTCATGACCCTTGTTTTATCCCTATGAAAGATTAGATTTCTCCATAAATGTGAATGAATAATAAGATATAATTTTACAATGTTTTCTGAAGGTTTTTATAGAAATATAATAGAGAAGAAGGATAGGAAAATCTTGGACATACAATTTTGTCTTCAAAATATAATAAAAGAAATGCAGTTTGTTTTCTTGCTCCGAAAGTAACACCTTCTAAGTAAAAAACATGTGTTATGTCTTATCTTTATCCATTTTTTCTCAAAAATAAACTTTACATGTTTTAAAATAGATTTTCCTTTGTTTACATGCTTTGTTGTATTTTATTTATCTTCTATATAACAAAACAATTTTTTCTTACATGCTTTCATCTATTTTAAACTTCCTTACATGGACCTTTATTTTGTTGCATGAATTTTCCTATGAATATATTCAATACCTTAAACAAATAATGCCAAATTGTATATCTACTCGAGAGCTTTGCAAAGAGACCAATTCTATAATATTTGGAGTGTAGAACACAAGTTATGGCCTTTTGAAGTTCTACCTATCATGATGCAAAGAAAGATGACATGTCTCATCTCTTAATTTACTCAAAAATAGCTCCTTGCTTATGTTTCTTCTACCCCAATCCTTTGAAAAATGATCTACTAAAAATATGCCACAAATGCTTCAGATTTTACAATTTCGAGCTCTATTAAGATTTAATTATAAAGTACGAACCAATAAAAATACTCCTTGATATTTTGCAGTGTTAGTCCTTTCTTAACTTTGACTAAGTACGAACCAATAGAAATGCTCCACATTCTTGCAGAAATTACTCAAATGACCAATACAACGCTTAGAATAATAAAATATCTTCATGCCCTTTGTAAATGAGTTTTACAAAATGAAATAAAATAGAAAGATCCCACAAATCCCATCGATGTCAGATTGATTAAAAAGACCCTATCAGATTGTGAAATGTGAGCTAATAGAAAAACTCCAAATATCTCTGACTTTTATCTTTTTTGACCTTATAGACCCAAAATCCCTTCATCCATTTTAACATATCCCGAGGACTTAAGGTCTGCCAGAGATCATCAACTTGAGATTCATTGGAATGGTAACATGTATCCTTCCTCTACCCTTTGATATTCATCATGTGTCTACCTGTGACCCTGACACCTGTCCTATTGAGCATGTTGACCTCCTTTCCTTCTCCCACAGACCCAAAAGCCTTACAAATATGATTTATTTTTTCACTTTATGTCTTCCAAAGTTCAAAAACAATGAGGAGCCCTAAACTCCACCATGTATCATCTATCTAGCTATTTTCCTATCACCAAGTAGCCATTTTCTTTCATATGTTTAAATTTGAGAGCCAAATGAACTTCTATCAGATTTTGATAGAACTTGCCAATGATTTAAAATTAGTCTCCTATAGATTTTTGAATTCTAATGGCCGATGCTTTTGGAAGGAAGGAATTGATGACCGTTTGACTATCCCAGACATGTAAAAAAAGCTAAGTTTATTTTAATCAAAATAAAACTTGTGTGATCTGTTCTCTAAGTAATATTTTTGTTCTCAATTCCTTCCAATAGGACCTCCATAATTATAGTCTCGTGAAACTCATCCATATAAGTCATTCCCATGAACTCATTCTTCCATTAATGGCTTTTATGTCTTTCCCAAATATTTTTCCATATAAGAAACAAAGTTTTGAGTTTCATTCTTTCACATGTGCAAGAAATGTCAACATTTTTGGTGATTCTGCGGGGTCACCTACCTACTAGCTAAAATGATCTAATGCATTGATGCATTCATTGGGAATGGATTCAAGTGTTAAATGTTGTAACTTGTATGGAACTATAAGAGCACTTAAAATACCTTCCAATAGAAGGAAAATATATGCATGCAAGAACTTACTGAAAATACAACTATCCTAAGAAAAATGGAAAAGCATTGTGCATGCAAGCACTTATTTAATTGAAATCCTACCTAACCTATTCTATCTAGACAAAAGGAAATTTAAACAAAACCATAGACTGGTTAGGAGAAATAAATTCCTTTTCTTAGAAATTGCAGCCATGAGATTAGTTCAGCAACTAGATAACATGGTATAAGTGAAAACATGGCTTACACCATTGATTTTCTCAAGATATCATTCCAGAGAACAATAAATGCCATTATAGGATCTAAACTCTATTTTATAGATGTTGAGGCTTATTTTTGAAAATGTAAAGCTCTTTCTTATACTCTAAAATGAGCACAACTAATGGTAACTCCTTCTATGGCTCTAAACTTGCTGAATACTTGATTGGGCATGGTTTTCTCATAACTGATAAATTGATTTTCCTTATTTTCCCTTCTTATTTGTGTGTAAATTCATCATTTGATTATTTCTCAAGCTCAAAGGAAGATTTAATCATAAGATATCCCTTATTGAAGAATATAGATGATGAAGATGTAATACTTACAATTTTAATTGGCTCTTCTTCATCATCATAATCTTCCAAGTTTGATAGTACGTCATCTTCTTTATTGTCCATGCTTGATTCAAAATCCTTTTGAATTTGAATTTCTTTGTTGATTTCCTCCTCTTCTTGATGGTTTGAAATCTTATCTGGATTTGATAATGTTTGATCTTTATTTCTGATATTTTCATGTGTACAAACATCCCTGCATTCTTATGCTCTACTTTTTTAAATAAGATACTAGAGAGATAAAAATCATATTTTTTAAAACCATGATTCCCTTCTAGGATATTTGCAGTGACTAACAATGTTAGTATTGTATCACTCTAACCTTCCAAAAGTGAATAAAGTTCTAAACATGCAGAGAAATTGGGATCAATGCATTCCATAAAAATATCTTGCTTTCTTACCTAGATGACACCTGTGTTAAAAACACTTCCTCTTCCTTTTCACTTCTAACCTGATTGTCCTTCACATCAGCCTGCTCTGTTTTGATATTAAGATTTTTTTTGCACATTTTTCATAGTCTCATCCTTTGTATTATTTATACTAATGGAAAAATCCTCTTGCAATTGAATTTATTTACCTTGTATTTCAAGATATTTGAGAAAAAATTGTCTATCCTTCACTTTCTGGGAACATTCCTCTATTTCCTCATCCAACATGAAGTTTTAAAGATCAAAATAATTCATTTCCTCTTCATGATAACTATTCTGGGTAGTATGTTCTTCTTTTATGTTCTCCTTTATGACAGACTCTTCAAAAAAGGAAGCAAGAAATTTTCAACAAAACCATCTTTATTTAAGATCTCTAAATCTGATTTTTTCTCCTCCATTGTAGACTCTTGTGAAGATAATTCAGAAGCATCCAAGAATATGGTGCCATGATGTACACTACACTCAAAACATAAAGACTACTCATCATCTTCTTCTTGTTCCTTCTCTTCTACAAAATTGGCCTCCATCTTGTGTACCTCAGTATCAAATTTTGTTGAAGGCTTAACCAACTGTGGAACTTGAGTGAAACCAAACTTGGAGATCCATTTTGTGATATTTTTCCTAATAATTTATTTACTTTGATCTTTGTTTATATTCTCTTCCAAACTCTTTTACTAGTTACATTCATTCCAAAATAGATTAAGGGATATGAGGGAATGGGTGGGTTGGGTTGATAACTATTTTTTCAATGGTTGAGGTGATTAGAGAAGTGTAAGATCTTGTTGAGGAGATGATTTAAGAAAGATAATAATTTGGGATTTGGGATGAGATTGAGTGGGTTGGGAAGTATGAAAAGGAAGGTTACATGATGATAGTAAGGAATTACCCCATTGATAGGGTATTTCAACACTATACTAGTAAGCTTCTATTTCTTCATTCCATTTTAATATTTGTGGTATTGATTCAGACATAAAGTCTAACTTCACTTCAGGTCCATACCAGTATGGCATATGAATAGGCCATGGGTAGGGTACCATAAATCCAAGATTTTCTTCCTTGATGCTGTTTTTTTCCCTTTATTTTACTATTTCATCCCCAAGCATAGTACTTGCATCTTCCAATCATCATTAGGTATGTATGGAATTATTTCCATAATCTAAATATACCTACTCCAGAAAAACACCATGATTATTAGGATAATCATACAAATTGTTTGGATAATGGGAATATTATTTATGATATTGCTTATAGTATTGATCTGGAGGAGGATTTTGGGGAAAAGGAAGTGGAGGAAAGTAATAATTATCTTGAAACTAGGAATTCCAATGAGGAATTGAAGTCATGATTGCATAACCTCATAAAAAATAGAAATATGGAAAAAATGGTCTTTTGATTGAGAAAATGGGTATCTTGAACCAATGGAGTCACTAGATGATGAATATTTGTGTCTAAAGCACTGATTTTTATCAAGAATAGCATCAAATTATTGATAATTTAATTTTTCTAGTCCCATCGGGCGTGCCAAAACCTATTTTTCACTTTGAAATGCACCATTCAGAGAATTATGTGATAACTCTCGTTTTAATTGAAAAAATGGAAAAAATCCTAGGATATGGGTGATTGTTATGTTGAATTAAATCCCCAAAGAGGTATGGTTCTCCTAGTACAACACCTAAACTGATTCTATCTCATAATGCTAACTCTATCCTACCAACCCACTGGGAAAAGGGAGAAGAAAGGGAAAGGAAAAAGTAAAAAGGGTAGTGATAAAACAATTTTTTTTAAGAACTTTAGACTTATTTGGATCACATAGATGAAGCAATAAATCCACACGCACCATACATTAACTACAAGTAATTGATTCAAATTGAAATTGATTCATAAAAGGGTTCTGGAATTGATTGTCACTAGACAAGAACGGGCAACAGATGACACCACAAAAAATCCCTGCAAACAACCTGTCAAACACAATTTATGACCTACAAAATTGACAAAAGATTGCATAAGGCATGAGAGATTAAAATGATAAGACCAAGATAGAAAAGTATCATAAAATAATATCAGCTTAAAACAGAGTAAGCACAAAATACATATTATAGAAGGTAAAACACAACTTCTTTATTACTCCAAGAGGTGGAATAAGTATAGATAGTCACGCATGACCCTTGATTTCTTAATCAAAAAGAGTGAATTGCTCCAGAAATGTGAATGAAGAAGCAGAGATAATTTTACAATGTTTTCTGAAGTTTTTATAGGAATTTGAGAGAGATAAAAGATAGGAAAAACCTAGACATGTAATTTTTTCTTAAAAATAGTATAAAAGCAATGGATTTTGTTTTCTTTCTCTAAAAGTAACTCCTTTTGAGTAAAAATAATGTGTTATTCCTTATCTTTATCATTTTTTCTATAAACTAAAGTTTGCATGTTTTAAAATAGATTTTCCTTTGTTTACATGTTTTGTTCTACTTTACTTAACTTTTAGATAACAAAATTATTTTTTCCTACATGCTTTCATTTATTTTTAAACTTCCTTATGTGAACCTTTATTTTGTTTCATGGATTTTCCTCTGAATGTAATCAATCCATGAAACAAATAATTCCAAATTATAGATTTGGTCAAGATATTTCCAATGAGACTAATTTTCTAAGATTTGGAGATGTAGAACACAAGTTATGACATTATAAAGTTTTATCTGTCATGATGCATAGGAAGATGACACATCTCATCTCTTAATTGGCTCAGTAATAGCTCCTTTCTTACATTCCTATTGCCCTGATCCTTTGAAATGTGAGCCAATAAAAAATATGCCACATATGCTTCATATTTCACTGTGTTGGGCTCTATGAAGATTTTATTATGAACTATGAACCAATAAAAATGCTCCATGAGCTTTCACAGTGTCATTCCTTTCTTGACTTTGACTACGTATGAACCAATATAAAGGCTCCACAAAATTTCAAAAAATACTCAACTTACCACTCTGACGCTTAGACCAATAAAATAGATTTGCACCCTTCGCAACTAATTTTTACAAATCACAAGCCAATAGAAACATCCCACGAATCCTCGCGGTGTAATATTTATTAAAAATAACTTGTCAGATTGTAAAACACGAGCTAATAGAAAATCTCCACATATCTCCACATGTTATATTTTTTGACCTTCTGGACCCAAAATCCCTTCATCCATTATAACTTATCCCAGTGAATTGATTTTTTGTTATATTTCATCACCTCAAGATTCACCAAAATGGCGACACATGTCTTTTTTCTACCCTTTGATCTTCTTTGTATGTTGGCATCTGACCCTGTCACTTGTTCTATTGACCATGTTAATCTCCCTACCTTCTCCCACAAACGCAAAAGCTTTACAAATCTGATTTATTCTGCAACTTTATGTCCACTCGAGTTCAAAAATAATGAGGAGCCTAGAATCCTACCACATAGCCTCTGCCTATTTTTTCTTATGTCACCACTTATCCCTTGTGTTTAAGATGTTTAAATTTGATGGCAAAATGAACATCTGTCAGCTTTTGAGAGAACCTGGCAATGATTTAAACTTAGTCTCTTGTAGATTTTGTAACTCCAATGATCTATGATTTTGGAAGGAGGAAATTGACAGTCATTTAAATGTCCCAAACTTGTAAAATGGTTGTCTATTTTAATCAAAATAAAACTCATGTGATATGTGCTCTTTCAAGTAACATTTTTGTTCTTGGTGATTTCCAACATGACTCCATAATTATGGTCTCCTGAAACTCATCTATATAATTCATTCCTAGGAGCTCGTTCTTCCATTAACGACATGAATGTCTTTCCCAAAGATCTGTCCATATGAGAAACAAAGTTTCGAGTTTCCTTCTTGCACATGTGCGAGAAATTTCAGCACTCATGAAAGGAATGGAATTTTTTTTGAAAGGATCACACTTGATTTTGTGGAATAATAGTGGAGTGAGAAAGAGATAGATTTTGAGTGAATTCCTTTGATTTGTAGAGGAAATTGGTGGTAAGATATTTGGATGATTCTATATATTCAATGATCTATGAGTTTTCCCACTATTTATATGCATGGATTCATAGATTTTTGTTGCATAAGCCAAAGAACGTTAGAAGAAAATACCCTTGGACTAAAGATCCTATGAATGTATTGAAATATACCAAAAAAGTGTGGATACATGCTATTGATGT
Source organism: Taxus chinensis (assembly GCA_019776745.2). Taxonomy (NCBI): domain Eukaryota; kingdom Viridiplantae; phylum Streptophyta; class Pinopsida; order Cupressales; family Taxaceae; genus Taxus; species Taxus chinensis. The sequence continues at coordinate 308,373,647 of CM034149.1, read as the reverse complement.
ATAGTATGAGGGTTTCATAGGAATTTACTTGTTGGAGTTTGTGTTATCAACTTACTCCTACCTAGAAGAGTCTAAATACCATTTTATGCACTAACCTAAAGGTATATTTGTTTTTTCTTTACCTTTATACATCAAGATGATGTTTCTAGATTGAGGTATTGAGACATTACCCATGAGTGGATACACAACTCTTCATTCCATTGGTGGATGGTGGCTATAAAAGAGTTTATGAAAGGAGTAATCATGAAAAAGGAATGACAAGAAGTGAAGATAGTATAAGAGGATCAAAGAGAACTAATAAAGAACATATATAACCCAGGGAGGATCCTATTACTGGTTTTTATGATGACTAAAAATGTTGTGGATTTTTTGAATACTGTAGATGATGGAGGGAGGCCCATTACCATGGAAGCAACTGGATGAGAGTATACTTTTCTAGAAGAATTGGATTGGTGCCCTTATTGTTAAATGGCCATAAAAAAAGGCATGCTCTATTCCCACCACCACTAGAATCTAGCTAACACAAAATTGTTAGAATAAAAATATAGAATATTACTATTGATATAAGAACAAGCCATCAACTAAGGAATTACATTGAATTTTTTGTTGCAATAAGTAATTCCATATGCAACATTATCAAGATCCAGAATGAGTGTATATGGAGTGATATAGTAATCATTTGAAACTGTGGGAGGTCATCTAAATGTAAATTCCACCCAAGGATAAGTTGTAGTGACCTAATTGGTCCATATTCATCCTACCAAAACCTAACCATCTTAGGGTCTTCTAATATAAAATCAAATTTTTTAGACTAAACTAACCTAATAAGAACCAGCCAAATGCACCCATGTAAATTTATTTCTATGATCAATCAATGAAGCTTCCAAATTATAGATGTTTAGAAAATACCACTAACCATGTGCATTATTTGGAAATTATCTAGCACATGAAGGGAATCATGGTTCTAGAATGAAATAAAATCTATTTTTTACTGAATCTACTTAACTATATACATATGTGGTATAAGAAGTATGCATCACTATAATAGATGGTCAATCATGAGCTATTCAAAAAGAATTTCTAGAATAGTTCAGTTAATAAAAATTAAACAACAAATATAGGTGAAAATAAATGAGATCGAAAAAGTCCTATCCAAGGGTTTACACACATATGGTGTGAGATTTAAAACTTTGATATCAAATTTATCATATGAACTACATGCACTTTAGGATGCGCAATGGTTTGTAGGAGGTCTACTTATGCAATTTAGGTGAACACTGTTAATAAACATTTTTATGGACCCATGTGGAGATTTGGAGGTTGTACTATATGGTGAATCCATATGAAGTGTAGACATAGGGAAAATATCACACCTAGTAGAACAAATTTATAAGATGGAAGAACAATTGCATATTATCACTGGTAGAAATGTGCAGGACAAGTGAATAGGATATTGGTGACTTGATTATAAATTATAAGGGCATACAAAAAATAATTTCCCATGGAAAAATATGTAACTCATAGTAAAGGAGTGTGAGATCTTCCATGGGTATCAATTGTCCATTCCTAAAAATGGAAAAATAAATCATGGTATCAATTTGTTGTTGGTTGTGTGAAATTAGCACCCACAATAAAATAAATTAATAAGTGATTGAGGAGGCCAAATATGTGAATTTTAGAGGTGTACTAAAAGAAACTACTACCCCTACCCAATTAATAAAAGGATATGGTGGAAAGAGATGCCATCAAAGAATAAGATAAAGAAGAAGAGGATGGAAATTCCCCCTAGGAGCTACGAGAAGCGAGACAATCCAAGTCACTACCAGCAAGAATATCTAGAATTTTATACTTATGGATATTATAGAGGCACGCACAAGATTGAGGACTACTTTAACCTCTACTAGAAGATGGCTTAAAGAATAAAATGTCAAACTCAGGCCATGTGCATGATCAAGCTTAAAACATGGGTCCTTGAGAAGAGAGTATAACCAAAAGGAATGCCCAAGTAAGTGTGAAAACCCATAGTTATGCATACACTCAACCCAAAATAGAAGGAATTCCTTAGGATTCCTCTAAATATTTTATTAATTGATAAAATAATTTTCCAAATAGCACAAGTCAGAATATCATTTTCCAAAAGGTTCAGAAGATTTCAAGAGGATTGAAGCAAGAGATACATACCACATATAAAGTTGAGGCACACATGAAGGTAGAAGATTAGAATGGTTCTACAAAAAAGGAAATCAATAAAGTAAAGTGAAATACTATGTTTATTAAAATCTAAAGGAATTATTCCACTTTTAAATGACTAAATGGAAGAATACCATGAAGTAAAATCCTCATCTCAAGAGAAAGTTAAGAATCAGAAGTTGAAGGTGGCTAAATGAGGTTTTGACAATGATTTATTTATGGATTATTTCTTAAATTGGAAAATAATGTGTAACATCCTTGTTGACACTGAAATAGAAGTCAATATACTTACAAATAATGGTTAGATGCACATGATATTACCATCACTAGATACCACTCTAAATACCCTATTTACAGATAAAAACACTACAGAATATAAAGGCCAAAAAATCACCAATTCATGTATGTATGCCTAAATGCATAGAAGTTAGAATGAGGATTCCAAAAGTGTGCATGCATGCCATGAAAATAGTTTTTAGGATTATTCAATGAAGGATATATAATCTTCCAAGGTAGAATTGGATGACATTCACATGGACCTACATGGTGGATATAGAGGCTTACTTACCAAAGGAGTAGGAAAGAGTAAACTCTTTTTTCTACACATTAAAGAGTGTAGATACTAGGTGTTGGTACACCCACTATCAGTCACTACCACATTGGAGAAACATAAAAGAAGCATTATCAACCCAATTTGAGAGAAAAAATTGGAGGAGGAGACTTCCAAACTATGATGGAATCACATGCCTTGTCTTTTATGTGTGAGATTGTGAAAAATAATGGTATAAAGGTCCAATCACACTCCCATTATACTTATGGGTACATGTATGTTATTGAACACTAAGTACTTGAGTATGTTCTTGGCACATCTTAAGTGAAACAAAGAAAGAAACATAAGATTAGGAACAAGTCAAAGAATATCTAGCCTAGATTGTCCAATTTTAGTTAACTATTAAGGAATGGGATATGCCCCTACAACAAGTTAAAGAGGCCATCTTCCACAATGATACTCTTATGGAATAAATTGTATCTCACATTCATGATAAGGAGGTATATACAGTTGAAGGTATATTCAAGGAAGAGTCTAGTTCTAGTCAAACAAAATGATAAAGGCATTTGAATAGGTGTTTTGGAAGGGAAGGCAAAGCCTTGATGAAAGTTAATGACCAAGAAGACTCAAACAAAAAGTTGAGAATACTAGCTGCAATTAAGGATTTCATGTTGTAGGATGCATGTGGTATGGGAGATAAGTATTATACCAAGAAAATGCACATAATGGAGGTAAACATCATATCAGATACTAAGCCCTAGTTGGACACCATTGGTAATTATTGGTTAGAAGTAGAGCTAGCACATATAATTGAGTTATTGAAGTAATTTTATGATTTATTCCCTAAAGGTTACCATGAGATGAAGGGAGTGCATGAATCCCTAGTTAGGAAGGGGCCATATAGAATGAACTAGAACATGAGGAAGAAAGTGAAGGAAAATATTGATAACATGCTTGAAGTAGGAATAATCTACCTAGTAGAGGATTCAAAGTGGGTAAACCCCATGGTGATAAGTATAAAGAAATGTTCCTGCATAAGGATCTACATAGACTTCAACACACTAAATGAAAATTTCATCACTGAACCCTTCCCAATCCCATTCATTAAATAAATCCTTGAGGGTGTAGTGGTATGTGAGATATATACTTTTATGGATGGATTCTAAGGATACCAAAAATTTTATATCATGGTGGAGGATAATCCAAAGACTACCTTTTCCATAGAATGTGGTTCATTGATATATAATGTGATGATTTTTGGTTTGAAAAATATGTTTTCAATTTTCTCACATGTGGTAATTGACAAATTCAAGGAATTTATTCAAAATTTCCTACAGGTATACCTGGATGAATGTACCATGTATAGCTTAGTGAGAGACCACCATGTGAACTTGAGGTTCATGCTTGAGATATTTAGGAAACCAAATCCTATAATTGTGTCCAACGTTTTTGTAGTTTTTGTACCTTCAAAAAAATATGTCTGACATCCAAAACATGAAAAAACACATATAAAATGACCAAATATGTCTTTTTAAGAGCTTATAAATACAAAGGTGTAGGGAATCCAGAATTTAACTTATTTTTTAATTTTTTTATAGTATTTTTAAATATTTATTCACTACTCAAATTTTAAAATATTTTTGGCCACCAAGTGGGACACACTTATATGCTTTGATATTCTCCTTAAAATTTAGGAAGTACATCTTTGCGATAACATTTACAGTCATGTTATTAAATGTGATTTGTAAGGAACACTAGTTGATCTAACAAAGATTGTGGTGATCCTTAGCCTAGGTTAAATTCAAATCAACATGATGTGTTTTCATTTTTATGACACTCATGATACTACCAAGAGTTATTCAAGGACTATGCCAAGATAGCCAAGCCCTTGTAGGACTTCTTGAAGAAGGATGGGCCCTTTTATAGATGGTGTCATAGTAGGAGTCATTTGAAACATTGAAGGATAAATTATTAAGTGCACTCATTCTCTAGTTACCATATTAGAAGAAACCATTATATATTCACATAAACATGTCAGAGACAACTATAGGACCTATTTTTGGCCCAGTCATGAGAAGGAATGATGGAACATATGATATATTTTTTTGAGTTAAAATCTATATTCAATAGAGTGAAATTATAACATCATAGAGTGTGAGGTGTTAGAAATGGTTTACGCTCTTCGAAAATGTAGATAGTATTTAATATATGCATATTTTGTTTTTTCATTGACCATGATGATATGAAGTACGTTGTTAATAAACTAGTGTTACAGGGATGCATCTGTAGATGGATTATCTTATTTCAAACATTAATTTTTTCTATTATGGTGAAACCAAGTAAGCTCAATTGTGGGATAGACCACTTGTGAAGGATCAATATAGGAGAAGCTATGTGGATTATTGAAGATGACATTCCAAATACATAATTATACAAGGTTCAAGTACTAAAGGAGTTGGAAGATATTGTATCCTTCCTCACTTCATCTATAACTCTTTCCAGATAGACTATCTATGAAAAGAAACATCTTGTGGTACACGTGGTGCCATAATATCTTATTAGAGGAGAGAGATGAAAATCAAGGTATAATGAAGTTCTAAGAAGGTGTATTTTATCACATCAGTGCACAATATTACTACAAGAGGCTCATGCAGGTATAATAGGAGGCCAATATGTTGGAGAGGACACAACACATAATATTTTATTTTCAATATTAACGTAGCATATATAATTAAAAGATGATAAATAATACACTACTAATTTTTACATCTACTAAAGGTTCTGTGAGAAAAATATAAATGATGTAATGCCTTTAATATGAGAACCATTTGAAAAATGGGTGATCAATTTTACTGGGCCAATAAATCCTATTGCGTGTAAGACTAGAGTATAGTTAATCATCTTGCCCACATATTATTTGATGAGATAGAATCATGTGGTGCCCATCAAGGATTACATAATGACCACATTATTCCTATTTTTACACTAGAATATCATCTCAAGATATGGTTTCATGTTAAGTTTAAATATTGATCAAGAAAGCAATTTCCTTACAGAGATGGTGTGTAGCTCGTTAGATGAGTTCATGATCATGCACAATAAAACCACCCATACCACCCCAAGAAAATGTATTCTTATAATCATTAAAATAAATAATGTGAACTACTCTAACAAAAATTTTGAATGTAGGACACAAGGATTGGGATGACTGAGCTTTATCTATGCTATGGGCCAACAAAACTAGCAATAACCGCTTGAAAAATTACACAACATTTCAGTTCATGTTTGGAAAAGAAGTATTTCTACCCTTAGAATTCCTCGTACCATCACTCCATAAAAAAACATAGGATGTTTGGAGGACTAAAAAAGTATAAAAAAATACTTTATGCTCTAATGAAATTACACGAGAAGAGGTTGTTCACATTTTAGAGTTAATAAGTTAAGAAGATGAGACAATTTTTTTGACATGGTACACACATAGAGAGAAATATGTTGATGGAAGACATGTACACCCTTCTCTATAATTCCTATTATGCCAAAAATTTAGGGAGTTTACAAGTTAGGTGGTTGGGGCCATACATCATTCCAAATATTTTGGACAATGGTACTTGCAAGGTATGTGCATTTGATGGAGAACTACCACTCACACACTTCAATAGAAAAATATTAAATCCCTACAACTCCAAACCATGTAACCACTATGAAAATAAGTATTCTAAAATATTTCCTTAGTACATTAATTTAGTTTTTATCTTGTCACCTTTTTATAAAATTTTATGATATTTTCAGAAGGGATTCATTTATGAATTTAGGGTGAAAAGATATTAACAAAATATATTGTTTGTTTAATTTCTAACCAATTTTGGTAGAGTGTAACCCATATGAAACATATCCCTAGAATTTAATACTTATACACATAATGAGTTTACGTAGGAGAAAAAGAGAATCAACATGTAGGATTTCCTAAGAAATGCCACAATGCAAAACCACATGTGCAAAAGGAAATAGAGGAGATAAAAAAGAAGCATTGAGAGTTGAGAAGTGGGTAAGGGTGTAATGGAAAGGTGCATACACACACAACCATAGAGTGTTAGCAAGGAAGGTAGTCATATCAGGATGCAAACTTCAGAGGATAAAGAAGAAAATAAAATAAATCCTTAAGTAAAAAAGGGTTGACATAATTCCCTTATATTTTTAGACACGAAGAGCTAATGTGACACATAATTTACATTGACCAAACACATTAAATATACCCCCAAAGTGTAAAGGAACTCATTATGGATACTTAAATTGAGTAGAGTAGAGCCACATAAGATAAAACCAAACAATTCATGTAATGGATATTTCTCATACCTCATGATCTCAAGCTCAAATTGTTACATAACCAATACCTAGTAATATATCAAGGTGAGAGGAATCCATGGAGATTGATTTAAAATGATTTTGAGAAGGTTAGAGGAAGAAAGGTGAAATTTTTGTTCTTGTAGTAAACCAGTCAGCCATTAGTGATAAATAAACCTCAAAACATCATGAAATTTAGTCTCCTACCATATGCAACCATAAAAAATATCCTTCGGGAATGGGGAATTGTAAAGATACAATAACTAGCCCAAACCAACCAAAAAATAAGACGTGCAACCATAACCTCATCATAGAATAAATGAAGGAGAAAAAACTACTAAAAGAGATGGAATATGGAATCCCCTAGATATAATTCCCAAATCTATACATCATTAGAGAGAAGGTGGAGAGAAAATTCCAAAAGTTAAATTTAAGGGAGGTGAACCACCAAAATAATTTGTAATTCTATAGAAATATTATGGTGTTTGAGGTGAAAGTAGTTTGGCATTGTGCCTATGTAGTTCTCATTAATGTCAAATTTAATTCATGGAAAAGTAATTTTATGTGGTATAGGTGTCTCCATGAGGTTTAAATAGACTAAATGATGAAGGTTAATTTCTAGTGTCTAATTTTGTTGTCTTCCATATGTTTTCTTAGTGCATTTGCATGGTCCTAATATATGGTCAAACAACTAGGTGTTGAGAGTGAGTTCCAAAGCTGGTAATAAGTCTTAATGATGTCTAATATGTTTAGGTTTATGTAAACTAGGTTTTAATGAGTCTATATGAGGTTAAAAAGGTCAGTTCATGAGATTTATGTGTTGAGTCAAGTCAATCTAGGCTGATTCCTAGACCCAGCACAAGCAAAATTATATGGTAGTTGTAGAAATGAGGAAGAGAAGGCTAGCATGATAATGTGAAAGGTGATATGACATGGCATATCATGTGTTGAAGGATTCTAAGGTCATAGAACAAGTGTATTGTGTTGGTTCAAAGTCCTAGAGAAGAAAAAATATGAAGACAAGGCTAAGATGCAAGGGAAAACCATGGTGCTTGAAGAGTTTCAAAGGTTGCAAAGCATGGGTGTAACATTCCCATTTTAAGAATTTAGAAACAAGGGGAAAAAAATAAAATTTATACATAATGTTATCTATTCTAAATAATCATAATTTAGAACACACATTCCATGCCAATCAATATCATAACAGGTAACCATGTGCAGTTGTAAATGACTCGGTGAACTACCGATCTCTCATTTCATGACTCGGTTTCAAACTGATCTCTCATTTTAACTAAAGGTGTTTTATACTAAGTATACTTGGTCTTCTTACCATGTTTATGAGTATTGAGTGTTCTTGTTTAAGAAACCTATCTAAATATTTGCTACCCATATTCATCTGAAATCCCATTTCTTAAACTAGGTGACATAGGACAATGCAACTAGCAGCTTGCGATACTTTGGCGAAAGATTTCTAACATAATGTTCATGTTATTATTCCTATATGGAATAATCATCAAATGGAATATGTCCTTCACCCCACTCATATGTTATCTAGGATGGTCTTCACTGACTCGTGTCCATCCACTTGTTTGAGGTTTGACCATAGCCCAAGTTAGTACATTATTTGGTATAAGGAATTGCTCGCAGTGACTAAGGGTACATAGACATACTAAATCGACCTAAGTCGATTACATGTGTCTAGTTACCCTAATTCATCATGAGTTATCCCTTGTACCAAAACATGTTTCTATCCTGACCTAGAGTAAAAATAAGAACAAGTCCAAGTTTATGTAGATCTAGATGATTTAGTTCAAAAGGGTGTTGCAACATGTCAAATGCAACTATGTATCCTCGTGAAGACCCAAGTCTTCACGAAGGATACCATTTTATAGTTGGCATGTGCCAACATCTGATAGAATCACCCATCTTGATGAACATACCCCAACAAGAAGTTATTTATACAAATATATTTCTTAATTAAGATTTAATTGCAGCAACCCTGCTGAACCTAATTCCATTAGCCCTTAAGGTTGACATCCACATTTGAGTTGTTAAAGTGAAGCAAAAACTTCATGATTTCCCTTTTTTTATTCATTAACCTCCTACCTTAGGATTGATTTAATTAAAATAGAATAGAAACCTCAATAATATTTACTTAGAACTAAACAACCATTCATAGTTGGTTTAAGTTCCATAACAGGTTCAATTATAGTAGACTTCATTGAGATGAAGTCTAATTGATAAATGTTCTTGTTTGCCTTACATTTACTTTATACCTATCAAGGTATTTCTCAAGAGGAAGTACACCTTCCTCTTTCTTATCATGAGTTAGGGTTCATTATTCCTTTCCCATTATGTAAATTATCATAATTAAGTTACACTCTCATTGACATCTTTAAATAACTATAAATACTCAGGTAAAAGAACATCTATACATGCCAACTTAATAAGATGCATTTCAATTAAGGGATATAGTAATTAATTCCCTTCCATAAAACTTATTTAATGTTAACCAGAAAGGATCCATTCATACAAGAATAAGAGCAATTAAGATAAGATTACAAATTTCCTTCACATGATGCAAAAGAAGGATGACCCAACAAGAACAGGTAACTCTCAATATTTTTCAATTAATCATGGTGAAATACATATTTTACAAGATACCATGCATTTTAGACATATGTCATGTCAAACATCTTCAAGATCAGAAATGAATACAAATTTTCCTCTTTCAATACATTTCCATAATAAATCAGATTTCTTCATAAAATATCCATTCCCTATGTAACAATCTAACATCATGAAATTTAATGCATTCTTTTATCACTTACGAAGTCCATCTACAAAAATTGCTAGCATGGGTCAATTCATTAAACTGAGCATGATAAACACTATGGGCATTAAAACAATGTGCTCTCAACTAACTGTTTTATAAAACCAACTCTTCTTTTATGAAACAGTAAAGCTAAACAACTAGGATACATCATAAAGAAATACAACAATCATAAAAGGAAGAACAAGTGACCAACCAACATAACATTTTATAAAATATCAAGATATAATCAAGCACTCTTTAGTCATTGTTTTTGTAATGAAATTACATTAGATAATTAATATTTCATTCTAATTACTTATATCTCATTCCACCAAAAATACCTAATGTTTATTTATTACTTCATTCACTCTGAATTACCCATAAGATACTCAAACTGAATATTTTTCCAAAAATAGAGTTGCTTTTAGGAAGCAACAACCATAAAAATCAGCCATTAGCATAATCCATCTGAAAACATATATAACCAAGCTAATTCAACCTTTATGAAATTTTTAGGTTGAGATATGAACATAATAAATAAGAGATTCCTATTTCAGGGTGCTACATACAATTTAAAGCCCAAGATATAGCCTAGGTGTCTCAGGTTAGGCCACACAGGTTAGAAACAAGAAAATATTCATTCCTCTACTAGACATTTAACTAGTCACACATTACTAAAGGTTGTTTCCATTAAACAAAAGTTAGAGTAAATAAGTAGGATTAATTTTAGCTACTCATTTGTTAATCCTGATAAGTAATACAAAATGAATTGATCATTTATTTATCAAGAGAAACACAGTAGAGGGTTAAGAATGAAAAAAGAGAAAACAAATCAGAACTCCTCTTCCAATTCGATAAGATTTGAATTACATTTCAAAACTCAGAGAAGAGATTACAACATATTATCTCCAACAGTTTCCAAAGAAAACAATGATGAAAAAATTTACCTCAGAGGAGTAAAAGAGAAAGGAGTCAATCAACAAGATTAGAAGAAGATTCCATCATTCTTTTCCAAGTAAAGAGGGTCATAAAACAACTGGTACATTACCCAATCAAAAAATCCTTGAACTCATTTAAATAAATAAGACATGCACTAAATGATACTTAATCCAAATTATGCAACTGCATTATGTAAGTCAGATCTTAAAGATGAAGTACTCCTAGCATAAACAAGAACAGTAATAGTAACACATTAGCTACATTAAGAAGCAGGTGTGTTTTAAAGAATTTTCTAGTCAACTTACATAAAATATCAACCATCATAAGACATTCCAGATCATCAAAAAGTTTCAGTTATAGGGACCAATTCCTAATCATATTTTCTAAATGAAAATTATACAATCAGTAGGATCGACTAACATTCACAACCATCTCATAGGTAGGAGAAACCGTCTTTGGATGGAAAGAGAAAGACCCACTTAGTTTCAATTTCAAAGAAGATGTAACTATTAAGAATGAGATGGCTTAGCTACAGGTGAAAAATTCAAACTTGAGAGATGATTAGATAAACTGAAATCCTCTCATTCCATTCCTATGGATAGACTTAACTATACAAACCTACTATTTCACCAAGACATTCTATTCCTTCAACTATTACCCAAAAATAATAGAAATTGAAGAATCTAGAAACCCTTCACACTGAACTGATTGGTTAGTTACAGATCACGAAAAATTCATCCCACAAGACGCATATACATTCTTTAAATATTCTCGAAACCACAATAGTAATGTTTTTTAACAAACCTATTCTTTCAAGTTAAATATTTACCCATGAATTGGTAAGTCTTATCAAACCATCCTCTAATTTTAAAAGTGAAGGACAATGAGGTCAGACATCATGCAAGCTCAAGCAAGACCTAACGTAAATAAAACCTATTAGCTCAGAAAAAAACCAACACTCGAAATATCCTCAATTATAACAGAACTTCAATTAGTTTACCTAGATCTTCTAAATCTTCTTGAAGAACCCAAGTAAAACCATCCTCTAATTTAAAAGTCGAAAGACAACGATAAAGACATTATCGCTAAAAAAAAACCAATACTCAAAATATCCAATTAGCCAAGTCTTTGAATTTAAAAGTTTCAATAGGAGGAATTAATTCGAAACAACTAAGTTTTAACTGAAAAGGTATGAGGAGTATTTCCTTCATTTTTGTTTCCAAACAAGTTTGAATCCACGTAAAACAATAAATCTAAACAACCTTTTCAACACAACTTCCATTGAAATACAAGGTTCGAAGGAATAGAAGTTTCAACTACAAATATAAAAATAAGTAACTCATTTATTGTTGTTTTCAGCAAGTTGAATTTGTAAAAAGAACTGAATCCAAGCACCCATGTCAACAAAGTATCAACAAAAGTAAAAAGACTCCAACAACAAGCATTGCAGCTAAGAAAAGTACCTTTCTTACCTCCTTCCAATAGAGAAAGGACAAACCAAGTTCAAAACTCAAAAGCAACAATATTCTTCCATAATCTATTTTGAACAAATAACAAGATTCACATGTTTTTGACACTAATCTATTCTCAATGAAATTTAAGGTACCATTCACCATTAAAATTAACAGGAAACGACCCACATTCCATATTATCAATTAGAGGCTCATCATCAGAAAAACATAGAGAAATTTCAAGAAAGAATGCAAGATAACCATCACAAAATAAAACCTGTTCTGTTTCTAAGAGTAGAGTTGTTTTAATGAAGACATTTAGTAAAAAGCAGAACAACTTAATGGGTAGAGCCTATCATGCTTGATAGTGCTTCTATTGATTTGCAGAAGGTTTCTAATTGAGCCTCCACAGTTCCTTCTTTTCCAAATGAAGTCAACAACCCAAAACTTCTTCTTCATATGCTTCTTATACCTCCATTGGATCGAAAATAGTCCATAGATGCCAAAAATAGCAAGAGATTGAAAATAGAACTACTGGTTTGAAGAACCAAAAATCCCTATGCAGAGAAAAAATTGCCATGAGAAAATGACCAAACAACCTCCCAAAAATTTTCTTGCATGGCTTCCAAGGCAGGTTTCTTCACCAAATACCAATGCTCATTAATGCAATTACATTCAAACTCTCCCACATAAATCTCCATGCCACTACCATCTAAAATTGGTGAGCTCAATTTCAACCAATGCATGCATTTTTAAAATTTAGTGATGATGTCAACTAGGTATTCCATCTATTTTCCATGCCTCTGCCAAAGATGGCAATACCAAGTTTCATAAATTCAAAATCAAATCACTTAAATGCCATAGAAACCATCAGTAGTGCCTCCCAATTGCCATGTCACCCCTTAGGTCCCCTTTCATCTTAACATTAGTTTAGGTTAGATAAACATTAGTTTAGGATTCGACCATAGGCTAGATAAAAATTATTTACCTTAGGTCATTCAACATTGCCAAAGATAAACTTGCCATCAAAGAATAAGTCATAACCCATAGTAGTTTAGTATTAGGTAATAGATCATAGATAGGTCTTACATTACCTTAGGTGATTTCAAAACCCCACACCCGTAAAGCATACAAACTTAGGTTAGGGTGCAACATGAGTAGTTTAGAAATAGATCTAAGGTAGGTCCAGTTTACCTTAGGTTAGAATTCAGTTAGGATAGATCTTAACAACTTGGACTAAGGTTTTACCTTAATAGTCCTGTAGTAGGTCCTTATCCTTCTTACACCTTTCAGTGTCATAAAAGTTACTAACAAGAAGATTCATGTTCATAATATATAGACAATGTAAAACAAGGAATTCAAAAGAAGGATCCATAAAATTGTAAAACATACAAAGACTCAGTCCCTTATTACCTTCCATTTCAGAATGTCGGTTTATCAAACTGATTAGGTAAGAAAACTTAAGCATACCTTGGATCAATGGAATTGATCCAAGGTTTTTTTGTTATTAAAAATAAGTATGCAAACAACAATACTGGTTCACAACTTTATAGAACACAAGGAAGGATGGCTTCATTTTCAAGCAACAACAATAAAATAAAATTAATCCATGAACAACAATAATTTATCCTTTGCAAGCATTATTTCCAAAATTTAAAAGAATACACCTTCTTAGGATAAATCACATATCAACATTTGCAGTCAAAGAGGAAAAAGTTAATAGTTTTTCAAAGATGTTACATAATTCCCTCCTAAAAGAATCATCATCCCGATGATTAGCTTAGTTAAACAATTTGCATCAAGGACAAATCAAATTATTATACTTCCTTTCATATGTTCAAAACAAAACTAGATTTTAAAATTCCATAATCAACATTAACGTAGCTGTCCATTTTAAATAATGTAATGTTAGCAAAAAACTGGTAGATTTACAGAACATAAAGAATAAAATATTAATATTTTATTAGTCTACAAAATCAATTCTATTCAAAAAAATATGGAAAAGATAGTTTTCATAATTTTTAGACTTTCCAAAGTTGAACTTTCCTCATTAAACTGACCCCACTTGACCTTACATTGACTTATTTCATGATTGTCTTAAGTGCAACTGGTGATTTTCCAGCACTCGTATAGGTTTAACCATGATTATTCTTGCGATCTTGGACCTGTAAGGAATTCCAATTCAACACATGTGATAAATCTAAAACATATTTCTTAAAGCAAAGAAATATGGAAAACATCATGCATTCATTATAAAGTAGGAGGTAATGCTAAAGGATAAGCTACAGGATTGATTACTTCAACAATTTCAAAAGGTCCCACATAACGATGTGATAACTTGGCAGCCTTGCCAAAATTTATAGAACTCTTTTTCAGTTTAACCTGAAGAAATAGACCTTCTCACCAAGTTTGAATTTCCTATTAACTTGCTCAAAGTCAACATAACTCTTTTACCTATCTATAGCTTCTTTCAAGCGTTCACGAATCATTTTAACTTGTTGTTCCATCTCCATAAGGATTTCATCTCCAATTACCTCTCTATCCTCCATGATGTCCCAACTAACATGGGTTCTACATTTCCCTCCGTACAATGCTTCAAAAGGTGCCATCTTCAGAGAGGTTTGATATATGTTATTATATGTAAACTCAACTAATAAAAGATAATCTTCCCATTTATACTGCTGATCCATACAATACATTCGTAACATGTCCTCTACAACTTGATTTACTCTTTTAGTCTACCCATCCATCTCTAGATGATATGTAGAACTAAAATGCAACTTAGTTCCTAGGGCTGCATTAAGTGTTTTCCAAAATCTTGATGTCATTCGTGAATCTCTATCTGATATAATCAATTCAGGTACTCCATGTAATTTGAAAAATCTCATGTACAAAGCTTTTTGTTAAAATAGGTGAATCATCCTTGAGATTACCAGCAATAAAATGTGCTACCTTTGTTAGTTTATCAACCACAACCAGAATAACATCATGCTTATTTCTTGACATAGGAAAACCTTGTACAAAATTCATACTTATCACTTGCCATTTATACTGTGGTATATTGTGAGGATACAATAAACCATCTAGATGCATATGTTCAACTTTAACACATTGGCATTCTAAATAGTGTGTCACAAACTCAATCACGTCTTTTTTCATCCCTTTCCAGAAGTATTTTTGTTTTATATTAGCAAGCATCTTTGTAATGCCAAGATGTCTAGAAAAAGGTGAATTGTGAAATTCAGATAATAATTTCTTTCTTAAATATTTAACAAAGGTATGTATACCCTATTTTCAAACCGTAAGATTGCTTCATTGTCAAAGTGAAATCCTTTATATCTCACGTCATTTGGATCTGTAGTAAGTGTTGTCTTTACTTGTTGAAAAATAAGAATCAAATTCCGTAACACTTTTTACCTCATCCTTAAACTAATTTATCAATGTTATAAGAGCATGAATGTGCTTCTTGATGACTTAGGGCATCTGCTACTCTATTTTCCTTTCCTTTAATGTAACTTATGTCAAAATAATATTAACATAGAAATTCTAACCATCTTCGTTGTCTTTCATTCAAATTTGGTTGAGTAAAAATATACTTCAATCCAAGATGACCAGTTTTTAGTTCAAAAGATTTACCAAGTAGATAATTCCTCCATAATTAAAGTACATGAACAATGGCAGCAAGCTCTAGATCATGTGAAACATAATTCATCTCATGTAACTTGAGTTTTCTACTTTCATAAGCTATGACGTGATCCTTTTATAACAGAATACCTCCAAGACCTTCCTCGGATGCATCCGTTATGATAGTAAAGTCTCAATTTGGGTCAGGTACAGCCAAAATAGGTGTTTTAGTTACGTGATCCTTTAGATTTTTAAATGCAGATTCACATTTTTCATTCTATACAAATTTATTATCCTTTTTCTGTAATGAAGTTATTGGTGCAGCAACTTTAGAGAATTCTTTAACAAACTTCCTATAATAACCAACAAGACCCATGAATCTTCTAACTTCATGTACATTATTTGGCACAGGCCACTCAATTATATCTACAATATTAGAGGGATATACAACTATTCCATTCTTGCTTATAACATGACCCAAATAGTGCACTTCCGTGTCATAGAAAGAACATTTAGATAACTTACCAAAAAACCATCTCTTCCTAAATATTTCCAAAACTATCTTCAAATGCTCATGGTGTTCTTCAATGATTTTAGAGTATACAAGAATATTGTCCAAGAATACAAGCACAAATTTATCCAAGTATTCTTGAAAAATATTATTCATTAAATTCATAAAAGTTACTAGTACATTTGTTAATCCAAATGATAAGACTATAAATTCATAATGTCCATAAGTTATTCTAAGAGTTGTTTTATGAATGTCCTCATCCTTAATTTGTAACTGGTAATATCCATATCGAAGATATATTTTAGAAGATATTGATACCCCATGCATATGATCAAATAGATCATCAATCCTAAAAAGTGGATATCTATTCTTAATTGTTGCCTTATTTAACATCCTATAATCGATACACAATCTAAGTGTTCCATCCTTATTTTTCAAAAAGATTACCAGTGCTCCCCAAGGTGAGACACTCAGTCTAATCAAACATTTAGACAAAAGTTCTTGCAATGGTTCCTTAAGCGGTACTAATTCAATAGTAGTCATCCTATAAGGTGCCTTATAAATAGGCTCAATTCTGGGTTTGATTTCAATCATGAATACAAATTCCCGTTTGGGTGGAAGTCCTAGTAATTCTTTCGGAAACACATCATTGAAGTTTCATAATAGCGCATATTGTTATATCACTAAGCCAATTCTCAGATCCATCTCCTAATGTGGTTCCATCAAACTTTGGTGGACTTATCCTTTTTATATCATTAGTGAGGTTAGATGCCAACCTTTCCTTTTTATTTTCTATTTGATCAAGTACATTTACATTATTGTTATCAACACCTAAATTTAGCAAATTGGTGTTGTCCACAGGAGGTGGCTGATTGTTATTACCAGCATCTTCTTCCTCCTCATTTCCATTACTTACTATTCAGGTACAACCAAATGATCTCTTGTGTCCAGTAGGGCATCAAGGATCTCATCAATTTTTGGGTAGTTTTTGCTTCTCCATTAGGTGGTGGGTTGTTTGCAACATTTCCTCTTGTTCTAACAATTTTCTGTTAACAAGAAAATTTAAGTTTTATCAAATTATGGACATAATAGGTCCAAGAGCTACAACCTTCATCTCTGATACCAAGATGTAACATTCCCATTTTAAGACTTTAGAAACAAGGGGTAAAATATTATACATAATGTTCTCTATTCTAAATAATCATAATTTAAAACACACATTCCATACCAATCAATCCCATAATAGATAACCAAATGCAATTGTAAATGACTCGGTGAACTACCGATCTCTCATGTTAACTAAAGGTGTTGTATACTAAGTATACTTGGTCTTATTACCCTTTTCTAAGTATTTAGTGTTTTGTTTAAGAAACCTATCTGAATATTTGTTACCCATATTCATTTGAAATCCCATTTTTTAAACTAGGTGACATAAGACAACGCAACCAAGAGCTTGCGATACTTTGGCCAAATATTTCTAACATACTGTTCATGTTATTATTCCTAGATGGGATAGTCATCAAAATGGAATACATCATTCACCCCACTCATATGTTATTTAGAATGGTCTTCACCGATTCCTATCAGTCCACTTGTTCGAAGTTTGACCATAGCCCAAATTAGTAAATTATTTGGTATCAAGAATTACTCACAGTGACTAAGGGTACACAGACATCCTTAATCGACTTAATTAGATTGCATGTGTCTAGTTATCCTAAATCATCACGAGTTATCCCCTGTACCAAAACATGTTTCTATCCTAACCTAGAGTAAAACTAAGAACAAGTCCAAGTTTATGTAGATCCAGATGATTTAGTTCTGGAGGGTGTTGCAACATGTCAACTACAACTCGGTATCCTTGTGAAGACCCAAGTATTTATGAAGGTACCATTATGTAGTTGGAATTTTCCAACATCTGACGGACTCACCCATCTTGATGAACATACCCTGACAAGAAGTTATTTAAACAAATATATTTCTTGATTAAGATTTAATTGCAGCAACCCTACTGAACCTAATTCCATTAGCCCTTAAGGTTGACATCCACATTTGAGTTGTTAAAGTGAAGCTGAAACTTCATGATTTCCTTTTTTTATTATTCATTAACCTCCTACCTTAAGATTTAATTAATTAATTACACAACCATTCATAGCTGGTTTAAGTTCCATAACAGGTTCAATTATAGTAGGCTTCATTGAGATGAAGTATAATTGATAAATGTTCTTGTTTGCCTTACATTTTATTTATACCTATCAAGGTATTTCTCAAGAGGAAGTACACCTTCCTCTTTCTTTTCATGAGTTAGGGTTCATTATTCCTTTTCCATTATGCAAATTATCATAATTAAGTTACACTTTCATTGACATCTTTAATTAACTATAAAGACTTAGGTAAAAGAACATCTATGCATGCCAACTTAATAAGTTACTCTTCAATTAAGGAATATAGTAATTAATTCCCTTCCATCCAACTTATTTAATGTCAACTAAAAATGATCCATTCAGATAAGAATAAGATAAATTAAGATAAGATTACAAATTTCCTTCACATAATACACAAGTAGGATGACACAACAAGGAAAGGTAACTCTCAATCTTTTTAAATTCATCATAGTGAAATACATATTTTATAAGACCATGCATTTTAGAGATACGTCATGTCAAAAATCTTCAAGATCATAAATGAATACAACTTCTCCTCTTTCAATACATTTCCATAATGAATCATATTTCTTCATAAAAGATCTAGTCTTTAAGTAACAATTAACACATAAATTTATTTCCTTCCTTTATCACTTACGAAGTCCATCTACAAAAATATCTAGCACAGGTTAGTTCATTGAACTGAGCATGCTAAGCACTATGTATTAAAATTATGTGCTCTCAACTAATTGTTTCATAAAACCAACTCTACTTTTATGAAACTATAAATCTAAACAACTGGATACACCATAAAGATATAACAATAAAAAAAAGGACAAGTGATCAACCAAAATAACATTTAGATAAGATCATGATATAATCAACACTCTTCAGTCATTATTTTATAAAGAATTAAATCATATAAGTAATATTTATTACTTATTACTTATCTCATTCCAATAAAGATACTTACTGATTATTTCTTACTTCATTCAATCTGAATTCCAAATAAAACACTAAATCCAATATTTTTCCAAAATAGAGTTACTTTTAATAAGAAAGAACCATCAAATTCAACATTATCATATTCCAAATGAAAGCATCTATAGCCAAGCTAATTTAATCTTCATGAAAGTTTTAGGTTGAGCCCTTAACATAATAAAATAAGAGATTCCTATTTTAGGTGCTACATCCAAATTAAATCCCAACATATAGCCTAAGCTCTCAAGTTAGGCCACACAGGTTAGAAATAGGAAAATATTCATTCCTCCACTAGCATTTAACTAGTCAAACCTTACCAAATGTTGTTTTCATTCAACACAAGTCAAAGTAAATAAGTAGGATTAAATTTAACTACTCAATTGTAATCCTAATAAGTAATATAAACTAAACCGATCAATTCTTTATCAAGAGGAAAATAGCAGAGGGTAAAGATGAATGGAGAGAAAACAAATATGAACTTCTCTTCAAATTTGATAAGATTTGAATTACATTTCAAAACTCAGAGAAGAGAGTACATCATATAATCTCCTATAGTTTCCATATAAAACAACGATGAAAACTTTACCTCAATGGAGAAAAAGAGAAAGGATTCAATTAACAAGATTAGATGAAGAGTCCATCATTCTTTCCCAAGTAAAGAGGGTCATAAAAATACTGGTATAGACCCAATCACAAAATACTTGAACTCTTTTTAAAAAATAAGACATGCACTAAATGATACTAATCTGAATTATGTGGCTGCATTATCTAAGTTAGACAAAGACGAAGTACTCCTAGCGTAAAAAAGAATAGTAACAGTAGCAAATCAGCTACATCAAGAAGGAGGTGTGTTTAAAAGAATTTACTATACAACTTACATGAAATATCAACCATTATAAGACATTCCAAATCATCAAAAAGTTTCAGTCAGAGGGACCAAGGCCTAATCATCTTTTCTAGATGAAAATGATACAATCAGTAAGATTGACTCACATTCACAACCTCTTAGAGGTAGGAGAAACCATCTTTGGATGGAAAGAGAAAGATCCACCTAGTTTCAATTTTAAAGAAGATGCAACAATTAAGGAAAACATGACTTAGCTACATGTTTACAAGTCAAACTTAAGATATGATTAGATAAACTGAAATCCTTTCATTTCATTCTTATGGACAGACTCAATTGTACAAATCTACTAATTCGCCAAGACATTTTATTCCTTCAACTTTACCCAGAGATCATAGAAATTGAAGAATCTAGAGGCCCTTCACACTAAACTAATTGGTTGGATCTAGATCACAAAATGCCATCCCACAAGACACATATACATTCATTAAATCTTCTCGAAACCACAATAGTAAGGTTTTTAAAAAACTTACTCTAGCAATTTAAATAAAGAGGTTTACCCAGATCAAGAACAAGTAAGTCTTATCGAGCCATCTTCTAATTTAAAAGTGAAGAAAGACAGCGGGGTCAACATCATGTAAGCTCAAGCAAGAGCTAACATGAATAAATCCAAATATTAGCCCATACAAAACCAACTCTTTAAATATCCTTAATTATAGCAGAACTTCAATTACCCAACTTTAGTTCAATCGTCCAAAGGTTTAACAACCCAAAAACATATAAAGTTTAGAAAAGGAAGAATTCGTTGATTACAATATTCAAACAAGATGAATCTAAATTTTTTTGCATCAAAGTAACCATTACCACATAGTTTCCATAAGAGGAACTAGATTCGAAACAAATAGGTTTTAACTAAAAAAGGTATGAGGATTATTTCCTTCATTGTTGTTTCCAAATAAGTTTGAATTCATAAAAGTAATAAATCTAAACAACCTACTCAACACAGCTTCCACCGAAATACAAGGTTCGAATAAATAAAAATTTTAACTGTAAAAATAAGAAGAAGTAACTCAGCTGGATAAGACTAACACTGCCCACATGACAACTTTGGGAATGTTTAGATCCTGGAAGAACATCAAAACCAGCATCGACAAAGCTGCCAAGAAGTAGCGGTTTCTTTGTTGCTTTTGTGCAGTGTTTTTGTTGTTTTGTCTTGTTTGGGTAGCTATTTTTTTGGCTACTTTGGGTTTCATTGTCATACTTGGATTCTGATCCTTTTTTCTTTGATTATCATTCCTATTCTGGCTTCTAGGCTCTCTATTTTACTCAAGGGTATAGTCCCTTTCAAAAAACTATTTGCCAATAATAAAAAAAAATGTTGTTTTCAACAGGTTAAATTTGAAAAAACACAGAATCCAAGCACCCATGTCAACACAGTTTCAACAGAAGTATCAAGACTATAACAACCAATGTTGTAGCTAAGAAAAATAACTTTCTTACCTTCTTCCAATAGAGAAAGACAAACTCAGTTCAAAACTTAAAGCAACAATATTTTCCGTAATCCATTTTAAACAGACAACAAGATTCACACATTTTTTATATTATTCTATTCTCAATGAAACTTAAGGTATGATTCACCATTAAACTTAACAAGAAAAACATATAAAAATTTCAAGAAAGAATACAAGATAACCATCACAAAATAATAACCCATTTGTTTCTAAGAGTAGAGTTGTTTTAATGAAGACGTTTAGTAAAAAGCAGAACAACTTAATGGGTAGAGCCTATCATGCCTGATAGTGCTTTTGTTGATTCGTAGAAGGTTTCTAGCTAAGCCTCCATAGTTCCTTCTTTTCCAAATGAATTCAACAACCCAAAAATTCTTCTTATGCTTCTTATACCGCTGTTGGATCGAAAATATTCCAGAGGTGCCAAAAATAGCAAGAGATTGAAAACAAATCTTCTAGTTTGAAGAACCAAAAATCCCTATACAGAGCAAAAATCACCATGAACAAATGACCAAAAAACCCCCCAAAAATCCACTTGCATGGCTTCCAAGGTGTTTTCTTCACTAAGATCAATTCTCATTAATGCAATTACATTCAAATCTCCCGCCTAAATCTCCACACCATTGCCATCTAAATTTGGTGAGCTCAATTTCAACCAATAAATGCATTTTTAAACTTTATTAATGATGTCAACTAGGCATTCCATCTATTTTCCATGCCTCCGTAAAAAATGGTAGTACCAAGTTTCATAAATTCTAAATCAAATCACTTAAATGCCACATAAATTTTCGCCACCGCCTCCCAATTGCCATGCAACCCCTTAGGTCCCCTTTCATCTTTACATTAGTTTAGGTTACATAGACATTGGTTTAGGATTAAACCATAGGCTAGATAAAAATTAATTACCTTAGGTCATTCAAAATTGCCAAAGATAAACTTGCCATGAAAGAATAAGTCATAACCCTAATAGTTTAGTATTAGGTAATAGATCATAGATAGGTCTTACATTACCTTAGATGATTTCAAAACCCCACACTCGTAAAGCATACAAACTTAGATTAGGGTGAAACATGAGTAGCTTATAAATAGATCTAAGATAGGTCCAGTTTACCTTAGGTTAGAATCCAATTAGGATATATTTTAACAACTAGGACTAAGGTTATACCTTAATGGTCTTGTAAAAAGTCCTTATCCTTCTTACGTCGTTCAGCATCATAAAATTTACTAACTAGAAAATCCAAGTTCATAATTTACATAAAATGTAAAGAAAGGAATTCAAAAGAAGGATCCATAAAATTTAAAATATACAAAGATCATTCCCTTATTACCTTCCATTTTTGAATGTCGGTTTATCAAACTAGTTAGGTAAGAAACTGAAGCATACCGGATCAATGGAATTGATCCAAGGTTTTTATATTATTAAAAATAAGTATGCGAACAACAATACCGGTTCACAACTTTATAGAGCACAAGAAAGTATGGCTTCATTTCTGAAAAATAGCAAGACAACAAAATGAATCTATGAAAAACAATAATTTATCCTTTGCAAACATGATTTCCAAGTTAAAATAACATATCAATGTTTGTAGTCAAAGAGGAAAAAGTTAATAGTTTGTCAAAGATGTTACAATGGGTGAGAATTTTAAAGTATGAATGATGTTTTTTTAGATATTTGAGCAAAATTTTAGCTTAGAAGTCAATCAGGAAAGAAATAAAATTGGTTTTGAACTCTACTGAGATCTTAGAAAGCATAATCTGGCCCGATATGTCAAATTCAAATGTTCACCCATAGGTGTGAGTTGTGAATGGTAGCATGAGATTTTCATATATGTTTTTACATGGAATTAAGAAGTTTTAGAAAATATAATGAGCTCAAATGGACATCATGTTTTATGAACCATTGTTAAGAAGGTAACTAGGTCAAAACCCTTGTTAAAACCCTAATCTTGTAGCGATGGAGAATAAATTACGTGTATGGTCAAAAACATATTGGGAAAGCTGACATAATGACTCATAAAATAAGAGGAATCATTATATCTTAGTTTGGGTGTATTTTTAAGCCCTAGGTCAACTTGTAAGTCATGGAAAAATATCTCTTTCTAAAATTTTTGGGTATAGCTAGTAAGGCATGGAAAAATCTCTGTTTCTAAAATTTGTAAGTATAGCCTTGCATTGCAAGGTTCATGATGAAAATAGAATTTTGGGTGTAACCTTTTGTGGTGTCCTAAGTGATAATATAAATTTATGGGTTGGTTCATTGAATATTATCTGAGTTACATGTCTCACAAGTCACCTTACCAATTTAGGCCTAGAAGGCTAAAACCTAGTCATGAAGCTTTGATAGGATTTTGATAGTTTTCCATGTTTTAGCAAAATTTGATGATCATGAATAGTTTTTATGAGTCTGTGAGCTCTTGGAATGGTCTGATAAGGTGTTATTATATGGAAGTAATCTTGGCCTAATTAACCCTATTAGGCCTATTAAGAAGGTGTCATGGAATAGGTGTGTAAAGGTTTTCTCCATGTTACATAAGTTTAGGAAGGATTGAGAAGGTTAGTATATTCCATAATTATGTGATATATGCATTGGTTGAGCCTAGAAGTGATGGTTGAGGTTTTTAAAGCATGATTCCTCAAGATTGGTTCTTGAGTCCTTAAGGAAAATTTTTGTAGTTTTGGAGATGGGTTTGTTTGAATTCTTTTTGCCCTATTTTGGAGGTTAAATTGATTTATTTCAGTTAGTATACTATTTTATCTTTCCATCCATATGCTACTTTGTTCTTGTTGAAGTGTTTTTCTATAATATGGTTTTTGGTCTTGTAGAGTGATTTTCATGTGCTTAAGACCTAGTTGAAGATGCTTGCCAAATGGAGTGTGTCATGATGATGATGGAGGTTGAATATTTTCATGAGCATGTTAAGAGTTATGGTAGTATTTTTATGAAATTTCCTAAACCCGAGGAATCTTTTTGAATCTGTTATGAGGTCTTGAAGTCTAAGAAGCATTATTTGGAGCTATAAGACTTTATTTTTGGCCTAGTGAAGAAGTGTATGTTATTTCATGGTGGTGTAAAATTTTCCAACCTACTTAATCCTTGTAAGTCATTTAAATGATTTTTTATATTTTTTTAAGTTGGAATGACTAACCTTAAGGGTCTTGGATGATGTAAGTATTCTTATCAAGTGTCATGTATAAAGGTAAAATTTATTTTCTCATTTGGTGTTGTTAAGGTAATTGATAGTTTAGTGAGCTAAAGGGAAGAAGAGAAGAGGTTAGATGGCTCCAGGAAAGAGAAAATAAGAGCTTGAAAAGGTGAGGAGAGCATAGAAGAGAAGAAGGATATATAGGTCATTAGACTTATTCTTCGTTATAAGGTGCATGGATGAGAGAATAAGAGAAAGGTGTGTTTTAAGAAGTTTTTTGAGGTGCATGAGATAAATAAGTGATCACAATCAATTGTTTTGGAAACAAGGTCAAGTTTTATTCATCATTAGGTGGTTGAGTGGGTGCTTGATCATCTAGGGTGGTTGTATCATCCTTGTATAGTGGGTGTTATACTAAATAGGGGTTGGTGTTACTTGTGAAGTGGGTGCTTCACTAAATAAATCGTGTATGATGTGTAACATTCACATAAGTCTTTGGAATTGAGTAATATATTCATATTTTTAGTGGGTTTTCTTCCCCTTGAGATTTTACCACTTATATTTGGTGTTATTATGTAATTGTGTTCTTAATAGCTCTTATGGTTAATGGTGTATGCAATGTTTCTTGATCCTAATGTTTAATAATTCACAAATGTGCATGGTTGATTGATTTGAAATTTTGAGAAAAATGATTCACCCCACTCTATCATTGTGCTTCCAACAATTGGTATCATATCCATGTCCTTGTAAATCAAATTTAAAATCTTATAGGATATCATTAAAGCACAGGTATGGCAGGAAGTCTACTTCAAGGTGAATGTTTACCTCTAGACATAAAAGGCTAGGACATTTGAACTTTGAAAATCTATTCAAAATAAACTCCAAGGAATGTGTTAGGAACATGCCAAAGGTTAGTAAGCCAAAAGATACTTTATGCATGGGAAGTAGACAATAAGAAAGTTCAAGTCCAAAGAACAATATTCTACCTCAAGGCATTTACAACTGATTCACACAGATATCTATGGACCCATGAGGAATGGAAGCATAACTTGTGAGTATTATTTTATGTTTCAAATAGATGACTATACTAGATTCACTTGGGTTTCATTTTTGAATGATAAATCCTAATCACTTGATAGATTCAAGGCTTTCAAGGAACTTTTTCACAATGAGAAGAATGGAAGAATCAAATGACTTAGATTAGATAGTGGAGGTGATTTTTGGTCTGATCTATTTGATGACCTTTATGAGACTCATTACATCAGAAGACAATTCTCTATTGTAAGGACACTTGATCAAGATGGTGTAGTGGAGATAAAAAATAGGAATATTCAAGAGATGGCTAGGACCATACTCAATTAATCCAAATTGTCTGATGGTTATTGGAAATAGGTAATTATTACAATTTTCTACATTCTCAGTGGATTTCAAATAAGGTTAAATGGTGACAAAAATCTGTATGAGTTATGTTAAGGGATACCTACAAGTGTAGATAATTTTAGAGTATTTGGGAGTAGATTTTTCAAGCAAACTGAAGAGAATCTAGGAAAAATTTATTCAAGATCTGATGAGGGAATCTTCTGAGGATATTCCTAAAAAATTACAACTTATAGGTGTTACAAAAAAAGGATGCAATTTGTGGTTGAAAGTGCAAGTTTAAAGTTTGATAAATCTTATCCCATGAGAACCGAATCCAAGTCAAAAGAAACACAAAAAGTGATAGAATATAAATAAGAAGAATATGTTGTGAAGACAGGTTTAGGAAGATGAAGAAGAGTAAGAGATACAATATACCAAATCCCCTCAAGATAGATCAGAAGAGATCATCCTAAAGCTCAAATCATACGCAAGAAGGATGTTGGAATAACAACAAGAATAAAAATTTTAAGTCTTCATAACCAAGATAGTATTGCTCTTTTATCTAAATTTGATTTTTAAAATGTTGAAGAGGCAAGCAAAGATGAATTTTGGGTCAAATTTATGAATAAAGAGCTTAATCAACTTCAGACAAACTAAAATTGGGAGTTAGCAACTAGGCCTAAGAATAAAAATGTCATTGGAACTAAATGGGTGTTAAGGAAAAAACTTAATGAGGATGGTGAAGTTACTAGAAAAAAATCTAGGATTTTTTGTAAAGGATATGCACAGGTTGAAAAAGTTTATTTTGATGAGAAATTTTCACCAATGGATAGGATGGAATCCATTAGACTATTTTTAGCATATAAAGGATATAAAGGTTTCAAGGTGTACCAAATGGATGTCAAATTTTCTTTCTTGAATGGTAATCTAGAGGAAGATGTGTACATTGAGCATCCTGATATATTTTCATTAACAGATGATAAATACTATGCATGCTAGCTAAATAAGGAACTTTATGGACTGAAGCCAGCCCCTAGGGCTTTGTATGGAAGAGTAGAAAAGTAGTTAACTGAACAAGGATTCAAGAAATTTGTAACTGACAATAATTTGTACATAAAGAATGAAGGAGGACACTTATTTATTTTAGTATTTTATGTAGATGACATCATATTTGGAGAGAATAATGATAATATGAATCATAATCTTGTAGAATTCATGAAGAAGAAATTTGAGATGTCCATATTAGGGGAACTGTAATTTTTCCTAGATTTTCAAATTAATCAATCAAAGGAAGGAATATTTATATTTTAGGAAAAATATATGAAGGAGATACTAAATAATTTTAAAATGGAATACTACAAGCATGTTGGGACACATATGGTCATATGATGCAAATTGAGAAAGGAATAAAACTCACCCAAAGTGAATCAAATAGAATTTAGGTCCTTGATTGGTAGTTTATTGTATGCCACTTCTTATAAACCCAACATTTTGTAGGATGTAGGTCTCGTAGAAAGGTTTTAGGAAGATCCAAAGGATACACACTTGTAAGAAGTAAAGAGGATTTTAAGATATTTGAAGGGGACAATAGAATATGGTTTATGGTATCTAAGGAGTGATAAATATGAATTGAAATCCTTTACTAGTGTTGATTGGGTAGGAAGTCTTGAAGATAGAAGAAGCACTAAGGGAGGACCCTTCTTTTTTGGTAAGTGTATTTTTCCTTGGTTAAGAAAAAATCAATATTTAGTATCTATTTCCACATTTGAAGATGAATACTTAACAACAACATTATTTTGGGAACAAGTTTTTTGGATGATACAAACACTGGAAGACTATAAGGTGGAATATTTTGTACCTACTCCTATATATTGTGATAGTACAATTGTTATAAGTGTATCTAATAATATTGTGTTGAATTATAAACCAAACATATTCCAATTATATATCATTTCCTAAGGGATCAGGTAAGTGAGAAAAGGATTAAATTGGAACATGTGTCAAATAAGGAGGAATTAGTAGACATCTTGACCGAACTACTCTCAAAAGAAACATTTGAGCTCCTAATGAAAAATCTAGGTGTGATTCTTGTCACTAAAAGTCACTAAAAGGGTCAAGACATCAAGGGGGAGTAAGGAAAATGAACAATCGGCTCCAAGAAATTGTGAAGAGTTTCAAGTAAGGAGTGATGTTTAAAGTGTTTTAGTGATGCATAATCAGAAGGGGATATCTTTGATATGATTTTTTTTTATCAAGAAGTAATGATCAATTCCATTGGCTATCAGGAGTATGATAGATGCCAAGATGTCATAGTAAGTGTGTAATGATTAGGATTGAATAAAAACAAGAATGACATGTTTTTGAAGTGAGGTTTGAAAAAAAGGTAGATTGCAACATCTCATGGGTTTCATGCATGTATTAATCATCCAAGGTGGATATAGTATTAGGGGGAGATATGTGAGTGAGCTAAAGATAGGGTCATGAGTCATTAGCATCATTTGGAGTCAAGAAGGAGAGTAAAAACCAAGTGAAGCAAGTAATTCAGTATGCATTGTTATCATTGTGTGTCGTCAAGTTATTTTTCATGTCAAGATTGGCATAATTACTTTTTCATATATTTCAAAGGGGGGAAGCATTCTCATAAAAGTGGAAAGAGGTATATAGAGTTTCCTAAAGGTGTGTGCTTGTATGGTTTCCATAGATGTTTCTAAAGGTGGTTGCCATAAATGAAAAAGGGGAAATTGTTGGGCATTGTGTCTTTGTAGTTGTCATTGGTGTAAAATTTCATTGATGGAAAATGGATTTTATGTGGTACAAGTTTCTCCATGATGTGTAAATCAAAATAAAGGATGAATTTTGATTAGTATTTTCCAATTTTATCGTCTTCCATATGTTTTTTTAGTGCATTTGCACAGTATTAAGACATGGTCAAGAAACTAGGTGTTGAGAGTGAGTTCCAAATATGGTTATAAGTATTCATGGTGTCTAACATGTTTATTTTAGTGTACAGGTGTGTTAATGAGTCTATATGAGGTTAACAAGTTCAATTCATGAGATTCATGTGTTGAGTCAAGTCATTCTAGGCCTATTCTTAAACCTAGCACAAACAACATTGTATGGTAGCTTGAGAAATAAGGAAGATAATTTCATCATGCACATATGAAAGGTGTTTTGACATAGAATAACATGTGTTGAAGGAGTCCAGGGTAATAGAAAAGGTGTATGGTTCTGGTTCAAGGTCCTATTGAAGCAAAACTATGAAGATAAGGATAAAATGCATGGGAAAACCATGCTACTTGAAGATTTTTAGAGGTTTTAGGGCATGGGTGAGATTTTTAAAGAATTAAGGAATTTGTTGCGGTGCTTTGAGCCAATTTTGAGGCCAGGATTCAATCAAGAAAGCAAGAAAGTTGGTTTTGAGCTCTACAAGGCTCTTAAAAAGCATAATCTAGCTCGATAGGTCAACTTCAGATGATCACCCATAGGTGTGGCTTATGCATAGGTGTCTAGCATCTTGGGAGATGTTTTTTAAAGGAATTAATAATTTTTATAAAAAATAATGATCTTATATAGATGTCAGGTTTTTATGAACCATTATTAATAAGGTAAACATGTGAAAAACCTTGCTAAAACTATAGTCTTGTAGCAATGGAGAAGAAATGATGGATGTGGTCATAAAATGTATTGGGAAAGTTGATGTAATGACTCAGACATGAAGAGGACTCCTTATATCTGATTTTGGTGGTATTTGTAAGCTCTAGATCAGTTGGGAAGGAATGGAAAAATATTTATTTCTAGAAGATTTGTAGGTACAATCTTGTATTGCAGTGTTCATGATGAATATCTAATTTTTGGAGAAACATTGGGAGGTTTCCTAAGTTTTCATATAAATTTCTAGGAATGTTCAGTGAATACTATTGGATTTACAGGTCTCATAAGCTACCATACCACTTTATGCTTAGAAGGCTAAAACGTAATCATGGAGGTTTGAGAGGAGTTTGATAGTTTTACATGTTGTAGAAAAATTAAATGATCATGAATAGTTTGTACAAGTCTAATGTGAGGTGTGTGAGCTCTTGGAATGGTCTGATGAGTTGTTTTTATGTTGAAGTACTCTTGGCCTAATTATCCCTATTAGGCCTATCAAGAAGTTGACATGGAACAGGTGTGTAAGAAAAGTTTTCTCCATATAAAATATTCTTTTGGAGGCTTGAGAAGGTTTTTATAGTCCTTGGTGATGTTTTCCATGCATTGGTTAATCCTAGAAGTGATGGTTGAGGTGTTTGAAGCATTATTCATCGAGACTAGTTCTTGAGTCCTTAAGGCATATTTGAGTAGTTTTGGAGATGAGTTTGTTTGAATGATTTTTTCCTTTTTTGGAGGTTTAAGAGATTTTTTTCAATTAGAAGACTCTGATATATTTCCATCCATATGTTAATTTGGTCTTGGTGAATTGTTTTTCTATAAGAAGTTTCTCGATCTGGTGGAGTAATTTTTCAGGTCCTTAAGACCTAGTTGAAAATGCTTTCTAAATGGAGTGTGTCGTGATGATGATGGAGGTTCCATATTTTCCTAAGCATTTTGAGAGTTGTGGGGAGGGGTTTTATGAAGTTTTCTAAGACTGAGGAGTATTGGTGAAGTTTTTATGAGCTCTTGAAGTCTAATAAGTGATTGTTGGAGCTAGAAGACTTTGTTTTGGGCCTAGAGGAGAAGTGTGTGCTAGTTCATATTGGTGATACATGTGCTGACCTATTTGATCCTTATAAATAATTTATCTGATGTTTTAGATGTGTTTTTAATTTGGAATAGCCGACCTTAAGGATCTTGTCTGACCTAAGGTGTTCTTATCAAGTTTCATGTATAAAGGTAAGAGTTAGTTTCTCATTTTGTGATGCTAGAGTAATGGAGAGTTGAGTGAGCTAAAGGGAAGAAGAGTAGAGGTTAGAGGGATCTAGGGAAGAGAAAATAATAGCATGAAGAGGTGAGGATAGAAAATAAGAAGGATAACAAAGTCATTATACCTAATCTACATTATAAGGTGTCTATATGTGTCAAGGAGAGAAAGGTGTGTTTTGAGAATGTTTTGGAGGTGCATGAGCTAATTCAGCGATCACAATCAACTCTTTTGGGAACAAGGTCCAAGTGGTCTTCATCCTCAAATGTTTGAGTGGGTTCTTGACCATATTTTGTATTTTTAGCCTCTTTGTATATTTAGTTCTATACTTAATAGGGTATGGTGTTTTTTTTGATGTGGGTGCTTCACTAAGTAAATATTGTGTGATGTGTAATATTCACAAAATTATTTTGAATTGAGTAATATATTCAGAAGTTTCATTAGGTTTTCTTACCCTTGAGGGTTTCCCACTTATATTTGGTGTTCTTGTGTATTATGTTCCTAATTTCTCTTAAGTTTAATGATGTATGCATTGTTTCTTGATCTTAATGCTTAATAATTCACACATGTGCATGATTGATTGATTTGTATATTTCATGAGACTAATTCACCTCCAGTCATTTTTATTTTAACACATTAGTGTAAACCAAGCAATTGAGTTGAACACTACATGATTCCTGGAGATAGAACACCTTGGGGTATTTCAAATATTTTATCATCCATATTTCTTAGAGTACACCCCCTTGGTCTATTTCTTACTCACACACTTGCATGAAAGTAAAAATTACTTTATAGGAAGGCGCGCTAAGATATAAATAAATCTGATACATTTGTTGATGAATATCTCAATGGAAGTTTCAAGTATCATGAAGGTGATCGAAGACAATATAGCCATTGTTAGCTTATGTAAGAAAATAAACTATCAACAAATAAAATATTACATTCCTATAGTTACAAATAAAATATGACGATAGTTACAAATTTGTTGATTTTAAAGATATACCACTTTGGAAGATAGGATAATGTCAACCCAAATTTATTTTACTTGACACAATTAATCACAATAAAAAAGGTTAGGTATAATCTTATACAATATATAACAAATAACATAATTGAGGGATAAAATAGACACTACGCTTCTTAAAATATGAAGGCATTTTACTACGTTTGGAGCACTACCTGGAAGAAGACAATGACGTTGAAATCCTACAACAAGATCAAGCTAAGCATAAAGATTTGAATGTGAATAAATGACATTTGGGTAGTAACCTATTGTTGTATGTAATCTTAAATAAGAAAATAATGCACAACATCCTTATTGACACCAACACGAGTAAATATGATTACAAAGGATGCTTGAATACACATAGGATGACCATCATTGGAGCCAACTCTACATACCATATTCTTGGAAAAAGGATGATTTCACTTAGTTTGATTAAGGGGTTAATATTAGACATCAATAGATCTAAGTTAAAAGAAACTTTTGAGATTATTGAGCTAGTTAATCCAACCACTACTCTACCCTCTTAGAAAGACCTTGTGTTTTGAGAAATGGGGATATGCACTTCAAGAAGAGTTATATGAGATTTTAAAATGGTGAGCATGGGGTTTTAATACCTATGGAACCTTTCCAAATGCCACCATTTTTAGAAACAATGGATACCAAGGAGGATGTATACTAAAATAATAATCTCACCATGTAAGGGGTGATTAGGTTCACCCTGATAAATAAGTATTCCTTAAAAGGGAAAGAGGCACATCAATTTTAGATGATACAATAAAAACTTATCATATATGGGTCAAGGATACCTATGAACTCAATAGAAGGAGGTGCATGGAGGTGTGAAGAAATCCAATAGTATTTGTAAAGAGTACATTGGTGTGGAAAACACTACAAAATATTAAGGCCACAAAATCACCAACTCAAGTAGGGATTTTTAAATGCATAAAAGTCATAATATTTATTTCTATAGAGTGTGTACATTCCTTAAAAAGTGTTTTTTTAGGATCATTCAATGAAGGATAGTTAATCTTCCAAGGTATAATTATATGATATTTGCATGAACCTATATGGTGGATTTAGAGGCTTTCTTACTAAAGGAGGAGGAATGAGTAAATTATTTGGTCTACACCTTAAATAATATAAAAACCAAGTGTTGGGTGACCCATTTTCTATCACTACCCCACTAGAGAAACATTGAAGAAGCACTGTCAACATAGTTTGAGAGAAACAATGGGAGGAGGAGACTACCAAACTATGGTGTCTCTCATATGGGCACCTAGGAACACGAATGCTTAAAATTTCAAAGCACACTCCCATTCTACTTATGGTTACATGCCTTTTATATCACACTAACTACTTGGGCATGTGATTGGTACACATTGAGTGAAACAAAGAAGGAAACATGACAATATGATTAAGTCAAAGAATATCTAGCCTATAACTTCTCATTTTAGTCAACTATTAAGGAATGGGATAACACCCTATAACTATTTAAGGAGGCCATATTCAATAATTATGCCATCATCAATGAAAGAGTATCCCATAGTCATAATAAGGAGGCATACACACTTAAAGGGATATTCAAGGAACAAGATGGTTTGAATCAAAATTTTATTTTGATCCATTAGCATAAATATTATGGAAGGGAAGGAAAAGCCTTGATGAAAATTAAGGACCAAGAAGACCCAAATGAAAATTTAATCATCCTAACTAGAATTGGCAAGTGTACATTGTACGATTTTTTTGGTATAATAAATAAGTATTACATTGATCCAATGCACGCAATGGAGGTAAACCATAGAATAGAGACCAGTCCTTATTGGCCACCATTCGTGATTATTGGTTAGATGCAAAACTAGAACACATAGTTGAGTTGTTGAATGAATTCCATGATTTCTTCCCAAAAGGTTACCAAAATATGAAATGAGTGTATGAATCCCTAGGGAAGATGACTATGAAGTTATAGGGAGGATGTGCACCCAGTTAGGAATAGGTCAAATTACATGATCCTAAACCTGAGGAAGAAAATGAAGGAAAAGATTGACAACATGCACAAATCCAAAATCATCTACCCAATAGAGGATTCAGAATGGGTATGACCCATGGTGATAAACATAATGAAAGATGGGTGGATAAGGATATATTTGGATTTCCATGAACTAAATGAAGCTTACATCACCAACCCCTTTCCAAGTCATATTACATAAGAAATACTCAAGGGTATAGTGGAATGTGAGATATATACTTTTACAAATGGATTATTAGGATAAAACTAAGTTCATGTCATGGTGGAGGACAAGACAAAGAAATTTTTTTCTACATAATGTGATTTTGTTGGAGATAAAACTTTCACCCATCTCAAATCAGGATTAACTAGATCATTGAGGTAACATGGGACTGTCTCCAAGTTGTGGGACCTTATGCACTTCAGACAAAACTCTAGAGAAGTCAAGTTCCTCTACCTATATCTACTATTATAACTACTCCTAATGCAGAAAGTGAATCCTAAACTAATCATGCCAAGGGAATAGAGTTAGGAGGATATGTAGAAAGGGAGAAAATTATACTAAGGGAGGTGATGGCACCAAAAATAGGGGGAATTAACACAATTGGATTAAGTGAAAATGAAGGAGAATACGCATAGAGAGGATAGACATGTATATCACAGTCCATAACATAGCCTCACATTCATTTTCATGGGGCACATTTAGAAAAGGAATCTGAAAGGGACATGATGTGACACAGTAAACATAAAATGCAACAAAGAGGTAAGGAGAAGCAATAAAAAATCATGTCAAGGTGGAGAATAGCCATAAAACGAGCTTTTATTACTTCCATAAATACACAGCTTATTACAATGGTGTATGAGGCTAATATCCACATGCATATACCAGATCTGTAGGCCTACAACTTAACAATTCAAGGAGCTAAAGTCCTTAACAAAAAAAAGGGTTCAATAACAAGAAATGAGAAATTATCTTACATTTATAGGAGGAGAGAAGAAGAAGAGGAAGAAGAGGGAAGCTTGAATTTGAAATATAACCACAAAAAATAAGAATTAAATGCATGTAAAGCACCTGTGATGCTGAAAGATGTGCCTCCCCATGTTGTTTTGGCTTGTAGAGGAAGGAAGGAGGTGATATTTGAATAAAATATGCTGGTTGAGCTGCTCAGATTCTACATTATTGGTTGAAAACACATTTCCCTACTTCTCACCTACAAAATCTGACCAAAATTTTAATTTTAATGATCTGGAGTGTATTTAATGTCACCATATTTCCAACTAGACCAACAGTACATTAATCTGAGCTCTGTAACAAAATTTATGATGTTATGAAGTCTATAAGTTGATATGAATATGCAATGACAAAACACTCACATTGATTGGCTGAAGTGTAACATCCTCATTTTATACTTTAGAACAAGTGAATTTTTATTTTTTTTTATTTTTTTTAATAATTGCATACTGGTTCTAAATACATAATTTAGAACTCACAATTCAAATAACCATTCATATAACAGACAACCATATGTAGCTGTAATGACTCGGAGTACCTCCGATCTATTCATTCCATGACTCGGCAATCTACCGATCTATTCATGTGTAATAAGAGTCGGTGCTTTTAATTAACACATTACTCTTGCGGTTCTCTTCCCTAATCTGGGATTCAGAATGCTCTGTCCAAGGAATCTAATTGAATAATTGTTACTATTATTCATCGGCATCTCATCCCTTAGACTAGGTGAATTAGGACAACGCAATCAGCGGCTTGCGATACTTTGGCCAAAGATTTGAAACATATTGCTTATGTCTCGTATTCCTTAATGGCATACTCGTCAATCTGGAATACGTCCTTCACCCCATTCATATGTTATATAGAATGTCTTACACTGACTACTGTCAGTCCTTCCTTTCACAACTGAATCACTCGGAGGCAAATTAACAAGGTGATAGTGTTATATGGATGCCCACGAGGATTAGGGATATGATGACATACTGGTTCAACCTTGCAGTTCAACCAGTGTGTCATGATACCCCGAATCTCCTAGGCAGCCTTATAACATGACCACGTTCTTAATCGGTCCCAGGGTAACTCGTGCGAGATCAAGTGTAAATCTTAGCGATCAATGCAAAGGGTGTCACCATAAGTCATCTGCATTATTGTAACTTCGAGAAGATCCTAATCTTCTCGGAGGTACAACTCTGTAGTTGACTTATGTCATCAACCTTTAAATCCACCTCGAAAAGATCTACTCAGTAACAAGCGTTATGCACTTGAGTTTAAATTACTTTTAAAGACTTTTCCCTAAGGTTAGCCTTTCCAAATCCCTGGATTCTTCGTCTTAAGACGACCCTCCTCTATAAAACCCATTACATGGTAGAGGTATTACGGTCAGTTCTCACCAAGGAGTCATTAGAATACACCTGATTCTAAAGCAACGAAATCGGACAATATCTCATAACCTTTGCTTGAGATTGCCTTCTGAACTCCATTTGATTGCATATCAGTTCTCTTAACTGAATTTATATGATACTTTTAGTATAAAGATATAAATGATTAAGAATCCAATTTAATATTGTCCTGTCATACTTAGGACTAGGGATTAGTAATTTAATCCAGTTTGTTTAGCGTTCTCTTTAGGCTCATTTTTAACCTAACTTCTAGAAAGACAAATATTTAAACCCAATATTGCTTTCGCTAGAACAGATTAGAACTTCTAAACACTCATAAGAATTCAATCTCATTTTCTTGTAAGATTTCATCGTCAATCACAAAAGCATCCGTATTATACAATGATAACAATGCCTCTTCGTTACATAAACCGAAGAAGGTCAACTATCAGAAATAGAATACTACACATAGTATCAAACACTTATTTCCATTTCTTTCAAAACTATACAATTACATTTTATGCAACAGCATACTTGATACAATGCTTAACGGAAAAGAAACATCTTTTCACATATAGTACATCTATAAAATCAAGCTGTAATTCATTATAATCAAATAAACAATCTGATCAGCCTGTCAGATCTGCATTGCTTTTACCTCTTACGGCAACCATCTGCAAAAATAGTCAACATGAGTCAGTTCAATGAACTGAGCATGATAAGCACTAACTTTTAAAACAATTGCAATCCATCAATTGTTTTCATTAAACACCCTGTTTAAATGAGATCAAATATCCAAATAAGTAAACATATTCAGACTATGTCCTTGTAATACAAAATGATTACAAATATGTAACTCTATCATTGTTACAAAATAGTCTTAATCACTTTCTAATATTTCATCAAATATTAAAAATCAAGGAACGAATGTATACAAACAATCATTGAATCCAAATCACAACATTGGTCAGATTGTTTCATTCTTCCAAAAGGGAAATAACATAACAATTCAGGATTCTACCAAAACGCTACAAAACAATTTCCCACTGTTAGACAAATATCAACAAATATGAAATAAAGGAAGAGAAAGAACCAATCCATTCATACTTCCTTTCACATAAATTCATCACTGTACCGTCTTCTCCTATGAAAACATTTATCCAGTATATAAATGAACAAGTTAGACAAGCCGCAAGCAAGATCGTTGTTCTAAATCAAGAAATAGAAACACAGCAAAACTCCTGTACAGCAACTAACACATCAACAATTCATGTATCAACCCTAAACCCAATGCTAGTTCCTTTTACATAGTAAGGCTTTGACACAAGTTGAAAACAAGAAACTACAAGCGTATCACTGAAAACAACAACCTTATTGCATCAAGCAATTTGAGGTTTCCTAGAGACTATGCTATGTTGACCACACAGTATTTCCAAATCATGCTCAGTCAAATCGAACTGATTAAATGGAAAAGAACATAGCATACTTATTCTTGCTCAGTCAAAATTGGACTGAAGTAAAAGAAGGGAATACAACCAATCGATCCTTACCTTGGCGCATGCAAGTCTTAGTGTGGTATTCGCGACTTACCCAAACAAGGTCAGAACACGAAACAGTCATCCATACTCAAGGATCTCAAACAGTGACAAAGACAGTGTCCAATGTCAAGTTCAGAAAGAGACAGAAGTACCAGCTACCTTTCCAGAATTCCAAATGATTCAAACGGAGGTAACAATTCAAGCAAATGCATATGAATTCATACTGATATTCATCAACGAAGCATAATAAGAATCAGACAAACAAATTAATCTCTGATTTCACACCAAGAACCCGACTGGACTCTGCCAATCTTTTACACAAATTTGTACAGGTCGAAGACGTAAATGTTCACCTAAGATTCTGTACCACAAAACCCATGCAACACAAGAGTAATTCCCGAAAATAACAGAGGTCTATTACGTGTTATTCCTTCAAGTCGCAGGTTCAACAATCACCAACTATTTAAATATATTCAACTTGGATAAGATTCAAATATAAATCATACAATCGACTCCTCAGAGTCGTTCAGATTACAATGATTGTAAATATATACATATATATGCACACGCTGTATACTGTTAATGGGTTCATACCCATAACCGCTGAACCCTACAACAGCGTAATATGAAATTTGTGGATAAATCCTTCTATGTCATTCATGGCAAACATTCAGAATGAAACAAGTGTAAGCAAATCGAATACCCCTTTCAAAGCAAAGAAATCAACTGAGCCGCTTCGAAACTTTTGAACAGTTTACACAAGGAAATGCAAATGCATACCTAGGAAGTCTATATCCTTTATTCATTCAAATAACGGTGATCAAAAGACCTGTTTCTTCTTACCAGGCTTCCACGAAAATCAATTCACAAAACTTATGGATGAATCTACATTCTCAGCAATAGATAGCAATATACGATTCAATCATGGACTCCACTGAGTCGATAAAATAAAGTACAGATGTATCTATATTATACACAGTCAACAAGTAATCCCGTTACCACAATAACAAGGAAAACAACTTCTGCTAGGTCGTATAAACTACGGTAACACAACAGTTACTTGTTCCTAGCAAAATTAGAAGACAATGAAAACCCAAAAATTATCCTTATACATTGTCAACAAAAACCACGACAGAGTTTCCAAAGAAACAATAATTCTAATCAATCTTGCAGTATCCATCAAAATCATTCCACACAGTTTCCACAACAAGAAACAGCGACCACAAATCAACAACATACAGTGGTCTATTCTCAACACAAGTATATTCTTTGGGCTCACGCCAAACAGGCCAAGCATTCATGCTCTTTACATATAAATATCTCATATATTTAAACCAGAAAGAATACACAAAGGAATAGAGCCACAATTCGAATTTAACAACACCCATCAAGAGGAAATTGAAAAATTGAACCAGAAGAGACACAGTACCAAAATTTAAACAAGATCTCCATAGAAAATCCTTTATTTTCACAAAACATTTGAACAGAGTTGTTCTAATGAAATCACTTGAAAGACAGCAAGATATTTAAAGGTTAGGGCCTAACATGCCTGTATTTTTGATCAAATTTCCGAAGCAGACCACTGGAAGAGCTCAAACTTCCTTTTCTTTTTCCAAGATAAAGCGACCAACAAAATTTCGCTGTCTCCATCACATATATATATATCTTCCATGACAGAGAAAAGAGCCAGAGAAATTCATTCTTGCCATGCAACTCAAGGAGAACTGGTGCGAAGAACCAGTAAACAAGCAGAGAGAGAGAGAGAAGACCGAAAATCGCGACAAACCAAACAAACCTTCAACTTCCCATTTGCATGCCTTCTCGCGAGTTTCGAGCTCGTATCCCTAGAACATTGAATGCCATTAAACCAACTTTCCCACTTAAACTCAACTTCCACCGACCACCAGAATTGGCGACAGTCCAACTACAACTCATGCTCATTTCCAAACTTAGCGACCTGCCACGTCTGCATAGGTTAGCCGTCACCTAAACCTCCGCCATGACCTGTCCCTCATCCTTATCCCCAGCATTAATTGCCATAGAAAATGCCGCCCATGGTTCACACCCCCTTCCATAGGCCCCTTCATAATCTCCTCATTAGTTAGGTTAGTATCTTAGGTTAGAATTTAGGGTAATACCCATACTAACAAATTTACACATAGATACTAACTTAGGATATTATCACATAGCCTAGGTCTAGGTTAGCTTAACAATAATCTAACCCCTAGGTTAGGTTTTAGTTTTTAGGTTACTAACCATTAATAATTCCAGTTAGGTATAACATATTTTTATGCCAAGAAAAGACCTAAAATCATGCATCTCCAAACAGGATTTACTCCTATACAGCCGTTAGGCTACAGGAATATACATGACAGAATTATTACTTGGTCCACGTCCGAGACCTTCCAGATATTCCTCCATATCGGGAACCAATTCATTTCTCAAGATCAGCCTGGGTCATACTCCTGACCAGCTTAATAAATGCTTCCATACCTTGCAACCTGTTCAAGGTCTGTGATCTAATTTATCACAAACAGATTTAAAGCATTACTTGGATCAATTCCACTGATCCAAGTCTAGATATTATAGATGAATATCTCTATAATTCATTCCGTGATCAGATTAATATTCAGACACAAAATGAAATAAATAAAAGAGTCTAATCATATTCTGACTCAGTCAAGATCTGCAATCTGCAAGAAATTCAGTACATATCAAGCATGATTTCTGAATCGAGGAACACATCCTTTTACAAGAAATCACATATCAACACTTGAATGCTTAGGAGAAAGTAACAACAGTTCAGGGTGTTACATGAAGGATTGGCCAACTGTTCATCTATTTTTTCATTTTCTTCCATGTGTCATATATTAGTGTTTTTCAAGTATTCAACTCCATGTTGGTGTGATTTGATAGGTTGCATATAACACACTCAAGTCTGACAAGTTTCCATATAGTACAGTGATTAGCATGCAAATTTTTGGAAAGCAAGTAAAAGGTGTGCACAAAGAGTGCATGAGCTTCCTGAAATAAGGTGAATTTGTAAGGAATGTGTGCAAGGATAACAAGAGAAGATATAGGAATGAAGAGGGAAAATGGAAGGTGTGTATGAAGAGAAGGGTGTGCAAGGAACTACAACCAAAGAAATTGTGCCAAGGGAAGAACCAAAGTGCGTGTGACCTAAAATATTTGAATTTTAGAGTTAGAGTAAGAATGTAAGTTGTCAAAAGAATGTATTTTGGACAATAATTTGGAAACTGTTAGGGCCATCTTCTTGCTAGATTAAGGATATCAATATCCTTGGAGCATCCAGTTGGCTTGTAAGTATGAAATTTTGGTATGTAACTTAAAAAAATACTCTTCAAAGTCACTTGAAGCACTGTCTAAACTCTGTATTGAATCCTACATAATTTAAAGAATTTCTGCAAGATTTCTGACATCCTAGAAGTAAAAGAAGAGCACATGCAAGGAGTACGTGAGAATAAAGAACTATGTACAATGAAAATAATGTGCATGCATTGCACTTGAAGGAATCAAAACTACTCTAATATTTACAATGATGTATAATAATTAATGGAAGGGTTGAGATAGATCCCATTGACTAGGATTGATAGTGTGCCTCCATCAAGGTGAGAAAACTCAAAATATTTATCCTACTTATAATAAGAAATGATCTATGGGCCATGAAAAAGTGCATCAAACTTTGAATGACACCTTGGTTTACCTCTGCCAGCATCCCATTTTAAGACTTAGTCACCGAATTTGAAATCCTAGGGCCTATCCTTTCTGTCAAGACACTTCTTTGTTGATTGTTGATGTTGTGCTAGCTTGAACATGGAAAAGTTTCATAATTCTTCAAGTTCAACCAACTATTCTATTCTAATTTATCTCTAGTCTGTGCCCTTAAATTCCATCTATTGGGAAAATCTAGTGAAGGAAATTCAAGAGATAAAGGAAGTCTAACTTCCTTTCCATAAACAAGCTTGTACGGAAAAGTTCCTATTTCCTTTTTCACCATGATTTTTTCTTCCCAGAGCATGCATGAGACCTCTGTGTGCCATTGTCTCTAGTTGGTATTTATTGTATGTTTCATGATTCTAACTAGGTTCTTGTTTGTTGACTCTTCCAAGTCATTGTCTTAAGGGTAATAGTTGGAAGAAGTATTCAAATAGATTCCAATACTTAAATCCCAATCAAATTTTGGCTCCAAGGAAGGATTTGTCATTATCATAGAATGGTTTGAGGAATTCCAAACCTTGTTACAATTCCTTCAAGAAATTCAAGGGTGACTAACTCAGTTGATTCCCTGAGCATGATTGCTTGTGTCCATCTGGTGAAGTAGTTCGTAGCCATCATCTCCCATTTATTCCTAGTGCTTGAGGGAGGATTCATCATGCCTATGAATTTAAGACCCCATTGCATAAATGGCTGATCCACTTGGATTGGTTAGAGGGGAAGTTGTGCCATTTTCTTTTTTCCTATAAATAAAATGCCTTCTTTACATGTAATGACCCACTTGTTTGTATCCACAAATAGGGTAGGCCAAAAGTATCCTACCTTTATGATCTTCAATGTTTTTTCTTTGGTAGAAAATTTTCCACTAGATAATCCATCATGAAATTATGCTAACACTTTTTCAAATTGTGTGTCATCGATACACCTCAGTAGCACACCATCAATCAACATATATGGAATATATTACAGCCTTAGATGTTGCCTCTTTGAATTTTTTAAACCAAGAGGGTATACACTAGAGGAAAGAAATGTGACCATCTCTTTCATCTAGTTGCGCACACTAGGATCCTCATTTTTTTCACATTTAGCGTGTGGGATATCTTAATCCAGAAACATTAAAGTCTCATGTTCATTCTATACGTCTTCATAAATTTGTTTACACAACACATTACCTCTAACCAAATTTGTGGATTTGGTAGTCACATCAAACTCTATGATCTTGGTCACTCATCGTGCTTTGTTTTCATTGATTTTTTCTCCCATGATGAAGTCTCTTACACAATAGTGTGAGACTAACACCTTAATATGATTTTTTCTGAGCATAATTTTTAACTTTTTAAGTGCACACATGATAGAGAATACCTTATTTTTTGTTTGACTATATTTCAACTCATAATCCTTCAAAGTTTGACTGAAAATAATCCATTGGCTACTCCAGTCCTTGTTCATTTTCTTATGTCAAGAAAACAAAAACACTCACATCACTTCCACAAGCATAAAGCATTAAATCCTTAGAGTAATAT
Organism: Taxus chinensis; assembly: GCA_019776745.2. NCBI lineage: Eukaryota > Viridiplantae > Streptophyta > Pinopsida > Cupressales > Taxaceae > Taxus > Taxus chinensis. The sequence continues at coordinate 308,330,161 of CM034149.1, read as the reverse complement.
GGATTGATGAGTTTTGGTGCGTAAGAAATTTCTGGCTTGATTTTGTTGAAGATTTATTTTCCTTATGTTTTCCACTTGAAGAATGTATCATTTTTGAGCATGAGGTTGATGGGCCTAATAAGACCTAAAAAGTTAGGGATGAATCTCCTAACAAGGTTTATTTATCATAGGAATGATGGCAAGGCCTTCTTGTGTACCAATTGGGAGAGAGTAAAGATGGTTGAGACATGCTCATGATGAATGGAAATGTCATCCTTTGAAACCAAATGGCCCAGAAGATTTCCTTGTGCCACAGAAAAGTTACAATTTTTTGGGTTAAGAGATGGCCCCAATTCTTTGCATCTATCAAATACTTTCACCAAATACACTATATGATCTATCCACTACTTTAAGAATATAGTTATTGAAAGCTCTGAAACAGATTTACACAATAATCTTCTTCAGAAAAATATGTTCGATATATTATTTCTGTATCAAATACAATGTATGGAGTGCTATTAAATAGCCATCCAAATAGGAAAACCAATTTCCTATAAAGTAGGAAGTATAAACAATATACAACCCGTATTAATATATTGTTACACATTTGTTATAACAATATATATAAAACTAACCATATAATAAACCATGTGAATACTAATTCCTAACATTCCCCCCCTTAGTGTTTACATGGTAAAAAAACATCCACACACTCAACTGCAATATGCTCAACCCTGTGGCATGTCCAATTTTGTGACTCATGACCTTGATCCAAAAGAAAGGCTCTCTCCTTCCATGGTTTTAAACAGGCTTACCACAAACCTTGAAGTGACAGGAACCTCATCAACTATCGACCTCGTGTGGTTTTCTGGATTCTCCCACAAACCCTTTCAAGATCCATGAACTTACTCTGGTGCTACTGGTCACCACTATGCTTATACATCAGGGAATTATGTAGGAAACACAACTTGCATATCACAAAACTGTAGAATAAAAGATATACTGAAAAAAATTCACATTACTTCCTATAAGAATCGTAATGTTCTTAATTGTAGTCTCTATCTTTGATCGCTGCCACTCGATCTCGAACAGCATAGAAAACTACCACTGCCACTGGAAGCTTTCCTTGACTAAGTCATTTTGGGTGCAAAATGGGAATGGAACATTGGTATGTATTCCCCCCCACAATGTGAAATTCCACTCATATAGATACTGAGAAGTAAACTGCATCAAAGAACATACTCCTGAATGGATCTTGCTAGTTAGGTCTTGCTGCACATGATCACTAATGCTAGTGAACGTATTCTCCTAGCTGACCATCTTCCAACGAAGTACGGCAGTCAGAGGACCAAGTCAGTCAGAGGATCACTGACAATCATCTGTGCTCCAACACAACTTTCTTTCCAACATCCATCAAATACCACATAAAACAGGAACACTGCAAACTAAAGCACACTGAGAAAATGGAAACCACACTGAAAATCATATACTCACACTGCACACCTGTGCCACCAAATCATTCTGTATGGCCCCATCGTTGGTGACTGATGAGAGGTCGATGTCTGACCTCTAGCCTCCGATGCCTCCATCCTCCATTAATATGCTACTTAACTTAGCATATTTGGAATTTGAGGCTCAAAAATTACACACCTTACCTGAACGTCGGATTCCACCGAAAATGCGTTCGTAAGGAAATTTTTTATTTTTTTTTAATTTTTCAGACTTAATACAATGACATGACTTTAACACTTGACAAGACAATAATCCTAAAATCACCTATTTAACATTGACTACCTATATTCACCTAGACATATATGATGGAATTAACATTGACATACACATTGATGTCTTACAATTACAACAGGACAATTCTTGACTAAAATGTTTGACATGAAATAAAAGACCTATTTCAAACTCTTACGGAAAGTGTGTTAAATGACATATTGAAAATAACACAAATAAAACTTTAGACTTATTTGAAGACAACTATTTTGATCAAAATGCAAACAACTAGACCAAGACTTAAACATAAAAAAAATATACTTTTTAAATGACCATGTCTTTAACTACAGACTTGGAATTACACTTGATGCACAGTTAGCATGTATTTATCTCCATAATGACTTGATATAGGGAGAAAATAGCTATGGAAGATTATTAATAAGCTAGTAAAATTTAGAATGATCGCCCAACCAAAAATACCTATTTCTTTATTCAAGCCTCTGCTAATACTGACCACGCATTTCAATGCAAGATATCAACATGAGATTTGGATTTGCAATGCCAATCTTGATTGTTCTTGACAGTTACTCTTTTGCTGTGATTTACTACCACGTGGTTGCTCAGCTCAAGAGAATGGTAAAAACAGTTGCATAGCTATAGCCTTGATGTTAAGCTTTCTTCAACATGAATACCTGATGCTTCCTTGACAAATTCAATTAATTTCTTTATAATCCACAAATAGTCTCTAAGATTTCAACAAACTAATTTACAGATCCATTATTCAGCCTTCTTTTATTCTTTCAACTCATACGGCATCGACAGGAACGATTTGGGGTCATTGTTGCCAAGTGAAGTAGATCAAATGAAGTCGTGGGGAGTTACTTCGCATTTAATAGAAGGACAACATAGACTGCGTATGGGAAGTCATTGAAACCAGTGAAATACAAAACAATAGTTAAGCTTCCAACCAGTGCAAACGTGGCACTCAAATTTAAAGCAGATCAAACGATGACGAAAAAATTTGGAGCCCTTAGATCCCAAATCAGGAATGGTGATCTACTATAGATATCAACAAACCGATGGTGAATAAAACAAGAATGCTCAATACGACGTCCAAACGTGCTTTACAGAGAATCAAACGGTCCTAAAATCACAAGTAGATTTTTATAACTCATGCAGTCGAGGCATCAATACAGGATATGGTAGTGCCCCTTACCCATTCTATACTCCCATCACATACAGAGAATCAAACTGCTCTGATACCAAATGAAAGCTATGAAACAGATTTACACAATAATCTTCTTCAGACAAATATGTTCGATATATTATTTCTGTATCAAAAACAATTTATGGAGTGCTATTAAATAGCCATCCAAATAGGAAAACCAACTTCCTATAAAGTAGGAAGTATAAACAATATACAACCCGTATTAATATATTGTTACACATTTGTTATAACAATATATATATAAAACTAACCATATAATAAAACATGTGAATACTAATTCCTAACAGTTATGTAATCTAAATATATTAATATGAACTAATTGATATATCCTTTGAAGGAAATTTCCATGGCCCTCTTAAATGTTGTGCCTACATTTGATAGATCAAATGGTGTCTTGTGATACACATATGTTACCCATTTAGTTATAAATGTTTTTTTGAATTATCTTCTTCCTTTACCATGATCTGGTTGAAGCCACAATACCCATCCAACATGGAAAATAGTTGCGTAGAAGCCATAGTCTAAAAAATTTCCCCCATTGAAGCCAAAGGATAACAATCCTTCAAAGATGCCTTATCCAAATCTCTAAAATCAACACAAATTGTGATTTCACCATTCTTCTTGCGTAATGGAACAAGATTTATGGACCAGGTAGATTATTTGATAGGAAATATTATATTTTCCTCAACGAGTTTAGAAAATTCTTTCCTCATGAGGGGCTATATCCTTGGATTGATTGGTATTTGCTTTTGTCTGATGGGCTTGATACTAGGATCAAGGTCAATGGAATGTTGAGAAAATCTTGGATCAAATCCTTTCAAGTCTTCATATTCACATAAAAATATATCATTGTATTTCATAGAGAGATGAAGGCTTGTTTTTCATCATGCATATAATATTTACTGAGCAGTAGCTCCTTACCACGTGCAAAGTGACTGGAGTGTAGTATTCTTATGCCATGCACATATACTTTTCTTCACTCTTGAATGCATCATTAGGTCTGAAAATTTTCTCGAAGGTGACTAGGCCCTTTATGAAACTTTTTTATCTTGAGTTGAATCACTTGGTCACCATAGTTGTCATACAAGTTAGCTTGTATGCTTTCAAAGAACTCATCTTCATTCTGAATGAGCTGGAAAATTTGTGTGTCACTATCAAAAAAAATTTCAGCTGCTATCATTACTTGAATAGATATCTTGATCACCATTTTAATTTGTTGTGCATTTCCTTTGATAAAATCCTCAACAGGTGAGAATTGTGATCCAAGTGCAACCACCGGATCTACTTCTTTGTTCATATTTATTGGCATCACCTATAGGTTTAGAGCATCAAATCCCTCAAGGAGGTCCCAAAATCTATGTTTATAATATTTTAGAAGCTTATTATTATTTTTGCACTTGTTTGTGACCTAGTGGAAGACCAATTTTGTGTCCCTAAAAATCTGCAGGACCTTAATCTGTCTCTTTTCAGCAATAAGAAAACCATGTACCATCGCTTTGTAGTCTACTACATTATTCAAGAATGTAAACTACATCTTGTGTACAAATAATAATTTTTCACCCCTAGGAGAAATGAGAACAACACATGCATCATCGCCATTTCTACTTCTGGATCCATCAAAGTATAACTTCCATAAACCAATGTTTTCTTCATTTTTCTTGAGCATGCACAACACCATAAATTCTTCTTCAAGGATACAGTAAGTACCAATGCTACTTTTAAAGGATTTAAGTTCTTCATCATATGGATCAAATTTATGATGTATCTCATCCCATTCATCTAGCAACATATCAAGCTAGGGAGGATAAAAATATTTCTCTTCTTAAAGTGATACTTTTTTTCGGCCCTCTTGGATTAAATAATTATCTTGGAGAGGGGATGGGTCATATGAATCATTATAATAAGAAAAAATAGGTTCATATTGTATGGTAAACTGGGTACCATACCTTGTTCTTAGTAACATTTGAGACACCAGTCAGAAAACAAGTAACCACCCACATTAGAAGTGAAATATCTTTATAGGAACAAGGGAAAAAAAGGAGGTAGGTCAATTATTGACACATCTTTAGTTATTGTGAGGCTTGGAAATTCATGGAGGGTTAATTCAAGATCCTTAATGACTCTTAGGGTAGTGACAGTCAAGCCATCAAGCTAAAAGACTCCTTTGGAAATAGGAGTGTACTCAATACCTAAGATATTAGTAATTTTCTTTGGCATAATAGAAGTACTAGTGCTCGAGTCAATCATAAAATTGTGAACAAGGTATCTTCCTATAATCAAGGACATATAAAAGGGTGGGGTTTTGACAACCTTACTTTATTTTCCTCTACTTGACATATATTAACAACAACATGAGGTTTTTAAACAACTAGATCAGCGCATGGGAGTTATGCCAGAGCTTCATGCAACAGGTCACGATGAGATGGAATGGCAAGGGCATCCCACATTGTGAAATTTATATTTGTCTTCTTCATCTGATCCACAATGATGAATGGAAGGCCCATTTATTTGTACATTTGAGGTGTAGTAACATCTTTTCTTTATTGTTCAGGCATAGAGGCATGGGCCTTAGCTTTCACAGAGGCTTAACCTACAAAAGGAGGGGCGTGCACCACTTCTGTTGAAACATTACATGTAAACTCTTGTGTAGGAATTTATACATCATGACTATTGCATTGATGATTTAAATCTCTTTTCTTTTGAGAATCAGCCTCTGTCACAAGGGCTAAATGTTGTCTGCTAGACTCAAGCATTCTCTTCATGTATCTTGTGTTATCAGAAACCTGGGAGTGTGGTTTGATTAGACTATCTACAACTTGATTGATTACAAAGAAGTCATCAGCACCAATAACATCAGGTTGGTCTTAGGAAAAACTTCTGACACTTATTTATTTTATGGTTCACATGTAATAATCTAAGGCTCACTAATAGAATACTTTTGGATCATGTAAGCCTACATGTGCATGAAATTGGCACAATGATACTGAATATGAGGCATATTATAAGGAAAACAACATTCTAAATCTAAATCCATATTATTTTCTACTTGAATTAGTGTTTGGCTTACATTGGGCGTTAGAAGAGGTTGGGCGGGGGGAATTGTTTACAAGGTAAGGTGCACATTAGCATGCCATCTATCATTTTGTTGGTTTTATCCATATCTTTGATTTACATATTGATTTCTAAAGGGATGATGGCTTTGATTATAAACTTGACTAAAATTATTTTTGAAGGCTTGTGCCTATTGCTTTTCTAATGACATGACTTTATTTGACGAGTTTCTAATTAGGGCCTTCATTTCTTCATGTTATTTCTACTATGCAATAGAATAGGATGTGGATGTAATGGGTTGTGCACTCTGTGTGGGAATAGGAGCAATAGAAGGTTGGGATTCTTGAGGCATTTTTGGGAATAAGGGCATTGGTAGTCTAGGGGCTAACTTTCATGCTTGGATAAGACTATTTTTCTGCATGTATTGCAATGTTATAAGTAGTAGGAAAGGCTATACCTCCCATGGATAGAATGATGACTAAAATATCACTATTCAAAGGCCTTATATAATAAATGAAATCATGTTGGGTTGTAGGCCTTATCACTTCAGGAATTATGTCCCAAGTCTTCATAAAACTTGGTATTGAAATCAGTCATATGCTCATTGGGTGTTCTCTTTATTTTTGTCATTTGTTCCACCAAAGACAAGAAATCTTACTTATATTCAAAATAATTGCAAATAGTTGTTCCAAGTTCATCCCAACTAGTAATAGATGCAATTCTTAGACTTCTATGCCACTGAAGTTGTTTTCCCTTAAGTGAAGATGCTAGCAGCCTAACTGCTACATCATCATGTGTGACCAAATAGACAGACAACACATTTCCTACATCTTGGATCTACTCAACAGGAGAGAATTGATTCTCGCTATTAAATTATGGAATAATTTTGAGCATGGATCCTAGAATATCATGTTGCACATTCTGAAGGAGAGGAATTCTGCTAGTAAAATTGGAAAAGAGAAAGTTTCTCTGAGGTGGTGGAGATGTCATGGTAGGGTGCATAGGTCTACCGTGAGGAGGAGTGTAAATTACATGGCATGCTAGAGATGGAGATCTGTGTAAATAATTTCTAGTAACTCTTCATATCAGAGAGAGATGGAGGTACTCAAAGCACTCTTCAGCTACTATGCTTTGTCTAGTTTGTATCCTTCTCATGAAAAAGGAATGCAAAATGCTAAAAAATAGTAGATTTGAGTGTTGGGAGTCGCTAGATGCATTGAAACAAGCCTCCAAATGAATTGAAGAAACTGTAATGATCACATTTAAGGAACGCAAAGAGTATCTAGTAATTATGACATTTAAGCTTTCAATACTACTCCCAACGAGCATGCAAGAAAATGTTGAAGCTCAAACTTGCACCCGTCCCAGATCAGGATGAACTAGATCATTGAGGCAACATGGGACTATCTCTAAGTTTTGGGATCTTTCGTTCTTGAGAAAAACCTTGAGATAAGGTAGGTTCCTCTACCTATCTCTACTACTACAACTAATCCTAATGTAGAAAGAAAATCCTTAACTAGTCATGACAAGGGACTAGAGTTAGGAGGATATGTAGAAAGGGAGAAAATTAATCTAAGGGAAGTGATAACACAATAAAGAGGGGGAATGGACACAGTTGGCTTAAGTAATAATGACGGAGAATGCACATTAAGAGGATAGACACGCATATCACAGTCCAGAACATGGCCACACAGTCATTTTCAAGGTGCACACTAATAAAAGGAACGTGCAAGGAATGTGAGATTGCACAATAAATAGAAAATGTAATAGAGGGGTAATGAGAAGCAATAAAAAAGAATGCCAAGGCAGAGAATAGCCACAAAATGAGCTTCTATTGCTTTTAGAAAACCAAAGTCAATTACAATGGCATATGAGGCCAATATCCACATGCAAATACTAGATCTAAAGGCTTGCAACTTAAAAATGCAAGAACCCAAAGTCCTTAGCAAACAAAAGGGTTTAGAAAAAATAAATTATAAATTCTCTTACATTTATATGAGGAGAGAATAATAATAAGAAGAGGGAACATCAAATCTGAAATCTAACCACCAACAACGAGAATTGAACTCCTGTAAATCCACATGTGATGCTGATAGATGCACCTCCCCACATCTGTTTGTCTTATAGAGGAAGGAAGGAGGCAAGATTTTAATAAAATTTAGTGGTTGAGATGATCATATTCTACATTGATGGATTAAAACACATTTCCCTACTTCTCAGCTGCCAAATCCCACTAACATTTTAATTTTAGTGATCTGGAGTGTAGCCCATGTCATCATATTTCTAACCAGACAAACCACGCATTAATCTAAGCTTTGCAGCAAAAGTTATGATGTTCTAAAGTATACAGGGTGATCTAAACATGCAATGACATGTGTCACACGTTGATTGGTTGAAGGATCAGCCAACTATTCATATATTTTTATCATTTTATAGCATGTTCCACATAGTGGTTTGTTGCAAGGATGCATACCTAAAGAAGACAAGTATGCAAGGAGGGTGCAAGAATTTAGTTAAGGAATACATAGAAGATATAAAGGAAGGGGGCTTAGAGGAAATGCACAAAGGACTTAGCCATTTTTAGAAATCAATTCAAAGGTGTGCACGAAGATTCAATGCTCTTCTGGGAAGAAGGTGAATTCACAAGGAGTGTACGCAAGAATAAGGTAAGAAGATAGAGTAACGGAGAAGGAAAATGGAAGGCATGTAGGAAGAGAAGGGTGTGTGAGGAACTGCAACCAAATAAAATGTGCCAAGGGAAGAACCATGGTGCACACAACCTGTAATATTTGAATTTTAGAGATAGAATAGGAATGTAAGTTGTCAAAATAAATAGGGGAGTTATATTGGACAACATGTTCCTTTTCCTATAATGTTATCTTTTTAGGTTTGAATAATTTACTTACAGTTTTCTCACACACAGTAGTTGAGGTATTCAAGGACTTTATTAAAAAGTTCCTACAAGTATATGTGGATTAATGGACCATGTATGGTTTAGTGAAAGACTAGAATTCAAATTTGAGGTTCATATTTGAGAGATATAGGAAAATTAAAATCTCCTTAAGACTCAAGAAGTGCATATTCATGAAACTATTTAGGGTCTTAGGGTCTTAATAGGACATGTTATTTGCAAAGATGAAATGCTAGTTGATCTGAAAAATATTGTGGTGATCCTTATCTTAGAGGATCCTATAACTCAACATGATGTACATTCATTTTTAGGACACATGGAATATGACCAAAATTTCATCAAGGACTATGCCAAGATAATCATCCTCTTGAAGGAATTTTTGATGAAGGATAGATCCTTTTTATGTATGAAGCACTAGTAGAAGTCTTTCAAAATGTTGAAGGAGAAAGTAGTGAGCACTACCAATCTCTAGTTCCCAAATTAGAAGAAACTCTTCCATTTTCACATAGACACATCATGGACATCTATAGGAGCCATTTCAGCCCATACACAAGAAGGGAGGATGGACCATCACATATATTTTTTGTGTAGGCAGCTATCTTTAGTAGAATTAAATTATACTACCATAGAGTGTAAGGTGTTGGAATTGGCTTACACACTCTAGAAATCTAGATAGTACTTACTAGCCATAGAGTTCATATTTTTAGTGACCATAAGGTTGTGAATTACTTTGTTAACAAACTAGTACTATATGGGTGCATTTGTAGATGGATTATCTTATTTCAAGAATTAAATTTGTCTATTACAGTGAAACTAGGTAAGCTCAATTATGGGCCATACCACATGTCAAGGATCAATATAGGAGAAACTACATAGATTATTTAAGATTACATGTCGGAAACACAATAATATAAGATTAACAGTGAAGGATATAGAAGATATTACATCCTTCTTTAATTAAGGTATAGCTCTTGATAGATGGAATATTAATGAAAAGAAGCCTCTTATGGTACATGTGGTACCATACTGGATTTTTGGAAGAGATTTGTACAAACTGGGGTGCAATGAAGTTATAATAATGTGAATTTTATCACATGAGTGCACAATATTACTACAAGATGCTCGTGAAGATATAACATGAGGCTAATATGTTGAGAAGACTGTTACAATTTGAGGATTCTAATAAATATGGATTTAATCAACTTACATATTACATAATGTTACAATAAATATTTAAATAAAGATTACATCATAACATAAGTAAATAAAGAAATACTTACAAGAAATAAATAACACAGGTGACATAGTATTTATAGTGGAAAACCCTAATAGGGTAAAAACTACTTTAAAAATAACCTTTTACTTCAGAGAACTTGTTTTACATCCAATAAGATCACCTCCTCCTTTGAAACCCTATTTACCAAGGGTAAAACCAAATCACTTGATTTTCACACCTTTGATATATTTCCCGAATATATCAAATGAGGACCTAAATTATTTTTTATATAAGTTAATTGGGTATGTCTCTTGACCCACCTTTTCAACCTAAAATGGTTGACACATACACCTAGGTTTATAATATTTAATATTAGAAATATAATCATTTCATGATATTAAATATTTAACCTAAAATATTTACCTAGGTTAGCATATTTAATAATAGAAATATAAATATTTCATAGTATTAAATATTAACCTATATATTAGTGATGGACCCATATACATTAAGTGTTTGCCAGACCACTTAATCATTATGTTCCAACAAAGACATTGCATGTAATTTTTGTTTTCAAAATTATGGTGGACCATATTATTTAAGGATGCTAAAGAATACACTACGAAGTGTGACATCTTCTAGAGGGTAGGTAAGCTAATTAGAAGGTATGAAATTCCATCAATACTAGTTTGCATAAAAGAACCATTATAGAAATGTGTTATCAATTTTTTTGAGCCAATCAATCCTGGTACATTATCTTTGTCTTAGTGACACTCACTTGACATTTTAGCACTAATAATAGTAATGAAATTTTCCAAATATTAACAAGAAAATAGAGTAGTTTTAGTGGTTTTTTAAAATTGAGAATGCTTCTATTAATAATTAAATGTTATGACAATCACAAAACTAAACAGTAACAAAAATAAAGGCCCTAATAGAGACCAAGCTATGAACATAAACCAGAGTAAAAATAAATTAAGAACTAATGCATTTGATTAAGATCAATGTAAAAATTTCTAAGAGTATTGTTTTGCATAAGACAATAGAATTCAAGGTAATCTTGTATGTTCACAATTTATAGTATCATTGTTTCACATGTTATTGTTTTTTTTTATAATAGAAGAGGGGTATATTGGGGCCCTCATTCTTGAAACACACACACACACACACACACACACACACAATATATATATATATATATATATATATATATATATATATATATATATATATATATATATATATATAAACACATATACATATACATATACATATATAATATATATAGGCGCACACACACACACAAACACACATAAACATACACATATTGAATTAAAAAATAAAGGCATATAACAATAATTCCATAAATATATATTGTAGGACACTAAGAGGAAACAACATGAAAAATCTTGCCATTAAAACTTACAAATCAACAAAACAGATAGAAGACTATTCTTGTTCATAGTTTCATATGAGCAAGAGGACGTGAGATTGGTGTAGATAGTAGTTTCTCCTTCCTCATGAAATTCCTTATAATTGTCATGGAATGAAAAACCTACAAAATTTTACTGATGCAAGAATTAGACATCCCCTTTTCAATCAAACTCCTTTGGGATAGAGGAGGGCTAGTTCAAATGTTTAGAATATTAGCCTTCCCTTCGGGTGTGGCTAGCTAGTCTTGCATCATTTTTCCACCTTATGGGAAGGGTTTTCTTCCGTTTACCCCCAAAAATGGTCACTTATATTTCTCCCTCGAGTGCAATGCCATAGTCAAAATTATTTATTTGATGAAATTTTAAATATTTCTCTCTAATATTCCTACTTTATTTGACAACTCATAAATGAATTTTGTCAGAGAATCTACATCAGGGATTGTACCTCCTACCCCCATAACCTTTAGGTGTAATTTGTTCTCGATATGCTTCAGGCCATCCTTAGAAGTAAAATATCCTTTGGGAAAAATATTTTGAACAAATAATTGATACATTTTAAACACATGGGTAATATCAGCTAGCCTTACAAGAAAACCAAAACCGACACTGTCAATAGTGGAAAAATCCTCCACTGACTCCATGGGATTAGGAAAGGTTAAAACATGATTGAAAAAGTATAATTCAGCACCACTAACATAAAAATTTGTTTGCAATGAGCTCTTTAGAATGTGTTGATAAGAAAAAATGTTTCTCTAAGGAGAAGACACATAGAGGATGCACGTATGGGAACAAGGTACATTTGAAGGCACATAAATATAACAAAGGAAATGTGTGCTAGAATAGTTTGCTTGGGAATTAGTTGTTTTGTTGGATATGGCATAATTTTGAAGATAGGGTACGGAGCACACATAGAGATGAAGACTTGTGCGACATGCAATGGTATTTTGGGAACGAGCGGGTGATAAGCACCATGCATGGTTTGAGCTAATAATATGATTTCTTCTTCAAGTTAACTATAGGAAATTTATTATTAGAACACTTACGTGCATGCATGTTGATGTAAAGGCACATGGCTATTATCAACATGCAACCTATTTTTAGAAGTGCATAAGCTATTATAATGTAAGAAGCTTCTAGTTTTTACAATGTTTATTGTAATAGAGTATATTAGCTAGATAATGGTGTTAAACATAACTGAATCTAGTTCATGTATGGTTAATCTTATTATATTTATCGTTTAATACATGATTCTCTAAGATCTAGATCTGGATTATACACTGTGGAATGTTTATGCTTAATTATGGATCTGAATATGTTTTATCACCATCACAATAAAATCATGCACTAACAAATCTAAAGAGGATCCTAGTACCTCTGCATGCTTAAAATGAGTGCTCATCTTAGGCTAGGTGATGTGTCAGTGCACCTTGGTTATTCATAGTAGATTCTAGGCTGCATCATTGGTTTTGTTGTTGGGACCTCTTTTTATGTTGTTCTTAGGATGTTTTGTGATGAATACGTATTGGTTGACCCGACGCACGTGCATGGGTGGAGAATTTTTTTTGAATTTTTATATGAAATATTATTTTCTATCTTTCTGGTAGATCTATACAAGTGGTTGGTTGTTTATGCATCTAAAAGGAATTGGAGGTATTGCACACTTGTCTAGACATAAGAAGAATTTTAGGCCCTCTATGATGTTGATCTGATTTGGACATGCATTATGTACACTTAGTTTCATGGCATTCTGAATAGCTATATTTTAGAGTACTCAATTTCTACTTACTCTTTCCTAGAGGTAGATGAGTTCTAGTTTTTACGTTATCCCAACGGAACCTATCTGGAAGGCATTCCACTGGTAATCAAAAAATTTATGGTAACCCTGAACTTAGAAGAAAATACAATGGGTAGGTAAACCCTACCATGAGCAGGAGTAGGAGTAGGTTTGGTGAAGGATGGTAGACATAGCGGTAGAGAGGCAAAGAGAATAAAGGTGACTTAAGTACAATGAGGTGCATGAGAGGGATATAGAGAAGTAATGTGATATTGTAGAACAAATGGTGTTGAGGAAAGAGATGGCTCATGAAGGATTTGGATCTCACTCATCTACAACTCCCCCATTTGGGCAAGCATGACAGGGAACCCTACTCAGCCTCATATGGGAGCACACTAGCAAAGATGACATGGGCTGTGAATGTGCATCTAAATCTACCTAGAAACCTAGCCCTTATGTTTGGTTTTCCAGTAGCTAGTACAACCAATAATCAATAAGCTAGTTTGGGGAGTGGAAGAAAAGGAGTAAATAAATTAGAAATTGCATCTATGGCTAGAAAAATGTCTCCATTTTTTTTTGGAGGTACCTTTCTAGGCACATCATCAACAAAAAATTCAAGCGCATAGAATTTTGGACTCATTTTTGGGAGTATTATCACCTCGCAGACTATAGGAGTTCAGTTTAGTACCGCTATTGGGACACAGGGTAGTACATCCATTGGTCCACTTATGCTATAGGTGGAGGATCAAGGGGCATAGGTGGCTCTATTTTTTTGTGGATGTGGTGGGTCTGGAGGTAGAGGTAACATAGGAGGTTCTGGATCAGGTGAGCATGGTCCTCACCAACCTTATAATATTTACATGGAGATGTCACTTCATCTTTTAGAGTATAGGGGGATATAAGATGTTGTTGAGCATGTGCACATGTGTGAAATACTATGGCACACAAAAGGGATTATGGCTTCTAAGAATAAGGAAATTCAGTTTGCAACTATGCTACAGGGATGCACTCACAGTTGGTATAGGAAGTTTGACCCTGATCAGAATTGCGTAGATTATGTAGCATTATGGGAAGCTTTCCTTAAGGAGTTTCATATCCCTGAGTTTGAGTAGAAGGGTATAAGTGTGCTCAAGGATACTAAGTAGGGCACTACTGAGAGTGTTAAGGAATATGATTCCTATTTTAAGATACTATTGTCTACACTTTCATATGATATCCATGCAAGCTAGCATGCATAGTGGTTCATTGGGGGTTTTATTGGATGAATTAGGAGGTAAATGTCACATAAGACATATACGGGAACACGTGAAGCACTTGAAGAATAATTGCGCACTAAGGAAGTTAGAAGTATAGACACTAGAGTAAGCCCATTCCTGGAAGCATAGATTATAACTATGGAAAATCAATTAGAGAAACTATCATCCAATTCAGTACACGAGACACATAATGGGATTTGGTGTACGGATTGTGAATTGGAAGGGCACACCAAGGATAATTGTCCTCGCGGGTCAGTATGTTCATTATTGTTAGACTGTGAGATATGTCATTTAGACCATAGTCGTTGCCCATTATTACAATGCGTGATAAGAAAAATTGTATCTTTCTATTGTAAGATTTTTTGGTCCACGAATCACAATACAAAAGAATGTAGCTTGATTGGTCAGATGCATGATGTCATCGATATTGGTGTATGACAAACAAGAGTATCAGATAACTCTAAAATAAAAAGTGAGCACCATGATCATGATCACACTCAAGGGCGCTATGATTGGAATGAAGGGAAATTTTAAGGAAGTTGTGGAAGAGGTCAAGGATACCATGGTGGATTTAGGAGTCAAGGCCATGGTGGTGGGCAAGGTGAGTTTCCTCTTATAACATGTTATACATGTGGATCTCTTGACCACTACAGGTGTGAATGCCCTCAGAATATTACTTGTTCCTTTTGGGGGAAGAATCATAACTATGAGGAATACCTGGACTTATATAAGCATCTTACCAAGCAACATAAATAGGAAAACAAGGGCACATGGATGGTTAGGATACAATGTGCCATAGAAAATCAGTGGATTCCAAAGTTTTCACCGGAACCTGAGGTGGTACCTATGGAGATTACTACACGCACTGAAGTTGCATGTGCTAGAGAGATGCTACAAAAAAATATTACCATTACTAAGGAGGAGGTTTTACATGAAAGATATCTAGATCATACACACCAGAAGGAGGTTTATCAGGAAACCATGGAATTGCTCAGAAATATCCAGAGTGAAATATAGTGTTTAAAGGAACAGTTACGAAAGTTGGAACAAAAGAAGGCACCAGATACAGTCCAGTCATATATTGATGATTTGAAAGAGGTATGCAAGATGTTGTGCCAAGAGAATATTATTCCATTACTAGGGAATTGGTTAAAGGGGAACACTCCATGTGTAGGGATTGAGAATGAACAGAAAATCCTGCATGCTAATATTCCCCCTCATAGCTTGGATTATGATAAGGAGACCACTCTAAATGCTATTGTGGATGGATGGCTTTTGATCAATATATTGATTGACACATGCACGGAAGTGAATGTGCTTACTTTGGATGTATGCATGTAGATGGGAAGACCTCCATTACAATTATCCTCTAATTTTTTGTTTATGGCTAATCGAACTAAGGCCACTCCAATTAGAGTTTTAAAGGATGCATCCATTACTATACAAAGGGAAAAGTTTACTAGGTACTTTCAAGTTTTGACACTTGCAGAGGAAAAAAAAATCCCAACTCTACTTGGGCATCCTTGATATTATGAAAATAATGTTGATCTACAGTTTAAAAAGGGGTATATAAATTTTGAGAATAAGGAAAAAAGATTTATTATCCCTTTGATAGATGGGAAATGTGAAACTTATGTTGAAACTTTAAGTGAGGAATACCTGAAAAGGATTTATCTGTACATTATTCAAGATCTGGAAGTACTTGAGCTATATAAGGAATCCTTTAGTGGGAAGATACATAGTCTATTAGTGATACTACAAGTATTATTTGTGAAAATTGGGTACATGGAACCTATGAGATGGTTGGGTGTGAAGTAAGAGGTTCCTTTGCATGGAGGATAAAAACTTGTATTCAGAAGATAGGTAACAACTTTGTACCCCGGTATACTGGTGAAGGAGATTGTATAGTATTCCTGCATGCCATGGAGGAGCAGTGGATGGATCAAGTGGAGAGAAGAAATATGTTAGTGTATAACCTATGAGGGATGACAACACATTGGTGGATGGTTCACATAGATAATCTCATAGAATGGAATGAAGTAATAATTTCTCTAACAACTATGTTTCTTAGGAGTAATGAACCTACTCAGATTTGTATTTATCATGGTAATCAAGCTGTTCAACACCACATTAAGCAGTGTGAGAGAATCTGAATAGAGGGGCGGGAAAATTTACCACCTTCACTTTAGGTGTACAAACTTTATTCCACTTTGCAAGGATGTGGAAATGTTTGGTATGTTTATGCAAAACTGCATAGGGAGACTAGAAATTGGCAAGAATTGATTACAAGAATGACCTAGAATTTTGAATAATTCTCTACGAAACCTCCATTGAGAGAGGCATTATAGGTTATGGAGTGCTTGACTATGGGAGATAGTGAAAAGGTTTAAGAAATCATTTAGGATTTATTTAGTGAGGAAGAACTAGGAGCGCATTTTGATAAAATAGATGAGATAGATGCCAAACTATTTAAGTGTGCTTGCTTTGAGAAGTAGAAATGAAATATGGTCTACATAGTGGATGATGAAGAAGTAGAATATTTGGACATAAATCATTTAGCAGGTACGTGTGAGCTCTTAGATAGTGTGGATAAAAATGTATGTGCCTATCATGAACCTATGAAGACCAAGAACGTGAACATTGGCATGGATGTTGAAACTAAGGAGGCCATAATTGGAAATTATTGGTCGTATTCTGAAGTGGCAAAGATAATTGAGTTACTACATGATTTCCAAGACTTATTTCCTCAAGACTTCCATGAGTTAAAGGGAGTGCATGATTCATTATGTGAAATGAATATCAAACTAAAGGAAGGAGTGCGCCTGTCCAGGAAGAGACCTTATAGGATGAACCCTAACTTGCACGTAAAAGGTAAAGAAGAAATTGACAAAATGTTGAAATCTAGCATCATTAAGCCCTTAAAAGAATCAGAGTGGGTTAGCCCCATGGTAATCAGTATAAAGAAAGATGGTTGGATTATAGGGAGCTGAATCCTACATGTGTGATTGATCCTTTTACTACGCCTTTCACTGATGAAATATTAGAAGGTGTTATAGGGAACAAAGTTTACTCTTTCATAGATGGATTGTCGGGGTATCACCAGGTTAGAATTACATAGGAGGATCATGAGAAAATTCCTTTCAATACTGAATGGGGAAGTTTTGAATATATTATGATGCCTTCTGGTTTGAAGAATGTGCCTATTGTATTTTCGTGCATAGTTGTTCAAGCATTCTAGGATTTTATTCACAAATTATTGCAAGTTCACTTGGATCATTAGATGGTATATGGGCTTGTTAAGGATCATTGTGACAACTTGCACTTAATGTTTGAAAGATGTAGATAGTTAAGCATCTCTTTAAATATCAAGAACTATGTGTTTTCTACACCTTTTTGAACTCTGTTGGGGCACATCATTTGGAAGGAAGGTTTGTTAGTATATCTAGCTAAGGTTACAGTTATTATTGGCCTAGAGGATACTACTAATCAGAGTGAAGTGCATGGATTCTTGGGCCATTAAGGGTATTACAAAAAATTTATCAAAGGATATACGAATATTTTCATGCCCTTGGTAGAGTTACTAAAGGGAAAAGGGGCATTATATTAGGGAGAACCATAGCAATGCACATTTGAGGCATTAAAGGAGAGACTTACTAAAACACATATTCTATTTTTTCCCTCATGGAACCAAAAATTTCATGTATATGTGGATGCCTCTAGCATGACCATTGGTGAAGTGTTAGCTCAATCTAGAGACGGTACTATAGATCATCCTATCTGTTTTGCTAGTAGAAAGTTGACTCCCATAGAACATAATTATACAACTATAGAGTGTGAGGCCTTGTCGATGATCTATGCACTACATAAATTTATACAGTACTTACTAGCAACACCCTTTGTGTTTTTTACAGATCACATGGCATTAAAATACTTGGTAAATAATCTCATTTTATAGGGGCACATCTCTTGATGGGTTCTCTTATTCCAAGAATTTAACTTTACAGTCATGGTAAAACCAAGTAAAAGTAATTCTGGCCCAAACCACTTATCAAGAAGTTAGTCAGGGGAGGACGTGTAAACAATTGAAGATACAATGTTGGATATAATGTTGGATGCATAGTTGTATAAGTGACATTGTGTGCCTTTAGAATTGGAGGATATTGATGTCTTTTTACGCATATGTATGGTGCCAGAAGGAATGAAATCCTTAGAGAAGAAACAAATTACAATTTTTGTTGCACCTTTCATGTTGATCAGTGGTGACTTATACAAACTAGGTCGAGATGAAGTATTGCATCGGTGTGTATTAGAACATGAGAGAAAGGATATCATGAAAGAGGCTCATAGTGGTATTACAAGTCAGAATTATGCAGGTCACGCCATTGCGTGCAATATCATACTCATTGAATTATGGTGGGATACTATGTACAAGGATTTTAAAGAGTATTATAAGGCGTGTGATCACTATCATTGCCTTGGAAAACCTGGGAAAAGAGATGAAATTCCTTTAAGGCCTATTCCTATTGTAGAGCCATTTGAAAAATGGGCAATAGACTTTATGGGTCTTATTTCGGCAGCTGCACATAGAACTAGATCACGCTACATAATCACTTGTACAGATTATCTTACAAGATGGGTAGAAGCTGCACCTACAAAATATTATACAGTGGCTACAACAACAAGGTTCTTATGGGCAAATATTCTTACTAGGTATGGATGTCTATTGATTTTGACAAGTGATAGGGGTACACACTTCTTAAATGAGACAATCAGGATATTTTTGGATGAATTCATGGTCGCACACCAAAATAATACACCTTATCACCCTCAATAAAATGTGACTTCTGAGGATTTCAACAAGATATTGAGCTAAACCTTAAAGAAAATTTGTGATGTTGGAAGGAAGGATTCGGATGATAAGGTTTCTGCTGTAATTTGATCATATAGAACAACTTACAAAAAGTTAAATAAGGCCAAACCATTTCAATTGGTGGTTGGCATAGAATTAGTTCTTCCCATGGAATTCTTGTTACATTCTTTGCTTATGGCACACGCGGAAGGTATAGCTGATGAGAAATCATTAAAAGAAAGAATTGAAAAGTTAATACAACAAGATAAGAGGCGTGTCATAGCACGTTGTAGTCAAAATAAGGAAAAGGACATGAAGAAGTCATGACATGACAGACACATTAGGGACAAGAAGCTTGAGGTTGGACAGATGGTACTTTTTTATTATTCCAAGTTTCTATGCCATCAAAGATAACTTAAGGTGCATTGTTTGGGACCATATGTTATCACTCACATCCTTGAATTAGGCACTTGTTAGTTAGAAGCGCTTGATGGAAAACGGTTACCTGGTTTCTTTAACGGGAGTAGGTTGAAGCCCTACTATAAATAAGTATTCTTGGTGTTTGTAATAAGGAAGTATTTCCATTTAGTATAGATTTCCCTTTCTATATTTCTTTTAATTTTGTTTCCTTCTTTGTCACTATGCTTTGTCAATTTATCTTGGTGTTTTGTGTAATATGCTCATTTTCACGCTGGAAGCTAATTACAATCTGAAGAATTTTTGTGTATAGAGGACTGTACATACCATTGGCGTGGGGTGGTTTTTATTTATTAAAAAATGGGTACACATAAGAACAAACTGTTATAGGTCTTATTCAAGTATGGAAAGGAGATGCTAGAAAGAATACTGCTCTTAAGGAAGACCATAGTTGGAAATAAATGAATGAATAATATAACATGAGGTAAGCTGTAGCCGTAGAAACTACTAGAGGAAGACACAGTGGAAAGGTACTTTAGTGCATGGAAGTGTGTAGAAGGAGGTCTGTAGCCAGAAGGTAGGAAGGAATACTAGAATTTTATAGCTGGGGCACGTAGGTTTGCCACACAGAAGTTGAGAAAATAGTCAATTAATGAGAGGATTGGTGGTAGGTAAAGGAGAAATAAATGTAATAACTTTTCAAAAATGTATATAAGGATGTGATGCAAGTTCATTTTTATCTTTACGATCACAAGTATTCTAGAGAGCTAGTTGCAACAAAACCAAGAAAAATATGTTGACATGTGGAGAGTTGCAAAACCAGATGTGGAGAGAATATTTGTGAGAAGAAGTGGCTTTTTTCCCCATTGGAGAAGGGTTTGAGTGAAGTAGAAGTGTTGAGAAGGAGTTAGGGCTCATGGTTTCAAGCTAGGGCACACGGTTTTGAGCTAGGGCACGAATACTTAATTGATAAAAAAAAAAGGTGAGATTTTTCTAATGACACCAAGGAAGGCACATGTAGAAGCTACAAAAAGGAAGAAGAAGGTGGAAGTCAAGGTCGAAGTTACTCCCGAGAGAATTTTTTTATAAATTCAGTATCTAGAAGGAGTGATCATCGAGTGGGATTAGGATTCCCATATCTGCAGATGTAAAGTAAGTGATAACAACCACCGCACCACTAACAACAGGGAGATTTGGAAACTTTGTTAAATAATAAGACTAATAAGCGCACGGTGGATGACATACCGGTATATGAAAATGTTGTGGAGACATTGCTCAATAAGGTAGGGGTGTATCAACTATTTTAACTCCCATATTTTGGAAAACCAGAAAGTTTATACCAATGGCTTATGAGAAGCTTACATGAGGACATCTTCTATTTTGTTGGAGGGCAGGTAAGGATCACCTCACCTTTGATTAGTACATTGACAAGACTAAAGGGAATAGGGACAGAGATTAGTAGTGATCTAATTGATAAGGAATATTTTATAGCTACAAGAAGGAAGTTGGGATATGCCAAGGGTCCACATGGAATGGAAATCTACAGATTAAGTAAGTACCCTTTGGTGGAGATAGTTGCACATTTGCTCACTAAGTTGAATCATCAAGAGACATGGTCGCAGGTAAATACCATGTGGCTATATATTGCAAAGAAAATGTCATAAGGAGAAGTATACAAATTAGTTGACTTCATAGAAAAAACAATTATTGAGGAAGTGTGCATAGGTGAAAAGATAAGTTTTAGTGTTATCCTACCATGTCTTGTGTTTGTATAAATTGG
Organism: Taxus chinensis; assembly: GCA_019776745.2. NCBI lineage: Eukaryota > Viridiplantae > Streptophyta > Pinopsida > Cupressales > Taxaceae > Taxus > Taxus chinensis. The sequence continues at coordinate 308,308,545 of CM034149.1, read as the reverse complement.
AGTACCCGATGGGCCAAACAACAAAATTTTGGAATACCCTACAGAAAATAAGTCCTTTACAAAGACATTTGAGAAGTATTTGTGTCAAGGAAAAATGATTGGATAGTTCAAAAAAAGGGTATAACTATTATATGATCGACTACGTGTGGCCTTTGAGGAGGAATGGCACATTCCAAAGGAGTTACCTTCAGTAATGGGAAAGGTAGTGCAGTTTATAGTGTATCAACAATTTTGCATCATGTGTTTCACAATGAAGGATGGGACATGGAGTCCCTAGTGCAAATTGTCATATGCCTTCACAACATGTTACTTCCAGGAAGCACTACACAGGATTATTGTTGTGCGCCAATTGATATTTAATGTAGACAAGGTGGATTGTGACAACCATACTCTAAAAAAACTTATGATTATCTAGGTCAGTATTCCTACATTTAGAGGATCATTTCAGATGTTATAAGTATGAATCCAATTAGTTTGGATATTGGGGATAGTGGATCCATGCTTTTCTATCTCCAGCTTCAGCCTAGGATGGAAAATAACAAGTACGTGGAAAATGAGTTCATGCTCCTAGGGCCACCTAAGGGTAAAGACACAATTGAAAATGTGGTAACTCTAAAGCTTGCCTCGACCATAGAGATAAAAGAAGAAGAATAACTGAGGATAGTGGAGGCTTGGACCATATAGGCTAGAGGAAGCCCACAGAGAAAGTAGAAAGTGAGTGTGCAGATAGTCCCCCATAGGTGCAAGGAGAAGAAGACTTGGACATAGATGCAGTTCATGAGGAGTGGCAGTTTTAGAAGGTGTTTAGAAGAACCAGGACCCAAGGTATAGTAACATCACAACCTTTATGAAGGTCACCTCAACTCTCCCCTCAAAAATAATCACTAGAGAGAAAGAGAAAGAGAAAACGAAAACTGAATCTTAATGAGGAGGAAGAGTCTGAAGAGAGCATGTAAAGAATTCCAGTCCAACCGAAAGATGTGGAGGAACCCCGGGACAAAAAAATGAGAGATGAAGAGGAATGAGTGAAAGAGGAAAAATAAACTATGTAAGAGCAATCTAGCATGCCAATTACGACTCAGGTAGGAGAAGGGCCAACTCCATACCTTGGTGCCTAGGTTACTAAGGGTCCAAGAATAAAGAGAAGTGAAGAGTATGTTGTCCCTAGTATGGGCTATACCGAGGACTTAAGAAAAAACATCCGCACCTAGTTTTAGAGCATTATGGGCCTTGAGTTATATGGGTGGGAGCTGATGGAAATAGATATGGCCACTATGCACACAAGTAAAAAATTATCCTGGTCCATGCATAATCATATGGATGAACTAGACTTTGATGTATGTGAAGAATCTTGTGTCTCGTGAAGAGTGAAGAAGGAACCCTAAAGTAGGAACATAACAGTAAAACCTACTCTAATGTTTGATGAGTAGGTCAGTAATGCCATGGTCAAGGTATCTACTGAGGTGGCATGGAGAAATGTTGATAAGGTTGCTACCATTCAAGTGGTGATGGAGGATAACAATTTTAAAACTATGAGGATTTTGTTAGCATGGATGAGGAGATTGGTGATCACATTCTAAAAAGGAAAAGAAGGAAAGAAAAGGGGAAAAGAATGGGAAAAGAAGGAAAGAGAACATGTTTAAAGGAAGAGAAGGAAAGAGAATGGGAAAAGAATGAGGCTTTTGTTAGAATGGATGAGGAGATAACATGTTTAAAGGAAGAGAAGGAAAGAGAATGGGAAAAGAATGAGGATTTTGTTAGCATGGATGAGGAGATTAGTGATCACATTCTAAAAACAAGGCCTCATGTAGAACCTAAGGTACATAAAAAAATTCCTTGATAACGTGTTTAAAGGAAGAGAAGGAAAGAGAATGGGAAAAGAATGAGGCTTTTGTTAGCATGGATGAGGAGATTGGTGATCACATTCTAAAAACAAGGCCTCATGTAGAACCTAAGGTACCTAAAAAAATTCCTTCTTTTATGCATTATGTGTGCACTTTTGTTAAATTGGTGTTAGAGGCTAGACCAATTTGAATGCCAACACCAAAAGATGTTGAAGTAGAAGAAGAGAGAGCATGTACCTCTATGCTTAGAAAAAATTCAACTTACGAGGAATTGCTCCAGACTTTAAAGGATGAACTAAAGAAAGAAGAAAAAGCTCTCAATTTATGTGTAGCACCAGAGGTAGTTATAAGGACCAGAACTCTAGTTGAAGATAATGAATTTCTGGTACCAATGAAAGATGAGACACTTGGACATGTAGAAATATCGGTACTAGTGAAATAAAGTGTAAAACCCTCACAATAGCTTAGGATCCACATAAAGAGAGAATTTATGAGATTGGGAAGCTCATAGCATAGAAGATGTATCTCATGGAAGGAATGATGTCAGGTATGGACAATGTTGTCTGAGTACTACAAAACAAGAAGGAAAATAAAACTCAGGAAGAACTAGATGTCATAGCCAAAAATGTTCCAGAGAAGATAAGGCCAATGCTAAATGACTGATATACATTGGAGGCTGAAATCAAAAATGAATATCTAGAGCTAATCCTCCCGTTTGAAGAAGAGGGTGTTGCAGAATAAAAATTTATTCTTTTGTGTAGTGTTTCATTAATTATTTCATTCCTTATTATTTATTATCGGGAACATTAGAAATAATTCCCATTGTCGGGATGAAAATGTAATTTAGTGTGGGGTAATGTTGAGCAGACAAAATGTTTCTCTAAGGAGAAGACACATAAAGTATGCACGTGCAGAAATAAGGCACATTTGAAGTTGCAAGAAGATAGGAAAGGAAACGTGTGCCAGAACATTTTGTCTTAGGAATTATCCATTTTGTTGGATATGGGATATTTTTGGAGATAACATGCAAAGAACACATAGAGATGAATACTTGCATGATATGCAATTATATTTTGGAAATGAGAAGCTAATAATCACAATGCATGGTTTGAGATAATAATAGGATTGCTTCTTCCACTTAACTATAGGACATCTATTATTAGAACACTTGCATGTATGCATGTTGTTGTAAAGGCACATGGCTATTATCAACATGCAACCTATTTTAAGAAGTGCATAGTAAGTGAAGGGTAAGTCCACACATCTATAAAAATGTATTGAACTATGTAGTTTAGGGTGTGTGAATTATTTGTAGAGTTATGTTGTTGGGTATGATGTGCACATGACTTATGGATATACTTTATAATGTAAGAAACTTATGTGTTTTATAGTGTTTAATGTAATGGAGTATATTGGCTGGATAATCATGTTAAACATAACTGAATCTGGTTCATGTATGGTTAATCTTATTATAGTTATTATTTAATTCATGATTCTCTAAGATCTAGATTTGTATTATGCATTGTGGAATTTTTATGTTTAATTATGGATCTGAATATGTTTTATCACCATCACACTAACATCCTTCACAAGTAGCTCTAAAGAGGGGCTTGGTACCTTTGCATGCTTCGGGTGAGCACTCATCTCAGGATGGGTGATGTGTCAACGTGCTTGGGTTATTCATAGTAGATTTTAGGCTGCATCATAATGTAATCCATAGTGGGTAAATAGAACTAATATATTTTGATGGGAAAATCTAAAGCTTAAGCAGCACATGATGAGAAAATAGAGTGAGATCAAATTTACATGCTTATACAGATTGTGAATTATATCAATTATAAATTTTCCTTATATTCAATTCACCATGACTATAAAATCAAAACATTTTTTACTTATACATTTAATTAAAATTCGCGTGAAATGTTTAAAATTAGAAAAGTGTATCTAAAGTTGGTCTTACTTTTTGAGAAATGAATATTTCTATAATTAGAATTTAATGTGTGACACCAAAAACTATTTATTAACCCGCTCATAAATTATAAATTATAATCACGGTGATGGTTTTAGATTAATATGTTCTATATTACTTGATTTCAAGCTATTTCCTACTAGTACTCATGGATTTTAAAACATATGTAGATTTAATACACTATTCTTGTTAATTCTCCATGTATTCCCATAGATATTTCCTATCTTTTCATATCCAATTCCCATTAACTCATATGATTAAGTTACAATTTTGTCACATTATTATGCATAATTTATAATTTTTGGGACTGAAAATGATGTAATAAAGTTATGGTTTTAAGTCTGAAGTTGCAATCCATTGGTTTTCTTAAAGTACTGACATTGTGAATTGTGAAGAAACTTGGAGTTTTCTTATTGGCTCGCACTTTGTAATAACTGATAGGACCCACCAAACAACTGATATTGGGAAAATAGTATAAGTGTGGAGCTTTCTTATTGGTTTGTGCTTTAGGGTGACTAACAGAGGATATGTAGAGTCTAACACTGTGAAATATGTATGTACATGGTGTTTTTTACTAGTTCAAACTTCACAGTGAAACGTACATGACATAAAGGTAATTTAATAGAAAATGGTCCATAAGAACTATACACATGTGGAGCCATTTTACTAGCTCCCCTTTCACACTCTGACATGGTTATTACAAAGAAAAACAACATGCGAAGCTATCAAAGCTTAGAACGTGGAATTAACTAGACTAAGAGGTGAAAAGACAAAAAACATTGATCAAAATAAATGTAAAACATATAAATTATTCAATGATGCAATTTTATACCTCCATTTTATCTTGAATTTCCAATATATACATGAATTTTGAAAGGATTTCATGCTCAAGCACCTAGTATTTGAGTTGTAATCGATATTTCAACGTCTAAATTCAAGTGATCACAAGGCAAAATAGAGTAATAGTTTTTTTAGATTGAGGGCTTTTCATGCCTATAGTTTCTCATGTATTTTAAATTTTATCAATAATGGAGGCTTACATGCAAAATTTCTACTTGGATGAGCTCTTTGGAGACACTATTTTTGACAAACAAGTCATTGGCTTACATCATTATACATCCTTGAAAATGAAGGTAGAAGGAGCTAGTTTGATAGATGTCGATGATGATGTAGACTACGATGAAGCATAGTTAATGGCTGATCTAGTGTCCATTAGATAGAGTGGGATGCATATTATAGCTTGAAAACAAGAGGTTATTCATTATATCAACTTGATTTGATGGATTTTTGGTAAAAATGTAAGTTGTAATGAAGGAATTCTAAATTCCTAAGGAATGAATGTAATTGTTAATATAACTAAAGAGGATATTTCTACTTACTACCAAATCCCTAGATGTAATATTCAATTCAATCAGTACATTTTGGAACAATGGGGAAAGAGCAATAACCTTAATATTGTGCTTAAAGATTGGGCAAAGGACTCGACTAGTTTCAAGTCCAAAGTCTCGATAGACAAGATGAATATAAGATATTTCAAATGTGGAGTGAGAGTGGGAATGGACTTAATGAATAGACTACTTCAAGCACCCGATATATTGTCCATATCAATCATATGTGGGTACCCTTTCTTTCCATGATCGTCGATGTTTAAAAGATACCTAATTTGGTTGGAATTCTAGCTTTTAACCTCTTCTTCAATAATATTGTGAGTTCCAAGGAGAAGCAATATAATTTATATATGATATTTTACTTGCTTGATGTTGTGTGTGAAGTACAATAATTTAAGGGATTCCTTAGTTTTTCATGATAATAATAACATATATACCTTAGGGTCTTTAGCAATATGCACATGCATAACTATAATAAGAACATTGAGGTGAAATGTAATAACTACTACCATCTGATTTTCAATTTCATACATGACACCCCTATGCCTAGGTTAAATAAAAGAATCATCACTTCATTAAGAGAATGGGGGAAGATTTCTATTGTTACCTAGACTGTACAGTGATAAGAGTAGAGGGGATTCTCACTATCCCTATTATACTACCAAAATAAGTTTCAGACAAGCTAAATGAGTGGGAGATTATATATCACTTTGTCCATAGCATCAATCATGTGGAAAAGGGACAAAATAAGAAAACATATACTTATCCTCATATTCCTTTCTCAGTATGTTCAATGGTCTTGACTAATTGGAAAAATTCCAAGAGAATATCATCCCACAGGACATCATTCCACTTAAACTATCATAACCTAAGGGATTTTGACCCTATAAGAAGAGTGAGACAATTCTACAAGCACACTCCTAGTATGGCCACTTACACCTATAAACATCATCCCCATAAGCATGACCTGGATTATAAGGATGAGGTCCATGATCAATTGGTGGCAATTAATATGAGAAATTTCAAAGTTACTTATGCACATGTTGGACAATATGCCATAGTTGGTGGAATGAAATTTAGGCCAAAAGAAGTAGAAGTACAGAGGGCATAAGAGGAAGAAGATTCAAGTCACCAAGGTATTTATTTAATACAATTTCATAAGTTTCTTATTTGTGTGCCTCCTCCATTAAAAGGAAATTTTTTTCCTTCTCATTCATATTATTTTCAAAGCATACAAATGACAAGTGCTAAAAGGTCTATTGGGACAACCACAAGTCCACACATTTTACAAGTAATAATTCCTGTTATTAATATTCCTCTAGTGATTAACATTATAATTATACCTCTTATGTTTTCTCATTTTATTTCTACTTATTCAGTTCCTAATTCGATAGTGATGGAATATTCTTCTTCTATTTCATCTTCCCTAGGACCTTTCACTAGTAGTATTCTCATCTCTACTAGTTCTTGTTTTAGAGATGAAGCAAGAGGAGATCATGGGATATTAGATCCCACTAGTTATCAATCTTCTCCTTTCTCTTCCCCCTATTTCTACTACTTATATTATTTCTCCTTCTCTCTTTTCTTCTATTTTGGCATAGGTTTATATTCATATTCTTTCTTCTTCTTCACCCGTTTCTTCAATTGTTTCTTCTCCTCCTTTTTCATTACCAATTAATGTATAATTATCTCCCTAATTTATTGTAGTCACTTCTTCCTAGTTTGTTGTAGTTACTACAACAGTATCAAAATTAATGAGTGTATAGACTACGACCAATTCCTCTACTTCTTCAATTTCTTTTTCCACTCCTCTTATTGTTGTGTCTTCTTTAGCTCCAACAGAATTTGGAAATCTTGTTAGAATACCTTCTAAGGATAATTTGAAGGCATCAATACAAAATTATTTTTATTTCCTTGACCTTCCTTAAATTTCTCCCCAATATTGTTGGTCTCTTCATCCACCTTTATTTCATGTTATCACACCATATATTTCCCAAACTTTATTATGAGACATGCATGTGCTACTCTTTCTAATTCCCTCTTTCATTCCAATTTATTCTTTCCATGCTCCTATGGTCACTCAAAGTATCATGATCCATCTCTTGTCCCCTTTGGGTCATATTCAAGCTAAAAAAACTTTTCCTTGGATACCACATACTTTACCACAAGTGATAAGGCCTTCTTCTACCTTTCTTGTCATAACAAAAATCACATATACTACTTCAGAAGCAACATGTAATCCTCTTGTTGGGAAAAAATCAATGGCTTCCATAATGGCATAACTTGAATATCCAAAGGTGTACCTCAAGTATGATAATCCAATAGGAACCCTTATGAGGGTCACAAAGAGGAAGTTTTCCCAAATAGCTACTCCTATCTATAAGGAAACATAGAAGAATATTTTTAGGATTTATAAGAAAGAAAATACATAGGAATAATTCATGGATATAGACACCAAGTCAATTATTGATGCCACTCAGTAGATGACAGTTGATTTGCTTAAGAGAATGTAGGATTGGCTTGATGTTTTGCATTCTTTGAAGCAACTCAATGTGCCAAAGAACACTTTTCCCAATGTTTAAATTTCCTTAAGAACTTTGTATGATCTATTAGTTTCTATATGAAGTCATCAATATGTAGGAGAAAAAGGGTTCCAACAAGTACAAGACCAACAAAAAAATATGACCAAGATAAATTCCATGATGGAAAAGCTACTAGATGTCATAAATAGGTGTCTTTATCTCAATGTATTATGAATCAAAATCCAAGACTTGAATACAGGAAAGATCTGCATGATTAACATTTTGAAAGAATTAGGTGATTAAATGGCCACTGTGGAAGGATTATGACAGATCTATAGGATATAGTAGAGAAGATATTTAAATTATTATTTGAATCTCTTATTAGCTCTATACATCAGCCATAAGGTAGGTTAATTCACAAGTCCATATTTGAGATGAAAAATTACAATCATTCATTTCTACTCTAAGTGCTAGATTTTCCAAGGAAGATATTGTTGGGAAGACATCAGATATAATGGTATCGATGACTTATACAAATGGAAAAGTGGATAAATATTCAATTCCAAGAGAAAAATCTAAATCTATTAATAGTAGAGCTCTACTACTCATACAATAAGCTCCTAATCCGATGAGGACACCTATTTTGGACCTGGGCTATATTGAGAATGATTTCAACTTCTAGTTTCTTCATGTGTCACTGAAATTTAGTGATAGTAAAATATTTTACATCATGAAACTTGATAGCCTGGAACCATATAGTAGAGCTTGATATAGGCATCAAGCATGAATTCCTATTGGTTGGATTGGTAGGATTGGTTCATGGGTAGAGTTAAGGAATAGGGAGAGTATTAACTATAATGCGTGGAAGTAATAGTATGGGGATCAAATTATCCACTCACAATGTCTTATGAATATTTGACATATATGGAGTCCCTTAGATGATGAGAATTTATTTAGATAAAGAAACCATATTGTGGTTTTCCCTCTAAAGAGAAACATTGTTTATAAAGAAAGAGTATGATAGTCTAATGATTGTTCAGTGAGTGTTTTTCAATTTCTATATATTGCTTTCTTAATTGCATTACAAACTTTCTTAGATCTTTTTTAATTGATTAATCATTGTATAATTTTATTTTTCATGAAATTTGTATATGTGAAGAAGCTATGTGCACAATCATAAATTTGATTATTTTTACTACTTATAGAGACCTACAGGAAGTATTAAGGCTATAGTGTGAACAAACTTGAATACTTAGCACTATAATGACCAAAAATTATACTTAGAACTTTAATAAGTTGTTAATTCTAAGTGATTTAAGATTATCTACACCATGTCAAAAAATCATTAGTAACATATTAAAAAATATCCCAAGCATTCCATTGGGAATAACTATGTTTTAATCTACTTTAATTTCATTTATTCATTTTATCTTCCTATGGTATGCCTTATCATAATGTTTTACCTATAGAAGGATCTATAAAAAATTCAATATCACTTTATAACAAGTGAATAAAACAAGAATTTTCATATCCATATTGTCAAAGGTTAAGGTTTAACAGCTTCGAGACTAGAAATATTGAAGTCAATACTGTAGAAATTAGTTCATGACCACATAGTAGTTATAACTTATATATACTTTTCCCTTAGTAGTTCCATGATTTGTAGTGGTACCCAATAATTTTTAGTCTTTTTTCTTCATGTTGATCTATGTTGGACATTTGGATCATTCTTTATCTTTCCTCTATAGTTATGTTTCTCTGCGCTCATGTGTGTTTTAAAAAAATTACTTCATGTTTATAAAATGTTACAATTTTTAACACATAATTATAATTATGAATGGTTAATTTGGATGGTAATTGATCAAAAGTTAATATTTTTTTGCAAAGAAAACAATAAATTTTCATCCATGACAATTTTCACAATGTCATCACAGTGTTATCTAATCTGTCAATGTTTAATTAGCTATGAAACTACGTGGATCCTTATTACTAGCTCACCTTCCACACTCTAATATGGTTCTTATAAAGGAAAACAACATCCAAAGCTATCAAATATCACCACATGGAATTAACATGACTTAATGTCAAAGGTGAAAAGACTGGAAAAATCCTAAGGGATACAAGATTCAAATAAGCTAAAAAAAAGTCATACTCAAGAACATGATATTTCAGCTATTACAAAGATTTTGGATTCCAAATTCAAATAATTATGAACCAAAACACAATATTTCTATTTTCATATATTAAGAAGTTAAGAACTTTGCATATCTAAAATTTATCATGTTTTTTGAATTTTATCATCATTGATCAATTATAAATAAGGAAAAATATATTATCATACAAATGTACTGATCATTTGAATATAATATATGAACATATATATCACATATCTATGAATGGAATCTTCTAATGAATTTATGGTAGATCATCTCTATCATTTTCTTGACTAGTTCTGTGACATGAATGACAGTGAGTTGGTGTAATAGATCCATCCCCATCTATAATAGGGTCATCTGTTGTATTTATGGCATTATTATTAGTCTCTCTTATTTCCTTAATAAACTTCCATATTGCCAAAGACCTATCATAGGGAAATTTATTCACTTCATTCCGTGATGTGTAAATTCTCAAACAATTTTCCAAATGTTTATCAAGATTTTTTCATAATTTCAATTTTATAAAGACTGAGTAACTAAAAATTCTTTCATCTTCAACTAAACCCAAAATCATTGTTTGAAATAAGTCATCCAATGAGAAAAAATCAGACATAGTATTCTATAAAATAGTACTTAACCCAATTTTTTTCCATAGCCGAGTTATTGCTTCAAACTCTAAGGGATTATCCAAACATTTGAATTACTCAATCATTGTAGAGGAAAATTCATGGGATTGATCAATTAGGTTTTCCATGCTTAAAATACATGGAATATTTTTTCCATGGATATTAAGTGGGTTACAAAATTTTTGAATCAATGTAGTCAATCTCTTGTGGTAGTATTCCTACAAATATATTTCATCGTGGAAACTATTCCAATAGGTGCGATTTACTAAATCCATTGGTTCAAGTAAAGCATCCATACTCAAACTTTCCCTTATTTTTTCTAGTATGGAAACTGTAATTTCTATTAACCTTACCCTTGTTGATGATGAAATGTTATCGAAGAGCATCCCTATGACATTTACCTTCTCAACCTTATTAGCTATTATTTGAAATAGGTGCATTGGTATCTCATATCCAAGTACAAAAACACATACTTCTCCAAAAAAATTGAACCTCAGAAAGCTACTTGAATTTCTAATATTTATCAAATTATTTCAACCATCAAACTTTAGATTCGAAAAAGTAGTCTCATTGATAAACAAATATTCTATTGCCAGACAAACATGTTTCCTCAAACTAGAAAAAAATATATATATAGTTCTTTCTTGGCATTGTATAATTAAACGATGCATTTCTTATAAGATGTGAAGGAGACCACACAACATTAGTAATGTCTCTATATCATTCAAACGATGTATCAAATGTTAACCCTTGTCCACTTCCATTCGATTCTACCACATTACTCCCAATAAGGATTGATATTCATCGTACACCCTATGAACAAGTTGATACAATGAGATCCACCCAATGTCAAAATATTTTAATAGTTTATTCCAATTTTTCAGTCCTATAAATATTTGGAATTGGCATGGAACCTTTATAAGAGGGGTGGTTAGTTTTGAAGGGGGAATAAGCATGTACCTCATGCTAACACATGTTCTTCACACTTCATCTTTGACAAGTTTAAGATATAATGACTATAAAAAATGACTTAGATTCACCCTTTACAAGTTTTCCCCACAATCGAATTGTAATATCAAATGGCACAAAATTCCAAAATGTTTGAAATAGTTACAGATTCAGGAGATTATGGAAATAAAATTGCATTATAGAAGCCCCATCTAATACTACACATTCCAAATTTTTTTACACTTTTAGACATGGCCCCCATGCCAAGGAGGAATACTGTCTTTTAGGGTTTGAGAGAAATCAATTCCTAAAGGTTTTCATTTTGTTGGAGTGATATGGTGCTCATCTTTTGACTGTAAGCACGGAAATGAGGGATGTTTCTGCACTTGTATGATGTTGCAAGTCAATCTAGGAGGATGAATATATACCCGATGGGAATCACATTAGCCACCTTATCTCAAGAGGTCGTCAATACAAGAAGGGGGAGCTAAGAATCATAATAAAATCAAGTTTCTCTTTCAAGTCTTCTTTCTCAACCATAGTTGTGCATTGATCTCAACCCCAACCACTAATTTCATAATCAAATTTGAGAATGAGGAAAGTGTGGGATATTACCAATAAGCTATGGGGTCACCTACTATTGTTCATCAAAATGGAGTATTATAGGCATAGTTACCTACATTGGTCATTATGTGAAATGGAGTAGCTAGCTGAACGGTATTTTACCTTGAGAGAAAGGACTGTTTTACGGACATGACCTATGGATGAAAATATACAGAGGTAATTTTTCCTTGACTCTCTGCAACTGGATTCTAGAAGTGGTTTCTATAGTATTAGTCACAAGAATATGTGTTCTATTTCTCATTTATAGGTTGAATCACCTATACCTTTGTCCATTTGGAAGCATGGTTCACAACGTAGGGGATATGGTGTAGAATTTCACAGGTGTTTCTTATGTGTTCCTTATTAGTATAGAATTTAAGTGACATGGGTATGTTGTCACTGACCATCATCTACGGGCCAAAATGAATTTTTAAATTTTAATTCATTGGGAGGTTCATATTTATTTTCATGATCAATAGGTTGGAACTAAGTATGAGATACTATAGGAAACCCATTCTAACATAAAATCTTTGCAATTCTCATGTAAATGAAACTAATCCATGTAGTTGGAGGTACATTGTTATCCAAAATAAGCCCCTTGCTTATTTTTGACTAACTTTCTTTCATTCCTTCCTTCCTTGTGCCTCAGTCGATTTTTTTTTACTTTTTTAGGCACTAAAAATTATCTAGAAATGGCTTCATCAGATAGAGGATTTTCTCACCCTCTCCAGAAAGGTAAAATTTTCCTTCTAACTCCTTGTATTTTGCAAGTTATGGCTCAGCGGAGTTTTTGAGGGAAATTTTCCCTGGGAAGCTCCGCAACCAATATGAATTCACCATGTGGTAGGGTGGAATGGCGGGTTGGTGGAGGTAAGTTGGAAAAATCACCAAGGAGTGGGTGGGGTGCAAAGGAAAAATTTTTCCCACAGACCCGTAAAGGAAAGAAATGGCTTAAGGCCTGCGTGAATGGGGAGGTGCCACGTGGTAGTGGAGATCAGACCAGTGGGGGGTAAGTTGAAAAAAATGCCCAAAAATGGCACAAAGGAAAATTTTGCCAGTGGCCCGTGCTATTGAATGAGAGTGTGCCACATGTCGGTGGAAGAAGTCAGAGGGGTGGAGAAAATTTTGGCTTTTTGCCAAAATACTAAAGGGTGTAAAGCAAAATCTTGGCTCGAAAGCCCACACAGAGGAGGAAAATAAGAAATTTGCAAGGGCCCGCGGACCAACCAAAGTTTGACACGTGTCCAATCGTGGTGGAGGTCAGAGGTGTGGAAGGATTTGGTGAAATTTTCCAAAGTTTTCAAATGGGCACAAAGGAAGATTTTTTCCCACGGGCCCGCGGAAGGAAAGAAAATTGTTTAAGGCCCTCGTTGCCAAATCAGAGTGTGCCACGTGGCAGCGGAGCGGCGAGGCACGGAGAAATTTTGGAATTTTTTCCAAAATTCAAAAAAGGTAAAATGGCCATTTGAAACTGTGGATGAATGGGGAAGCACCACGTGGTAGCGAAAGGTGGTGCGAGGCACTGGTAGCTTTTTGGGGAATTTTTCCCAAATGTCAAAAAAGGGAAAAAATTTAGGTTTCGGCCCGCCGACCTGATTTTTTGCCCAATTTTTCCCTAAATCTTCAGAGGGGCATATCTTTTGATCCAGAGCTCGGTTTTTCTTGATTTTGGTGTCATTGGAAAGATATTGAAGTCCTCTACATGATGGAATCTTCAATTTTGTTTTTTGGTGGATTTTAGTGAGAGAAAAATGAGAAAAATGCCTTTGGCATGGGGAAAAGAGCAGAACTGACATTCAACCACCATTTTTAATGTAGTATGGCTTCCATTCTTCTCCAGCATGGTCAAAAATCTTGGGGAATGAACTTTTAAGGTTACCCATGCTATTTTGATGGATTTGGTTGGTGGTTGAATCATTCTTTTTAATTTTATTGCATTTATCCTTCATGAACTCAGGTTTTCATTGTTAAAAGCCAGATTTGGCTCATTTGTAAAGGGTTGGACGTTTTTTTTATGTTCTGCAGGCTCCCTCCTTCACCCTGGCAAGTGAATTTGTGGAATATCAGACCTTTTTTTAGGACTGCAACATGTTTTTTACCTCCTTGCTATTGTAATGCACTGTATTTAAAAATGGAAATGACAATGCAAGCTCTGTGAATGAATTTTCAATCCTTTCTTGTGTTGTTTGCTCTATCCAGATCATTCATTAAAATTTTAGTCAAATTTGTGCATGATTTGTGTTGCATTTTTTATAATCTGTGTCAATCTATAGAAATAGATGTTCACCACTCCTTTGGTGTATCACCTTGTCAGTTTAGTTTTATCTTCTTTTCTTTCTATCCTTGTCTCCTTGGCAGAATTAGAGTAGAATTTTGAGTTAAACCTCTACAAATTTCATGCATACATCATGATCAGAGGAGTAGAGGAACCAAACTTTCAATCTGGAGAGGTTTTTCCCATTTTTGCAAGTCCCACACTTGGGGAAAAGATTCCATGTTGTGCAATCACACTAAATGACCCAATTCTCACTTACAGATATAAAGGTCATTTAGGGGGTGCTTCTGATTTGCACCAACAATTTTAGCATGCCCGGTGGGACCTTAGAATTCTTCATCTTCATTACAACAGAATTTTATGTGCATTTTTTTGTAAGTTTATTGCTTAAAAAGAGCCCTGATTTGCACATCTGGCGACTCCAAAGAGATAAAATCAACTGGTTTCAGTAGTCTAAGTCTAAATATTCATGAGAAGGATCCAAACAAGTTCAAGGGCCTAGAGAAGAGGGATTTTCTGAGTATCTATAATTATCCCTAGGAAGAAGAGAGAGGAGAAAGAAGAATTCAAAGGTCTCCATCTCCACTAAATAGAAATCTATCAACTCCTCCACCTGGTAGACCTTTTACCCAATCAACAAGGGTCTCTCAGGACCAATCAGAATTGATATAACACATCCCTTATGTCAACTTCACTGGCAGCAGCCCACTTGCTCTCAATGCACAAAACCCAGTTCTACTTGTAGCATTGAAGAACATCCCATACTTTACTGGGTAAAATCAAACCACTCCTAGTGATCATGTCAAAGACATTGCTAATTTTTGTGCAATCCATGATATTTTTGAGATGTAAATTGATTGTCAAATTGTTGGCATCTTCATTCAAAGGGAAAGCCTTGTAATGGTTTAGGAGTCTTGGGGTAGGCTCTATCTAAAATTGGAACCATTTGTGCATAGCTCTCCAATGAGCAGTTTGGAGAAAAGAGAGATAATTTGTCTCTATTGGAGCAACTAAAAAATATCAATAGATCTCCCAATGAGTAGCTAACAGACTTCAATTTTAGATTTCAAAGGACATGGGATATAATCCTAAGTGAAAGTAAGGCAAACAGCTAAAGGTGCTTTCTTATACTATCTCAAAGCTTTAAATTATCATATATCTATGTTAATCCCAATCCATAGGAGGTGAAAATATACCTGTAGCTTATATCATCACCATTAGGGCTAATAATTGTTTAATCCAAGCTAGTAAACTAGCACCTAGGCCTCCTATGCCCTTATATCCAAACATGGAAAGCTCAAGCACTAATCAAGCACCTACTTTAGCTCCTATTCCCACTCTTAGAAATCAAAGTTCAAATGAAACTTCTACTTCATCCTCTAGTGCCTCAAATGAACTTCAAGAAGTCATGAAACAATTACAAAATTTAGGCAATGAGCTAGTTACACTCAAGAGGTAGCAAGCCCAAAGTTTTAGACATTCTTATTAGTCTCAAACTCAGCCTAATAGGTAACCATATCAGCCTAATAAGGCACCCAATCCAGCTACAAATCAAAATCAAGTAAGGCCTCCTACCAACAGATCATTTTTTCCCTATAACCCCAATGTTGCATCTACCTCTAAAGCCTTAGTGTCAGTGAAAAATAATATAGCTCAAGAGTATGATTGGTTTTTTCCATGAAATGAACCTCACAACTAGTCTATGTGCTTCAATGGTGCTTTGAACCAAGATTTGATGGTGACAGAAATTGGCGTAGAGAGTGAGGTGATTCAAGAAACTAACCAAAAACAAGGAACATCTCATCAAAATACAACTCCAAATGAGACTACACTTGTGAATTCACAGGCTGAAGATATTTTTGGTATGAATAAAACAATTTCTCAGACTCTAGCAGCAAACACACAGTCAAAGAAGAGGAATATTGGTGAAGGGAAGTCATTAGCTCTAGGTGATCCACAACCTTCCATCACTCCACAAATCGTTGGTAAGCAAAATGCAATTCCAAATGTGTAAGGACAACCCAAGCCACCTTCTAGACCAACTCAAATGCCAGTTGTTGCAGTCCATGTACAAGAAAAGAATGTGTAGGCTAAGGGGCAGCAGAGAGATGTTTCATCCTCATTTAACATCATTGAAAAAATGAAGAAGACAAATGTGAATATATATATGTGGGAATCACTATCCATCCCAGGCCAAAGGGATCTACTACAAGCTGCCATGAAGAATTGGTCAACTTCAAATCAATAAGCTTATATGCAAGAGAAGGTACTCACAAATGCTTCTCAACTTGAGGGGAAGATTGGAGGATAGCAAGGTAAAGTTTTGAAGCCCCATCCATTCTATGTTTCATTGATCATTGGGGATAAAATAGTACACAATTGCATGATTGATTCTAGGGCAAGTAGTTCTGTGATGCCCAAGAAAATAGCTGATCAGCTGGGCCTCCAATATGAAGTCATATCCAAAGGGGTAGTGCAACTGGATGGGACAATAGTAACAACATTATGGGTAATTAAATAATTGAGCCTTACTTTCCATGCATGCCCCAATGTCACTATTTTGCAAGATGTGTCTGTGATAGATTTACCACCACTTTTTGCCCTATGTTTCTCAAGGGATTTCATAGCTAGAATTGGAGGCTATTTATCTACTGATTGGTCACATATGTTGTTTCGGACCAGATATGGAACTAAGGCCACAATCAAGTCCGAACCTATTGCAAAATTTCACATTGAGCCTCATACTCCAAGCCCAATCAATGCCAACTATTCAACATTTGATCAAGAGGATTATCTAGGAACAGATAAAGCTGACACTAAAGTTGGAAGCATCCCAAATTTGACTCTTGATGAATGGGCAAGCATGGTACATGATTTTGATCCCTACAAGGAATTAGAGGAATCTGAGCTAGGAGTATATTACATGCATGAAGAAAATCATCCTATTCCTAGCATCACCAAGCCAAACCATAAAGATGACGATGAGGTATGGCACCTATTCTTTGATGGATCAAGAAGTAGACAAGGTGCAGAGGGGGGAGCTATGATTCTTTCACCTCAAGGAATTAAGTATTATTTAACTTTTATATTTTATTTTGCATGTTCTAACAACACTGCTGAATATGAAGCTTTGATAAACGGATTGCATTGGTCAAGAAAGAGAGGTATTAAAAACTTACAAGTCTCTGGTGACAGTGAGCTGATTGTTAATCAAGTTAAAGGAAAATAGGCTACCAAAAATGACCTGCTCAAGAGTTATGAGAATAGGGTGTGGGACCTCATTGAGGATTGTGAAGGCTTTGGCATCAACTCCATCTATAGGAAAGAAAACCAAGCTACTGATAGACTTGCAATAGTTGGAGCATCCTTTGATGTTGTGTAAAGTATCAAGGAAGATAAAGTGCAGCAAAAATTCATGTGATTGTAAGGCCATTAGTGCCAGAAAATAATGTGAGTTGGCAAGTATTTGCAAGTGACCAACAATTCTTGCAAGAAGAAGCTAAGTTCTCAGCCAAAAATAAGGAAAAGTTAGAACAATAGTATGGTGATCAAGTGGTGCAGCTGAGAACCAACAAACTACCAAAAGGACTTGTCACTTTGGATTCCATCTTTAATCCTAATGATCAATTTAGGAAGGAGAAAGAAAACATCCAAGTCAAGGGAGAAGATTCAGTGCCCATCTCGTTGGGAGAACACAAATCACTTCAAATTGGTAAAGTGGCAACCAAGCAAGAAAGGTATGAGTTCATACAACTTTTCCAAGAGTTCCTGGATATATTTTCTTGGAGATATGAATACTTGAGAGGTTTCAATCCCAAGCTAGCTCAACACATAATTGAATTAGATCCAAGTGCTAAACCCATCAGGAAAAAATAAAGACTGGTCAATCCATAGATGGAGCCTCTCATAAAGAAGGAATTGAATAAGTTAATAGAGGAAAGTATCATATTTCCCATCAAGAATTCAAGCTGGGTTGAAAAATTGGTTCCAATTAGAAAGAAGAGTGGAGGAATCACATTGTGTGTAGAATTTAGAGATTTGAATAGAGCACCCCTCAAGGATCATTACCCACTTCCATCTATGGAGCAGATTTTGCAATTTGTTGCTGGCTCTGAGAGGTTTTCATTGCTAGATGGTTATTCAGGGTATAATCAGATCATGGTAAAAGAGAATGATCAGCTAAAAACAGCCTTCACCACCAAATGGGGAACCTATGCATATAGGAAAATGCCATTTGGGTTGTCTAACACTGGAGCTACCTTCCAAAGGGCAATGAATATGGTGTTCAAGGGATTGATCAACAAAATAGTGCTGATATACCTAGATGATATTACTGTATTTTCTAAAAGTGCATCAGATCATCTCTTTCATTTGAAACAAATGCTCCAAATATGTAGAAGATTTGGGGTATCCTTGAATCCCAAAAAATGTATTTTCCTAGCTCATGAAGGAAAGATCCTAGGCCACATTGTTTCCAAAGAGGGATTAGAAATTGATCTAGAGAGGTTTGAAGTAATAAAAACACTTCCATTAGAAAGTCACAAGAAGGCCCTTCAAAGTTTCTTGGGAAGAATCAATTTTGTTTGAAGGTTTGTTCCAGACTTTGAAGCCCTTGTCAATCCAATAACTATGATGTTGAAGAAAAGTATGGCTTTCAAATGGATAGCTGAAGGTAAGGAAAGTTTTGAGGAAATCAAGGAGGCTATCTCACAAGCTCCAACTCTCATTAACCCAAATTTCTCTAAGAATTTTATCCTTTATGTATTTGGTGGTGATGACAGAATTTCTGTAATTTTATTATAGCAGAACAAAGAAAATGTAGAGCAGACAATTGATTTCTTTAGCCAAATCTTGGAGGACTATGAGGTGAGGTATTCCTTCATTGAGAAGCATGTTCTTGTGGTGATTAGGAGCTTGAAGAAATTTAAGCATCTAGTTTCAAAAAACAAGGTTCAAATGTTGGTCTCTCATGTGGGAGTTAAGGACTTCCTCCTCAACAAAGACCTAAATGAAAAATGTGTAGGGTGGATTACTCATGTCATGGAGTATGACATTGAGATTAAATTCACCAAGCTGGTCCAAGAAAAGGGATTGTGTGAGTAGCTAGTCTTGAGAAAATCAATGGAAGCAAGCAATGGGAAGGATGTTGTTTTGGCATTGCAAGACAACCAAGAACAAAGAGGTATTCAAGAAGAGAATGGTGGTATGCTCACTCCTTGTTGGACCCAAGACATAATGCACTTCTTACAAATAGACCTATGCCCTCCAGAGATGAACAAAACCAAGAGAAGATACTTCATATTGCAGGTGATTCCATATGCACTTGTTGATGATGTCTTGTTTAAAAAGGATATAAATGGAGTGTTGTTGAGATGCATTGGGACAAATCAAATTAAGATAATGTTAGAAGAGTTCCATGGTGGATCATCTGGGGGTCATTTTTCTCCAAGAGTGACAGCCATCAAGATTATGAAGGCTGGCTAATATTGGCCCAAGGTGTTTAGTGATTGTTATGCATGGATCAAGAGGTGCAAAATTGTGCATTCTTCACAGGAAAGGAAAGATTAGCAGCCCTCCCATTGTATTTGACCATCCATTCATGCAATGGGGTTTGAAATTCATTGGAGTCATTAACCCAAACTCAAGCCAAGGACACAGGTGGATTCTAATAACAACAGACTACTTCACCAAATGGACTGAGGTGGTGGCACTCAAAGAGGAAGATGAATCTAGCATTCTTGACTTCTACGAGGGGATAGTAACCAGATTTAGTATACATGCCACTATAATATCAGATAATGCAATTGCATTCATAGGATCAAAGGTAACTGAATGTGTTGTTAAGAATGGGGTCTATTTGAGCACTTCATCAAATTATTACCCTCAAGGTAATGGCAAAGCTGAGTCTACCAACAAGAACCTATTAAAGATCATCAAGAGGACTCTTGATGAAAATCAAAGGACTTGACACACTAAAATTAAATCAGCCTTATGGGCTGATAGGATAACTCCTAAGAGATCCACCAGTAACTCTCCATTTAGACTTGTTTATGGAGGAGAGACAATCTTGCCTATGTCACTTGAGTTTCCAACGTTGAAACTCATGAAGCAATTAGAATTGTTGGAGTTTGAACTCGTGGATGTTAGATATGTAGAATTGATGGAACTCTAAGAAATTAGAGAGCATGCAGCCCAAATAATGGAGAAGGACCAAGCCTTGATCAAGAGAACCTTTGATAGGAAAGCTAAGGCTAGAACCTTACAAGTTAGAGATTTAGTGTTGAAATGGGATGTAAACTGAGCAAAGCAAGGAAGGCATTAAAATTTTTGATGCCATTTGGAGTGGCCCCTACATGGTCACAAAATTTAAGAACAACAATGCCTTCCAATTGTCTACATTGGATGGTGAAGAACTACATATTCCAGTTAATGGAATCCATCTAAAGCATTACTATTAGAAGGGAAACTCCTCACCTTATACATATTAGCTTATATTTTCATTCCTCCAAGTTCTTGTGCACATTTTTTTATTGTAGCTTAGTTTCACATTTCCCTAAGTGCTTTGACACAAGCTTTGTTGTCCCAAGGATGCATCTTTGCAGGCCATGTTCTAGATCAAGTGATATTCTACTCTCACAATCTTCTTTCTAGAAATTTTCTAATGAGTTGAGAGTACCAAGTAGTTAAGTTGATGACTCCATTACCCAATGTATTGCTTCAAGTAGATGGTCACTTCATCTAGCAGGTGGATGACCCCTCTGAGTCGCCAAAATTGCTAACCAAAATAAGCCCCTTGCTTATTTTTGACTAACTTTCTTTCATTCCTTCCTTCCTTGTGGCTCAATAATTTTTTTTCATTTTTTAGGAACTCAAAATTATCTAGAAATGACTTCATTAGATAGAGAATTTTCTCAGCTTTCTAGAAAGGTAAAATTTTCCTTCTAACTCCTTGTATTTTACAAGTTATGGCTCGGTGAAGTTTTTGAGGGAAATTTTCCATGGGAAGGTCCACAATCAATAGGAATTCACCACATGGCAGGGTGGAATGGCGGGTTGGCAGAGGTAAGTTGGAAAAATCACCAAGGAGTGGGCGGGGTGCAAAGGAAAAAATTTTCCCGCAGGCCTACAAAGGAAAGAATTGGCTTGAGGCCCACACGAATGGGGAGGTGCCACGTGACGGCGAAGATTGGACTGGTGGGGGTAAATTTTCCAAAGTGTTCAAAATCACACAAAGGAATTTTTTTTCCTAGAGCCTATGCCAAATCAGAGTGTGCCACATGGCAATGGAAGTTAGAGGGGTGGAGAAATTTTTGGATTTTTTCCAAAATAGTAAAGGGTGCAAAGCAAAATCTTGGCCCGAAATCCCGTGCGGTGGAGGAAAAGAAAAATTGCAAAGGCCTGCAGACCAACCAGAGTGTGACACGTGTCCAATCATGGTGGAGGTTAGAGGCATGAAAAGATTTGGAGAAATTTGTAAAAGTGTTCAAAAGGGCACAAAGGAAGATTTTTTCCCATGAGCCTGAAGAGGAAAGAAAGTTGGTTAAGGCCCGTGCCAAATCAAAGTGTGCCATGTGGCAGCAGAGCGGTAGGGCATGGAGAAATTTTGGATTTTTGTCCAAAATTCAAAAAAGGTAAAATGGCCATTTAAACCCGTGAACGAATGAGGAAGCACCACGTGGAAGCAGAGCAGTGGGGCGTGGAGATTTTTGGGGATTTTTTCCTAAATGCAAAAAAAGGGAAACTTTAGGTTTCAGCCTGCCGACCCGATTTTTGCCCCAGTTTTACCCTAAATCTTCATAGGGGCATATCTTTCGATCCATAGCTCATTTTTCTCTATTTTTGTGTCATTAGAAATCTAGTGAAGTCCTCTACATGATGGAATATTCAATTTTGTTTTTTGGTGGAGTTTAATGAGAGAAAATGAGAAAAACACCTTGGCATGGGGAAAAGAGTAGAACTGACATTCAACCACCATTTTTAATATAATATGGCTTCCATTCTTCTCTAGTATGGTCAAAAATCTTGAGGAATGAACTTTTAAGGGTAACCATGCTATTTTGATGGATCTGGTTGGTGGTTGAATCATTCATTTCAATTTTCCTGCGTTTCTCCTTTGTTAAAAGCCAAATTTGGCTCATTTGTAAAGGGTTGGACATTTTTATGATCTATAGGCTCCCTCCTTCACCCTAGCAAGTGAATTTGTGGAATATCAGACCTTTTTTAGGACTGCAACATGTTTTCTACCTCTTTACTATTGTAATGCATTGTATTTAAAAATGGAAATGATAATGCAAGCCATGTGAATGAATTTTCAATCCTTTCTTGTGTGGTTTGCTCTATCCTGGTACTTCATTACAATTTTAGCAATTTGTGCATGATTTGTGTTGCAGTTTTATAATTTGTGTCAATCTACAAAAATAGATGTTCACCACTCCTTTGGTGTATCACCTTGTTAGTTTAGTTTTATCTTCTTTTCTTTCTATCCTTATCTCCTTGGGAAAATTAGAGTAGAATTTTGAGTTAAACCTCTACAAATTTCATGCATACATATAATCAGAGGAGTAGAGGAACTAGCCTTCAATCTGGAGAATTTTTTCCCATTTTTGCAAGTCCCACACTTGGGGAAAATATTTCATGTTATGCAATCACACTAAATGACCCAATTCTCACTTGTAGATGTGAAGGTCATTTAGGGGGTGCTATAATTTGCACTAACAGTTTCCCCTGAGTATTTTCCATAGTGGAATTATAATTTCGTTAACTGCCAAAAGTTTTACCTCTAACATTTAATTATGCAAGTGATGATTTCCTAGCACTAGAGTGTAAATTTAAATCATCTATTGATGTAGTTTCAACTTCATTCAATGATATGCCTTAAAGGGGAAGCATTTCATTATTTTCATCATTGATAACATCAATCATGAAATCATCAATGAACTCATTTTGAGTTTCATTTTGAATTTGATAATTATCCCTTGAATGTGTTGGTCCTGGTGGAGAATGATGGTATTAATTATATGGTTTCTCACAATAAGATGCTAGCGTTCTAATGGAGTAAAATATTGGCCTAAGAGGACTACGTAAAATGAGAGGGAAAATAATTTTGAATATTGTAGCAAAACCCAAGGAAGGACATGGATATAAAGAATGGAAGAAACTACATGAATATACACAAGATCAGGGAATAGAGGGTCCTAGGTCCACTTGGGAATGAGTAGTATCCATGAAACATCCCACCCTTAAAAAAGGAACCACTCAAGAAGAAATAACACACCACATCTACAAGATCGGACACCATTTCATAGTCCCACACATGAACATTGAAAGATAAATGTAGAGAAACAAGCTAGTATTGATATGTAAATTCTACAGGCCAAGACCCAATATGGACATCATTAGAAGATGGGCATGTAGGAAATGACAGGCAAAGAGAAGTATAGAAATCTCTCTGTTGGCAAAAGGTTTCTTCTTTTTCCATTTCAACACACTACAAGATTGTACACGTGATCTGGTTGAAGGACCATGTTTCTTGGGAAACATGGGTTTATTCTTAAAGAGGTGGTCTTCAAGTTTTGATCCATAAAAAAGAGAACATTATTGTCATTCCCCTATAGCTAAAACTTCTTGGGGTACTTCTTAAGTTCTAGGAAGAAGAATTTTTTACAAGTACGAAAAATTCTTTAGGCTCCCTAGTGGCATTTGATGGAGCAAACAAATCCAAAACAAGACTATATTTTTCTAGGATATGTGTGAATTTATACCTAGAAAGATATCTACCTGGTATCATTATTGTTCATTATAATATGGGTAGATAGAAGAAAACACTTGAATATGGCACATCTAATGCTAGATGAAAAAATATAATAAATTGGACCACAATGTTAAAGTTTGCCCAAAAAATATCAATGTTAGAAACACAAGGTTAAAAAAATAATGGAATGGCATGAGAATATAACTGAGGTAAAGGCACTAGAAGAAGATACAAGGAAATGTATAATCTAAAAACCCGGCAACAAACTGATAGAAAATAAGTTTGTGGACAAGGAAAACCATTTTCCTTGTTTTGAAATCTAGGAGAAATATTCCATGGAGGAGGGGAAGTTTTTTTAACAAACCCAAATAAATGAGCTCCTTATACTATATATATAAATAGAGGAAAAGGATATCGAAAAGGAGGAAACATAAGAAGAACCCAATGAGCACAATGAACAAAAAGATGAAGAAAATTAAGAGGAAAGATAAGAATCAAAGGAACAGACTTAGGAAGACTCATAGATATTGATAGATCCGAGTCAAGAAGGATATGCAT
Source organism: Taxus chinensis (assembly GCA_019776745.2). NCBI lineage: Eukaryota > Viridiplantae > Streptophyta > Pinopsida > Cupressales > Taxaceae > Taxus > Taxus chinensis. The sequence continues at coordinate 308,283,905 of CM034149.1, read as the reverse complement.
AGGAAGGAGAGGATGCAAGAGAGATAGACATAGAAGAAAAAATGGAACAAGAAGTAGAGACATGCCAAGGATTAAGTATGGAGGAATTCCCAAACATGGAGTAGTTCAAATTCATAGTGACTCCCATTAAAGGAAAAAATAATACCCTAGAAGCCTCATCATCTAAAACCTCCAAAAGTGCTGATGTAAGGGGTCAAGAAAATAAAGGGAAACCAACTAGTAAAGAGGAGAAAAGAAGAGTAACATAAATGGAAATTTCAATAAGGAAGCATAAAACATTGAATCTTAAGGGATCCAAAAAAGTTCAAAAATATAAATGAAATTCATCACTTGGAATGTAAGAGGTTTGAATAATGTAATCAAATAAAGGATACTAAAAGAATTTATTGAGAACCGCAAGCCTACCATTTTGGTACTCCAAGAAACATAAAATGGATGTAGAAAATTTTAAAATGTTGGGAAATAAAGTTTGGAGAAATGCAAAAATAAGTTGTGTTAGTTCAAACGGCGCCTCAGGGGGAATTGCTATCCTTTGGGATAACGATCTGGTAAGAGGAGGAACCATCATTGAGTCCCCCTAATCACCTAACTATCCTCTTCACGTCCCAACAAAGAAACAAATCATGGATATAGTCTAATATCTACGCACATTATCTAATAAAGGGAGAAAATAACTCTGAAATGAGGTAAGTACTTTTAGAAATAATTGTAGCAATTTTGATTGGATAGTTTTAGGAGATTTCAATACTCCTCTTTCCCCGTCTGAAAAGAAAGGTAGAAACCAAGAGTTTATAGCTAGTATGGAGAATTTTCCTAATTTCATTGCCCATAACTCTTTGTTGGATATTGAAGTAAGAAGAACCAAATTCACTTGGGGAAATAGAATAATGGGGGAAAATCTCAATATGGTAAAATTAGATAGAGTCCTTGTTTCAACAAATTGGTTCACTATTCAAGAATTTTGTCTTTTAGCTCTTCCTAAAGTGGGCTTCGACCACAATCCTCTAGTTTTGAGCCTTGAAAAAAAAAGCAAATACTCACCTTCACCTTTTAGATTGGAGAAAATGTGGACAAAACATCATGATTTCTACAACAGAGTTCATGAATGGTGGTAAACTTACAAAAAGAGATCTACCATGTACATCCTGGTTCATAAGTTTAAGAATGTAAAACGAAATGCAAAAATCTGGAACAAATCATTTTTTGGAAGTATTTTTGAAAAAAAGAAGAAACTCACCAACGAAATGGAAATTCTGGAACATAAGGTGCATAATTTAGGGATGGATGTATATGATTACAACAAGGAAAAGGAATTACTCAGTGAATTGCATAACCTCAGAACTTGTGAAGAGATTCATTGGAGACAAAAATCAAGAGCGTTCTAGTTGAAGGAAGGGGATAGAAACACATTTTTTTTGCATATGAGTACCTTGAAACATAAAAGTCACAAAAAATAAATTCTATCATAAACAAATCAAGATAGGAAAGCAGAAATATGGAAACCATAAAAAAGAGGCAATAAAGTTCTACAAAAACCTCCTATCTAAAGAGGCACATGATAATGAAACCAACACCAACTTCCTGTTGAGTTTCATCCCACATTGCATTGATATTCAGGAGGATTTGAGCAAGATTCTCTCACCAGTGGATATTGAAGAGATAAAAAAATGTCTTTTCTTTCAAAGGAGAAAAGTCCCCAGGATTGGATGGATTCCCAGCTTGCTTTTTCCAAATTTATTAGGAAGTTTGTAAAAATGATCTGCTCAATGCCATCAATGAATTCTTCCACACTGGAAAACTTCTAAAGGAGGTAAATAAGAAATTTATAGTGTTGGTTCCTAAAAGAGTTAGAGCAAAGAACTTCAAGGAATTCTAACCAATAAGTCTTTCACATGCTATTTACAACATTTCACAAAGACTATTGTGTCAAGAACCTTTTCTAAAGAACATCATCTCATGACATCAAGGTAGATTTGTTCAGGGAAGACACATTTAGGATGGTATAGTTGTGGTTCATGAAATTATTCATTCTATGGATAAAAGTAAAAAACATGCATGGTTATGAAGCTGGATATGAATAAAGCTTCTGACAGGGTCTCATGGGAGTCGTCCATTTTTTCCCTCTTGGACAAAAATGGACAATGGGGATTTACAGGCTGAAATGATTAAGGATGGCGTGTAATTCTTTTGGCATTCTGCTATACTTACACGATGCCTTGGAACCAAAGAGATCAAAATTTGGGCAAAAAACGTTAAAGGTAGTGATGAATGAAGCAATGAGCAAGAACAACTTGTTGAGCCTGAGCATTTGAGCTGAGCATCGAGTTGGGATGAAGACATTTATGGGCTATAATATTGAGTAAGGTTGCAAGACCAATGTAACTCGACCGAGTTATGTTGAGAGTTCGATATGAGCTCATTTCTTTTTCCGGTGAGGGACTCGACAAAAGAATGACAGTAATACCGATTGTTGTTTTAACTCTTCCAAGCTAGATGGCATACCACGAAGAATCGAGTGATAAACGAGTAGCTAACGAGGGAAATGTGATTTGTAAGATGAGTCAATGCTTTCACGAATGAATGACAATCTCGAAAAATAAGCAAAGGAGTTAATAGTGGCAGATTGGTCGCTTAACAGTGACAGATTAGTCACTCTACAATGGAAGTTGGAAATTTGATGACGATGACTAGCTCGAAATCAAGATTGAAGGATTCAAGGAGAGCCATAATTGGTAAATATCAAGTGAGATTGAATACTAACTCTGCAACACAACAGACTTAAAATGGAAGCTCGTGGTGGAGGATAATTTCAGGCATAACAACACTTGTGATTGGGATGGGACAAACGGTAGAGGCGCTCAAAGATTGATGGTTTTAGCAAGAGGGTAGCTCAAAAATTGAGAGCTAGTCATGGTTGGCTCGGCATTGGGGGTTACGTGATTTACGCAAGTGGCTCAATGAGAAAGTCAACATGGGAAGTTGAAATCAAACTTCACTAGCTCACGGAAATGTTGCAGAGTGGGGAAAAGTTTTAGAAAAACTCCGGCGAGTTCATAGGAAAATGGAGATGTCGAGCCACTCAGAATGTGAAACGTAGGGTGAAGTTCTCGTGGTGTCTGAACAGATTTTTAACAAAGTTTTGAAGCGAGCTCGCAAGTGTTGGTATTGGGGTCTCAGAAATGGAGATTCGACTAGGTTCATCATGAAGGATTTGAGCTTAGTCGCGAGATCGAGTCGATGGAAGGTGAAAAAATCATTACATGAGCTTGTCTCTAGGCTCAGTTTGAGCACATAACAAACATGAGGAAGATCAATGATTGAAACAACTCTACAATGATGTTGTAGAGAGAAAGGGCATGGTGAGCTTCAAGGTCGAGTGGTTCAGTAAAAGAGCTCGAGGACATATCAAAAGGTTGACACGGTGGAGCTTGGAAAAGTCTCTCCGATATGAGCCAGGACCATTTCAGAATCATGCAGATTGGAGCTTTGTAGTCGAAGTAAATTTTGGATACAACAGTTCGAACCAAGGTATTTCGGAACTTGCTTTCGGGTTTCCAAGCGTCGAGGATAAAAATTGCAGTGACTCCATATGAGGCATTCATTATTGATCACATGTATTAGGTGGAGCATATAGAGCTCAGAATACATGAAGGGAATGACCCGATGTAAGGGGAAACATGGTGATTACGAACATTGAGTCAAGCTCCTCGACATTGTAAATAGACTCTACGGTGTGAATGAAATAACCTCGGCACCAATGAAACAAATAATGTGGAGACTAGATGAGTTTGAACTAAGCAAAGAAGTAGAAAATAATTTTTTTGTGCTTCCGGAGCTTCTTGGTTCGGAACTCGCTTCGGAAAAGTTGGTGAAATTTTAAAGTGAAGCCCAAAGCCCAAAAGCCCGAAACTCTGAAAATTCAGAGTTTCAGATTTTTTGGGATTCAAAGGTTTTAAGTGGTGGAAGTTCTGGGTGGTCGAGGAGTTCTCGGGTTACGAAACCCAAATGGGTGGGCTCAATCAGACTTCGAAGTTTGAATTAGAAGCGACGACGTGGTGAGATGTTTTCCACCCAACGAATAACTCACCATGTGAAGTAAAGGAGCCAAAAAATTAGGTGAGGGTGGTTGAATTAAAAGCTCGATTAAGATTTAAGACGTGTAACTCAAAATGGTTAAAAGATCATTCAATGCACAGTGTGTAAGAATGTAAGACCGAGTCATTTGCAGTCTGCTAGGAGTGTTAAAAGAAACGTTGAGTTGCTTCCGAGGTGGTTTTAAAGAGCTCTCAGGTTGGAGTTGGCGGTGAGGACGTGCAATTGACCAAGTGAACCATGTGGGCATCGGAGCACGTATCACTCACCAAAAATTTATGATAGTGGCCGTTAGACATTACGAGAGGGGCTTGTCTGAGCTAAATATAAGGCACTAAAAATAAACACGGTGGATTTAATGTAACTAGCTCAGCGGAAGATAAGTGGCATATCCAACGCATAAGGTGGAGAAGTTTAAATGAAGAATCCATCGAGTTAAACTCGGTAGCCAATTAATCCAAAACGGAGCTCGGTTGGTAATGTTAGCGAGCCATCTTTCAAATCAACACAAAGACCCCTCCTGAATGTAGTTTTTGAGTTATTGAGGCCACCACACACACCAAGGTTTTTTTCTAAAAATTATTAAAATATTATATTTTAATTAAATGGATATAAATTCAAAATTAGAATTTATGAAAGCATTATTAGCAGGGTGGTTAAGCACAATTCCCGGGACCCCCTAAAAAGTGACTTTCACTCAGGAGACCACAACTTCCTCCTCGGTTGCCCATTTTTTACAAATTTATAGTCGTTGGAATCGGGAAAACAAGAGCTACACAGGGAATCATTAGAAATGGATATGATGATTTCCCTATGAGAGGAATGATGAAGATAAAATACATGACAGGGTTCTCTAAAAGAGAAGAGGTTCATGTGGTAAAGAGAAGAACAAGAATGGTAATGAAAGGGATAGATGGTGATACATAAATGGAGAAACATTGACGTTGATTGTGAATGCCAAATGTAAGGGATGTTGAGAAAGAGAAAAGGGAATAGACATGAGGATTGGCTAATTATGAGAAGAGAAAGAAAGATTGAATATGAAGGCGACAGGGGTATGGAATAGAGGGACGAAGAAAGAGGAGGAGAAAATAAGGAATGAAAGGGGATGAAGAAGATAACAAAGAAGGATTATAGAGAAAGGGGGAAAGGAAGAAGGACAAACAAAGAGAAGACAAGAAAAGAACAAATAAGAGGATGAAATTATGAAAAAGGAAGAGATTTATTCAAGATGAAAGGCATAATGAAGGATGGAGCAAAGGAAAACAAAGAGGTAATGGAAAATGAAAGAGATGATAGAGAAAAGAAAATTGAAGGAAACATATCATAGCAAGGAAATCCAAGGCAAAGAATATGGAATTGACCGCATGGAAATGCATGTGAATGATGAGATGATAAAGGAAAGGGGATAAGTCTGAAGAGTCAGGTTTTCGACGATGAAGTAAGGAGGAAGTGTGAGGTAAAATGGGGAAAAGGATGATGTAGAGGAAGTAAAATAAGATGAAGATAAAAAAGGAGGAGAAGAAAACGAAGAAAATTATGTATACGGAAGGCAACCAAGAATGAAGATATTTGGTAAAGAGTTAGATGCATAAGGAATGTACAGAGAAACTTGAGGAAAGGAATGAAATCGATTGGAAAAGAAATGGAGATGCATGAGATGAGGATATGCTGATGATGAGAAAATAGAGAGAAGGTGTATGGTGAAGACAATGAAGAACTTAGCAAGGAAGAATGGAACATAGAGAGGTGGTGAGGAAAAAGAAAGGAAGGGATAGGAAAGGTAATTCCATTGAATGGATGTTAGGATAAATCCACTGATAATGATCAGTAGGAAAAGATGAGACAAAATATGAGACACGACAGAAGGTAAATGAAGAATGGGAGGGGGAACGCCAATGAAGGGACATTAGGAGAATTCCTCTAATAATTATCAGATGACACAGAGGAATGAAGGAATGAAGATAGAATGGAGGAGGTCAAAGAAAAGGATTCAGGCTATGTAGAATAGGGATGAGTGATTTTTAGGAGATGTCCACTGATAATTAATAGTGTGGAAATGGAAGATGATGAAAGAATGTTAGAGAGAGACCAATGACAATGATGGGTAAATATGGGGGTAGATATGTGGGAGAACTCTAGAAGATAGAGTGGAAAGAGTAAAGAAAAGAGGGATAACAATGTGTAGGAAGATGAAGGCGAGGAGAGGATGCAGTGGATGAGAATGAATGAGAGATAATTGAAGAAACAAGACACGAAATGAACAGAGAAGCAACGGTTAAATAAGATTACCCAGTGATGGATGATGGAGATGAAAAAGAGACTAGTAAGAAGTGGTGTTTGCATGAATGGAAGAGGAGGTGAGAGGATGTGATGATGGGGAATGATGATAAAATATAGATGGAGAGAATGTGGGGTAGTGGTGGAGTACAGGATGACAAATCATGCTTAAGAGGGACTCTTAAGTAAGATCGCCATGTCACAAGAGGATTTAAGTAAGATCACCAAACTGGTAGTGATAATATGGAAGGAGAAAGACAACATTGTATTGGATGCATGTGTGGAAGGGTTGATTGGAATGGATAAGTATGATGAGAGGCGGAAGATAGAAGATGAGGAAGAAATGATGGGAGATGGAAGAATCATATGACCAACCATTCTTAATAGAAACTATTAAGTAATATTTCCATGCGACGGAGATGGCTAAGTAGGATCACCAAACTGAAGAAGAAGAAGAAGAATGATAAAAATACTGAGCAGTGTATACCAAAATGGAACAAGAGATGAAAGGAGGTGATATCAATGTGATAACAAATAAAAAAAGGAGTGTGACATGAGTGGATGGAGGAACATATGCAATACAAATGGAGAGTGTAAGGGCAATCCTTAACTGGGATGCCCATGTGGTGATAGCGATGATGCAAGAGTGTTAAGTGGAAAAGGAGGAGTGGTGATTGTCATCTATTGAAAGAAGAAATGGTGGAGAAGTTTCTACAGTGGGAGGATCCAAGGAAGAAGATATACCTTAACTAAGGTTCTCTAGCTATATGGATGGTTAAGAAATATTTTCAAACTGAAAGTGGAAGATTAAAAGAGAAACTCAAGAGGAAAGACAAGTAAGATATCTGACGTCATGTAAGGGGATAGAAAGATGAGAAGGATGATGTGGAGACAAATGGTGATGAGTAGACATGGAGAGTGAGGAGAAATGGATCAAAGATTGTTTTGAACAGGTTGAGAGATAAGGAGCTGTAGGATAATGAAATTTCCTCAAGAAGGATCCTCAAGTAGGATTCACAAACTGCAATGGTGATCAAGTAGAATTCACAAACTGAAAAGTGTATTTGCAAACGCATTCATGGAAATGATGGATAGATATAGAATTCATAGTGTGAAATTTGATGTGATTTTTATAAAATATTATTTGGATGAGATGAATGGAACATAGTTGTAGCAAGGGTGTACAAGGAAACCATGTTTTGAACTAGAAAAAAATAAGAATGGTTATCACTCAAAGCATTGCACTTGTAGCCAATAGAAGGTGTTAATACATAACAATCGATAATTAGTTATACCAAAATATCATGAGGGAGATATAGATGAAAGACACTTATAATTCTCATATTGACATGAAAAAGGGATCCAAGATGTGACTTGTATGCGGGAAGAGGGATCTCCAAAGGTGGTGTTCCTTAAGTCTATGCCCCATATCTGGAAAAGGAAAAGAAAAAAAAACAGAAAGCTAATCAATGTAGGAAGCTTTCAGAAAATGTTGATAAATGCGGAAAACCTTCTAGATGCCATAATAATAAAGTAGCCATCCTTCAAGGGTATGGTCTACTTTATACATAATATGGATGGAAAGAATAATATGATAGCCATCCTTCAAGGGATCGGTCTATTTATTTTGATTTTGTTTGGATTTTGATTTGTATACTTTTCTTTTTTTCTTTTGTATGCATAGTTGTCCTTCGAGGGAGTAATATGCTTTTGATAACTTTGATTTTGCCTTTTACATACATGAATTTGAGCTTCACATGGGGGAGATTTGGGAATAGCTAAGTAAACCACTTAAGAGGGGATAAGGAATGTACAAGAGACAATTTGGACCCTTTGCATGGCTGCAATAAGAGAATGATAAGGTGACAGATGTAATGGTTATGGGATCACATCAAAGTAGTGAAGGTGGAACACATAATTCAGATTATTACAATGAAAAATGGAAGGGGATAAAGATGGTAGAATAATCTAAGTATGTAACTAAGTGCTCATTGGTAGATATGCTAACAGTATAATGGTTGCAAGTTCAATGCATTAAGATATTACATCTCTGGTTTACCACCACGAGAGTGAATACATTAAGTTGCAAGATGATGAGATGATAGACAAGCATGAAACAAAACTATGTCCTGAAGGAAACAAACATATGACCATAATGTTGTATTTACATGAAAATAAATGATGCCTAAAGAGAGACATAATCATAGAAGGACAATCATGGCCTCAAAGGAGGGCTTGATGGAATAAACGGTGTCCCAAAAGAGACACAAATATAGCCACAATGGTGGAATTCGAGAAAAAGGGATCCCTCAATGGAGAGAAAAAAATGGCCTCAAAGGAGGACTTAGAATGAAAGGACGATCTGCATATAATTAATTTGGATTGGATGGATGTGCAAAAAGTAAACAAAACAATGTCAAAGAGTGAATCCCCCTAGTAATAAGGGATTTATACGGATGATCTGTTTAAGGGTGAGGGAAGGCCACTCCCCTAATAGGTTAAATGACAATAATTTCAACCAGAGGATTTTATAGCGTTGGTGTGGTTATTAATGGAGAAAATGTCCTAAAACAAGACGAGGATGTTAATGAAGAGATAGGTGTTTGTATGATGCGATTAATGATATCTATGTGAGATGTGGATTGTTTTGGTTTTGGCATGGAAAGAGATGATTTTGTAGAGAGAGAAGGTAAAGCATATTTATTTGATTTAGGTGGATGTGTTGGTACAGTAGGTGATCCAAAGGGTATCTTTGATAGGCTTACAGATCGAGAGGATTGGGTTGGTGTGACAGAAAGATTAGGTAAAGAGTATTGGGATATAATGGGTGATGTGGTCATGGGTGAAGATATAGGTACATATGTCAAGGTCGGGATAGGTGGAATTGTTGGTATAATAGATATAGGGGTAGCTAGGATAGATAAATATGTAAGCAATTTTGGAATCTATGGAGACATGGGTGACATGATAACTGATGGAGTAGACATTATTGGTAAGGGTAATGTAGCAAATATAGGAGCATTTTCAGACGTAGAAGTTAAAGGGACTAGTTATTTCATAAATTTTTCTAGGGATAAGAATGATATGTTAGCTAAAGGGGTTGATGTTGAAGGTAGGGTTGTAAGGGTGCATGTTGTAGAACTAAGTTTAGTTGGGATGGTTGTGAGTAATGTAGGTGTAGTAATAGGTGTATTTGAGGCTTGGGTGAAGAAATAGATGGGAGAGATGTAGGGATATGTGTGGATACGGGTGGGGCCAAAATAAGTGCTAAGGATGAATCTAGTGTGGTACATTGGGGTGTATTAGAAGTGATGGAAATGGATGATATAGTTGAATTTAATGTAGATGTGATAAGGACAAGAGAAGGTGCAGGTTTAGCAGAGGTAGTGAGAGTTGATGTAGGTGTGACAAGTTTTGAATAAGAGGTGGGAATGATGTCTACTATGGGAACATGCGGAGTTGGTGATAAGATAAGATCTTGATTGACAATGTCAACCATACAAGAATTTTATAGTTGGTATGTAAAGGGGGTGGCTTGAGTTGTTGGTGGTTGATTAGTTTGTGCAGTGGAGGTATCAATTTGGATATCCCCTTGATTTACAAGTTGTTGGACACGATCTTTGAAGGAACAATATCTCTCAATGTCTTGACCTTTGACTTGATGATATTTACAAAAGTGGTCTTCATGATACCAAATAGGCTTGGCTTGCGCTTTGTCCACGGGTCGTATGGGAGGAAGTTGGATGGATTTTATGCTCATCAACTTATCAAATACAGAATTGTATGACTCTCTTAAAGGAGTGTAGTTGGTTGTTGATTGAGGAGATTGTTGTTGAGATCATGTGCTTGGTGTAGATGGGGATAAGGGTTTAATGACCATAGTGTTGGCCGCACCCTTAAATTTTTCGTTATGTGTGAGTGGTTTGGTAGATTCAATTTTTGATATAATTGAACTTAATTTTATATGACCCTACTCAATGGAACAGGTTTCAAGCTTGTGAGCCATTATGAAAGCTTTATCAAAGGTTCAAAATGATTGGATCTGTAAAGTGGATGATATATGTTTGGCACACAAATGCAAGAATAAGTTGATGAGTTTGGTTTGTGGGATAGTGAAGGATAATTGGTTTATAACATCATTCCACCATGTGACAAATTCAGCGATGGGCTCTTTTTCATACTGTCGAATGGTATATAGATCAGCGATAGTGGTTTTACGTGTGATATTGATAGAAAAGTTTTCTGAGAAAAATTGTGCAAGTTGAGTAAAAGAGAATAAGGAATGTCACAGGATACTGTTGTACTAGTATAACCTCAGACCAAACAAAGACATGGGGAAAGTGTGAATAAGTAAATCATGATCATGTGCAACAAGAAAACATGCATGTTTAAATGTGAGGAGATGTTGTTGGGGATCTTCCTTGTTGAATTTAGTAAATGCAGGAAGTTTCCAATTAAGGGGATAGAGTTTGATTGGGACTGATGGATGAATGGGTTCATCACAGGTGTGTTCACAGGATAAGGTGTTCTTGGATGCTACGGTAAGGGTTTATAAATTGGCTAACTGATTGATTTAGGTGTGAATTGAATCACTCGAGGTGTTGTAAGGTTGAGATTGGATTGGCTGTGTGGTTTCAAAAGTAGTTTGATAAGGCAGATGATGTGTTTGTGGGTTTTTTGGTAGTTGGGGAAGCATCTGATAAGGTGGTTGATAAGTTTGTGGATAATACAGTTGATTAATGTGTGGATATTTAAATTTTTGGGGAGCTTCTTGGTAAGGAATAACATGTGTTATAGGTTGGGATTGTTATATAGGTTGATGTTGAGCGATAAGGGCATGACGATAAGCGAGAATATATGTGTTAAGATTTTGAGATGGCTAGACATGCCTATTAATGGAGTTGTCAAAATGGAATGTGAGTGGAATGCAATCCACTAATTTAGGAGATTGGGAGGATTGAGAGATTGTAGGAGATTTTTGGACTAAGAATACATATATAGGGTTAGGAGGAGATTCGAGTGTATCTATAGGAGCAGGAGATGGTGGTGCGATCGGTTTAGGAAAACTAGCTTGACGAGGGATACAAGGGTTGGTGTCAAGGTGGGGAGAATTTTTTATGACATGGTTCTCATGAGGTGAGACTAGGGAGATTGGATATTGAGTGACTGAAGATGTGGTTTTGAGTTTAGTATCTCGTTGATCGAGATCTTCAAAAGAAGTAAGATTATTGGATAGATTAGATGGTTGTTTTGTCTCGATTTGAGAGAGAGAGAGAGACAATAGGTGTGAAATAGAGAAACATCTATTTATGTATGTTGTTGACAAACAAATCAAGAAAAATATTTTTTAGCATCATGATTTATTTAGAGGATATGAACAGAAAATAGAAGTAAGTAATGAAGGTTCCTAAAGGAGTCTAAGGTTGGTTTCAGGTAGTTATGGATTGGGAGATGTTTGAGGTGGTTTTCTATTGGGTGTTTAGGTCCCAATCAATTAACCATATGAGAGGAATGTTTTGATGTGTTAATTATGTTTTTGCAGTCTCAAGCAATGTGTGATAAGTGAAATGTAAAGAGTTAAATTATTTTACTTAGGATATGTGATCAAGAAGGATGTAGAAGGTTCATGTTAGACCAAAATGAAATGTGACGTTTGATGTATACAGACACTCAGGAAAGGGAAAGTTTGATGCATAAAAGAGAAAATAGTGAAAAATGAGAAATACCTAGAGAAAAACTTGTCGATGTTATGTGATTGTACTTGATGATGGTGTTTTTAGAAGCACCGGTTAGTGACCTGAAACACCGAAGTACCCTGAAATGGAACCATTTAGAATTGTAGATGAGGCTAGTAAGAATGAGTGTTTTTTTTTTTTTTTTTGCAAACCAAGTGATATCTGAAGGCGTTGTTGGATGATCATGAATTTTTTGATTTCACCTAGAAAATAAGATAAATATAATTAGTTGATATGGTTAAGAAATAAGATATAGATGTCAAAATTTTCATTTGTAAAAAAAAATGCAAGATAACAATAATGAAGCTTAATTAATTAATAAAAAGTTGTAGACCGATATTTTAATAGACTATAAACTAAGGGATAAACTAAGAACTCATATTCTTATTAAAATAAATGATTATGAACTAATAAACATAGGAGAAAAAGGGCGAAATAAACGATTAAATGCTAAGATATACTATAAAATATCCACAATAATAATAATAATAAGGCCATGTTCGGGTCATAAATTTCTCCTTTACCATTTCCCCTAAGCTTATTGCCAAATTCTCTGGTTTAGCTTTGGAAGGCAGATGCATCTACAAACCTAAGTCACACTATAGCCTAGAGATTGAATGCTTTATGCAAGGTATGGGAGTGCATGTCTCTCTTCATAATGGTTATGCTTGGGGAAATTTTCCCCATCCTTATGATGAAATTTCTCAATTGTATATGTCATAAATTACCTTAGAAGGACGGGATAAAGTGATATATGGTTACCACTTCCCTATGCTAAACCAATTTTGTAATGTTAAGCCATATAATTTTTCTTTCTTCTTGTATATTTCCTTTGCAAAATCTATTGGAATGGTCAAGAAAGGTACCTTCCCCTTACCTTTGCACTAGGGCCTCATAAAATCCCTTCTTAGGCTGGGAACTCCCCTTTTGGGGAAAAATAATAAATTTGGCGCTTCTTCCGCTGAATGCTCAGTGCCCAAGGAGGAAAATTTTAGTGAAGACCTGTTTGGCATACCCATGGCTAAAAGAACTAGATCCAACCTGAGTCATGGTGTTGTCAACAAACGTAGAAGGGTTGAGGATGCTCCTAATCTAGTTGAGGAAGTGGAAATTTTACATTCGAGCAAGAACCAAGAAGGGAACCTGGAATTTTTTGTTTCCAATAAGGACAAGGAAGCTACTCAAGGGGATAACAGTGAGGAGATGGTGAGTGAGAAAGCTCCAAAAAATTTAGAAGATAAGTGTTCCAAGAACTCAAAGGAGGCCATTGAGAGTCTGCATGCTCTTAAAACTACCCAAACTAAATTGTTTACTGCCCAAGATTCTATTGTCAAGTCTCATACTTTCATTCGGGAATTTGAGCATTGTAGGGTTGATACAGATATTAACAAACATAGGATTAGTATGGTTTCCATGGACCTAAAGGATCTGACTAATAAAGTGGAAAAAGTATCTTCTTTGGTCCTTAGTGAACAACTCAATAATTCCAATGAGAGGATCCTAGAGATGGATAAGGATATGCTGAAGATGAAAGAAGTTGTTTTCTAGATTTGTGATGTCCATCTCCTCAATGTCAAGAGCACCATCCACCATCTCAAGATTTTAGCTGAGATGATTCATTCCATGGAACTTGCTAAGGAAAGATAAAAAGAAGGAAAAGGCCCCAAAGTGGAGATCCCTGAGCCTAACTATAAGCTTTGGAAATCTACCATCGACTCCCTTATCAAAGAAGGGAACAACTGTATGAACTCTATGGGGGACCTGATAAAAGAGTGATGAATAAAATGGGATATTGGTTTGTTGTTGTTAGTTCTATGTTGTTTTGTTGTTAGTTTCTTGATATTACTTGTATTAATTATTTCACTGCTTATATGTTGTTTGGATACTTTCCTTTATGGTTGTATCTCTTTGTCGTTTGTCTTGTGTTTCTCTAGGTTTTTGGTTGGGCTTCAATGGTAATCCCTTGGCCTCTTTGTAAGGAAAGGGTAACATTTTGTATGGGGTAGGGTCCCCTCACCCCTTTTTTACCTCTAATCAATAATAATAATAATAATAATAATAATAATCTATGCAAGAAGCTATGAAATGGATTTGATGAAAATAATTTGGAGTAGTTTAATTGATTCAAAATCGATTCGAGATGAGGAATGGATTTAGTTCTTTAGGTTGAATAGTTCATACACATAACATGGGAATTTTATAGATTTTTGATGGCGTGTCTATGCTATAGTTAGACTATTTTCAGTCAGACATGCAAAAAGTGTCTCGACTTTACTCACCCACATGTGTGGGACCAACAAATTGACTTCCCACCACCACAAGCACCAAGGGGTCATTCTACATGAGGAAGATTGTTTCCAAAAGGTAGATCAATTTACAATGATTATGGATCATTTTGATGGAAAATAAAATCAATTTTAATCTTGTCTTTAGGAACAACAAAGTCAAAAGTTGAATCTAGGATAGGTAGATTGAAACCAGTTAGTTATATTACACATAGACATGGCTATTCACATAACATCTAAACAAGACATATATAATTGAAAATGGTGTTATGAGTAGTTTGTATAAAAGAAACTGTTATAAACACATTGGTCCAATACTGCACGCATGCACTGTTTAAAAACAAGGAAATGTGTTCTAAAGTATTATAAACTAATTGCTGTAAAGATACAGTCACTGCCATAGCTTGTGTGAATTTGAAACAAAATTGGAAATAGTTGGAGGTGTCAAACATCATAATATTATGAGCCAATGTTGAAGAATATTAATCTCCTTGTATATTACTTACGAATGATGGTTTAGATCTTTGAGGACATGTGTCTAGAACAGTCCAGAAAATTAATCTTCATACTTTGTTTTGTGAGGTTCATAATGAAAGTGATGATCTTTGACATGGGGTTGGAAATTTGTTTGAAACTTAAATATGTATTCTACTGTGATCGACTATATATATATATATATATATATATTCTTCATGAATTCACTATTACGTTATAATTTCTAGACATTTTTTTTACGTTTTTACAAATCATGGCTTTGTGCCTATATTTCTCTCTTTGAAAATTCATTTCTATATACGTGTGCAGGTGGAAGACATTAGCATGGGGACCAATCCAAGATATTCCAAAGATTTTCAAAAAAAATCGTGCAGTCTGATGCAATGACAACAAGAAATTACGGGCGTGAAAAATTATAGTTGGGCAGTACAGTCACAATACATAAAATAAAAGGAAATATATAGAAGATAAATTAGTGTTATGTGATTATATTTGATGATGGTGATTGTAGTTGGGTATTAATATGGGATGTGGGTACAAGTAAGAGCTCATAAGAAAAAGGAGGTGGGTTCAGGGAGGAGAGAATGGTAGCTTAGTTGATAGGTAGGTGAGCCAAGGGGATTTGGTTCAAAGAGCTCATGAGGGAGAGAAGTCAAATGGGATCTCGAGTAGAGTGGGATGGAAAGTTGAACGTGTGGATGGAGTAGGGAGTTGTGTGGTGAATAGGAGATTGGATCTTGGGTAGAGAATAAGTCGTGGGGATATATGGCTAGGTGGGAGTTTGTGTGGGTTGAGGGGAGTGAGGAAATGTGGGAGTTGAGGTGGGAGGCATCGACTAATGATTGTGGGAGCTGAGGCGGTGAGGTAAAGGAGATGGTAGGCGTCAGCTGAGGACTATGGGAGCTGAGGAAATGAGGTGGAGAGAATCGACATGGGAAGAAGGATTGTGGTGGTGGGCAAACTGGAGTCGGTGTGGAGGGAAAATACATGTTAGTGGAAGAGAGATGGAGTGGGTTTGGGACTTGTGGACGGTGAGGTGGGATGGGGAGATGGAGCTCGGGGTAGGTGAGGATGGAGCTTAGCGATAATTAGAGGAAGAGCTCAGGGATGTGTGTAGTGAGGATGGAGGTCGGTGTGTGGAGGTGGGCAAGCTATCTGAGTGGAGAGGTGAGGAGATACTTAGGCCAAGTTGGCTAAGTTAAGGAAATTAGGGGGTAGTTTTAGGATAAAACTTAATCATTTTTTTATTTTAATTTTTTTAAATTAATGTTATTTACTAAATGATAAAAAAATTAATATTGATTATAAACAACCAAATAATAATTTTTTTAAAACAACAAAGGCTACATACCTTGAAGTGACCAAAAAAAATGACTAAATGTACATACCACACCACGCAGATGGAGATAACATTAAAACCCTACAAGCAAGTGAGTTGAAAAATGAAACATTTATAAAATATATTACATGATGACAGCTAGGAAAATAATAAATTACACAATCAAACTTGAAAACATAACTGAATGATAAGGTTAATTTCTGGATTCATTTCCCATGTGGGTGAAACTCAATACCAAGTTGGTTAAACACAAGAAGAGTAATTACTTTGAAGATGAAAAAAACCTCTACTACAGACATAGATAACACCAAACCTGTATGAGGTAAATAAAATGACAAAACAAACAAAAAAATGACCAAACCTTGGATCTAACTTCTAATCAGGCGATTGTGGGTTCGAGTCCCACCGGGCATGCCAA
Organism: Taxus chinensis; assembly: GCA_019776745.2. Taxonomy (NCBI): domain Eukaryota; kingdom Viridiplantae; phylum Streptophyta; class Pinopsida; order Cupressales; family Taxaceae; genus Taxus; species Taxus chinensis. The sequence goes on along the minus strand of CM034149.1, from coordinate 308,267,261 downwards.
ATGTTGATTTACATTTCCAGCTTCCTGTCCAGATGAGTGTCCAAGTAATCAAGAAACACTAAACAATGTTGAGCATACAAGGGCTTAGTACCTTGGAGATAACGATGGATGATACAGGAGTAAATTTGATAAATGTATGGTATAAAGAAGCTAGTTTTACAAAACTAAAATAGATAAGATTAAATTACAATATGCGGGGGTTTCCCAGAAAGTGTCAGTTCTAAGAGGATTTTAACTCCCTTGGAGGATGTCAACCCCCATGTCAGAGAAGATAGTAAATCATGAACAGTAGTAATGGAATATAAAATGAAAAGTAACTAAAATGACGAGGGAGTTTAGCTTGTGCTCCATTATGGAGATGAACCAGACATCAAACTTGCAAGATAATCAACCATGGCAAAGGATTCTTCCTTAAACTGGTAGAACTTAATTAAGATCTTTCTTATCTTCTTTATTCTTCAGTCCTTGGTCCTTTTCTAAGTCTTCCATTAAGTTTTCCCTTTTTTGAAATATGGGAGAGAAACCCATATTTATAACTTAGATGTGAAGTAATTGGGGTTGAGTAAAGTAACCTGAGTTAGGAATATGATGTGATCACATGGGGACCATGGATTGAATTATTAGATGGAGTGGGAAGCATGATTGACATGGTGGGTGAGATAAAGATTCCATTTTAGAAATAAGGTATCAGATGGGTGTATTAATACCCATGAATTAAATAATTTGTGAAGGATGGGGATATGCCAAAATTTGAATTATCAAATGGGTCTACATGGAGCCCATTTGATAATTAATCAAATAATGTGAGAAAATAAATAATATTTTATTTAATTTAAGAGAAAGAGATGCGAGAATGGAAATTGGATAAATGTGAGATGACGAAGGGGCGCTATACCAAAAATAGGTGTCTACATGGATTTTTAGTTTGTTTCACTACTATTTTGACCTCTCCCAGTTCTAATTTTTCTCTTCTTCTTCCCTCAACAAAGTATCTTGCCCCCTTTTCTTTGGTGTTATCACCTTATTACTGTAGGATTTCCCATTTCATGAAATTTCTCTCTCCTTGTCTCCTTGGCATTGTTAGGATAGTTGTAGTCAGGCATCTTTTCTGCATTAGGAGTAGTTTAGCATTAGGATTAGGTAGATGAATCCAACCTTCTCTGGAGGACCATCTCAAGTTTATAAGTCCCAATATTGGAGATATGGTCCCATGTTATGTAGATTATACCATATGCCCCATTCAATATTTGGCCATTCGGGGGGTGTTGTAATTTTGCATTAACAATTTTAGCATGCCCGGTGGGATAGGTTTGAATCACCTTATCACTTCATTTCATTGGGTTGATGTGTTCTTGGTGAGATTCAGCCTTTAGATGCACATGCAAAGAACATCTGATGACTCCATCTTTTTAAAAACCCATTCTCTAAGTTACAGATTTTCTTTCCATCCATCTCCACCTATTCTTCTTTCCACATATTTCATCTTCTGCCATTCATGAAGTTATGCAGTCATGGCTTAGTTCCCATCTTGGAATTCACACTTGTAGTATCAGTAGTGCAGTCCACCTCTGATGTATTCCTCAACTCCTCTATATCAGCATTATGAAAAAATTTAGAACCATTATGCCTACCCATATGACCAATTCCAAAATTAGTTTTTCTATGGAGCTTATAAGGAAAAAGGGTACGCATACAATGACAACAGTCAAATGGAGAAAAATGATATGATGGAGGAGATTCAAAAGATGGAGGATGGCATGGTTTAGTCAAGGGCTATATCAAAAATGAAAGCTTATAGGATTAGTTATCGGGAACCTTTTCCATGGGAAGGCCCTTTTCCAAGACATTACAGCCTGCAGAAGAATCTTGACTTCATGGTTGAAATGTTTCCTCAACTTGCATAGTGGATCGAGGAGATAGAGGCCTATGAAATTGGTGCCAGGAAACCTTGTCAATGGGTAAATATTACACCATCTATTAATTTTATCTCCATTCCCCAAGTAGCACCATCTCAACTTGAGCTTCAATTTCCAAGCTTCCCATCCACTACTGCCCTAATTGTGGAATCCATTTCTCCTTCTTATAATATTTCACCCCACCTCAATTTTTCTTCCTTTTTCCCTTCCAAATCCAAGTCCCCTTCACTAGATGAAAAATAAATACCTTCCCCTCCACCACAGATAAAGCAACAACTAGTGGATACCCCACGCACCACTCCTCCTACTTTCTCGAGCCCATGTCAGGAAGAGACTCAAAAATTGAGCCAAGGGGATCAACAAGAAGAAGAGTTAAGAAAAGAAGAAATTATTAGAAGCTTGGTGAGCTTGGCTCTTAGATTCGAGATAATTAAAATCCCCTTTATGGAGAAACCCATGGAGGAGGTTGAGGTCATATCACAAGTGGTGGAAGCTTCCACTACAACACAAGTGAGGGAAGAAGTAGCTACTCCAAATCCAAAAGAGGAGGAGTGCATTCTGGTTGTGGAGGAGAACCATACGGTTTTAGTGGCTTCAAATATAGAGAAGGCCACAGAAGAAACTTCAGTTCTTCCTCCCACTTCACCCTATCTGTCATCACCAATCCGGCACTATGATAATTCTTCACCAAAAACTCCTCGTGCTATGATTATTTACTAATGCATAGCCTTTAGTTTGGTGGATGTAATCTGGAAACAAAACAACAACATAACACAAAAATACCATCGACTATGATAAGACGGAATGATGACAAATCTGAAATATCAAAGTAAATTATAATATTAACATGAAATTGTTACAATCTCACCCATGAGGTACTTCAACAAGACTATGGGAGAAACTTTACAATTACACCTCTCGATGGCTTCTTCAACACACCTTTAACTGATGGCTTCCTTTGCACACTTCCTACAATATTTCTCACTACTTCTTTCTATGCTAAATGAGGGGGGTGGCCTCTCTATTTATAGAACTTCCAGGCTTATCCATCCTATCTCTAAGATAGGATAAGAAATCCACTCTGACGAATCATATTCCATACCTTAACTCTTATCTGTACATGTAAGCTTATCTCTTAAGATAAGATAAACCTTATCATTTTACATGGGTTCCACATTTTTAGACTTTTTACAAATAAAATACACAAAATATTTATGACCTCACTCCTTGTCCTTATTACCAATATAATATTTCTAATTCCTAATCATGTAGACCCTACTTCTCTAATTACCCAAACTTTGACATTTTAACATTACCGGACCACTTACGACAAATATTTACTTTTTACAACATTCCTATTGTACTTTGACTGTTACCGTACTCCACATTATTGGCGACACCGTACTGACGGCGCCGTTATCTTCTATCAGACGCTACTACTAATTATACTTAACAACATCCTATTCCTAATACATACATTAATGAAATAGAAATTATGGAGGAAAATTTTAGTGTCGACATCTTCCCCCTTCCTAGCTTCTACTCCATCCTCGGAGTAGACTATTCTGGTGCTTGGAAAATCTTCAACTTGTCGTGGTTGACCCATTTCGTAATGGGAGTGCCATCCAATTCCTCCAGTCGGTACGTACCATTTTCATGCACAGCTGCTATTTTGTAGGGCCCCATCCATTTTGGAAGAAATTTTCTCTGTCTTCTTTTTTTGTATCTGGAATCATATACTAGGACCAAGTCATTCACATGAAATGGAGACCACCGGATCTTTTGATCAAAGTATTCCTTCTGCTTCATTTTCTTCTTATGGCTTGTATCCTTTGCTATTTCCCTCATTTCCTCTAGCAAATGAAGATGTACCAACCTTTCTTTTACTGAATCACTTTCATCCATCCTTTCATTTTTCATAACTCTCACAGTGGGAATATCAAACTCAATAGGAAGAACTGGATCAATGCCATAGGCCAACTGAAATGGGGAGTATCCTGTTGCTGACTTTGATGTTGCCCTATATGCCCACAATGCTGCATGAATCCTCTTATCCCATTTATGTACCTGCAAGGCTGCATCTTTTGCTAGAATTTGACACAACACAAAATTGGTTCGTTCCACCTGTCCATTTGTACTTGGCTTGTATGTTGTTGCCTTCCTGTGCTTAATAGAAAATTTATTGACTAGGGCTTCTACTACCTCATTAATGAAGTGGCTTCCTTGATCTGTTACAATTTCTAATGGACAACCAAATCTGGTGACAATACGTTCATATATGAACCTTGCCACTTCATCCATAGAAGTTGTTTTCAATGGCCTAGCTTCAACCCACTTGGTTAAATAATCTGTGGTAACTACAATATACTTATTTTGGCGTGATGTAGTTGGAAGTGGACCTACAATGTCTATTCCCCACTTTTCAAAGGGACCAAGGGGAAGAATAGGACATAATGGAGCTGATGAAGTCTTACGGTTACCATGTGTTTGACAAATATCACATGTCTTACAATAATTATAACAATCTTTAAAAAGAGTGGGCCAGTGATAACCTGCATCCAAGATCCTTCTTGCTGTAAGTTGTCCAGAGAAGTGCCCTCCACATGTACCATTGTGGAATTCTTCTAGCAGTTCCTTCCCTTGATCACGTCCAACTGCCCTCTTGTACTGTCCATCAGGTCCTATTCGAAATAATACTCCATGCAGAATAGAATATGGACGACTAGCTTGAGTAATCTTTCTCTTAGTCTTTGCATTGGCACCATCAGGAAACTTGAATTCATTCAGATAATTCCAAATATCTATGTATTCACTAGGGATTGTGTCAAGGGAGAACAATGCTGCATCGGGAAAATCATCATCATCACAAGATGATCCTAAACCATCATAGGCTCGAGAGAGTGCATCTGCATTGACATGCTTCTTTCCTGGCCTATCTATAATATCAAATTCAAATTCTTGTAGCAAAATTATCCATCTTGCTATCCTCCCTGATGGGTTAGGCTTATTGACAATATATTTCAGAGCCTGATGATCTGTTACAACTATAAATTTCTTGCCCTAGCAAGTAATTTCTAAACTTCTTTACAGCAAAAATGATAGCCAGAGCCTCTTTTTCAGTTACAGTATAGTTTACCTCAGCACTGCTCATTTGTCTGCTCCCAAAGTAAATTGGATGTTCATTCCCATTTTCATCCTTTTGGCTCAAAGTACTTCCTAGTGCTGCATCTGAGGCATCAGTGTACACAATGAATGGCTTGCTCCAATCTGGATTCTTCAAAACAGGTGAAGACACCAGGGCTTCCTTCAGTTGTCCAAAAGCTTCATGCGCCTTATTTCCTGGTTCATAAGTAACATCCTTCTTCAAGAACTGGGTTAGTGGCTGTGCAATCTTTGAGAAATTCTTGATGAACCTTCTATAGTAACCCACATGGCCTAAAAATGATCTCAACTTACTTCTATTCATAGGAAATGGTAAATCTTTGATTTTTGAAACTTTATCAGGATCAGTACCAATACCATCTCTAGATACAACATGCCCTAACAAAACGCCTTTAGAACATCCAAAGACACACTTTGTAGGGTTTAGTGAGGCTTGTGCTTCATCTAACCTTTGAAATGTTGTCTCCATCTGGTGCAGGTGGTCCAACTTGCTCCCATAGATGCAAAAATCATCCAGAAATACTCTGATGAAGGTCCCAATGTAGGGTTCGAACACCCTATTCATCAAACGTTGGAATGTTGCTGGAGCATTACACAATCCAAAAGGCATAACTCTATAGGCAAACGTTCCCCAAGGAGTGGTGAACGTGGTCTTCAGCTGATCTTTCTCTGCTATACGAACTTGGTTGTAGCCACTATATCCATCAGCAAAACTATAGCACTCCTGGCCAGCTACTTCGTCCAAGATCTGATCTGAAAATGGAAGAGGGTAATGATCCTTCTTTGTTGCCTTATTGAGCTTCCTGTAATCAACACAAATGCGTAGCTTCCCATTCTTTTTTATTGAGATCACAATGGGAGAAACCCATTCTGAATTCTCCACAGCAAATATGAATCCTGCATCAAGCAACTTATCTATTTCTTCTTTTACAGTCTTGGAAAAATTAGGATTCATTCTATATGGCATTTGCTTTATGGGCTTAGCACCATCTACCAGCTCAATACAATGTTCTACCCAACTTACTTGATGGAGTTCCTTGTAATCAAAAGTGAATAGGTGTATGTACCTTCGAAAGAGCTGGAGGTAGGATTCCTTCTCACTCTCCATCACAGCATCACCAATCTTTATTTGTTGGAGACGATCATCAACTTCTTCTTCAGATAATTTTATGGGGTCATGAGTTGGTGTGACTGGAAGGATATCCATGACTGAAACATCCACCTCACTTTCTTCATCTTCAGTGTCCACTTCACTGGTACTAGAGTAATCAGAGGATGTCCAATCATCAGTTTCATCACTTGAATCCACAGGTTCTGCTTTATGATGTCGAGGGATCACGTTTATCTTCACCCTCTCTCTACCACGTCCAAGTGTCATGAAACCTTCATTCCAGTAGTTTCTTGCATGAACTCTCCTTAGCCATGGTCTTCCTAGCAGCATTGGGTACGCAACAGTACCATTTTTCATCACCTGAAAGTCTACCACACATACAACACCCATAACAGATATTGCCACATTTGAAACTACACCTTCTGGTTTAGTTTTTCCTTTATTTAATGACCTTAACATAAGTGTTGAAGGGCGATCAATTTTTAAACCCAACATATTCATTACAGACTCGGTCATTACATTAACTGCAGCACCTCCATCAACTAAGACATCATGAATTGAAATACCATTACATAATACCTCAGCTTGTGGAGCATAGGGATCTGCCTCTGCCTCCAAAACAGGGACCTCAACCTCCTTCCTTCTTCGAGCATTGAGTCCACCTCGCAACTCCCACCTCTTCTCAGAAGACATAGCCAAGAGTTGACCATATGTAATATTTGCAGGCCTTTTGGACAGATCTTCCAAGATGGAGTATGGTCCTTGCCCCTGTGAAATCAGAAAATCCTGCACACCCAACTTTCTTCTCCTATGTTTCTTACTAGTTTCTCCTTTCATCTTCTTAGGATCAGTTCCATCTTGATTATCTTTTTCTTTCTTTCTTTTTGTTACAAACACATCTACTTCATTATTTCTACTCTTATCTACTACATCAAGAGAATTCACAGGTGCTTTTCCTTTATCATTATCTCTTGTACCAGATGTAGAAGCTCTATCTGGACAATTATACTTATAATGACCCTTTTTATAACAACCATAACAAACAACTTCAGAAATATTTCTTTTTGGACCTCTATCTCCTCCCTGAGAACTAAATTCCTTTCCTTGAAGAAGATTAATAGTTAACTGGCCCATCTTCCTAAGCAGATCTTCATACTCAGTAGATGTACTAGGAGAAATATTTGTGCTCACCGGGAGTGGTTGTGGATTCTGGACCAAAGGTGCTGGTGTAGGCTCTACTTTAACAACAATTTCTTTGGGCTCCTCTTCCATGCTTTCTTCTTGCCTTCTTGCAATCTCCTTTGCTTGTTCAATGGTAGCTGGGCGGTCATACTTCACTCGTTGTCTGATCTCTGGCTTCCTCCCAAGAATGAAGTGCTTACAGAGGAGATTATCCACGCCATTCATCAACCCATCCGCTAATCCTTCCTTCCCGATCTGGGCATCGAGCTTCCTCCTTAGCTCTAGAACACGAGCATGATAATCCCTTATCTTCTCCTTCTCTCCTTGGGATAGCTTTGTGATCTCGATCATGAGGTCTGCATATCTCTGTTGTTCACCAAATTCTTCAAGAAAACTTTCAGTTAATAAATCCCATGAGTTTTTCACATTATCACCTAGTGTTTCAAACCACCTAAGTGCGGAACCATCCAAAAAGGTAGGAAAAAATTCAGTCCATTGTTCCCTTCTTATAAGGCCATTACAAATACAAGATCGCTTAAACTCTTGAATGAAAGAAGAAGCATCTTCATTAGATTGAGCTGAAAAAATAGGAATCTTTCCCATTTTCAAAAGTAACCACCGTGAAATACCAACCCACAAGTACAATCAACAAGACTTATGTGCACAAATAATTGGAATTACTATAGAAATGACCACGGTAAACTATGGTAAAACTTGACTTACTACGGTAAAAACTGATTTTACTGTGGTAAACACTATTCACGGTAAAAAGTGAAGTTACTGCGGTAAATACTATTCACGGTAAAAAGTGACTTTACTGTGATAAATACTATTCACAGCAAAAATGACTTTATCATGGTAACTACTATTCACGGTAAAAATGACTTTACCATGGTAACTACTATGCACAGTAAAAACAAGGTTACCCTCCAATTGATTTTTGACTAAGTGGGAATATCTCTCCAGAAAATCCACCAACGAGGAATGGTCCCGGCAACGGAACCAAAATGTCATCACCAATCCGGCACTATGATAATTCTTCACCGGGAACTCCTTGTGCTATGATTATTTACTAATGCACAGCCTTTAGTTTGGTGGATGTAATCTGGAAACAAAACAACAACATAACACAAGAATACCATCGACTATGATAAGACGGAATGATGACAAATCTGAAATATCAAAGTAAATTATAATATTAACATGAAATTGTTACAATCTCACCCATGAGGTACTTCAACAAGACTATGGGAGAAACTTTACAATTACACCTCTCGATGGCTTCTTCAACACACCTTTAACTGATGGCTTCCTTTGCACACTTCCTACAATATTTCTCACTACTTCTTTCTATGCTAAATGAGGGGGGTGGCCTCTCTATTTATAGAACTTCCAGGCTTATCCATCCTATCTCTAAGATAGGATAAGAAATCCACTCTGACGAATCATATTCCATACCTTAACTCTTATCTGTACATGTAAGCTTATCTCTTAAGATAAGATAAACCTTATCATTTTACATGGGTTCCACATTTTTAGACTTTTTACAAATAAAATACACAAAATATTTATGACCTCACTCCTTGTCCTTATTACCAATATAATATTTCTAATTCCTAATCATGTAGACCCTACTTCTCTAATTACCCAAACTTTGACATTTTAACATTACCGGACCACTTACGACAAATATTTACTTTTTATAACATTCCTATTGTACTTTCACTGTTACCGTACTCCACATTATTGGCGACACCGTACTGACGGCACCGTTATCTTCTAGCAGACGCTACTACTAATTATACTTAACAACATCCTATTCCTAATACATACATTAATGAAATAGAAATTATGGAGGAAAATTTTAGTGTCGACAGAAATCTTCCATGTTCTTCATAGGAGGAGGAAGGAAACAATGATGACACCATTTCCATGTTACTCATCAAGGTAGAGGATTAGCTTCTTACAGAAGCAATGCAAAGCAGAAATCAACATGCAAGTAACCTATTTTTTTAGGAAGGTCTACATGAAGACTTAATTTTTGGAGTTGAATTTCAGAGCAATGGGTGTATACATTAGATTAGACCATGACCAATCAGGTACTTGGCTTTATTGGATCCAAGGGAGAAGCCAAAACTAGTCATGTCCATTTCATGGCATGAGTATGTTATACAAAAAGCACCAAGGGTCACCATCAACACCTCCAAGAGTCCAATGTCAATCAACTTGAGGAGGTAATTTAGATTGATGTTGACACTTTGGTTATTTTGGTGGAGGATCGGCCTCTTGTCAGTTTTTCACTCATAATAAAATTCATGTTAAGCACCAAATCACATACATGGCTGATTATTTTGAGAAAGGGAAGCTACTTCTCCCTACCAGTTGCAGGATTTGTTTAAGTTCCCTTTTCCTTTGCTTAGTGTAGAGTAGGAAGGTATATTTTAGAAGAAGAATTGTTTGTGCACACTTTGCATGTTCCACTTGGGGTATGTATGATTTTTCAGTTTTGTAGATAGCGTGTGTTGTGGCATGGTCTTTCTCATGCATGATCCATTCTTTGGAGGAGGCATGTTTTCATGGGAGAAATTAGGTTTCAACAACAGTCCTAGCATCTCTGAATCATCTTGTGTTCCCATGAATCTTGTAGTGTTATACTTGTCAAGGAATCATCAGTTGGTTTTATTTCATACTTGGCAAGAAATCAGATCAAAGATAGTTTCAAAGGGGGTTCAAACCATCATCCTATAGATTCTTGAAACATCATGCACTTCCTGAGGTAATTCATTCTTCTGGCAGACAACCGGTAATCTTGAAAATGAATGATAATTTTCGAGGTGATAAATTCAAACTTGGATCTTGAGATTACCTCCATTGAATTAAATTGGTTTTTTCCATGCGCAATCATATAAAATTTCACTCGAAAACTCATCCGGGATCTCAAATTATCACCTTCAGAAGTTGGCTTCCCGGGGTTGGTCAGATAGGTTAAACAACTGGGGGTTGGTCGAACAAGTTGGATGGCTAGGGGTTGGATGGATAGGGTTGATCAGTTGGGGGTTGGATGCCTAGGGGTTGGTTGGGTCACATTTTTTTATGCGTACGATTAGTTTTTGATGCTCGTCGCACCTGTCACACTTGCAAGACATCCATATTGGATGGTACAACCAGGTTGGATTGGTCATGGAGTTAGATGTATGGTGGTTGGTCAGCGGGGGTTAGACGCATAGGGGTTGGTCAGGTCACATTTTTTGATGCGTATGATCTTTTTTTTATTCCCTTTGTACCCGTCACACACACCACACATAGGTTTAATGATACAACCAGGTTGGATGGGTCATGGGGTTGGATGCCTAGGGGTTGGTTGGCTGGGGGTTAGATTCCTAGGGGTTTGTTGGGTCACATTTTTTTATACATACAATTTTTTTATGCCCATCAAACCTATCTCATTTGCATGACACCCAGGTTGGACGATACAATCAGGTTAGACAGGTCACATGGTTGGGTGGCTCACGAGTCCCAACAACTCAAGAATTAGATTTTAATACAGTATGGTGCCCATGTCTTCATCTAATAGAAGTACCCTTGGGAAGATAATTTGTATGGGTTCCCATACCTCTTTAATGAGGGTTAGTGAGACATTGCTTATATATTGTAAAATCCACCTTATTTTTGAGAGAGACATTTTGGGACTTGGGGAAACTATAGAAATTTTTTCCCTCAACTCCACTTGAGTTGTAATCCTTCTCCTGCACCTGACAAGTGCATTTATGCCTCTGATCATCAACCACATGTTCTGTGCACCTTACAAAGAAACAAAATCATGTTTTATGGTTCTTTTCAACCCTTTCTCATGTTTGGTTGTTTCTCTGTGCCTCTCCATTTCGTGTTTTTTTATGTGCATGTATTTCACACTTACAGGTGAAAGATGTTGTGTTTCATGGAGTACATATGGAAAATAGAGTTTGGGTCTGCGTCACTACTATTCTAACCTCTCCTAGCTCTCATTTTTCTCTTCCTTCTCCCTCAACAGAGTATCTTGCCCCCTTTTTGGTGTTATTACCTCATTAGTGTAGGATTTCCCATTTCACACACTTTATCTCTCCTTGTCTCCTTGGCAGTATTAGGATAGTTGTAGTTAGGTTTCTTTTTTGCATTAGGATTAGTTTAGCATTAGGATTAGGTAGAGGAAGTCAGCCTTCTTTGGAGGACCATATCAAGTTTACAATTCCCACAACTTTAGATATGGTCCTATGCTATGCAGATTACACTGGATGCCCCATTCAAAATTAGGCCATTCGGGGAGTGTTGTAATTCTGCATTAACAGGTAGCAAGGTGGATTGGTTCAGGGAAGAAAAATTTAGGATTGTATAGTTTTTGTTCATGAAACTATACATTTTATGGATAAAATAAAAAAATAAGGATGACCATGAAGTTGGATATGAAAACATCTTTTGAAAGGGTCTCATGGGAATTCTTAGACAAAATTTAGGAGAAAATTGGCTTCAATTCCCACTTTTGAAAATTATTCAAAGAGTGAATTTTGACCCTCGTGTTCTATATTATTCTAAATGGCACTTCTAGTAGCTACTTTGGAAGAACCAGAGGTATAAGGCAAGCATATCCCATCTCACCTATAATTTTTAGCATTATGGAAGGGTGTCTCAGCAAAGACAAAAGAAGTTACACCGAAGTAGGATACATACATGGATGTAATCCCTCATCGAAGAATATCTTAGTCTCTCACTAGTAATTTTATGATGACACTATACTCCTCTCCATTGCTTCATTCAAGGAATCTAAGAAATTCAAATTCTTGTTGAACTATTATGAGGAAGCTTCAAGGTATCTCATCAACTATGGTAAGAGTTCAGTATTTTTCATCCATACACTTGAAGCATGGAAGAATAAAATTGCTAAAATATTGGGATGTGTTATTAAAACTATGTCAGTGACTTACCTATGGATGCCAATGTTTAAATGAAACCTCCCAATCTCAATTTGGAATCCTCTTTTAGAAATATTTCAATCTAAACTTGTGACATATTTCAATTTAAAGAACTCTCCAAAATATTCATGTTTACATCCTTTCTCTGTTAAAAATACATCAAAATATTATTGATGTGATTGAAAATATACAGAAAAGGTTCTTATGGGTTGGAGTAGAGGAGCATAACAGAATTCATTTGGTTGTATGGGACAAATTTTGTAAGCCTAAATCTCATGGTGCATTATGAATAAGAAACATTAGAAAAATGAACACAACCCTTCTTTCCAAAATGGGTTAGAGATTACTCAAGGAATAATTAACCTTGTACATCATAATTAAAAACAAATACCTACAAGATGACTTTATCAAGGATTTCACCACTTCTATGGATCCACCCCTAGGATCTCACTTCTAGAAATCCCTCATCAAAAGCAGAGATATTAGTTGAAATGGCATTAGATGGGAATTTGGGAATGGTAGTAAGATAAAAAATTTGGAGGACAGATGGAATTTAGAGCTTTATTAGAAACATAGAGAAAATATTCAAAATCAGATAAGACTAAAGTATGGATAAAGAATAAGTGGATACCTTGAATGCATTAATGGAAAAACCACTTGGAGAAGATTAACCGTTTAGGAAAGAAATGACATCACAAGAGATAATCTAGATTAATCCAAAAATATATTGTAAAAATTTATATCCCTAATAAAAATGTTGATAATGAATTAGTCTTGCAAAACTCGGGAGATGGAAATTATAGCATCATGTCTAGATATAGCAGTCGGAATTAACCACTAGACTCTCATAATTTTTCGAAGAAATTCTGGTGCAAAGAGATGATACCTAAGATAAAATTCTTCTGGTGGATTACTGTCCAAAACAAGATCCTCATAGTTGACAATCTAAGAAATAAAGGGCATATAATTATCAACATATGCATCCTTTATAAAGAAGCAAAAGAAATATTTGATCACCTCTTCATTCATTGTAAACTCTCTTTCTCTCTATGGGGACTTATCCTAGATAAGATTGGGTTGAAATGGGTCCTCCCTCAATCAATGAAGGATCTAAAATATAACCGGTATTACCATTCAAAATATATTTCAGTCAGACTCCTCTAGGATTTAACCCTTCCACACACGGTTTGGGTTATACGGAAGGAAAGGAACAAAAATATTTTTTGAAGGAAAATTGTTATAGGTTGGCATAGTATTCAAACATTTGATCCTCCTAATAACTAAGAAATTCAAATCTTCCATTAGATTTAAAAATGGAATTATGAACGATTCAGACATCAAGCTCGTCAAAAAATGGAACTTACATCTTTCCAAAGATCTAAAACAAAAAAGTTCTAAACTCACTAGGAGAAAGACTGTTTAGACCCACCCTCAAGAAGGATGCCATAAGATAAAATTTGATGGTGTGGCTAACAAATCCCTGATAGAGCTAGGGGGAGGAGTCATTAGGAATGATAATGGAGACCTCATAACAACATACACTTAGAACATGTGGGTCTAAACTAATCATTATACTTAGGCGTTAGCTGCTTCATGGGGAATCCAAATTACAAAATATTTGAACATCTCAAATCTTTGGGTTGAATGGGATTCTATGAACAAATTTAACTTCCTTCAAAGCAAGTAACCCTTAAGCTAGACCATCAACAAAATTATTGAAAATTCTATTCTCTCACTAAGGAATTTCTCAAATTATACAATTTCCCACACCTTCAGAGAAGGTAATAAGGTCGCTAACTTGTGTGCAAACATTGGTGTGAATTATGATTCTTTTCAACATTGGATTGGGAAGGATAGTACACCTTCTAAGATCTTAAACATTGTTATAAGTGAAAGAAGAAAAGTGTAGAGTTGAGATGCCTCTGAAGAGTGGTTTGTTGGTGTTGTTGGCTTTGCTTCCCCTATGTGCTTTGGAATTTTTTTGTTTGGTAACAGGCTTGTTGGTATTCTCTATTTTGGCTCTATGTTTGCCAGCCTACTAGTTTTTTGTTGGTTTTATTCTATCTTTTTATTGGTTTGGTACTGGTTTCTTTTCTTTCTCCAACTATTTTTTTATATTTGGTATTTTTTTAAGTCTTGAGAGCTTTATGGTAATTTCAAGATTGAATATCCTTTTTGTAATAGGGTATTAACCCTGTCAATACTCTCTTTTTACCAAATATAAAAAAATGTTATTTTTCGAATGTCAGTACCAAAAGGTGTTAGAATTTATTTTTTCCCGAGGTTCCCTTTTAGTTTCCATTTTACTTAATCATGTGAGGACATTTTTTGAGTTGGAAGTGATGGGATGAAAATAAACTAAGGCAATGTAGTGTCATGACACTCAGAATATCGTAAAATAAAAAAATTACATAAATAAATTACAAAAGTAGATAAAATAATGCGACATGATAGAAAATAGGTATTAAATAGACTTACCTTCACTAAGTTCTTGTAGGATGTAAATTGCAACATAATAGCTAACAAGATATTGATTTATTTGATTTTTGTAAGAAAACTACAATATTCTGATTTGTTGAATCCTTTTCTACTATTTCACAAATTCGTAAATTGCAAAATCAGAAAAAATTAGAAAAACCTTTGAACTTTTCTTAGTGATTCTACAACCTAGATATATGTATATATAGTGGCGAATTTAATCATATTTCTGAAAAATCCCAAATGTGTCGGTGAATGAGACTAAAGAAATTGGAAGGTTCTATACATTTATTGGTGATCCAAGAATTTTTGAAAATCTGATCCCATTGATCACATGGCGATTCAATAAAAAATATACATTGGGATTGGAGATCCATTGGCTATTGCATAGGATAAATTATTTTTTTCGACTTTTTGGGAAAAACATGGTCGTAAAAATAGCCAAATTCATATTCCTTAATTTCTATTATTCACCAAATTATGAATATATGCCATTAAAATTTTTCCTATTATTATCACTCCATATAACATGTATAAGATACGTAGAAAAAAAAATACAAACAAAAGAATTTAATTTTTTATGGAATTGGACAAGAAAAGATTTCTTTTACATTAGAGTTAAGAATCCGATAAGACAAGATGAAAAAATTTGACATGATAAGAACACCAAAATCAAGGTGGTGAGGGAAGTCATGCACACCCTTCTCTATGATTCATGTTACGCTAAATATTAAGGGAAGTTGCAAGTTAGGTATTTATAGCCATACACCATTCATAATATTTTGGACAATGGTACTTGTAACGTATACACACTTGATGGAGAACTACCACCCAACCACTTCAATAACAGAATATTAAAGGCCCAACACTCCTAAATAGGTAACTTATATGGAAATAAAATCTCTATGAACCAACCCGAATTTTCTTCCTTAGTTCATTATTTTAGTATTTTTTCACCTTTTTACAAAATTCTACGATCTTTTCAGAAGAAATTTAGTTACACATTCATGACACAAATCTAATAACAAAATATCCTATTTTTTTCATTTCTAACCAAGTTCGGTATATCATACCCCATATGCCACATATCCCCAAAATGGAATACTTGTGCATACGATGAGTGCACACAAGAGAAAAAGAGAGTCATTCTCATGGATGTACTAAGAAAGATTATGGTGGAGAACTATGTATGTTAAAGGAAATAGAGGAGAGGTGAAGGAAGCATAAAAATTTGAGAAGAGAGCCAAGTTTTAAAGGAAACATGCACGTGTGTATGACCCTAGAAAAATAGAAAGGCATGTAGTCATATGGGGATGGTGACATTAGAGGATATAGAGGTGTGAAAATAAAATAATGCCTCTATTAAAAAAGGGTTAACATATTCCTTAGTTCAAGTTTTAGACATGGAGAGCTGATATGGAAAATAAGTTACATTGGCCAAACACATTAAATACCCCCAACGTACAAAGGCATTCATTATGCACACTTGAACAAAGAAGAGTACAACAAAAAAGGATAAAACTAGGTAATTCATGTAAATGATATTTCTCATACCTCACATTCTCAACCTAAAATTGTGATAAAACTAGTACCTATTATCCATGGAAATTGATTTAAAATTATTATGAGAAGGTTGTAGGAATAAAATCACAATTTTTGTTCTCAGAGTGAACCAATACATCATTAGTAAGGAAGAGAGCTTGAAAAAACATGCAAGTTAGTATCTTACTAAATGCATCCATTACAACCTATTCCTTGGGAATGAAGAAGCGTAAAGATACAAAAACTAGCCCAATTCAATGAAGAAAGAAGATGTAAATCCATAACCCCGTCATAGAATAACCAAGGGAGAAAACACTTTTGAAAGATTCTGAAGATGGAATCCTCAAGATGTAATTCCAAAATAAATGCATAATTGGAGAGTAGGTAGAGAGAACATTCTACAAAACAAAGATGAGGGAGGTGAACCATCAGAATAATTTTACAAGTCTAGAGAAATATTACATCATTGGTGATGTCGGCATAGATTGAACAATGGAGTTCAACATTTAACAATGTTTAGAGCTAGAATACACTAGGTTATTTTACCTATTTGAGCTTATACACTTCAAAAAGGCCACCCCTTGGTCCATTTCTCATTCATGTGCCTGTATGAAAATAATATTTAATTTATGGGAATGTGTATTATTATATAATAAAACTTGATACACTAGTTGATAGGTATCTCAATGGAAGATGAAAGTATAAATAAGGCACTAAATGACAACACAACCCTTGAAGAATTATGTTGTAAAATGAACTATTAATAAGACAAATATACCATGCTCGTAGCTAACATTCTAGACCCTTCCATGAGGATAATTATGCATTTATTAAGTTCAAATATTTTCCACTTTGGCATATGGGAGAACTTAATATATAATATATTGTACTTGGCACACATAATTACAAAGGAGAAGGTTAGATATCAGCTTAAACAATAGATAAAAGGAAATATAATTGATGGTCTATGAATGCCATTATAACTAGGAGAACCATTCATATTTGACATGATCCTAATTATGATAGTGTTTGATGATATTGGTGTGTTGGATGGGTATGAGATGAAGGTGTTACAATACCAAGAATGTAAGTAGTCTCTAGGTGAGTGTTTCACTAAGTAATAAGTACACCTATGTTATAGATGATAAAAATCCAATCAGATGCACACTATGTAATGGGTTAATGAGTAATTCAAATAATTTAGGGAAGAATGGAGAATCCCTAAGGAACTCCTAGTAGTATGTATGAACATGATGTAATTTGGTATAATGTCCCATTCCTATTGCATAAAATACAATAAAATAGCGAACTCCAAGTTAGTTTGGTGTTAGCTTCCCTATACATTCTAAGGGACATAATTCTATGCAATAATAAACCACTTAAAAGATCTCAACATTGAAAATGCAGTGGAAACAAATGACGATATCCAAGTGTTAAGGTTAATGTACAAGTACCTAAAAAGGGAAGTGGTGGATGATGGTGATGCATACGATAATTCACAAGGTGTACATGAAACATATGTATTTATTTACACCAATTCCATCAACCTACAAGTTAAATAGTTTTTCTCATATGCTTAGATACCATGAAATAAAAATAAGGCATATACATCAGTCACCTATAGAATAAATTCCAAGTGAACATGTGATTGGAATTTGACATTTGAAGACATGGGGGAAGATCATGGGTCTGTAACGCTATAAATAAATCCAATGACTAGAGGGTCATTGTTAGGTTCAAGATGTATGGTATACCCAGGCTAGTCTAGCATAGCCAAAGGGAATTTAAGCACAAGGGATAAGAAGCCAGAAGAAGAGATGAAAATAAATCCAGAACCATTTTCATCAAAATTTCCTCCACCCCTATCCTTTAGAACTCAAATCATGGTAAGAATAAAATATTTTTCTATCAGTTTGATTGTGGAAGTAGCCCCTTATGAGATCATTTCCATAACTTATCCACTATATTATACTCCATAGTATCTATGAAACCCTGAAGACTCCTCAACTTAGACATAGGAGGAAGGGTTAATTGTAAAATTAGATAGTGACAAGTTTTATCATGCACATAGCGAAGCACATGATGGAGGATAAAAAAAACACCAAAGTATGGAGGAAGTCATAGAGGAATTCCTCACTTGATAAATTATAAGGATCCCTTGGGAGAAAATTCACAAAAATAATCATGTCAACAATAAAATTACAATGGGTGGAAATGACCAATAAGAAGAGAAACCAACATGAGACAAAGATAGAGATTGAAAGGAGAGGACACCAACCCATAAACCTAGAAGAGGAATCTAGGATCGAGGAAGAAGATTAAAATGAAAGGAAATAATAATAATAGTAAAAGGGGAAGCACATTGTATTTGATTCTCCGTCCTAGAGCCTAGAGAGGACAGCTTCTCCCATGTTACTTGAGATGTTGCTCATCATATAGTACAAAAATAAGGACATGAGTGATATGTTTATATGGGATCATATACACTAATCTGGAGCTTCAGGTTGGATGTGTAAATAACTATATTTCTATGTTAAATGACTGGTAGACGAGCATCATTTTAACCTAATTTATGAAGTGCTAGAGAATAATGAATCCATTAGGATTCTAGATGAAAAGGATATAACCTAATTGAATACTAATCTATTGAATAATGAGCATGCATAAAATTCCTTAATGAATTTGGAAGCTAAGGTGTCTCGACAAAACCTCAAACATAGTTATGAGAGGGAAAATAAGGCAGTTGATGTATACATGACTAGCCAAGTAGAGAAGTAGGCCATAGAGAAGAAAAGAAATTTGGAAATGCATTCAAAATCCATGATTTTGAATATCATGGGAAAAATATTAACCTCTAGCAAGGTTCTAGTAGGATAAGATGCCATGAAACAACTCAAGCTATTTCTTAAAAAAGTATTGGCAAGTGTAGAACTTAAGGAGTAGGAAGACTCAACTAAGGTCTTGTTAAAACAAGTTGATAACAAGATGGTTGCATGTGAAGATACCTTAACAAAGATAAAAAGTAAAGAAGCTACAATAGTAAAATTCCTCATGGTATTTTAGTCCCCTATTGAACTCATAAATGATATGGTTAAGGATTAGGTTCAAAAATAAGGCCTCCTAAGAAGAAGAGTGATGAAATTAGGGTAATCACTAATGAAATTATGGCCAAGGAGATGGCCTACAAAAAAACCTTTATGGTTCTCCTGAAATCTATAGAGGTTGAAGAAGATCTAAAAGAGGTAATAGCCTCATTCACCACTAAGGTGATCTCAACATGTTAGGTTGTAGAAAAAGGAAAGGAAGATGAGACTCCAGGGACTCTTCTACCCTATATGGTTGAAGTCATGAAGGGCATAATAATCCAATGGAGTTCATTTGAATCCTATATAAATACGAGTGTGCATTGATTATTGGATGAGAAATAACAAGGTTTTTGGGGAAACCGACAAGCAAGTTAGTCTGGGGGATGTTAACCCCAAAATTTTGAATAAATATAGAGTGGAAACAATAAGGGATTATCAAAGAGTAATCATGTATTAGACATTTTGGGATAGTGCATAGGAGTATTTGAATGGAACACATGTGTAAGGAATGTTATACATGATGGAGGTAGAGAAAATTGGTGCCACAGAGATAGAACATCGAGGAAGTTGAGTTGGTGGAAATTAATAACAAGGATAGAAGAGGGAAAATAGGATAATAACAGAGTGAATAGTCTAACAACGTGAAGCAGAAGGAATGAACAATGATGACACTAAAATATCTATGATCGGTCACCTCATATAAAAAAGATTGAGGTCCCATCCTTTCTGCTGAATTAGATAAAGTCCTAGGTTTCATTCATCCATTCAATTTGTCACCTCTAACAAATCTAGGTGAATCCCACCAACTACAATAATGGCAAGAAAACACTTTGATCCTAAAAAGGATCCAAATTTGATCTAAGATAGGTGTATAAATGGACCGTTGGAGTCCTAAAAGTGAGATAGTGAAGGGCGAGAGAAAAAATGATGAGTTATTTGTTTAGATAGTGTATTAGGTCTCATTTACCCTAGATGTTGTGATATTTCATCAATTCTAAGCAAGTCTATCAAAAAATAGACTAGTTCTAGATTATGTATACAATTAATGGCTCCCTCATAAAGATTACAACAAAATGAATGAATATACAGATAAATTTTTATAGAATATCATTATTTCAATATATATATATCTTAAGTATAATTGACTGGTGATGTATGTGATTCCATGTTGAACTTGAATAGTTATTAGTTAAATATGTTATTTTTAGTAAGTGTGATGGTGCATAATACATTCCCCAAACCAGTGAGGGACGTGTTGCATTGTGTGTACCTCGGGTGAGTGAGTGGGAGAAATCCCATGTCATGTGATGGTGTGTGTGGTTTCTCAAAAGGGATCATGCAATTTTTTTGGTTAAGCCTTTATATGATAAATGTGTGAGAATGCTAAGAAACCCCAAAAAATGCATGTATGAAAGTGTGAATATATGTGGTGCAGTGAGAATAAATCATTGTTTTTTAGATGGAAAAGGAGTGTTAGTTAAAGGAAATAATAAGGATATTTATTTTGTTACATTGGTGGAACCAAGGTAATTCATGCTTATTCTTAATGGAGTGAAATGTTGTGGTTTATGTAGAGGGAAAGGGGTATGTTATTGGTGTGTGTTTCATTTGGAGGAACTAAAGGATTGTTGTGATTCCTTCGTGGAGGGATAAGGGGTTGGACATATGATGGTCTCTCCCCTTTACAAGCCTAATTGGTAGGCTTAGTAGTATTTATTATTTTTCAAGGTGTAAGGTCATCTCTTCTCTCTCGTTGTAATTAAAATTTAAAACATTACATGAACTTGGGTTAATGAATATATAAGTTTTTGGGAATTTTTGTGTTGTAGTAAGTATTGTTAAGTTAAATAAAATTACCCTAGTTTTAGCTCTAAATTTTGGTCTATAATTTGTGGGTGTTACAAGTTCACTTTTATCTGTATAGATAGAAATCTTAGGAGACACAAAACCTAGGGGTAAAGGAAAGGATTCCACCTTAGGTGGAATTGTATCATGAAGTTTTTGAGTGGAGTCTTTGATGCTATAATTTCTAGACAAATATCTTTACACTTTTAACACCTTGATCTACACATCATGAAAGAAATTCCTGAGGGAATGTGTAGTAGAGGAAGAGTGTAGGGTATAATGGATATCCACAAGAGATGTAGGAATAGTAGTGGAAGTAGGGATGGTAACATGTTGAAGGGGGTATTTTATATCCCCATATTAGGAATATATGTAAGCATGGTAAATGTGGAAGTAGTATATTTATTAATAAGAGAAGAATAAATAGTATAATTTGGCATATCATCTACAACAAAGTTCATTTTCTCATCTCTAGATATTTAGAGGTGTGAATCAATATTTTCAGTAATTTTTCTTAGAAAATATGTAAATTATTGTTCATCAACTAGTAAAGGTGTTAGTATGAGGATTAGAATATTCATGAGAAATGTCTTCTTGTGAAGGTTTAATTGAGGTAGTATGACAATATCGGAAAAGCTGAATGATAAAGGAATATTAAAAGAGGAACAATGGAGAGAACAGCTAAAGATGATAAGGTATTTAGTAGAAGGTTTGATTTAAAAAGGGTGACCTAAGCCAAATAAGTTAATGATTTGATCAATAATTGGGTTCACCATATGATTTAACAGAGAAACACACACACACACAAAGGAGGTATAGAAAAGAATGAATAAGAGTTGTGTTTCTTTTACTTATTAATATTCCAAAGTAGGGTTAGATACAAGATGAATTATTTAAATTATTAATTAAAAATTAAAATGTAAATATGAGCATACGTATAGAGAAAATATAATATAGATCAAATAGAACATGTTCTAAATAGAGTAAAAAATGAGAGGAAACGTTCACTTAGCTATTTGGGTAGTATGGAATCTTATCTAAGTGTGAAAGAGTGAAAAAAGTATTGGAAATATATTGAAGATGTTTTTTTCTCTCATTCTTGAACTATACTATATGTTTGAATGAATTTGTTCCTTTCACACCAAACCATTTGGTGGTTTCATCCTAATATTTAGTTTGGTCAAGATAGCTAATGGTGATTTGTAAACTTATATACCTATGTGAATGAATGAAATATGTTTTATTTTAAAGTATTAGGTATCTAAAGTGTATGAACCTTTTATATTCAACTGAATTGACCCAAAATTATAACTTAGGGTAAAATACCTATGAAAATTCTAGTATGTGGGTTGAAGTACAATCTAAACACCACCTAAATCATCACTACTATGAATAAACCTCAAGCCACATGTATTTATCCACCTAAAGATGTGAAATAACACCACATGTATGTAACTATATTTGTTATCTTCGTCACTCTAAAAAGCTTTATAATGTCTTATATTGGTTGTGTTTAACTTAGATTTGATGGATTATTATTTTGGAATATTGACTCATGAAATTAGTTAGGAGTTATTTATAAATTTGTGGGGGATGATATGAGTGAATGATTCTCTTTTAGGGAAATTTAGGAGATATTTTGATATATTTTAAGTGATATTTGCAACGTAAGTGCGAAAATTTCTAGGTGGATAAATGTGTGAATTAGACTTGCTTATATACATCTTTATGGGTATATATTTTCACATTAAGTTTGAACCATAGTAATTTTTATTGGTATTGGTAAAGGAAGAAAATTGGTAGGGGCCTAACCGTGGTACAAAAATTTGATCTAAAATCCTATATACATCCATAAAGATCATAAAAGAACAAACATGACAAAAAAATAAAGACCCAAGAAAAACAAAAAAATAACTCTAACATAATAGCCTAAGACAAAAAAACTCAAACAAAAAAACAAAAAGGCAGTCCCAAAGCCACCCAGAAAAAGAAAAAAAATAACAATACAACTAAGCCATATCCATAATGGTCCCTTTCATAGACTATATTTTGGCTTCCATCCTTCTTAATAATTCTTCCTACATTATTATGCCCTTCTCAAAGAACAAGGAAATCCCATGTGCACGTCGGCCTATCATCTAACGGGCATTGGGTGCTCACCCGAGGCACGCGCGGGTGCTAAGTCCCTCCTTTATGTGATCTTTGTGAGAATGCATTATTTACGATAGAAACTTAAGTGAACATATTGGAAAGGAGCCATACATTCATCTTAGAGATCAGAACAACTTCTAGACCAATGTGTTCATTCATATAAGGAAAGCATTATAGAATATAAATTTGAATCATAACAAAAAAGAAATGCACAGGGGTTTACACCCACTCATATGAAATATATATATATATATATATATATATATATATATATATATATATATATATATATATAACCGATCCATACATGTGTAAGTAGAACTGGAACCACACATATATTCATATTAAGCATGTTGATAACCACATTACATTAACTCAGGAAATCACAGATTTAAATGATAATGCAGACCAATGTCATGCATCAGAACTAGACTTAGGCCCTTCATAGTAAAAATAAAAATGTTCAAACCCATCCCCTTAGTACAACATACTCCTACAGATCCTCTAAACCCAACCTATGGAGCTCTCACAGTATTCCTGCATGGCTTTGCCTCTTTCTCCTTCTATATCTTTTTCTATGTTGGGTTCTTGTATTTATAGCCTTAGCAAGCACTGTCATTCCTCTCTAAAGGTGTAGATCGGGTGCCAAGTGTCCAAGTGGTCCTCTATGGGAGCATGCTTCTTTAGATGTAATCTCTTCATCCTTTGTCATGATGACTTTCTAGAATCTTCTATCGCAAGGTATATTCCTTCTGTGGGTACCAAGTTATCAAGATGGAAACTTATCCACTCCACATGCAAAGTCAGGCCATGCTTTCCTTGTATTCTACCCAATATGCCAAATATGGATAAGTCCCCAGATCTTTGCTCTACCTTGCACATGTGCCATTGGTTCTACTGAAACTCTGTCCTAAAACCCTATCTTGTGCATTTTCTCCTTGTGCGCCCTTCTTCAAATAGGCCCTATGCACGCCCATGTTCCTTCTTGTACTCAGCCAATATTTTAGGGGCCCAACATCACCCCACACTACCCCTATTTTTCACCCTTGGGAACACCTTCTCAAAGAATAAAAGAATGATTTTCCTTGAATAGTTTGGAGAAAGAATAAAGGAACGAAGAATTTGGGGAAGAATGAAAGAATGGGGAAACTATGATTATTTCTACAAGAGGAGAGGAAATATTTCGTCAAGTTTACCTCCAACTTATTCCAGGTATCAACTTCACTATGTGCCTATTGATAAATGTCATCAACTAGGGAGCTCACCTCTTCAAAGCTTATCCCTTTTCCTTGGGTATTCATTGTTTCCACAATCCCCTCCAATTGTTTTCCCAAATCCTCAAGTGTGTCTGTCCTTTGAGTGATATGGGGATACAACTCCTTTAGTCGGTTCTTGATTGAGCCCCACAAGGTCTCAACAACCTTTGATTTCTTCTCAACCTTGGCTAGAATTTTGTCACATTTTTTTGTATTCCCCTTGTTCTTATCTTAGAACTCCTTGAGCTCCGCTTCATGGGTGGAGACCAGAATGCTCACCACTTTATCTCTATTAGTGCAGTTATCATAAGCAGCCTTAGTGACTTGGGTGATAGATTTTACATCCGCGAGGACTTTCTTGTACTGGGCCACAATTTCCACAACCTTCATCTTGTCGTCCTTTCCTTTGCGCGCCAATGCATCCTCTGCAGACTCCAAGGCCAGTGGTTTCCTTTCCATTGTGAGGATGTAGGTCAAGTCCTCTAGAAATTCTAGGGTGGATCCATACTTCTACACAAGTGGTGTTAGATCTCGATGCTTCAAGAAAATGGCATCTGTGATCATCTTTTCTTTCTTGTAGACCTCGTGCACCCTTGTCTTATCTTATTTTAATTCATGCCTTAGCTACACACTGATTATCTCCTCCCTCTTTAAGTCCTTGGTTCTTTTCACCAACTCTTCTTTCTTCTTCTCTAGTTCTACCTCTAGCAAATTTAACTTGCCGTTCCTCTTGAAGAGTCTCACCTCTACTTCCACCAAAACCTTTTTTTAGCACATTGCATATTTTCTCATCTGATATCCGCTGAGCGTTAACCAAGGGGTTGTCAACTTTTGACTCTGGTACCATCATTAATGCCCCTTAGCTTACTTTGAATTCTAGTTCATCGATATGGGACTCAAATTTCCAATAAATCATTTTCCTCATCTAAGGGTATGCACCTTCCTCATCAAATGATGTCATAGCCAAGAGTTTCTCTGTTGGTATGGTGCTTTGAAATCACGTGTGCAACACCTTGTTTGGATCATCAATATATCCCATACTATGAACTTGTGATGCCTCTGCACTTTTTCTCCTCATTTGCGTGGCCTTGAGAAAGCTCACAGCCAAACTAGGATCCCCTTCCATGTTGTCATATTCCTTTTCTACGCTTTCCTCCTTTGTTTCCTTCATCACCAGGTCCGTGCTACATTCCATCTCTTGCTCTACTATGTCTTCAATGATCTTTTCTACCTCTTTCTTCATGGCCTCGTCTACCTATTCCTTAGTGAGGCTTGGGGTCTTTTGTTCTTTTTTAACTTCTTTGCTTACCCCTTTGTCCTGAGTATCTATCTCTTCCTTGTCATTCTTCCTCTT
This sequence comes from Taxus chinensis, assembly GCA_019776745.2. Taxonomy (NCBI): domain Eukaryota; kingdom Viridiplantae; phylum Streptophyta; class Pinopsida; order Cupressales; family Taxaceae; genus Taxus; species Taxus chinensis. Next base: position 308,241,232 of record CM034149.1, on the reverse strand, counting down.
GACAAAGATGTACTCATTTTCTTCTTCCTCTCCTTCCTCCTCTGAGTCATGTACTTCATAGATAGGATGGTCCTTGCCTCCTGGTTCATCTTCCTCATCATCATCTCTCTCACCTCTATAGGCCTCTAAGCTTTCTGTATCCTCCTATTCATTTTCTTCTTTCACCTTATGCTTCTTCCTAGTAGGAGATTTTACTTCCTCCTCCTCCTCCTCTGGTGAGTTCTCCTAGATGATGGGTTTTTCATGCTCTGAATCTTCTTCCTCTGGAGTCTTTTCTTTCACCAGATACTTCTTTCTTCGCACGTAAGTACTAGGATTAATGCTTTTCTCCGGTGCGCTTACCGGTTGTGTAGCTTGAACACTTGGTGATTTTTACACCTCTTCTCTTCCCCTCTTCTTTGGCGCGGTCTTCTTTCTTCCAGTGGGGTCCTCAAGGATGGATATATTATTTTCCAAGTATGTGCCATTTTCAAATTTTGGCCTTATGCAAAGGTATATCCTTGTTGCAGCCCTTCCAGCGATTGGTGATGTTACTATCTTCATCATCTGTATCTCATGGGAGACATATCTCTCCATGTATGTGTGCTTCTTGGGGTAAACTAACTTCTTGTGAAGTTATCTGTGGTCTTGATCCACCTCCTAAGGTCGAACCTTAGTCTCTTGGCCTCTTTGAACCTGTTTACCCCTGTTTGGAAGTATTGTGTGGTGAAGGAGAAGGGAAGCTTGCACCAGGGGCCCATATTTTCATCTATCAACCTAAATCTGCCAATGCATAAGTGTTGATATATGGAAAAAATTTCCTCTCCTTTCATGAGCGTGGGTAACTACTATGGAATCCTCCATTCTACCCTAAATGCATCCCTCATGCACTTGCACCACTTTTCTAAATGCACTTTATGAATGGTTGTCATGGTCTCACAAGTGTATTTTGTGAACCTCTTCGTGGGTGAGGGATCCTCTTCTAGGTACTCCCAAACAAACCTTTCCAACCCATCACAAACTCCAATATCTAAGAAGAAAATTATGAGGAGAACATTACCAAATAGTATCTTCTTTCCTTCTAGCACGTTGTTAATGATTTCATCCATGATGAAAGTGAATAAGTTATAGAGGGTCCCCTTAGATATCTTCTAGCATACATTCAACCATGCCTTGTTCACTTGAGTCCATCTCTCTTGATCATTGATCTTGGTTACCAAGCGTAGCCATCCTCATCATAGGGTCTAGGATCTCTGCAATGTCAAAGTAACGTGATCCTTTCTTATAGTTGTATGCATCTATTATTTCCTTAATGGAATCCTTGTCGCTTAGGTCATCATCAATATTATCCCCCTCACAGATAAGGCCTATGAAATTGGAAATTAACTGGGGAGTTATGTGCATCTTGTGCCATGTGAAATAAAAATGGTCTTCGTGAACACATGCCATTAGCCACTGGTAGAGGTACTCAGGTTTTTTGAAGTAAGGTAATTCATAAAGTTACAGTAACCCTACCTTCTCCAATTTAACCTTTACTTTATCGCTATATATAGGCAAGCCCTCTGGTGTCCTTTTGTTTGTTGGGTGAACCAACTCCAAAGCCATTTCTTTTTCTGTCATGCTGGTGTAGTGATTATAGTCACTCATAGTCATCCTCCATAAATGAGATTCCCATTCTTTTCCCAGCAATACACCATCTGGGTATTTCACCTCCACGTACCACTCTTCATTTATGCTTACAAAGGTAGCCATTTACTTCCCCTTTCCCTTCTAATTTATAGGTGAGATGGATAATTTCTTCAGTACCATTCTTCTAGTTAGGTTATCACTTCAAAATGTATTCTCCTTGCTCTTTTCTACCACTCTATCCAACCATAATACTTAATTTTGCAAAGAAACCCTCCTAACATTTTTCCCTAGTCACCAAACCCTAACTGGAATAATACTTCCAGAAGACGATGCTTTTCAACAATGTCCTTCTCAATAACTCCCTTTATGCCCATGTACTCCTTTCCTACTAGTTTGCAGATCTACTCTAGTCATGTCCTCTTTATGTTTATTCAATTTTTCTTCGCATAGATAACTTTTGGATGCCCTAGTTCATGATAACTCTCTTTACTTCATAAACACAAGGTAAAATAATGAGTGCCTAACTTCTTATTTATATCTTTTCATTCTTTCAGCCATTAAATTTTATTTTACCTACCATTGTACTTGACATTAAATGTGGCTTTTTACACCAATTTGTCCTTACACACCTTCACTTACGCACCCAATCTTGCATGCAACATTCTACACCCTTCTATCACACAAATAATACATCTTGACAGAAGACTCATACGTGCATGTTAACAATGCTAAAGGCACTTCTATTCTTCACCTGATTTTTGCTCTCGCCTACCTTATCTTGTTTATGAGATTCTTCCTCCTCTATACATGGTTTCTACAAAGTCTTGTTCTAACACAAACCTTTTTCATCCACCTATTCTCTCATGCACTTTCTTCATTTTGTGTGCTTTATATCCATTAACCAGGCCATTCACTGCAACTTCTACTGTCAGTTTGACTTATATTATAGGCCTAGAATTTACATCACTCCACCCCACACTAAAACATATGCATGGTCCTATACGCATGCATATCCTTCAAAAAAATTAATGTGGTTACTAGTACCCAAGGTGCAAAACAAACAACCGAACAAATGACAAGAAATAGAAACACAAAAAATGAAATTGCATAAGGAGAAATCTAAACTAACTAGAAACATGACCTTATTTACAAACACCTATAAGACTTATTTATAGTAGGTCTTCAACCTACTCCCATTGAAGTGACTTGATAATATTGTCCCATCCAGCACTTATAACTGGAAAGTGCCTGAATCAAGAATGTACAATATGAGGTAAGGTCCTAACCAATGGACTTCCAACTTCTGAGGATGGCGCAAATACTTGGAATACTACAATAACACCAACTTCCCAACTTCAAACTTCTTATTCTTGATATGAAGATCATGCCATGCTTTTTTTCATTCTTTTTCTGTCTTCTGACTCCACCTAGTAAGTGATCACCTTTCGTCCAACTGCATCAATTTATCAATTATTTATTCTAGCGCTTTCTCATCGGCTATACCTCCTACACGCATTATACGCAGTGATGGTAACATGAATTCCACTTGTAAAAAATCCTCCATGCTGAACACCAATTGAAATGGTGTGGCCTTGTTCAACCTTTTATAGGTTGTCATGTATCCCCATAGAATGGTTGATACCTTATCATCTCAATCTCATCTTACGACGTCACAAATATTATTTAACGTATGACTTAGTATTTTGTTAAATGCCTTAGTAGTCCCATTTTCTTAAGGGTGATATGGAGCAGTCTTATGATGGGCCACCATAAATTCTGCCAACAAGATCCTGACTACTTCATTGAGGAAGTGTGTACCCCTATCACTTGTTAAACTTAAAGGGCAACCATATCTACTGATTATGTTTTCCCATAAGAATCTAGGAACTGTTACCACGGTGCAATCCTTTATAGATGTTTCCTCTACCCACCGTGTTAAGTAATCGGTGTAAGTGATGATATAGTGCAAACTAGTCCTTCACGCAGATGGCACAATTGGTCATACAAAGTTGATTTCCCATTTCTCTAATGGTTTAGCGCTGGATATTGGTCACAAGGGCATTTCATCTCTTTTTCTCGATTTTCCTAGGCACTAGCAATGGTCACAAGGCCTTGCAAAACTCAATGCAATCTTTGTAGATGGTTTCCCACCAAAGCCCTGTTAATAAAATTTTCTACACGGTATCATCTCCTACATACTTCCCTCCTATAATCCCACCATGCACTTCTTCCATAATGGCTATGCGTTCATGTTCCAGAATGCATTAGCGCAAAACCTCGTCACAACCCAAATTATACAGGTCTCGACTAATAAGCATGTAGGGTGCGGCGCGTATTGCCATTTGCTTTCTCTCCACAACTTTCATCCCTTCAGGTGTCACACCTATTTTTAAGAACACTACAATATCTTCTAAGTCTAAGAATGCACACTGCAATCTAAATAGTTGTGCATCTAGCATGGTATCCTTAATGCTTTGCACTTCCTCTCCCAAATCAATCCTTGACAAGTGGTCAGGCCCTAAATTATTCTTTCCCGGCTTCACCACCACTATAAATTCAAATTCCTGAAATAGAAGGACCCAATGACATATACACCCTTGCAGAACGAGTTTATTGACTAAGTACTTTAATGCCATGTGGTCTGTGTAGAGTATGAAGGGTGTTGCCAATAGATACTTCCTAAACTTATGCAATGCGTAGATCATTGACAATGCTTTGTGCTCAGTAGTTGTGTAATTATGCTCTGTTGGTGTCAATTTCCTACTTGCAAATCTCAAGGGATGATTGAAAATTGCTTCACCAAGTTGTGCTAGTACTGCCCCCATTGTTGTCCCTGAGGCATCCACATGCACATGGAAAAGGATTATCCCAAGAAGGAAAACATAATATGGGTGCCATTACGAGCCTTTATTTTAAAGTGTCAAATGCCTTTTGTTGTACCTCTCCCCAATAAAAGGCACTTTTTTGTTTCAACAATTCTTCTAAGGGTGCAGTGATCTTGGCATACCCCTTCATGAACTTCCTATAATATCCTATGTTTCTAAGGAATCTGCAGACGACGCTTTGGCTAGTAGGCTCCCCCAAACCCACAATGACTACAAATTTTTCGGGATCTACTAGTAATCCTTCCTTGCATATGATATGCCCTAATAAGGTTCTAAATGGGGTAGCAAAGACACACTTCTTGATGTTGAGGGATATCCTCAACTATCAACGCCTTTCAAACATTATTCTTGAGTTATCACAATGGTCCTTGATGAGACCATACATAGTCCAATCATCTAAATAGACCTCAAGAAATTTATGGATGAAGTCCTGGAAGTCTTTCTCTACAATGCATGAGAACAGAGTAGGCACATTCTTTAATCTAAAAGGAATGACTGTGTAGGAAAAACTTCCCCATTCAGTGGTGAAATTTGTCTTTCTGTGGTCTTCCTTCGCAATTTGTACCTGGTGGTACCCTGAGAACCCATCCGTGAAGGAGTAGACTTCTCACCCGGCTACTCCCTCTAAGATTTCTTCAGTAAACAGGGTAAGGAAGGGATCGATGACACATACTACATTCAGGTCCCTATAGTCAACATAAATCCCGATCCTCCCATCCTTCTTGATGTTGATGATCATTGGGCTTATCCATTATAACTCTTCAAATGCCTCAATGATACTTGAGGCTATCATTTTTTCTATCTCTTCCTTAAACCATACGTGAAAATTTAGATTCATCTAATAAGGTCTCTTCCGAATCAGGTGCATACCTTCTTTCAACTCGATCTTCATCTCTCCCAAGAAATGGTTGATGACTTTGAGTTTATGGTACCTACAAGGGAAAAAATCTTGGAACTTACAAAACAGATCAATGATCTTTGAAACTTCCTTTTCTAACCAATAGTCGTTAATGATAGCCTCCTTAGGTTCAGCGTCCATTACAATGTTAACCTTCTTTATCTTCAAAGGCTCATGGTAGGTGTATGTTTTCTCATCATTGTTGTCTATGACCTTGTCCATACCCTCCGAATAATCAATATCTAACATCTCCATCTCTTCCTTGTCAATGACATAGACCAATTTTCATTTTTCTTTTTCCATACACGCGTACTAAAAATGTACTTCCTCTGATTCTTCCTCATTGAGGCACATCTCCACATAAGGATTTTCTAGTAATTCCAACAGCCTATCCTCAGCCATGGCACTATCTCCCACTGTAAGGTGTTTGATTGTTTAGAACACTTTATCCACTGATGGTTTGATACTCCTATACTCAAATGCTTAAATAAGGTCAGCCACCAACTCTTTCCAATTACCCTTCTGACAAAGCATCTCCAAATGAACATACCATGCACACACATAGCCTTGCAAGGTAGAGTACAACCTGTGTATGCACAATGAAGGTAGTAATTCTTCCACACTTCCCATCTAGGCTTCCTCACATGCTTAGATATGACATAAAGAGGTCTCTTTACTATGGTAGTCTTGTATAGCCGTGGGGATGTTGCTCCTTGAAAATATTTTAGAGAGCATGATTCTTACCTCGCGCCACTCTAGGAGGTTCTCTCGATGTGTAGCCCACCAATGTGTTGTAGTCCCGAGTAGGTTATAGCTGAGAATTCCTCTTATTTTGTCCTTATTTCTCAAGCAAGATTCCATTTCTTGCAGGAAAATATCAGGGAATACTCCCCCTGAGTAACTAGGAAACTTCTTTCCTCCTAGGTGCTTCATTGAGCCTACCTTTTTCACCCTTATTATAGGTTCTTTTAATTTTCACCCAATTAACTAATAGGTCCCGTGTGCTAAATTGTCACATGCCATGCTAGTGGTATCACTCATGGACTAAGTGTCTTCAAATTGGATGACCCCCTCTGTGGGGTGAATTACCTTAGGATCGTTGATGGAGCACACATAGGTTCTATCAAGGACTTCTTCTCCCAAAAAATCTGTGTAGGGCGCTGACTTCCCATCCATCAAAGGGATGACCACCCATTCTTCCTTATTTTTGAAATTGACATATCCTTTGTTAAACCTTATGTTGGCATTATTCTTGTAATACCATGGATGCCCAAGTAACCCTAGAAAGTTGTCTCCCTCGGCAAGTGCCAAGACTTCAAAGTCTCCAGTGAACTTGGCCCCTTGAATGGTGATAATTGCATCCTTCAGGACTCCAATTGGCATTACCTTAGTCTTGTTTTCCATATACAACACATTTGAAGATAGATGCAACATAGGTTGTCTCATTTGATGCCAAGCATCTAAGTGAAGAAAATTCACCTCTACTCTCGTGTTGATGAGGATATTACATAGAAGCCATCCATCAATAATTGCATTCAAAGTAATCTACTTGTCATATTTAAGGCTATGAGGATAAAGGTTTACATGAAAAACCTATCTCTTGTGCTCTACTCTGGCGCGTGGTACCTTCTCCCTCAACCATTATCCCAACAAGTGAATAATATTGTCTTGCCTCAACATTTTACATAATTATTTAACCTCATCCAGGTCAATCCTTGGAACCTCATTATCCTTCTGTTTTCCCACCTACCTTGATTTCTCCTTGAGACATTGTATCTCCCCTTGTAAACTCTGAATCACATCCATAGTCTCATGGTATACTTCTTTCTAATGGGTAGGGTCCGAGTACTTTCCATGTAGCACCTCCTCTCTGGAAACTAGTGTCCTTGGTCTTGGAATCTCCCTAGTGTGTGTGGCCTCTACTCACATTGTCACCAATATAGGTTCTATTTCTAACCCATGCGCCACTCTTGACATCCATTGTGAATCGACATTTTTGACACCCACCATAGCAACACCCTTATCTTTCTGGTTTTGCTGGTTCATATGTTGGTAGAGTTCTAGAAACTCTTTTTACTTTTATTTCTTCCCACACCATGAGCATTATAATAGATCAAGACACTCATGTTTATAATGCTCTATAGATCCATAATTATAACACGTTCCTCGTGGGAACTCACTTTTCTCTCTATTGCGGTTATCTCAACCACAAAATCCTCCATGAAAAACTCTTCCATGTACCCCTCCATCTGTGTACCCTTCATAAATCAATCATCATCCTTAGAACTACCAGCAAGGCTAGTCTGTCACACACCCAGATAAATAGCATCATGGATCTAATTAATCAATCTCCAATCCTTGGTGTCATGGGTTATGGAGGTGCATACCTTACAGTTGCAAGAAACATTATTATGAATTACACGCTAGAGTAGAGGGTATCTACTTGCATCATGATCCCCGTGGCAGATCTCATAGTCTACTGCCATAGCACACACCGGTGTCTAAGGGAAACTATCCTTTACATGTCCCTCCACTTCATAGTCTGTACACCAAATCCCACTACAAACCTCATGTGTTGAGTTTACAGAAAGCTTATTGATTTGTTTGGCCATTGCACCAATTTGGGCCTCCAAAAATGGACTAACACCAGTATCCACACTCCCAACAACTTCAACATGTAAGGAATCCTCTAAAGCCTCATGCGATTCAGTAAATGTTTTATGTGACAATTCCCTCCTAAATGGAGTGATCGACCCTCCAAAAAACCATTGAGCATGTTGTGAGGGGTGAATGTCATATGATAGTTTAGATATGAGATTTTTAAACCATGCATCATACTCCCACACACACTCTACCATTCCCTACTGGATATCCTTCAAAGCTTTGATGCTCTTATGATTGAACTCTAGAATATGAAACTCTTCAAGGAAAGAATTTTTCAATATTGTATAGTCTACCACCATTAGATGGGGGTCATACTTCCTATACCAGTTATGTGCATGCCCTTATAATGTAGTTGCAACCTATCTTGCATTTCACTCCAGGTTAGTGATCCCCTTCACGTGCCATATTAACTCACACTTGTGCACATGCTCTACAACATATTCAATACCCCTATAGTCTTGTAATTGTAAAGACATATTGAAAAACACTTGGGGATGGTAGGGGTCCTTGTCCTCCCGATCCAGAGCCTTGGATCCCTCTAGTTTTTCCTCCATTATTTCCTCTGCCAGATCCACTAGGTCTACCAGGTCCTATTCCTCCTGACCCACAAGATCCACTAGATCTAGTAGGTGCTATTCCTTTTGACCCACTAGATCCTGAAGTGGTGTAGCCAAGGGTTCCTAACATCATACTAAATTGTGATCTAATGGTCTGTGATAATGTCCCACTACTAATAGTGTGCCTTGTGCCACTCATAGACACAATACCAAAGACTTGTGTATCGACACTTTGCCTGAAAATTCCTCCAAACACCGGAAAGGTATGTGCAGCCATGGATGTCCCAAATGAAAAATTATATCTCCTAGATGTTGATCAGTTACTCCCACTGATACCAACTAGGTTAACAATACTCTTCCCTTGATTTAGAAAACCAAGCGCCATGGATTGGTTGTCAGGTGGGTTCATATGTGCACTGAAGGTTATTCTTTCTCCATGTGACGAACTCTCATCAGAACTTGAAGGGGTTTCTCTTACACACTTTCCAAGATGGGGTAGTAAAGACTACTTAGGCTCCACATCCTCTGTGTGAACTTCAACACCCTCCCACAACATCTGTCTCCATATATCCATCACACTTGCTACCTCACATTATCTAGTCATCTCCCTTTCATGAGATTCATTATACTTGAGTCGTCTCTCCTCACTTTCCTTTTCAGCTTTAGTATCCACCATATTCATCCACCCTAGCTTCCTCTCGTAGTGCTCAGAGAGCTTAGCCAGCCATGGGGAATGATTCTAAACTCAAAGTAATGACCCAGTCTTCATAGCTAGAGGAATAACACACAAAAATGATCCTCTAGGATCCCTCAGAAACTTGAACTCAGTGATCTCTGGGAAAGAATAAGTCAAAATGGCATATTCCAAAGTATAACTAGTCAGCACCCTCTTCTAGCAGTGATCAATAACATATGTCCATGTCATATCTGCATCCTGCAGCCTCTGATAGTCATCTTGGGTCCAAACGCTTGATCTATAGAACCAACTTGATCTAGATGTGTATGCTGAGAGCCATTCATATATCTCTACTGGGAAGTAGGAAAATAATATCTCATACAACTCATGGTATAGGTTCTCTTCTATCCATCCACACATACTGAACTCATGTCCAGTGTTGAATATTTGAGAAAACTCATCCTCCATGCTCTTGAACCACATTTCAACACTTTCTAAATTTAGGCGCTCTATCATTACACATCACAAAGACAAAACACATGTCATTTCTCACAAAAAAAATTGAAAATAGATCCTGGCAACGGAACCAAGATGTAGTCATTTTTATGCCCTTCTCAAAGAATAAGGGAATCCCATGTGCACCAGCCTATCACCCAATGGGTGCTAGGGCCTCACCCAAGGCATGCACAAGCATTGAGTCCCTCCTTTATGTGAGTTGTGTGAGAAAGAATTATTTACAAAAAAAACTTAAGTGAACAGATTAGAAAGGAACCATACATTCATCTTAGATCTTAGAGTGGCTTCTAGACCAATGTGCTCATTCATATAAGGAAAGCATTACAGAACATAGATTTGAATCATAATAGAAAAGAATGCATAGGGGTTTACACCCACTTATATGAAAAAATATATGTATATAACCGATCCATACATATGTAAGTAGAACTAGAACCACACATATATTCATATTAAGCATGTTGATAACCACATTGCATTAACTCAGGAAATCACAGATTCAACTGATAATGTAGACTAATGTCATGCATCAGAACTAGACTTAGGCCCTTCATAGTATAAATAAAAATGTTCAAACCCATCCCCTTAGTACAACATACTCCTACATATCCTCTAAACCCAACCTATGGACTCTCACACTATTCCTGTATGGCTTACCCTCTTTCTCCTTCTATATCTTTTTCTCTATCAGGTGCTTGTATTTATAACATCATCAAGAACCACCATGCCTCTCTGAAGGTGTAGATCATGTGCCAAGTGTCTAAGTGGTCCTCCATGGGATCATGCTTATTCACATATGATCTCTCCATCCTTTTACATGATGACTTTCTGGAATCTTCTATCACAAGGTATATTCCTTCCGTGGGCACAAATTTGTTAGGTTTGCACCTTATCCACTCTGCATGCATAGTTGGGTCATGCTTTCCTCGTATTCTGCCTGATATGCCATATATGGATAATTCCCCTGATCTTTTCTCTACCTTGCATGCACGGCACTGGTTCTACTAAAACCTTTTCCTACGCACTTTCTCCTTGCACGCCCTTCTTCAAATAGGCCCTATGCACCCACGTGCCATCTTGTACTTAGCCAATACTTTAGGGGACCAACATTATGTTACCCCTATGTGATAGAATAATATACAACCTTAGTTTCTACTATCATTCAAATATCATGTGGTATACTTCAAATAACATATTGAACTCATCGACCACTAGGCTGAAAAATTTATTTTGGAATATCTTGTTGAAGGAGCCTCAATTAGTTCTTACGTGTAGAATGTATCTTAAACCATGATAGATGTTTCCTTCTAGGAGTTGATTTTAGCCTCACATGTGTATTGATTATGGGCTTGAGCACAAGGATAAAAAAAATTCAAACATTCCTTTTGACCATAGTGGTATTTTTATCTAGAATAATCATTTTATTGTAAGTTCAAGAGCTATACAGAATGGAGTTAAGTTAGTTTGGATTTGCATTTGAGTGGTTACTTCTTGGTAGGTAATTTTGTGGAAGTATTTGGTTACAATAGCTGCTAATGTCAATTCTATTATAGGTAGCACCTGAGAAAGGACTAGGATAAATTTTTGGAGCTTAGAGACTATGTTGTACGCTTGAGGGAGACAATTAATCATTTGTTAGGTTTTTGAGCTAAACACTAATACTTTCAATTTATTCTTGTTCATGTATAGAGGATACCAAATGTGGAGGATGTAGATGAAGTACCCTAGTGGTCACTGAGTAATGGGAGAAATCGAAGGGTTGGGCTATAATGCGGTAACTCAAGGAATAATGGATCATAGTTCAGTTTTTCGTCAGGGCATTACTAATTTCCTTACTATGGATAGACAACAATTTATCCTAGTGACCTCTAATGGCTCATTGCATAGGATCATCTTGGTAATTGAATGACAACCATTAGATTGAATCATTTGACCTTAGTAGATATTAGATTTAAAATATCATAAGATAGACTTATAATATCATACTGCACATTCTAGAGTTGGTCGCTAGAAGCACTAGAGTTTAATGTCCCATTGATTTGGTAGAACCTGAAGTTGAAATTTTCCATGAGCTCATCTCGGTGACTGCTAGGCTTTATTATGGTAATCTTCTCAAGAAGAGATATATTATCTTCCTTCTCCTTAAATTGTTGAAAGAGAGTGGTACCAAGTTCATCCACAATTGTGGATGGAAGCAAGTCTATGAAGATTTAATATCATTAAAGTGATTTACTATTTGTCCTATATGCAAAACAACAAATATCCTAATGGCTGCTAACCTCAAGTATATGTGATTTTCCATCATCCTTATGTAATTAAATTTGACCATAGTGGCTACTAGGAATATCATCTAATAAACTTTGAATATGAGCATGTTGGGCTCATTAAGGTTTTCACTATGCCTGAAGAAATGGTGATGGAGCTTAGTTGAGATTATACAATGGTCAGTCCGATCATTAATTGGGATATCTTGAACACCAAGGGAATAATCAACCATTAAAGATGACAACTAGATCTCAAGTCTTTATTATGTTACACCAACCCAATGGAATAGGTCTAAAAACCCTAGAGAAAAACAATAAATGCCTTGACTATCAGGTGATATAGTTTGAATAGAGGTCATATTGGGACTCAGATGGCGATCTTCTGCTAACTATCTTAAATAAGCATCTTCTTCTCTCTCACTCTGGTGAAAACATCAAATCAGATCAAAATGATCACCACTTGCTCGTAACTTCTTCACTTGGTCTATATCCTATTCTCACTGAAACTGGATAACTTAAAAATACTATGGCTTGAGCACTAGAAGACATTGATGATATGGAGTTGCTAGAATGGTGGACTTGGGAAGGGAAAGGACCTGCTGAATTCAGACTTCTTCAGAACCTACTAAGTGTGACACACCAAAAATGAGTTAGTAACCTAGAACTTAAGAGGTCTTATCAAGCATCCCACTGAGCATGCCAAAACTATAGGAGCATTGAGAGGAATCAAGGTGGCTACAGATTTTGCAGCTGGAACAGTCTTAATGAAAGGTAAGACCTTCAAAGTTACCCCACTGAGTGCCAAAATCTTCTTTCTGAGCTGCAAAATTTCAATAGCTATGAGGAAACCTTTTGAATCATGAAGATCTAGTGATCTTTGAGGCCACATGAAAGGTATCGTCCATAGTGTATGAAAAAAATGGATTTTCAGATGAAACCTCCGTACAAGCATAGGCTTTATTGTTATGAATATTACTGGAAAATCTAACATAGGGACAATGGTACCATTACTAAGGATGCTAAAGAATAATCCTACAGCTAATCCTACTCTATGATAATCTCCAAGGGACTAGAGAACAATGGGTAGACTGAAAGAAAGTAGCCTAAACTTTCATTTAGATAAGATGGGCTAACAATAGTCTCCTAGAAGAGAGATGGTAAGATCACTCTCCACAAGGGGTCACCATTGAGGAGTGGAAGAAAATATTTCTTCTCTGTTAAAGGTTACAAGGCATATGTGCCATGATGGACAAAACTCATACTAGAGTCACCTTTCCACACATGTTGGGATACATGCACTGAAGATTGGTTGAAAAGCTAGAAAGTAAAGAACACACAAAACATGCCAAAATAATGAATAGAGAGACAAGAATGCAATAAAAATGCAGTATAGGGCTATAGCATATCCAAAAAGTTGGACTGCAATTTCATTTCTTAAGGGTTCTGTAGACCAATCGGCTACATCCATAGTAGAATGGTGAACATAACACATATGAAGATTTTGACCACTAGATTGCAAAGGTCTTGAAGCTCATGAGAAGTTAGCTGCTACCATTTTTGCATGACAGCGGATTTACAACAAAGTAGTATCCTTTTTACAACACACAAGTTTTCATGGTCTATAGAGACAATTCATTCAATGGATCTGAGATAAGGAGAGAGAGTTGAGAGATGGCACCATCATGAGGGATTTAGACATGCACCAAGGTATTTGATAGAGTCTCATAGAATGTTCATTAGATGAGGTGTTGATAAAATGATATGGATTCTATCTCATGCCATTAGACTTGTAGAATAATAATGTCCATGCTTGCATGCCTTCATCCTAGATTTTTTGTGGGTGTCAGTGGTTGAACCTGTAGGTCTCTTTGACTAGCAACAGAGGCATATGCCAAGGGGACCCCATGTCCCCTTTTTTGTTCATCATAATGGCTAACAGCCTAAGCCGTTCTATTACAAAATCTATTCGCAATGGTGTAATAAAAGGCTTTCAACCTACTTATAGCAATCATATTTCTTCCCATCATTAGTTTGCTAATGACACTATTCTTCTTCTTATGACCTCCATCATTGAAGCTAAGACTATCAAAACCATTCTCAAATTCTATGAGGAAGCTTTGGGACAGAAAGTAAACTTTGATAAAAGCTCAGTTTACTTCTTCAATACTCCTATTGAAAAACAAAAAAGATTGCTCTTATTCTTGGTTGCAAAATCAACTCCCTCCCACCTACATATCTAGGGCTCCCTATGAGTACTAGTAAGGTTTCTAATGAGGTTTGCAATGATCTGCTTAAGAGATTCCAGAAAAAACTAGCTGGATGGAAAGGTGGTATCCTCTCAAGTGCTGGCAAATGTTTATTGATTAAAAGCACTCTTCAGAATCTTCCCATCTATATCATGTCAATGCTCAGCATTCCAGTAGTAGTTGTGAATAGCATTGAAAAAATTCAAAAACACTTCTTATGGCATGGGACAAAAGACAGGTTCAGATATCATTTAGTAGCATGAGAATAGGTCTATAATCCAAAGAGGATTGGGGATTTAGGTATTAAAGATATCAGAAATATGAATGCTGCTCTAATTGCAAAGATGGGTTGGAGGCTCATCAAAGAGAATAAACCATGGAATTAGTTGATCAAAGTAAAATACCTTTCCAATCAAAAATTATATTCCTTTCTCTTTAAACAGCTGCTTCCAAATGGATCAATTTTTTCGAATAATCTGCTCCACATCAGGCATATCCTCTCCCAGGGTTATAGATGGAAACTTGGAAATGGGCATGATATTGATTTCTAGGATGACATCTGGTCTAACACAAGTTGGTATACCACTTTTAGCTATATCAAAGACAACCTAATTAAAAACTATGGAAAGAAAGTCAAACACTATATTGAGGTGTTTGACAACAAAAGGAAATGGAAGCAACTTAAAGTTGATGAGGAAAATATGCAGCCTGTTGTTTCCTACATGTAGAGTCATCTCTCCCTAATTCATATCAGCCAACATGATAATAAGGATGAGATTATTTGGAAAGATTCCTTTGATGAAGAATATTCTATTAAATTTGGTTACAACTCTTTTTTTTGCTTCTATTGATTTTGAAATTGAATGACACAAGCTTTGGATGCTCGAGCTAACCCCTAAAGTAAATTTCTTCTGGTGGCTTATCTTCAAGGGTAAGATTCTCACTAATGAGAATCTCATCAGGAAAGGTTTAATGATGCCTAATAGATGTTTCATGCGCCAGGAAGAAGCTGAAGACATTAAACACCTTTTTATGCATCGTAAGTATACTTCAAAAATATGGCATCTTATTCTTGAAACTTTTAATCAGAATTGGGTTTTCCCCCATACTTTTCTGTAGTCATGGAAATAATGAAACTCCCCTTATAAGCACTATATGGCTAGGAGGCTTTGGCAACTAGTTCTCCCTCCCACCATGTGGAGAGTCCGGAAAGCTAGAAATGATGTTATTTTTAGAAATACCAGAAAAATATGTGCAAAAGTCTTTAATGAATTTATCATTGCAGTGAAAGAAAACATTGAAATATTTAAGCCTCCAAAAAATAAAATTTATCCTGAGGAAGAGGAGAACATTATTGCTGCTTGGAACATTGGCACTGATAGCAGTAAATGTAAGGACAACAATAGCATTGATAGATCTATTTTACGATGGATCCTACCTCCCACTACATGGCACAAACTGAACTTTGATGGAGCTTCAAAAGGTGATCCTGGGGATTTGGGAGGTGGTGGGGTGATTAGAGATCACAGAGGCTGCTTTGTTGCTGCTTTTTCTAGCAATATGGGTAAGCAAGCAAATCACTACTCAAAAGCTTTAACAACGCTCTGGGGAATAAGGTTGGCTAGAGATTGTAATATTTCTAATATTATAATTGAGGGGGATTCGTTGAACATTATTAATTTGTTAAATCAAAAGCAACTTCCAAGGTGGTCCATCAAGGACTTCATTAATGAAGCTATTGAAATATGCAATGGTTTTGATAATTAAAAGGTTATCCACACCTACCATGAAGGCAATAGAGTGGCCGATCATTTAGCAAATATTGGGGTCAAAAATACAATGTAAACTTGGCTAAGTGGTGACCCCCTTCCTGCCAAAGTACTTGATGACATCACTAAAGATATACATGATTTTAAATTCAATCATTAATAGATACAGATCATATGCTAAGGAGGTGCTTATTAATTAAAAATTTGAGTTTAATGATGCTCTTAAAATTTTGCACACTTTAGGGGTCTCCAAAAGCAAAGGCAGTGTTGAGTCGCATGGGATTCAAAAAAAATTACCATTGTGTAGAGCAGAAACAATACAGGAAAAATGGGGGGACCTCCATGAAAAACCAAACACATTCATGATCCAACCTAGAAAAATGACACAATTCTTTGGAATTATCTACAAATGGGGGTTATTTAAAATTTCATTAAAAAGATGAAGGAATTCGACCAGGAAATTTCGGTGAAATTTGCTAATGGATGGAGGAATCATGAGGTTGAGCATGGGGATGTCAGGATCAAGATCTATGAGGAACTCATTGTCCAGGTCACAAGGATGAACCTAGAAGGAGCCAAGTTCTTCAACAAACGAGTCGACAGAGAGGTGGAGGTGAAAAAATTTCTCGATGAAGGGGAGAACCTCGAGTTTGTTGTGGCTGGAATTAAGATGACCTCTATCCTTGAGCCCTTTGCTGAGATTGTGCATATGATGGCTAGGTATGTCTCTTTGGAGGGAAGATATGTTACCATTCCCCTGAAACATTTAATTTTCCTCAATCACTTTCAAAGGAATCTTACCATCAATTACCCGCATTATTTACTTAACTCCTTGGAGAAGTCTGTTCTTGAAGTTCAGAAACATACCAAGGCTATTCCCCTTCACCAAGGCTTGATCCTGCTCATCCACCACCATTGCTTCTCTAGCTCTTGTCCTCTGCCTAATCCCCCTGTTATTATCCCTCTCCCAGCTAACAGAGATATGAACATTGTTACCTTGGATAGGAAGAGGAAAGACAAGAAGGCTAAGGTTTCCCTGCCTTCTTCACAGAGAATTTTGTATAGTCATAGGGATTTGGAACTTGTGGAGAAATTATTGCACATAAGTAAACATGTTGATAATTCCAAAGAAGTGGACCTTCTTACCAGGGTTAGTAAGCTTGAAGAGGAGATCAAAGACCTCAAAAAAGCTATGAGGGATATGGAAAAAACAAAAGGTACGAAGAAGCTGTAAAATTTTGAGGACATGGATACTATTGCTAAGATTTTCAAAAAGCTACTTTCATTTGATACCAAGCTAGGGAATGCCAAGGGGTGTCAGGATTACATCCTCTCTACTCTGAAAGGTGTCTATAATTTTATGGAACAACACGTGAGAAGTGTGTGTAGCCTTAGTGGCATTCCTGAAAACATTTGGGATTCCAATGAGACCCGTGATCTTGCACTTACTCAGGTGGACATGAATTATCCTTCTCATGCCACGGCCATTTCTCTCTTCACCTCTCTCTAGAAAATTAAGATCAAGATTGACAGGGCAGTCAAGTGATGCAGTGCCCAGATGTTGCTTTTTTGCTGTGAAGGTGCTATTTTTAAGTGGTTTTGATGTTGTTTTCTTGCTGGGATGCCCTGTTTTGGATCCCTCTTTGTTGTTTTTGGCCCTTTTGTTATTCTTCGGATCACTGTCTGGATTGATCATTTTGTTCTCTATTTACTGATGTATCTAGATTTTGAGCCTCCATGTTTAAGGCATTTAGCCTTTCTTGGATGGGTTTTCTCCTTCTGATATCTAATTTTTTGAGCCTTTTTGTACACAGGGTATAGTCCCTTCAAAACTATTTATCCATAATAAAAAAACATATTGAACTCAGCGTCTGTAATGCATAAAATTTCATTTCGAAATATGTGTATTCTGGAAAATATTTTAAATTAATCTTGACTCAAAATATTTGTTATCTTGGAACATCAAAGAAAGAAAGTAAAAATCCAACCTAGCGATCACTAGTATTAGAAGGTAGTATTGTAAAATCTAGATATAATAAAGGAGCTTAGCTATTTTTTCAGTTGGGTCATTACTAAATGTCCTATATGTAAGGGAACAAGTATCCTAGTGGTCGCTAATCTCAAGTCTTTGTTATGTCACACCAATTCTATTTAATAATCTTCTACATTAGCGGTTGCTAGGCTTCGAATATGATGGTAGGATTCAGATATCATAATACGAAAAATCTAAACATAATAATGGTGCTTAGCTCAGCTTTCAGGCAAGCCATCACTAGTTTTATCTAATGTGAGTCAACCAAAATCTTAGTGGCCACTAGTCTTCATTCTTGTTTAAAAAAATATTAAGGAAAATCTTTAATTTTTGTCTTTTCTTGGAATATTTGTTGCCTTGTGTTGTCTTGTAATAGCTAGGCAATGTTGTAAACATCCATCTTAATGACCTCTAGTCTTGGAATATGTTATTTTAGAATTTAAAAATTGTTACTTTAGATTGGCTCATTTGTCAAGTAAGTCATACAAATATAAAAATATATGGCATGGCATAAGGTCCGTAAAAATGAAATATATGTTTGTAAATAAAATGATTAAAATTTATATTTAATAATATTTACGAGTACATATAATGTTCTTAACTTTTACTAAACATAAAAAATTTGGTGACGACATTGCATTTAATTATTTCTATGTGGGAAAATAAATATAAATAACTATATATATATATCAATGTGGAAATCATGTGAGAATTGAATATTGAATAGTTAGTCATGACTATTTCTTTCATATTAAAAAAAATCATTAAAGGAGGTCAAAATGATTACCTAAACTATACAAAATCAAACCATTGTTATTTTTTTATAAAAAAATATGTGACTCGTGTTTTGCTACTAGGGATAGATGCCACCACTTACAGGAAAAAATAAATGGACAAGGAAGAATGAAAAATAAACAAAAAAAATAACCATAGACACAAATGGAAGGGATAAAAAGGGAACCCGTTTAATAGACATGAATACTTGAGCTATGTTTGAATATAAAAAATGGGTTTTTAGAAAGAATAAATAAAGTACAAAAGATTACAAAATCTTTGATCATGGGCGGAAAAAAAAGTGGTTTCATATAGATCAACACATTTTGACAAGAAAATGAAATGGAACTATAAAGGCACCAAATGAAAAGATAGGGATGGATTGCGATGCAAAATAAAAGAACTAAGTGAATACAGAGAAGCTTCAAGTGTAGACACCTAAATTTGGTTACATTCCCCTTAGCCCCTGATCAGATAACCAACTTAAACATGGGCACCTAACCATGACCCCTTTCACCCCACATTAATATTAATTTAATTATTTTAATTAAATTAATCCTCATCCTCACAACTTTCATTATTTTATTACCTTAATTTACCTAATTTCAACCTCACCTAGACACCTCATCCAGCCACCTCACCCTAGACCTATTCTTCACATGTTTCCATAACTAACAATAACTAATTCTTACTTGCCTTAATGAGCTAAGATTTGGTTTAACCCTAAAATCAATGTCTAAGATTTCTCTAACCACATTCTCACTCATTATAAGGGAAACTTTTGTTATGACCCACGAAAAAATAAACTAACTCAGCCAAGAAATTAGAAAAATTTGCCCATTTTAGTAAACCTAGGGAATCCCACCTTGACCGATCTCGGTAAGACCTAAACCAACACTGATCAAGATGGAACCATCATCGGTTACCATTTATTCACCTTAGCAACCATGTTTGAGAGGTTGGCACATTTGAGACTAGACAAGAACGAGATCAAATTTGTATGTAAGTAGAACCAACATCTTTTCATGCATCCAGACATCCAGAACCCTCATCAAAACAAATATAGGAGCATTGCACCAACAGTAGATTTCTGAGAAGCACTGTCACAACACCAAACACCATTCCTCTAATCAACTGTCAGCTCCATCAAGCCATCGAATCTGCATCACAGTAAATATGTTTTTAACCAACATTCTTATTTTCATTCTAGTAGGATCTATTACCTTTGTTATTAGTTTCTACTTGAACTCTCACTTCCCAACCATTTATCTCCATACAATTTTGATCATTCCTTCACCCACACCATAAAATTTCCCATACTTAACCATCAAACATCTCTGAGTATTTCCAGCACCTCCCGAGACTTACACCTACTCCTCACCATCCCCAAGTCAGACTCAAACAAATCCCTAAACCATGAAATGTTGAGTTATTGAAAATCCACATTAACCATCGTTAGTTATTACTAAACCATTGTCGGTCATACAAGACTGATGCCAGTCTCTTTGTTTTATACCTTCCCCAAAAATAGAGCCAAATAACCTCCTACCAATTGACCTAAACAACCTAGAATTAGACCCTGACCAGACCCAGTACCTTGATAGTTACCTTGTCCTTTAGATCTAGCTATAACCTAGCCTGTTGTGATTGGGTTTTCTTATTGTACTTGAATGAGATACCTAAATCATATCAACTATAGTAGGAATTTATTTATTTCTTGCATTAATTTATTTTAAACAGTAGATTAATAGCCATCTAGAAAGTATCACACTTCCTAGAACTAGCATATGCTAGGCAGTCCACTGTCATATATCATTTAATTTATCTTTTTTGGTCTTGTTTTCTATTACAAGTAGTTACTCCTAGCCAAAAGGAAGCTCAAACAATCGGTACTAGATCAAGAAGTCAAAACATGCACAACAACCATCAACCAACCCATTTAACAGGTATTCCTTGTAGCCCATAACCCTAGATATTTCTTCACTCAAAAACGTAAAGAAAATGGTGAAACATTTTAGCACGCCTTCCCCTCTCCTATAAAGCCTCTTCCTCCAAAATAAGTTGTACCTACACCCAAACCCACATTCCCCTCCCATTGTAATCCACTAGTAGGATCCTATGCCAAAATCTTAACCAATCTCCTAGAAATTTTTTTCATCACATTACCGCCTCTTAGACCTTATGACCCACTCAAACCCAAACCAAAAGGGTTTGATGAAACCAAAAATTGTTCCTACCAACACGTGCTAGGACATGATATAGAGAACTGTAAGGATTTAAAACCCACCCTTGTCCAATTATGTCCTCCTGAAGAAAATTTTAACGATGGAAATCTTCTGGATGAGGACCCCATTTCACCTTCACCAATTTCCATAGATCCTCTCCCATTATCTACTCAGCGACCAAAATCTCCACCCCCAAATATATTTGATCCACCACTAAGATTTGAGATTAACATGGTTTGTATCAGAGAGTTTTCCAAACCACCAATAAGATGCCAATGCACCCTAATCATTTAACAAGGATCGTATCCCCCACAAGGGTTTTTTCCCTCATGTCGCTATACCTTCCATGACACACCCTCTTCATCTACCTCCCCTCAAATTAACATGATCAACATTGTCACCCAGGCTAAAAAAGACAAGGGAAAGGAAAAAGCAACTGGCCCATTAACCAAACCTGTACCCAACATACCATCCACACCCATACCCAAAGTCACCATTTGAGGTCTTGCATATCCTATTTCTGATGGGGTCAAACATCACACAATACTAAAACAACTAAACCAATCCCCCCTCAAAATGTCTTTATATGACCTCATGTAAACCTCAGAGTCACATCATCAAGCCCTCATGGAGGACCTTTAATCTATGTATGTCTTACCAAATGACTCCACACCCGTAGCCTCCATCATTACCCCTCACCACTAGCCTTTATCAGTAGATAATCACCTTCCTCTACACATCCACCTACTCACCAACTGGCCGCCCTCAAGTTTTAAGATGAAGAGATCACTCCCTTCCAGTATGACGACCCCGACCACACTCTTTTCATCTCCATATTTATCAATAATATATGCATATGACGTGTTATAGATGATGGTGGTGCTAGCATTAACATCATCTCCTCCCATGCATATGACCAAATGCAGATACTTTCCAATTACATGCATGGTAATATTGTTATGTTGCTCTCCTTCAATGACATCATGACCTCTACCCTGGGTACAATTTTTCTCCATGTTTGTGTGGGTCCCCACACTATTCAGGAACTTCTTTATGTCCTATAAGGGGAGTTCTAGTATAACTTTCATCTTAGCCAACCTTGGATCCGTGTCATGGGTTATGTCCTCTTGAATTTACATCACTGCCTCAAATTTGAACATGAGGGACATAATTACACCATCCCTACCAGCCCATCACCTTTCAAGACCTGTAACATGTTATATCAGGCCAATGATATGCTTGTACCAGTCAAGGCATCTGTCACTATCACTACTTCACCTTCACCCACAAGCCCATCCATTAAAACTTCCACTACCTTGGTTGCATCTAACCTTGTTATCCCCATTGTAACTATAGCCTCTACCACTAACGCACTTATTTCCCATCATATAGTGAGCCATCTATCCTTGCTACCCACATACCGACTACTGATCCCTTAGAAGGTGTTTTTCAATGCCTCTTTCTTGGGGTATACCGCTTATACAATATCGACACCTTCCTCACCCCACAAGAGTATGGGAATTTACATCAACACCCCAGCTACAAAATCCACATCAGTGATTTTTTTCCTTATGGCCCTCCCCACCTTCACACCGATCTAACATATGGGGGACTTGATATTGGAACCTATAAACCTGAAACTCCATCCCAAGCTCAACCATTTTTGTCTGACCTACACTCCCTCACTAACCACCACTTTACTCACACTTTCCTCCATCGGTGCACGTGGAAAGGATTTGGCTTCAGATTTTACAAACAAGGTTGCCATACTATCATTTCTTGTACCTCTCGTAAACACAATGACCGTAGTGGCATTGTTTTTTATACTACACCCTCTAAGAAGGTTCACGTTAACCTTATCCAAGATGAGAAATATTCCCCATCTCATTTACCCACACTACCATCTTCACCCACAGAGTCCATAAATCCTAAATCTATTCCTCCTAACTTTTTTTTTCATAGACGCCATTTCCTTGGGACCGCTAACCTATTAACGCAATGGTGAGTCTCCCTCTTCTCTCCCATTCCTGTATGCTGACATGATTGATGACGAAACGCCTTCTATTAATGTCGTTCAATGTCAGGATGATGAGTCCATCCTCACCTACCTTGGTATGGAAGACTCTTATATTTTTCTATTGTTACCCTCTGAGACACAAACCATGTTTAATGAATCAACCATAAAAATCAACATTAACACTCATGACAACCCACACATTCTAAAGATAGGCCAATCCCTAGACACTATTGAACAAGAAGACTTCACCTCTTTCCTTCGGGACCATAGCAACACTTTTACTTAGTCCTATGTCGATATGCCTGGTATCGACCCAAAAATTGTGGTCCACAATAATGTAACCATTCCTGATGCCAAACCCATTAAACAAAAGCTGCGGAAATTACATCCTCGCATTACTCTTCTGCTCAAAGAAGAACTTCACTGTCTTCTCTCAGTTTTCTTTATTCTACCAATTAATTATCCCCAATGGATCTCTAACATCATTCCTATCGCATACGTGATAGGGGCACTCTGCATCTGAATGGACTTCTCTGACCTCAAGCTAGCCTATCCTAAAGATGACTTTCCCCTACCAAGCATTGACCAACTAGTTGATCCCACCGCTAGCCATGAAATGCTATCACTCATGGATGGTTTCTTGGGTTACAATCAAATATTAAAGCTACAGAAGATCAACACAAGACTTCCTTCGTCACCCCTTGGGGGACCTTCTGCTATCAAGTCATGCCTTTTGGCCTTAAAAATGTCAAAACTACATATTAACGCGCCATGACTTATATCTTCCATGACATCATGCATCACATATTGAATTATTATGTATATGATCTTCTTTCCAAATCCAAACATCGAGCCAAGCATATACCCGTCCTTAAAGTCATATTTGACTACTTCATCAAGTATTGTGTTCATCTTTAAAAAAATAAGTGCATCTTTATGGTACTTTCCAGAAAACTCCTGGGTTTCATCATTTCTTTATGTGGCATAGAAGTCGATCTTACTAAAGTCAAGGCCATTCTGGAAATGCCTCCACCTACTAATCTCTGACAACTTCAAAGCCTGTGAGGTAATTTGCAATCCATTCATCGTTTTATCTTACAACTTTCCAAACGTTGTCAACAATTTCATCATCTTCTCAAGAAAGACATTTCATTCAAATGGAACGATGAATGCCATAAAGAATTTGAGGCCTTAAAATAATACCTTCTTTAAACACAAGTACTCATTCCTCCTAAATATGACTAATCCTTTTACCTATATATTTCTACCACTAACCATTCTTTAGGTGCCATGCTTGCTCATCGAGACAACCAACACTGAGAGCAAGTGGTTTATTACATAAGATGTACCCTTCTGGAATATGAAACTAGATATACCCATGCCAAAAAACTCTACCTATCCTTAGTTTTAATTGCCACCAAACTCTGCCATTACCTACTCAGCCACAAAACTTTTGTTATTACTAATACTGACACATTACACTAGATTTATACCAAACCCTATCAACATTAATGTGTTGTACATTAGCTTATGCTTCTTTCTGACCTTGACCTCAAATTCATTCATCAAAATTCCATTAAGGGCAAAGCTATTGCTGACCAACTAGCCAATCCACCTATTTCCAAGGATCAACCATCTAACTTCGACTTCCCAAACAAATCTATAGCTACCCTTTCCCTGGATGAACTTACTTTCCAAATGACACTCTTCTTAGATGGCTCCAAGTTTTAGCATGGGGTAGGGCTAGTGTTATCCTCATTCCTCTTGAAGGTGAACCTATGCCTTTGCCTTTCAAAATAAATTTTGATTATATAGACAATATTGCGGAATACGAAGCACTCGTATTGGGTCTCCAGGATGCGTATGCCTTAGATGTTAAGACAATCAATATATTTAATGATTCTCAGTTGGTCATAAACCAAGTCAATAGTATATACCAGTTTCATAATGAGATCCTTAAAAAGTATAAACATCACGTAGACATACACTTGACCATCTTTGCCTGTTATATAATTAAAACCACCCCACATTCTACCAATAAATTTGTAAATACCATGGCTGGCTTGGCTTCTTAGATACCTACTTCCCTTACTGAATCTAAAATATTTATCACCATACAAAGGTTATAATCACCCTCTTATTTACCTTGTGAGGTATACTCCATTGGAACCATTTCCCCTTACCCATGTGACCTTTGGTATAATCAATATGTAGATTATATTTCCCTTTCTATTTCACCCACTGATCTCACTTGTAATGGACAACGATCCATTCTTAAAAGTGTCTCATGTTATGTCATCATGGGTGGTCTTCTTTACGAGCATGGCTTCGATGGAATTCTCTTACGATGCTTTACGATTTTTTAAATTCCCTAAACCATTAAGGAAGTCCACGATGGAATTTGTGGAGAACATTTTAGTGGTTTAGCCATCGTAAAACACATCCTTTGCCTAGGCTATTATTGGCCAAACCTAAACCATGACTATTGTGATTATGTCAAATGTTGCATGAAATTCCAACAACATGCTAATCTCCATCATACACCTAGTCATGCCTTACATGTCATATGAGACCTTTGGCCTTTCTCTCAATGGGGTTTGGATCTTGTCAGTGAGATCAACCCCCATTCTTCACAATGCCACCAATGGATCATAACTGCTACCGAATATTACACTAAATGGGTAGAAGCCATTCCCCTCATTTGTATAGAATCTGAGAAGATACGTGAATTCATCAACCATCACATCATTTGTCATTTTGGTGTTCCTCACTACCTTATCATTAATAATGGAAAAAAATTCAAAAACAAAACTTTTCGTAAACTATGTGATGCTTTTGGCATCCAACTCAGTTTCTCAACACCTTATTACCCACAAACTAATGGTCAAGCCGAATCAACTAATAAAACCTTGAATAAAATTCTTATGAAGCTATTTAACGATACTAGGAAAGATTGGCATACGCACATCCCTTTCGCCTTACGGGCTTATCGTACTAGTATTCATAGTTAGATGACTACCACACCTTTTTCTTTGGTCTATGATACCAAGGCTATCTTACCTCTTGAAGTCCGTATTCCATCTCTTCACATATTACTACAAGACATGCTCAATGAAGATGACTTCCACCAAGATCATTTGGTGTAACTTGAGTTATTAGATGAAAGTCATCTAAATGCTCTTGACCATCTCCAAATTTACCTAAAATGTATCAAACGTGCATATGAAAAATGCATTCACAAATAAACCTTCCAGGTCAGCGACCTCATCCTGAAAGAAAATCAACATGTAACTAAAGAAGAGAAAAGTAAACGAGGAAAATTTTCTACTAATTGGCTTAGACCCTACATCATTACCCATTCCTATGGATTAGGTGTTTATCATTTGTCTTCACTCAAAGGTAAACCTGAACTTGAGCCCCTTAATTCCTTACATCTTCGACCATTTTATTGTTGATATCGAGTCCTATATCACTTTCTGTCAGTTGATCGCTTATCCCTTGAGCATTGTTCACCTTCCATATTACCCATTTTTTAGGATCCGTGATTCAAAAAGAATCATGTGATTCTTGTCCCCTTTTATCCCTATCTTCAATATGAGTACCACGGCTCTACTCGTAGCATGATTCTCATGCATACTTTTCTTATTCTTCAAGATGTAATCCCATGGTCATTCATCACTTAAAACCACCTCTTTCATAGTTAAATTTTGTGTGCTACGGTCTTTTCATCTAAACAAGAACCTAATATTCCTCTATAGTATTATCCATGACTTAGACGTCTAAAAAAAAGTGATACAACTCCTTGAGTCAAACTTCTAGCAAAGGATGACTCCCTCAAAAGGGAAATCTCTACACTCTAATTCCACCGCTATAAATAGACTTCCCCCTTAAAGGAAAACTATATAAAGTTAATTCAAAAAAATATAATAACTATCCAAAACCTTCCTGCATCGATTAGCTTCATGAAAACCTCAAGGAGATAATATAGTCATCCCATATAGACTTCCCACATCGACCAGTCTATAAAAAAATGAAGCAAAGGATGAAATTTTCATCATGGACTTGCCTATTCTTGATCTTGGGTATCTTGTTCCAAAAGACATGCTATCGTACACTAAGTTATGCTCAATCACCCATTCTCACCTCCTTGCCTTTTTGTGTAATTTCCTCTTTACTCAATGGACTTGCCGTAAATGTGACATTTCATGATAATGTGACTTTCTTCACCTTTATAATATTCCATTATGCAATGCCTTTAGGGTCTTTTGTTCATGAGCCCCTCTTAGGTATAACCAACCCATTAGGGTTCTTATAAATTAAGTGGCTCTTTTACCACCTCTTACCATTCGCCTTCCTCATTTCTTATTTCTTATCCTATACAGGACAAGATCATCGACACTTATATTTAAAAACCACTCGACCATGCCTGTGACCTAATCTCCACCATACATGTGACCTAAAATCAACCATGCCTATGACCTACATTCAACAATTCCTAAATTCCTATCAATCCATTCTTCTACTTCATCATAATCTTCCCCAGCGTATGGGAGAACTACATTGGCTTGAGGTCTCTTTTCACCAAGACTATGTAGGTAGCACTTCGAGGGCATGGGGCCCTTGGAGGTTAGCTCGGGCACTCTCTACCTTGACCCATTCCCCATTTTCCATTCTTATTCACATTCTTGTTAGGCTGTGGAGTTTTTTATCATGTGAGAAAGTGTTGAAGATTGTACACTAAGAGTATTGTACACTTTCCATAGTTGTCTCACTGGGGTTCGAGGCTAGGCCAGGCCCCAAGCAATGGTCTGAGGGTGGTAGCTCCTGGTAGTAATGGTTTAGGGTCCCAACCCTTGAAAAAAAATTGGCCTTAAAACGTGCCCGATATACCAGGAAACATGCTTTTCTCATATGGTTGGGATTTTTGACTCATAAGTTTATGGGATGGTTTTGGCCCGTGGTTTTGATACCCATGGTTTTTTAAAAATACTTAAGTAGTTGTCTACTTATATGGTTTTATGCATATGGTAGGTATGATGTATCATTGCAGATGTGTTTTAAATTCGGGTGTGAATTCTATAGAGTTTGTTGAGCATAGCTATAAACAGATCTGGGCATTGTATTGAAAGAGTGGTGGCTTGTAATAAAATTTGAGCAAGTGATTCTTAGTGGACATAGCCCAAATTGGGTTAACCATGTTAAATATTGTCTCTTTGTGTTGTGTTATTTTATTCTACACTTTTATTTGAGATCTGTAATATTTTCTGCATATTATTTTCTACTGTTGTGATTCTGTGAGGGATTATTCCACATATTTTATCCCTTATTTCCTAACAATCGGTATCAGATCCTAGTTTGGTTTGCTGAAGTGTTGAATTGTAGGGAAAGTTTTATCTTGAGTGGGAGCTATGGTAGATGATGGAATATCAAGGGTTAATAAATTCAACGGGCATAATTTTAGTCTTTGGAAGATCTGGATGGAAGATTTCCTTTATTAGAAGGATCTTTATATTCCGTTGTTTGAGAAGGTGAACAAACCCTCAAGCATGATGGATGTAGAATGGGATTTGCTGGATATGAAGGTACCATGGACAATACGGTTGTGTCTTGTATCTTCAATATTATTTAATGTTTCAAAGGAAAATACTACAAAAGAACTTATGGATGCATTAGGGAAGTTGTATGAAAAACCCTCTACCTCTAATAAGATATTTTTAATGAAAATTTTGTTTAATATGAAGATGTCTGATAATGGTTCAGTAGCATATCATTTAAATAATTTTAATATGGTTGTAAATATGCTATCTTTGGTTATAATAGAATTTGATGAAGAAGTTAGGTCTTTATTAGGTTTGTGCTCTTTACCTGAGAGTTGGAATAGACCGGTAATGGTAGTAAGAAACTCGGTTCTAGCTAACTCAAAGTTGAATTTTGAGGATGTTGTAGGGGTGATTCTAAGTGAGGAAATGCGAAGAAAAATATCTGAGGAATCTTCTACTTTAGTGAATGATTTTACAGTGGAAACTAGAGGGAGACAGAAGAATAGAGGAATCCGTGGAAAATCAAAGGATCGGGCAAGGTCAAAATCCAAAAGCAAGATAGTATGTTGGCATTGTGGAAAGTCTGGGCATGCAAAGAAGGATTTTTGGGAGCTTTGAAACAAGAAGAAACAACAGAAGAAAACAAGGAGGCAAATGTGGCAACGGGTAATGTATGTCATGATGCTTTGATTCTTTCTTTGCACAATATTACTAAATCTTGGGTTTTAGATTTGGGGGCTTCTTTCCATGCTACTCCACATAGGCATTATTTTTTTGATTATGTTCAAGGAGATTTTGGGCATGTTTTTCTTGGTGATGATGAGCCTTACAACATAGTTGGAAAAGGTTATGTTCAGGTTAAGATGCAGAATGGGAATACTTGGCTATTGAAGGATATCAAACATGTGCCTACATTAAAATGAAATTTGATATCGGTAGGGTAGTTGGGAAGTGATGGTTGTACTGTGATATTTACAGTAGACTCTTGGAAGGTTACCAAGGGTTCTCTTGTGGTGGCAAGATGTAAGAAGGTTGGAACCTTGTATTTAACCACTTATAGCACTAATGTTTGTAATCTTGTGGCTTCAAAAGTAGATACAACATTGTGGCACTATAGGCTCAGTCATATGAGCCATAAGAGCATGGAGATTATCAAGAAATATTTTCTCGAATATACAGAAACAAGATTGGAGTTATGTGAGGATTGCACATATGGGAAACAAAAGCGATTAAGTGTTGATGCAAAATCACAGCACCCCCTGGACGCTAATCAGATTTCTAGTTTGATCATTTGAAGCATCCAGTGTGATTGCACAACATTGAGCTTTTCTACAAATGTGGGACTTGTAAAATGAGAGAGGAATCTCCAGATGAAGGTTGGTTCCTATTCCTAAACTGTTCAGATGCACACATAAAAATTGCAGAGGGTAGGTAAGCTCAAAAATCCTAATCTAACTTGCCAAGGGGAATAGGGAGAGAGAGATGCAAAATAACATAAAGCCTACATCTAACAATGGTGATGCATCAGGAATAAGAATGCTGAACATCTATCAAAACTACCATGGAAATAAGGATAGGTGACCAATGGGAAAGATGGATAGATGCATCACAGATCATGATTTCACACAGAAAATGTCCCAGATTTGTACTCCATGAACAGAGCTCCATACCTATAATAAGCATTAGGACATGAACAAATACCTGCAATGAAGAGAGGCAAGGAGAAAATCAAAAAAACGAGCAAGGATGGACAGATGCATCACAAAACACATATTTTGTTGCTCCAGAAGTTTGATACAGAACATCAAAATGGTAAAGAGGTAAAAAATGCATTACAGAGCATGGGAGGAGGTTCAAACTCCACAAATTCAACCCTGGGGAAGAAAAGAAGGGAGGGCAGAGCTGAACAGGATGAACCAAAATTTAGAAAGAAGCCCCTCCTTACAATTTATAGGAAGAAAAAGAGAGGGAGAAGAGAGGAATCCAAAATCTATCCCAACCACCTCCAGATTGCATTTAAATCATTTCATTATGGCGGTAGGTGAGAACCTTAGTGAACCTAAAAAATGACGAATTGTATTTTGCATTTTTTAAGAACTTTTTCTCACCCAATTAAAGATATCCAGATTTAGTTGGATAGAGGACCTTGAAGCTTTCCAAAAAGTCCAACCTTGCATGAATCCGAGCTCCCTGTCAAAAGTTATGGCCATTTGAATATCTGTGTCAGGGTTTTCTTTCTGTCGGGTTCAAGTTGTCAATCTCAAAATGTTGCGCCTCCTAAAGATGTGCCTTGGTGCAAACTATCCTCATGTCAACATCCTCTTAATGTGCCAAGGGCAAATCCTTTACCTTGTTGACATTCATTGTCATGCCCCTCTTCCTGTGCGCCAAGGTGTGCATCCTTTGCCCTGTCGACACTCATTTCTGTGCGCCCCCAACTGTGCACCTTGGGTGCATCCTTTTGCCCTGTCGACACTCATTGTGCTATGCGCCCCCAACCTTTGTGCCTTGGGTAAATTTTCCCTGCAAGTTGACATCCATTTATGCTATGTGCCACTTTTGTGCACCTTGGGCGCACCGTTTACCCTGTCGACACTCATTTCTGTGCACCTGCACCTTGGGCACATACATTTTAGTGTCAACACTCTGTGTCGTGCACCATTTCTATGTGCCAAGGCT
Organism: Taxus chinensis; assembly: GCA_019776745.2. Lineage (NCBI taxonomy): Eukaryota > Viridiplantae > Streptophyta > Pinopsida > Cupressales > Taxaceae > Taxus > Taxus chinensis. The sequence goes on along the minus strand of CM034149.1, from coordinate 308,209,882 downwards.
ATAAATGTCAGGGATTTGAGCCTCTTTGATTTTTTATATTCTTTCTGTTTGTCTATATCTACCCGGGGGGGGAAAATATATACAACAGTAAGGTTTCTTAAGGTTGGACCTACAAAGAAAGAGAGTAAGTTATAGCTGGTGCATTCTAATGTGTGCGGGCTGGCTTAGGTATCATCTCTTATGGGTTCAAGTTATTATGTTACTTATATTGATGATACAAAAAGGAAAGTTTGGGTTTTTTGTATTAGAAACAAATCTAATGTATTTGACATTTTTGTTAAATGGAAAGCCTTGGTAGAGAATGAAACAGATCTTAAGCTAAAATGTATCAGGTCAGATAATGGAGGGGAGTATTACAGTAATGAATTTTATGATTATTGTTCTAATAATGGAATCCATAGGTAAAATATAGTTCCAAGAACTCTGCAACAGAATGGGGTGTCAAAAAGGATGAACAAAACAATAATGGAACATGCTAAGAGCATAAGGTTACATGCAAGACTACCTCTTTATTTTTGGGCAGAAGCGGTAAGCATAGCTGTGTACTTGATAAATAGAGAACCCTCAATTGCCTTGGATGGAGCAATACCTGAGGATGCTTAGTATGGTAAGAAATTTTACCATAGGTAAAATATAGTTCCAGGAACTCTGTAACAGAATGGGGTGTCAGAAATTATGAACAGAACAATAATGGAACGTGCTAAGAGCATGAGGTTACATCCAGGACTACCTCTTTATTTTTGGGCAAAAGTGGTAAGCATATCTATGTACTTGATAAATAGAGGACCCTCAAGTGCCTTGGATGGAGCAATACCTAAGGATGCTTAGTATGGTAAGAAATTTTATTATTCATTTATGAGAGTCTTTGGACGTGAGGTGTTTGTCCATATAGACAAGGATGATAGGACCAAAGTAGAGGATAAATAATAAAAATGTACTTTCATTGGTTATGGTGGTGATGACTTTGGATATAAATGTTGGAGTATTAAGGACATGAAAATCATTCGATCTAGGGATGTGGTATTTAATGAGAAAGTCATGTATAAGTAGTAGTTGTAGGAAAATAGGGAAGAATCCAAGAAAAAATATGCAGCGGTAGAGGATCTCCCGAATGGGAAAGTTAAACATGAATCAATTCAGGAACCTCCTCAATAGGAAACCCAAACTCCTATATTAAGGAAATATTCTAGGGTAAGAAGAGAACCTAAAAAAATTTCTCCTTATCTTTATTATTTATTACTCACTGACAGTAGAGAGCCAGAGATCTTTGATGAAGCAATGCAGGTAGATGCCAAGAAGAAGTGGGAGCAAGCCATGGATGAGGAGCATCAGGCTCTCATGGAGAACTAGACATGGGATTTGGTGAAGCTACCTGAAGGAAAAATAGCATTATAGAATAAGTGGGTGTTCAGAGTCAAAGAGGAATAAGGAGGCAAAAAAAGATGCAAGTCCCGGTTGGTGGTCAAGGGTTTTGCACATAAAAAAGGTATAGATTTTGATGAGAATTTTTCTCCTGTAGTAAAAATGACTTCTATAAGAACTGTTCTAGAATAGTTACAGTAGAATACTTGCACTTATAACAACTTGATGTAAAGACTACATTTTTTCCATGGTGATTTGGAGGAGGAACTATATATGCAACAACTAGAGAGCTATGAGGTCAAAGGTGAAGAGAAGATAGTGTGTAAACTGAAGAAGAGCTTGTATGGCTTGAAACAAGCTCCACGTCAATGGTATAAGGAATTTTATATCTTTATGATGGAGCAAGGTTATATTAGATGCCATTCTAACCAATGCGTGTATACAAAGAAATTTTAGGATGGAAGTTATATTATCCTGTGTTTGTATGTGGATGATATGTTGGTTGCAGGTAAAAACATGCAGGAAATAAAAGTACTCAAGAAGCAACTAAGTGAGTCCTTTGCCATAAAGGATTTTGGAGTAGCCAAAAAAAATATTGGTATGAGGATATCTCATGATAGGAAGGAATGGAAGCTAACTTTATCTCAGAAAGAGTACATTAAGAATATCTTGGAGAGGTTTAATATGCAGGATGATAAACTGGTTGGGACTCCTTTGGCAGGTCATTTCAAGTTATCAAAGGAGAAGTGTCCCAAGATAGAGCATGAGAGAAACTAGATGACCAAGGTACCTTACTCATCAATGGTTGGTAGCTTGATGTATGCCATGGTGTGCACCTAGCCTGATATGTCCCATGCAGTGGGAGCGGTGAGTAGATTTATGAGTGATCTAGGTAGAGATCCCTGATAGGAAGTAAAGTGGATCCTTCAGTATTTGAGAGGGACCATGGGGATAGTTTTTTGCTACAGTGGATTAGACACAACTTTGAGTGGTTATGTCGATTTATATATGGCTGGAGATGTAGAAAGTAGGAGGAGAATGACAGGTTATATTTACACTATAGGTGGAACTGTAGTGAGCTATATTTCATGACTACAAAAGTTGGTGGATTTGTCAACCACAAAGGATGAGTATGTTGCTACCACAGAGGAAATAAAATAATTGATTTGGTTACAGAAACTGCTTGAGGATTTGGGTCATAAGTAGGATGAAGGAAATATGCATAGTGATAGTTAGAGTGCTATTCACCTAGCTAAGAACTCTGTTGTCCACTCTAAGACAAAGCATATACAGTCAAGGTACCATTTCATCAAGACAACTTTGGAGGAAGAGAAGATAAAGCTAGAGAAGATTCATACCAGTCATAATCTTGTAGACATGATGACCAAGGTGGTCACAAGGGAAAAATATAAGTTGTGTTCAAATTTGGTTGGTCTTCACGAAAACTAGTGAAGGGTTGAGAAGCTTGCTCAGAGAAAAGCTAGTATCAAAGTGGGAGATTGTTAGGGTGTGGAGCCTATTTTCATGTGAGAAAGTGTTGAAGACTATACACTAAGAGCACTGTACACTTTCATAACTTTTTTGTTGGCATTCGGGGCCGGGATGGGCCTTGAGCGAGGGTCCAAGGGTGGTAGCTCCTAATAGCAGGGGTTCGGGGGCGCAGCCCCCAATTTTTTTTTTGGCCATAAAATGTGATCAATATACCGGGAAATGTGATTTTCTCATATGGGAGGTATTTTTTACCCATAGGTTTATGGGACGGTTTTGGCCCATGGTTTTGATACCCACAGTTTTTTAAAACTACTTAAGCAATTTTCTACTTATATGGTTTTATGCATATGATAGGTATGATGTATCATTGCAGATGTGTTTTGAATTCGGGTGTGAATTCATTGAGTTTTTTTAGCATAGCTTCAAATAGATCTGAGTATTATATTGAGAGAGTGGTGGCTTGTAATAAAATATGAGCAAGCAATTCTTAGTGGATGTAGACCAAATTGGGTGAACCACATTAAATACTATCTCTTTGTGTTGTGTTATTTTATTTTGTACTTTTATTTGAGATCTGTAATATTTTCTGCATATTAGTTTCTACTGTTGTGATTCTGTGAGGGATTATTCCACATATTTTATCCCTTACACTAAGTTATGCTCAATCACCCATTCTCACCTCCTTGGATTTTTTCTTAATTTCCTCTTTACTCAAGGGACTTGCCGTAAACATGACATTTCATGATATGTGGCTTTCTTCAATTTTAGAATAGTCCATTATGCAACACCTTTAGGGTCTTTTGTTCATGAGCCCCTCTTAGGTATGATCAACTCATTAGGGTTTTTATCAATTAAGTGGATATTTTACCACCTCTTACCATTCGCCTTCCTCATTTCTTATTTCTTATCCTATACAGGACCCGATCATCAACACTTATATTTAAAAACCACTCGACCATTCCCATGACCTAAACTCCACCATGCCTCTGACCTAAACTTAACCATTCCTATGACCTACATTCAAAAATTCCTAAACACCTATCAATCCATTCTTTTACTTCATCATAATATTCCCTAGTTTATGGGAGAACTACATCGGCCTGAGGTCTCTTTTCATCGGGACTATGTATGCAACACTCTAAGGGAATGGGACCCTTAGAGGTTAGCTCGGCCACTCTCTACCCCAACCCATTCCCTCTTTTCCATTCCTATTCGCATTCTACCCTAGTTAGTTTCCTTTCTATATCAACAACTAGAAATTAAACCCAAAAAATACCAATTAACAAACATCACTATCAACTATTATTCCACACATCATCATAACGTTCACCAATTTCCACAATTCAAAAATATTTGCAAATTTCAAACATAACATGCATATCCATCATCATTTGTTTCCTTTGCTACCAATAACGTGGAACTTAAATCCAAACCAAAACTTTACTCCACCATGCCTAAACCAACCTGATTCAATCCATGCCTATGATTTGACTCCAACCATACCTAGGACCTGACTTGATCCATGCCTAAACCATCCTGACTTCAACCATGCCTAAACTAACCTGAATCGATCCATGCCTAGGACCTGACTTGATCCATGCCTAAGACATGACTTGATCCATGCCTAAACCAACCTAACTCAATCCATGCCTATGACCTGACTCCAACCATGCCTATGACCTAACTCCATCCATCCTTATGACTTGACTCTATCATGCCTAAATTACCTAGTTCCCATCACATATACAACATCATCATCAAAATTCCATAAACATCATCATCGTCATATACATATAAATCATCAAACATTGGTTACCTGTCATACTCTTGTCAGTACCCTTTCCCCATTTGATCAAAACTTACCCTTCCCCACCACTATTTCACCTTACCCACCCTTATCGAAACCTACATCCAAGCCTACATTACCTATACCTATCCTTAATTACATTTAGGGACTTTTTATTTTACTCGTACCTTATCCCTACCCATGCCATGACCTAGCTACCTAGACCCAGAACATTGTTAGTGACATGTGAACTCATGTGCTCGCTATACCTTGTGACACAGTTACCCATGTTGTTTGACCTAATGACCTTACCTTACCTATTGTCATGTTTTTTATCCTAACCCAACCTTTGGTGTACTGGAACATACCTAAACATTCCTACACCTGACCTACGTTGTGTTTCCGCACCATATTCTATGCCTTGGATATAGGAATTACTTCAACCTTATTCAAATAAACCTATTGACCATGGACGATGTAGTGTTTGCAAGCTCTTCAACCCAGAACCATGTCATAATTTATAATATGTACATGTGTTTGACTACCAATACCTTTTACCCTAGACCATTTACCTGTTTACATGTTTTTGACCTCTACTCTTTCCCATGGTCACCCAGATCTACGCTCCTTTTCACCACATTCACCTTTTATCAAACCACTCACTAGTTCCTAGTTTGAGGGGGATCACATTCACCCACACATGGGGCACCCACTTCTTATTTTTGTCAGCATCGCTTACCAATATAAGCTACGTGACAAAAAGGGGAAAATGTAGACACTTAAATTTGGTTAGATTCCCCTTAGCCCCTTATAAGATAACCACCTTAAACATGGGCACCTAACCATAGCCCCTTTCACCCCACATTAATATTAATTTAATTATTTCAATTCAATTAATCCTCATCCTCACAAATTTCATTATTTTACTGCCTTAATTGACCTAATTTCCACCTCACCCTAGACCTATTCTTGGCATATTTCCATAACTAACAATAACTAAGTCTTACTTGCCTTAATGAGCTAAGATTTGGTCTAACTCTAAAATCAATGCCTTAGATTTCTCGAATCAAATTCCCTCTCATTAGTAGGGAAACTTTCGTTCTGACCTGCAAAAAACAAACCAACTTGGCCTAAGAAATTAGAAAGATCTACCTTAACCAACACCTTAACCTCACCTTAACCAACACCTATCAGACCTAAACTGATGTCGGTCAAGATGGAACCATCATTGGTTACCATTTATTCACCTTAGCAACCTTATTTGAAAGGTTGGCACATTTGAGACTAGACAAGAATGAGATCAGAGCTGTATGCAAGAAAAATCAACATATTTTCATGCATCCAGGCATCCAGAACCATCATCCAAATAGATCTAGGAGCATTGCACCCACAGTAGTATTCTAGGAAGCACTTTCACAGAACCAAACATTATTCCTTTGGTCAACTGTCACCTCCATCTAGCCATTGAATCTACATCATAGTAAGTATCTTTTTAACCAGGATTTTTCTATTTTCATTCTAGTAGTGTCTATTACCTCTGTTATTGGTTTCTACTTGACCTCTCACTTCCCAACCATTTATCTCCATACAAGTTTGATCATTCCTTAACCCACACCATAAAATCACCCATACTTAACCATCAAACATCTCTGAGTATTTCCAGTACCTCCCTAGACTTACACCTACTCCTCACCATCCCCAAGTTAGTCTCAAACAAATCCCTAAACCATGAAATGTTGAGTTATTGAAAATCCATAGTAACCGTCATCGGTTATTACTAAATCATCGTTGGCCATACAAGACCGACACCGGTCTTTATGTTTTATACCTTTCCCAAAAATAGAGCCAAAAAACCTCCTACCAATTGACCTAAACAACATAGAATCAGACCCTGACCCTGACCAGACCAAGTACCTTTACAGTTACCTCCTTTAGATCCAACTATAACCTAGCCTGTTGTGATTGAATTTGCTTATTGTACTTGAATGAGATACCTAAATCATATCAACTACAATAGGAATTTATTTATTTCTCGCATTAATTTTTTTTAAACAGTAGATTGACAGCCATCTAGGAAATATCACACTTCCCAGAACTAGCACACGCTAGGCAGTCCACTGTCATATATCATTTAACTTATATTTTGTGGTCTTGTTTTCTATTACAAGTAGTTCCTCCTAGCCAAAAAGGAAGCTCAAACAAGTATTCCTCATAGCCCATAACCCTATCTGTTTCGTCATTCAATAATGTAAAGAAAATGGTGAAACAACAAGTGCCCATCATCTACTACGATACACATACAATACCATAGATATTCTTTTATAAATACATTTTTTAGTTGTATATAAAATTCTTTACGTGCTTGATAATGTCTGTTAAAGCTCCGTAATCTCTCGAAAACACAGTATCTATGAGATTCTATCCACAACCTGTTTTACTTATCTCCTTTGATTCTGTCCTTTGTGGGCCTCTTGATCTACACTTGTACCCGTGATCTATCCACAATCACTATTTTTTGTCTTTTTTGTGCACCCCCAAATGAGATTACAATCACTTCCTCAGCTTACTGTTCAAAAAAATGAATAGGAATCGAACACTTGGTCTAGTAAATTAGTGCCTACGTGTGTTGTATTCTAATTTCAAGAGCTTCTTTTTTGTGATTTCAAAATAAAAATAAAACCTAATATAACAAATCTCCAGTGTATTTATTTTTTTCCTAATTCATTCAATGAAATAAATTTGAAAACTGAAAAAAAAAGTTGGAATATGAAATTTCAAATTTTGAATTTCGACTTCTTAAAGAGAAAGAGTTGGATTTTGTTATTTCAAATATTGGCATTTAATGTGGGGGATTTTGCATATCGTACTCTGAATCCACCTGTCATTAATATTTACATTTAATTTGGGGGATATCTTCGGATACGGGGAAATGAAAATTATTAATTTTACCTACTTTAGAAACAAGTGAGACAATGGCAAAAGTTTCTTTGTGAACTCATGAGAAAATGAAAAATATGAATTTAACAAAAAGAACAAACCATTTAGAAAATAGAAGAAAACATTAAGAAAAATAAATAAATTTTATGAGAGCGATATATGCCTCATTTACTATTAATTTTTATCAAGTTTGAATTCATGTTAATTCGGAGGATAGCGTGGAATACAAGGAAATCAAATTTATTAATTTTACTGACAAAAGGTTCTTTGTGAACACCCAGGTAAACGACAAATATTAATTTGAGAATAACAAAAAACCATTTATAAAATAGAAGTGAACATTAGGAAACAAAAAAAATAAATTTTAAGAGAGTGATATACGCCTCATTTATTATTAAATATTATCGAGTGCAAATTCGATGATTTTTAAATATAATTTAGGGGATAACGTGGGATACAAGGAAATCAAATTTATTAATTTTACCTACTTTAGAAACAATTGGGAAAATGACAAAAGTTTCTTTGTGAAATCCCAAGTAAATGACATATATTGATTTAACCTTAATAAAAAACATTTAGAAAATAGAAGTGAACAGTAGGAAGCAAAATAAATAAATTTTAAGAGAGTGATACATGGAAATAAAATTTATTAATTTTACCTACTTTACAAATAAGTGGGACAACGACAAAAGTTTCTTTGTGAACTCCCGGGAAAATGACAAATATTAATTTAATAATAATAAAAAACCATTTAGAAAGTAGAATTGAACATTAGGAAACAAAGTATTTGAATTTCAAGAGAATGATATATGCCTCATTTATTATTATTTTTTATCAAGAGCAAATTTGATATTTTTAAACTATCATTTGTGTTAATTAAAAAAAATCAACAAAATGTGGCATCTTGCAAGTTTGAACCAGTTAATTATGCAATTATATAATTGACACATCTAGTAAGGGGTTTTTAATTAGCGATAGAATTAAAAAATAATTTTTACCTATAAAAACCACATTATTAAGTTACAACTATAATCCATTAAAATGTTGATACGGAGCATGAAATTTCTAATGTCTTGTTATCGTTAATATTTTGGAGTTATTTATGCTTTACTCTAGAAAAACTAAAACATAACTTTATGCTTCACCAGAATTTGAGAGTACCTTATAGAAAGGAAATAAAATAGCGACTGCTAAGCTCCATTAGAATGATATTTTTTCAACACCGAATTCAAAATAATAAATAATTATATTTTATAGGGGACCAGGCTATTCTCTTCAGTACGTGTTAATGAAAAACTCTTAATGTCATATGTTGTCAATTTATTTGTTGAGAAAAATCCTAGTAGTTGCTAGCCTCTACGACTCCTAGGTTTCATTTCTAGCAATGTAAATAAATATCTCTATAGTTTTTTATCACTAGTATTTTCATTAACTATAATCTTATCTTATTGGGTATACAATCCTTGCATAACCAAGTGTGACACTACATACCCTTGAAATATATCACAACTTCTATATTAATCAGAAGTTTTTTTGTGTCTAACACATAATTTATATTGTTTCGTATCAATTAAAATACTTAGCGACTGCTAAACTCCATTACTTAAATAATATCAATCAAAATTTTTGTGTGAAATAAAATTATTAGTGACTACTAAGCTCAAATACTTACAGAAATGAATGATTGTGAGGCAAATAGGCTAAAAAATTTATTAAATTTAACATAGCACAAGAATAAAAATTCATAGTAATAGATATTAGCGGTCACTAGGAATTTTCCATAATATATTTTGATGATAGATACATGAGATACAGACAATTTTTATTGGAAAAAGATATGGAGGTATTTACATAGTCGAGAAGAAAGATGGTTATTAAAAACAAATTCAGGGTGCTCATATGGAATCATAGAGACTGCTAGGCACACACCTTTTCATCTTTTCTTTTTTTTACACATCAATGACCATCAATGAAAAAGCTTAGTGATTGTTAAGCTCCGTTACTTATTAGGAGGATTAGGTTAGCAACCACTAGGCTCAAATGATTTTTAATTTTTAATATAGAGATAAAACAACATTTCATATAAAATAAAATGCTTAGCATCCGCTAAGCTCGAATACTTAGAGGAAGGAATGATTTGGCAACAACTAGGCTAAAAAATATCTTATTTCAAACATAGTGCTCTAATAACAAATCATAGTAATAGATATTATTGGGCTCTAGGATTTTTTAATAAGATATTTAGATGATAAATATGTGAGATATGAAAAAAATTTACAATAGAAAGCTATGGAGGTCTTTGATAAAGTAATAGATTAGCGACCTTAAGGCTAAACTATTTATTAATTTCAAAAATAGAGATCAAAAAATAGTTCGTATAAAATAAAATGCCTAACAACTCCTAAGATCGAATACTTGCAGAACATAGAACTCTATGCTTATTGTTTATTGTTTATTGTAAAAGGAATAGATTATCAACCTCTAGGATAATTTTTTCTTAATTATGAAAATAGAGACCAAAAACAAGTTCATATTATAGAAAATGTTTATCGACCACTAAGCTCCAATACTTACATAACATAGCACTCTGAAAATAGATCATATGAATGGATAAAATGTGGTTGTAAGGCATTTTTCATTTCGGTTCATATCAAAGAAATTGCATAGTGACCGCTAAGCTGCATTACTTATTAAAAGGAGTGGTTTAACACTCACTAGGCTCTAGTGTTTCTATTTTCCAAGAATATCCACCTAATAAAAATTATTGTCTATCTTAGCGACAAAGATAAGATTTAGATCATAATAATAGAAGTACATATTTTAAACCTGAAGATGTATCCTGATCATCTTGTCCATGCATATTTCTAGAAAAAAAACCCATTAAACAAAATATTCCTAAACATTTTACCAAAAATGGAAGGAAAAAATGAACATGATTCTTTCTCAGGAATGAATGATCTGAGTCCCTAAACATAAATGCATGTTGTCATTATTTGTAATTATATTCAATGGACTATCCTTGGTAGAGCCAATTCCTTAAATACAAACCTTCGAGAAGGCTGATGCATTATGTAGTTCTCATTTGATCTATTGTGCATAAAACGTAATTCATATCTTTTTCATATAAATAAAAATGATTTTCAACCAGTAAGCGCCATTAGTTAATGAAAGGGAAGGATTTGTTATTGTTTTGATCAACAATTTCTTGTATTTAACATAGCCATATAGTATGACAAGGTTAGATCATCGTAACTAATGTACATCATTTAAACCTGAAGACATGTCCAATCCATCTTGGCCTTTCATATTTACTTAAAATCATCCTTTAAAGAAAATAGACCTAAATGATCTATCACATACGTAGGGAGAAGGAGAACATGATTATTATGCAGGATTAAATGATGAATGTCTATTGCATTGATATAATCTTTTTTATATCTTATTGTTTTATTTACATTTGTATGGTTTCTATTCTGAGGATCCCCAATTGTATGTTTGATAAAATCAAAAAAAAATGTTGGCCTAGGAAAAACAAAAATATGGATATAAGTGCTATATGTGCGTGTCATCCTCTCTCCAATCCTCGAAGTGAGTTTGTCAAGATAGCTGTGAAAAAAAAGGGTGACCTTCTAGACATTAATCACATAATTAATAACATGCCTAACGACTATATTTTTTTTAAATTAATAAATGTATGAATCAATAAATTAAAGTTATGGAACATTGTTGGTTTGTTGTTAATGAATTGAATAGTAATGAATTAATTATTAGAGGTGATTCTCATATTATTGCTAACACCGCCAAAAAAAATATTGTGTAAATAAAATTCCTTCTTCATGCTTTCATTAATTACAGATTGGACCTTAAATCCTATATATTGGGAGGCTACTAAATAGGTGGATTTTATAGAAAATCACAAGTGTTTTGTGATAAGATTGGAAAAACACATGTTGATTTCCCGGACTCATCACCTTTTCCAATAAATGTTGATATTAAAGACCTTAAAAAGCTTGTATTAATTACAAGCATGTGATGGCATAGTCACTCCATATATTTACCTATCCGCCCTCCCTTATTTTCACACCTTTTGGGTTTATTTCATTGGATTTCATTTCTTTGTCAAGGCCTTTATAATGTTTCCTTTCATACAATTTTCCACGTTGGTGCGTGAAATAGGAATTTATACCAAAATTTTATGTCACAATTTGAAATCCATTTTTTGGATTGAATTAAAGCAAGACATGGTTACTATTGAGGGATTTCTTGGATATGATTATCTTTAACTGGAGGGATGTCTGATGGTAAATGTGGAAGTTACTTCGATGTTCATTTTTCATCTTCTTATCATAAATCCGATGAAGGAATGGGCTTTGGAGATGGGTCATCACTGGATCAAGCCAACGTATAGGGTTGGCATGGAAGCAGAAATGGAAAAAACCTCGAGTCTTTCATGGCCATTGCTTTTTGAGGCTCATTATAAATAGTAAGGTTTGGTGGATGTGGCCATTTTTTCAGAGTTGTAGAAATAGTTTGACTTCCTAATGCGTTTCGTGTTTGGTGTGTCCAAATAGGGTGAGACACCGAGGGCGGGATATAGTTCACTCCCTTTTCTTGACCTAGATGATATTTTTTCTCCACTGTAATAGGAACCGGCATGTTGGGATATTCTTCACCGGAAAGGTCATGAGGCATACGATTAGTTAAAGAGTCGGGCTACTACCGAAAAAGAGCATATTTTTCTGGAACCGCTTGCGGAAACTATTTTCATCCTTGTTAAAGTGGAAGTTATGGAGGTTTCATCCAATTCATTTAAATAAGTTCTTCTAAAATCTATCATGTTATATCTTTCTTTTGGTTGTTATATATCCTTTCCATTTCCATTGTTACCGAATCATCATGTTTGTCTTACTGGTCTAAATTTTTTTTGTATTCCCAACCACTTGTGTTTTTGGCATAGGCCCTAGAATTGTTTTACCAAAGTATTGCTAGATCATTTGGGTTTTTAGATTGATCCTCTCGTTGTGAATGTAATGTAAATGGAAAGGGACCCTTCAACCATCCTTTTGTTATAAAAAATAATTAATAAAAAAAAAATTATGCGTTGTACTAAGCTATTTAAACAATTAATCATTATTAATTTTATTTTGTTTGAAGATTTCAATTTTTTTCTAGAGGTTAAGACTAAAGGCCACTAACATCAATATATTATAGGATATATTTCCATCAATGTAAAAAAATTTGTATATCTTTAGGATTGAGGAGCTAATAGTGGATTGATGGCTTTTTCCCCGTCACTATAAAAAGGATATTTGAGATATACTACATCATTGTGGAAACCAAGAGGTCTTCACAATAAAAATATATGGAGGTATTTGAGAAAGTAATAAATTGAATTCTCTTACCCTAATATTATAATATACTGTAAATGGCTCTAAACAGGTGTAGATATAAACAGAATGTTTTTCTACATACCAAATCAATTTTGTTTCTTTTGGTTTTTGGATATCATCAATTAACTGATGCAACAAATAATAGTTTTCTTTAAAATAGATCAGGTTCCAGAGACATTCTTCTATTGTTATCAAAAATTTGGCAAACTTAGATTAGTATGATGTTTTCTAACAAAATTTTGGCCTAGTGCAATGAACAACATCCATCTCAAAACTGATAATCGTTTGCATCTATTAGGGTTTAGTAATACTATTTTGTATAATTATAGATTGGTATCATTCAAATCATCCAAAGGTATTTTAAAAAGTCTCTACAAACAACATGGAGCAAGGTGTTAACACTAACATGGCTAGAGATGATTTTATATTGTATAGATTATTAGACAACACATCATAAAGCAATATCTTATTACAATTTATCTATTGACGCATATATTTGTTACCTTTAGGTTTTCCAAGGTTGGTCATACTGCACATGGAAATGGCTCTTTACATGTATGAAAAAATAATGTTAACCACAAAAAATCTAAAAGAGAAATATGTAATTGGATATGGTGCTCAAGCATTGTTTATAAATGTGATCTAAATAATTCTAAGATAATTTCTATGAGAGAATGTACATCGTTCCCCACTAGTTTTCTTGACTAATGATATTTTTTCTCACTGTATATATGAACCAGGCATGTTGGGAATAAAATTCTTTCCCGGAAATGGTCATGAGGCAGACGATTAGTTTAAAGAGTCGGGCTACTACCGAAAAAGGAGCATATTTTTCTTGAACCGCTTCGGAAACTATTTTCCATCCTTGTTAAAGTGAGTTATGGAGGTGTTTCATCCCATGCATTTAAATAAGTTTCTTCTAAAATCTATCATGTTATATCTTCTTTTGGTTTTATATATCCTTTTCCATTTCCAGTGTTACGAATCATCATGTTTGTCTTACTGGTCTAACTTTTTTGTATTCCCAACCACTTGTGGTTTGGGCATAGGCCCTAGAATTGTTTTTACCAAGTATTGCTAGACATGTGGGTTTTTGATTGATCCTCTCTTTTGAAATGATAATGTAAATGAAAGGGACCCTTCAACATCCTTTGTAATAAAAATAATTAATAAAACAAAAAATTATGCTTTGTACTAAGGCTATTTAAACAATTAATCATTATTAATTGTATTTGTTTAAGATTCAATTTTTTTCTAGAGGTTAAGATACAGTGCCACTAACATCATATATTATAGGATATATTTCCATCATTTAAACACATTTGTTATATCTTTAGGATGAAGAGTCTAATAGGTGGATGGATGGCTTTTCCCCGTCCTATAAAAATCTATTTTGAGATATCCTACATCATGGTGGAAACCAAGAGGATCTTCAACAATAAAATATATGGAGTATTTGCGCAAGTATAAATTGAATTCTCTACCCTAATATTAAATATACTGTTAAATTGCTCTAAACAGGTGTAGATATAAACATAATGTTTTTCTCATCCCAAATCAATTTTTTTTGTCTTTTGGTTCTTGATATCATCAATTACTGATCAACAAAGATAGGTTGTTCTTTAAAATAATCAGTTTCCAGAGCACTTCTTCTATTGTTATCAAAAATTTGGCCAACTTAGATGAGTATGATGTTTTCTAACAAAATTTTTGGCCTAGTGCAAATGAACAACATCCATCTCAAAACTGATAATTCGTTTGCACATCTATTAGGGTTAGTAATAACGCTTTTGTATAATTGATAGATTGTATCATTCAAATCATCAACACAGAAGGTACTTTTCAAAAGTCTCTACAAACAACATGGAGCAAGGGTTAACCTAACATGGCTAGAGATGATTTTATAATTGTATAGATTATCAGACCACCATCATAAAGCATCTCTATTACATTTATATCTATGACGCCATAGATTGTTACATTTATGTTTTTCCAAGGTTGGTCCATATGCCCATTGAAATGGGCTCTTTAATATATGAAAAAATAATGGGAACGCACAAAAATCTAAAATAAGAATATGTAATTGGATCTGTTTGCTCAAGGCCCATTGTTTTAATTTGATCTAAAAAATTCTAAATCATTTCTATGAAGATAATGTTACACTCGTTACCCACTAAGTTTCTGACATTGAAATAATGTGGAAACTTTGGAAGCTCAAACATTAGAGCAGTGAGATTCTAACACTTATTTCACTAAATCTAGACATATCCAGTGAATCTGGACTCCATATTCAGTAGTGGAAAAAAGAAATCCATATCCATTTGTGTATATTGATTCCATTTTTGGCTATACTGATGCCATTAGTATCAATATTTGGATTCCAATATTGTCATTATAGACTTATTTCAGTTCCATTCTCTATTTATTGGATTCCAATTTCACTTATTATTGGATTCTAATTTAAACCTTTCATTTTTTAAAAATTGGACTCCATTTCCCGCTATTAACGGGATTTCCAATAACCTATTATTGGATTCCAATTTTTCCTTTCCACTATTAGAGGCCCATTTTCTAATATCATTTTTGATTTCAGTTTTACTATTTTTAAGGATTTATATTTATTCTTATTTGATTCCCCACATAACCCTGTGCCCTACTTTCAAATACGAGTGGTGTTATCTTACATAAGCCAAGTGGTTGTTACTTCTAATCCAGTGGTCGCTACTTTAGATAAAGCCAATGGTTTCTAACTTACATAAGCCAAGTGGTTTACAACTTACGTAAGCCAGAAGTCACTAACATATAAGCCAAGTGCCCGTTAACTAACTTCAAGATAGTGCGTAAGTGATTGTTGTCATTTATGCACATATTAATCTTATAACCATCATACTATAGAAACCAAATTGGGTTCAAACTTCCCC